>JAGPOW010001327.1:16585133-16741725 GCA_030014935.1 Caiman crocodilus
AGAAAAGGAAAGAAGGGGGGGGGGGGAGTCGCATCAGCTCAGCTAAATATAAGCTAAGACCGCTTGAATGTACTTACTATGCCTATTTCAGTAGAAATGTGCAATAACATCATTGTTATGGATACACAATCCTAAAACAAAACTTTAAATCCCTTCTGAAGTTTGCGAAGACAGGTTGTGGATAATTCCCGGCCTCCCCCCCGCCCCCCGCCCTCCCCTGCACACATGAGACAGTCGGGTCCTTTAAAAGTGACAGGTTGAAAGAAAGATCACATAGTCTACTATGAAATCACTGTGCTGGCAGCTCATGATCGCCTGTGAAATACAATCCCTTCCCATGCAATATCATGCTTTGCTTATGTGCTCTAGATTTCGAGCCAAAAGAGTGAACGGTCATCCCCAAAATGTTTTACATGTAATAACGTTTACCGTCCACACTCAGGTTCCCGGCCAAGCCATCTTTTCTGATGAAAAAATGACGAGTACAACGTAACTGTTAATGGGAGATGAGACGAAGACTAAAACCAGTATCATTGCAATTTCCAGATGACGAATCCCTGTCCAGTGACCATGAAGAACGCTGTGCTCTATAGTCATACGGGGTTTCTGTTACCCTCGCTGGCACAGAGCAAACCCTCCCAGGCTTTAAATTGTCCCAAGTAGACAAATCAGAGCCCGCTCCAAACCCGCTGGAGCCAATGCAAAGACTCCTGCTGACTCCAACAAGCTTTGCATCACGCCACATGCACATTTCTGTCTGCTTTTCTAGCTGTGGCACCATGTGCTACTGGATGCCCCAGCTGGGCTTTCAACGCATAAGTGAATCTGGCTCAACCCAGCACGGACTGACGTCTTCGGGGAGAGAGGCGTACAACATCACCACATGCAAAACTGTATATATAACACGACAGTTACCGCTGAGTGACGGGGAGGAGTCTATGGATAACAGAAGATAAACGTCATATGGGACAGCCATTATGTACTACTGTATCCAATGCCTCCTGTGTTCCCGCCCCCCGCATGTTAATTCAGGTCTGAAACTTCCTTAGATTGTAGCTGTGAAAAATGACATGTACGGGGTGGGTGAGCGAATATCCGTTTCCAAATAAAGTCCTGCAGCACTTGCTCATGTAAGGCATCCCACTGAAGCCGCTGGGACATCTCCTGGGGGATACAGACCGCCCAGGCGAGTAAGCACTGCAGACTCGAATTCATCACCTTTTGTACTTGATACAACGTTATCAGAGCAATGAAATAAGAACTGGTGCGCCGTTAAGAAGAAAGCAGAGCACACGGAAGTCTTATGTATTCGGCCGGTGTGCTCTGTTCCTTTTTAAGTAAGTCGGGTGGTTGAACCTTTTGAACTCTGCCTCTGAAATTTTGAATACTGCCACACAAGAACTAAAAATCTTCACTGTCATCTCTCAAAGAGTTTAAACAAACAATATTAAAATACCATCTTCTGTCACATTTAAAGGCAGTTGGATATGTTTTTTTTTCCTTTATATTTGTATATACAGAGTTCTGATCTAGAAAAACCAATACAATAAACCTTTTTTTTTTTTTTTAATGTTTAAAAACAGGCAGTCTTTGGTGACGCAAAGGCAGAGATTTTTTTTGTTACCTCCTGCCTATTTCACTCTGTCTCATAAAGTGAATGTTGTTGGCACTGTCAGAAAGTTCTAGATACTGCTCCACAGATAAAACAAAATATCCATCATAGCCTTGTACCCTCCCAGTGCTTAAAAGCTGCTGTTTCTCTCCCTCTGTCCATGACCTAATGCCTTCTTCCCCTTCTTGCAGCCGTCTCTGTTCCTTAGTCCAGGCTTGCGCTACGGCCCTCTGCCTGGCTATTTCTAAGACATGGTTCTTCTCCTCTTCTATGGTTGTTCCATACCGAACATTAAAGCACAATGCGCCGTGCTGGAGTTGTATATCGGCAAATCGTCTAGTCCTGCCATTGATGACAGAAGTCATCTGGGACACAGTGACATTAACGCCATTTTCCAAAATGCGCCGTCCCCCAGTGTTGCCTATCAGAGCCAAGTCTTCTTCCAAAGACCCCAGCTTGATGAAGTAGTGCGTATCTCGGCCATCTATGGTAAAATGGAGGTTCTCCAGATAGTGAGCATTGTTGAGGATGGCAGCAATGCGCCGACTATCCTCATTTGCTACTCCTATAATGTCAGCAGTCACTATTCCATCCTTAATAGCAAATTTGATGCCTTTGCCAAAAACTGAAGGAATGGCTGCAAACCTGGGCTGTTTTCCTCCTTCAAGACACCTCCCATCACTGTACCTGGGAGTCATAGGAAGTTGGTCCAAAGAGATAAAGTTTCTTAGTTGTTTTTGTAGCTCGCATTGAATGCCAAGGATAGTCTGGAAGAGAAAACATCATCAATGTTTGAAGTACAGATTTTATACACAATTCATAATTGGCCCCTATGACGAACACTTCCCTTCTGATCTCAAGAGATGGTTAGCTTCTCAGAGCTTGAACTGAGCACCTACATTTGTCTATAAAATACTGCGTACATCTGTACAGCTACAGAGATAAAAAATACATAGTTTCTTTAGTGACAGTCTCGGTCTACTGCTTCCCGTCTTTTCCATTTCCAATCATCACATTTGGAAATATAATTATTGGATCTTGTGTCTTTCCATTGCTTTAAAAAGCTGGAGTAAGTTGGTGAAAATTCTTTGCCATCTCCCAGTCTGTCTCCCTGAGAAGAGGGTTTCCCCCTCAGACCGCCTCTGGAATTTGGGAGCCCTGAATTTAAAATGATGCTGCAACCTTGAACACCAGTTACTTTATTTGTGCCTCAGTTCTCCTTACATCAAGTGAGAATAATGTTCTTACTCCTGTCCTTAAAAGGGAAGTACATTAAGGGTTGTAGAATGCCCTGACACTAAAAGGAAAGGAGAAACTAGCTACGATCAGGAGACAGATTCGTTGCTTCATCCCTATTCAGGAAAAACTCTTACTTAAATCTATATATCATTCTTTGGTGTCACTCTCAGTGTTACACTCTTTCTGTACCTCTATTAGCCCTGTGCACAGTGACTAGTATTTGCTTTGGATTTGGCCGATTTGGGGGACAGTGATTTTATTCGGTGATACCAAATTGATTTGGCTGAAGTCCGCTGCCAAATCAGCCACATGTCTGAATCAAACCGTCCCGCTCTCCCAGCCCCCTCCCACACCTCATGGCTGCCCTGCCCATTCCAGTTCCTGGCCCTTAAAAAAAAACAATTCCCCACACATCAGCTGCTGTCGGGGGCGGGGAGGGGTATCCCCGCTGCCTCCCACTGCCCTGTGGTGCATGGGGGGCTCTGCCATGACCTCCCAGAGGCCCTGATGGCTGCTGCAGCAGCCAGTGAATGCAGGGCTTTTTTTTTTTTTTTTTAAGAGCCAGGATACTGGGGTCAGGCAGGGCAGCCATTGACCAGCCTGGGAGGGCAGGGGAGGATAGGGGCTTATGGCAGAGCCCACCATGCAGCGTGGGCAGTGGGGCACAGCAGGGATCTCCTCTACACCGGGCAGCAACCATTGAGTGCAGGGCTTTTTTTTAATTTTATTTTTTAAAGAGCTGGGATGCTGGGGCTGGGCAGGGCAGCTGTTGACAGGTCTGGGAGAGCAGGCAGGCACTCTGAGGGGCTGGGGGAGCAGACAGGAGATGGGGCCTGGTGGGGGTCCTCCCCAGGGTCCTTTCCCCCCACCTCCAGCCATGCTCCCACCCCCTACTTACCTGCATAGAGTCCAGGTCCAGCTCGCTGCAGCGGCGAGTGGGGACTGCCCGAACCTCAGAATCTCTCCAAATCTTTTCCAAACTGATTTGGAAAGCTTCGAATTGATTAAGACCTTTTTACTGGTTTCCTGATTTGATTCGGATTCAGAGATTTGGCCACTGACTCAGACTGAATCTCCTCTGAATTGAATCAGCACCTGAACCTTTGCACAGCCCTAATCTCTATACACTCTTTCTGTAATCAAGTGGCTACAGTGGGTGGGACCCTAAGATGAGCAACGACACTTTGTTTTTTTTACCCCAAATTATCCTTTAGTTTACAGTGGTCTGTGCCTTGTATTAAGATTTGTTTGAACATTTTTCTCTGCTCCCATAATCACATTCCACAGTTGAGGCTAACAAAGGCTGAACTTCTGCTAACCTTTCCAGAATCCCACTCTTGGGTTTTTGTTTGAAGTTGTAAAAGTTCATATGTTGTCTCCAGTGCTTCTATCTCTGGTTTAGGGAATCCAGGAAGCACATTGTGTAGCTGGAAGCCAAACAGCTCTAGCCAACTTCCAATGTCTACAAAACAGAATCAAAACATTCACAGCAGCAAAACACTTAACTGTTAAAAAGTCCTGATCAGCCAAATCTCAAAACATTAACAACTAACGTCCAATACTCATCTCACACACTTCTATGATTTTAACACTGGTTACAAAGTTTTACTATAGACAAAACTAATGACATTTATTTCATTAAACACATATAGCTATATTAAAATCTATATTGTACTTTCCTTCTGAACTGAATGAAAAGAAACTCGGATGCTGTTCCCTCAATGGCTCGAGCTCCAGTATTTAGCCAAGAGAGGAGATACAGGTACTTGCTTATGATACCGATGTTATTGAACAGTTATAGAAAATATCCAGGGATATTTAAGAAGGTAGGAGCTTAAAACCATTTTGAGATGACCAATGGATTCCGAGGTCTTGGATCCATGTCAGGATTTCACCCAGAAGTGCTTTAAGGGGAAAAAAATGACTTTTACCTGTTGTATACTTAGCAACATCTTGGATTCTGCCAACTGGATAGTTATTTTCAAATGAGTAGAGATTAAATGGCTGTGGAATGGTATTCAGATGTTTCCATATATGATGGTTGGGTGTTGTCCAGCGCCCAGCAATGACATCGTAGTCCCTTTGACCCAGATGCACTAATTTAGTAAGAGAATCATACAGTCCTCCATGAAAGCCAATTATAACTTGGAAATCCGGATTAGTGTCCTGATAGATCTCTCCATAAGGCGTGTATAGAATTTCTTTAATTACTTGACCCCGACTGCTAAAGACAGCTAGGGGGGTGCCAGTGTTGTCACAAGCAACATAATATTCTTCTCCACTGCTCAATTCCATAGCGATGAGATGACCTTGCAGATCATAATACAAGGATGTTATTTCCGAGCTAGTGTGATTGTACAAGTGGGTAACTCTTATTGGGTTGGAAAGATCGGCATAAAAGAACTGTAGGTGTTGTCCTATACTTGATTTGCTTGCAACTCTTCTCCCAAGGCCATCATAGCAGTATTGCACAGTCCAACCAGACATTTTATTGTAAGCTTTGCTCAGCAAGCCATTGGAGTTATACTCAAAGATTTCATTGCCCCTTTGTCTAAGAAAACCATCTTCATCCACTTTGTATTGAATTTCTCCTAGTCTGGTAATGCGATCTCTAAGATCATATCTCAGAGGAGTGAGACGGGCACTGTTTCCATGACTAAGCAAGTTGATATTTCCATTAAGGTCATAACTGTAACGCCACTGGGTTTTATCATTCACAGAGACAGTCTGAAGCTGGCCGTCAGCATCATATTCATAAAAGTACCTTGTTATGTTGGCATCTACTCCTACACGTATATCACATATCACCATCCGACCCATGTTATCATACTGAATGGTCATCCAATAGGCTATAGACTTAAGAATTTCATATTGCACTTCAATCACCTGCCCGTTGGCACTGAAAATCTTGGTGTGTTTCATCACAGTGGTGGTTATAACTTGGTTCAAGTCATAATTGATTACACTGAATTTTCCAAACTGTTCAGTCCTTCCAGACACGTCAACATAGCGGTACAGGTCTATAGGAAGAGGCGTCTCATTTATCATGGCCTGCATGCTTGTAACCCGGAAATTGTTGTAACTGTAGTCAAATCTGGCATTCACAAGACCTTCTTCGCTAAATCGGAAGATCTGACGACCAATAAGGGGACCTATGCAGAGCAAATAATGGAAGGAAACATAGAAAAGCAAGTACAAATAAATTAGGCCAATAGTACACACACACACACATATATATATACGTACACACACACACATACACACACACACACTATAACTAGGAAAGACAGGCTATTAATCTGAAAATACCCCTGAGTCTTATTACAATTTGTACTATAAAAAGATGGTGCTATTAAATAAGAAAATGTTAGAGTATTCTCTCCCAAACTTAGTTTAGTGTACACTCTTCTAATTCTTATATTTTATTAATATTCCTTTACTCTTATGATATTTCACATATAATTACGATTTCCATATACTTGCACTCTAATTCTCACTTGAATTTACAGTTTACACGGCTAACGCTTTGCCAACATAAATAATTCCTTTGAATTTATGTTATGATATTAATCTTTACATGCTAACAATAAAGCAACCTGATGTAGTAGTTAGCAGATAGCTATATCTTGGAATAAAAATAATCAAATATTATGAGTGTGCCATAGTAAACAATAACAAGAATATTGCATATTTCAAACAGGACAGTTTTATATGCTCATGGACACGCATACAGTTTTTCTTTCTCTCTCACACGCACACAGATTGTTTATCCAAAAAAAACTAAGGGCTCGATTCCAATTATATGAATGATTTCAATATGCCAGGTAGATTGTGTTTGCAAGATAAGGGCCCAAAGTTTTAACCAAGCGGGCTGTGTTACCCCTGACGGTAGGCGGAGATCTAACCAACCTGTCTGCCTGTATCTGATGGTGCAGATGAATCCATCATGCATTAAGTGTATGGTTTTTATAACCCCAGACGATTCTTCATATGTAAAGGTGACTTGAGTAGTATCGTAGAGGATTTCTGACAGCCGGGACTGTTTTGTGTACTTGTAAAGGACTCGACGCCCTGTTCCAGGATATAGTGTTTGCAACAGCCGTCCATCTCTGGTGAAATCTTGGATGAAGGCAGTGCTGCTGTCCGGGGGAGTGTAGATGTTGCGATAGTATCCCACCGAAAGCATGGTCTGCAAGCCGTGGCGCACCATACTTGGCATGGTAACTGAGAGCAGGTAATCTGACTGGTCGTACTCAAAGATGTAGCGGCGTTGGCTGTGCAACAGGAGCATCACAGACTGGAATTGAAACAAAAGGGCAATGCAAGTCACTGACCAAGTAGCTACCGGAAAATGAAAGAAACCCTGAAACAGATTCCCATTTCTATTGCTTGCTCTGTACCATAGCAAATACAGCTTCAGGATACGTGTGGCCCAAGTGGCTGCTCAGATGGGGAAAAAAAGACTGAGGTGAGGCAGTGCGGGATCAGAGGATCCAAAACTGACCAGACAGATGTGGCACTCGGCAGCATTGCAGCCATTATCTAACCTACCGGGGTGTTTAGGAACATTTAAGGCAGCTGCGCAGGAGGCAAATACAGGCAGCACCTCTCTGTCCCAAACACAGGTAAAGCACCCGTACCAGGTCAAATCTCCTTGAGGCTATATTCACTGTGGCTAATAATGTGGTTAGCTCTTGCTGGCACCACAAGTCTCCCTAGCATTGATGGGTACCAGCTGTGGATCGCTGCCCTCTATCAAGGGAGAATAATGCTTGTTCCTCTGTGCAAGCATGTCCGCATGTGGCACGGTCATGAAAAATGCTCCGGGTTTATTTGTGAGGCCACATGATTTAAAGGGGTGTTGTATGTGTGTGTGAATAGTTTCATTGACTGACAAATAGGTGACTGACTGACACGCTTGTCTAACAGTACTTGGCAATTGCTAGTTTGCTGTGGCTGGGCAGTGAAATCGCTAGCTCTGGCTTCTGTTATCTGACGAGACAGACTTCTGGAAGAAATACTTCCTTATGCAGATGGAAAACAGGGTTCCTGTGCACTTCCACGCCAGTAAAACCTTAATGGTATGAATGCTCACACAGTGCAAAAGCGCAAGCCCCGTGGGGAGCAATTATAGCTGAAATGAATATAATAAATGTTTAGAGTGCATATTCATGGCTGCTCCTTGGGGTAGTCACCCAGGTCTATGAGACGGCACGACTCTACATGAACATTATGCACCCTGGACAAGTTACTTGAACTTCAGCACAGAACTGATACCCCGGCGTGTTCATATCGTGTTCCAGGGCTAGGAAGCACTTGAGCGGGTCAGAGACAAAGCACCGAGCCGAGTGCTTTGCGTGTTTGAGGCCGAAGGGCTCAGCCTTCTGCAGGATGGAGCCTTAAGAGCAAGACTGCGCTTCCCTCTGATGAGATACTTCCTAGATGCTAGGACAATGGAAACAAAAAGTCAGGAGGAGAACTTGCCTCCTAGCAAAAAAATTCCCGCTAGGGAGGAAGACACTAAAGACTCAGCCCTGCAACGTCCTGAAAAATCTGGCGCTGATAAAAACCCAAATGCCTACTCAAAGGAAGGAAGGCAGACTAGCCAACCTCCCTAAATTGCTTTTTCCTGTTCTCCTCACCGTCACATTTATTTCATGCTGCCTTTGGCGAAAGACATCTGTTACCTGTGCTGAGGCCAATGAACGTCAACATATGCCGTGCGCAAGTTATCTAGTGACAGCCGGTGACGACAGACCTTTCCACCAAGCTTTTTCTGAGCGTTTTACTGCTGGTTTGCCAAACATTTATAACACACACAGTGTTTATTTTATTCTCACCTTCAGTCAACAGTCCCCAATCTGCAGTAAACCACTGGCTGAACTCTCTCCCTGCGCTGATGTGATGCCTCTTGCTCTATAATGCTCCCTGGTCTGTTTTTAAGCTGTCTGCCATTGACACAGTACGAGTAACAAGATCAGAAACATCTCTAATATAACTTTAATGCCCCTGTGGGCCATTTTCCCAGTACTTTGTGGCTTTTCCACTTTTGTGCAGGATAGTAAATGGAGAGTACGAGGATTGGGAACTTAGTATCCAACCCAGGTATCGCTGTGTTCTAGAAGCAGAATAAAAGGTAATTCTTGTCCCGTCTAATAATGTCAGATGAGATTTTGAACCACTTGTTCAAACTGAAATTCTAGCAATTTCAAAAGGATGTTACGCACTATCTCGTCAAGCATAAAAAAAAGCTCTCACTTAATAAAAGCAGCCAGGGAATGGTAAACCTCATAGGGTTGATGCCAACATGATGCTTTCAACGGGGATTGCTTGAATTTCTTTTGGGACTCCAACGAACAGGTCCATTGCTAAATAGGGCCACTAGATGTCACTTCTGTTCTGCACACGCAGAGGGGCCTCTACACCTTACATGTATCATGCAATTACTGGGTTAATTGGGAAGTTCATTTTGGGCAGTTATATGTGCAAATTAACTATTGCACCTTAAAAGGTTCAACTAGCTAATGACTTTACAACCGGTTTCTACACAGCTTTAATGGCGCGTGCTGCAGGGTCTGCCCCTGTAACTGGGAGCTCAGCTGACAGGGCTTGCAGCGGCAGAGGCCAGGGCTGGGAGTCCCGCGGCTGAGGGGACGCTCGGCGCTGGCCGTGCCCCACGGCTGCCGGGCGAGTCCTGCAGCTCACATGACTCCCTCCTGCCAGTGCCTCGTAGCTGGGCGGCCCAGGGTCCTGGCGGCCGTGAATCCCACCAGCTACAGGTCTTGCAGTAGACTCCCCCCTGTATCAGCAATTAGGCACGACAGGATCTGATGCTGGATCCCATAATTACATCTCCTGCCATGCACAAATGATATGGGAGGAGGTGCAGCTGTGTGGATCACACAGCAGATCCTATCACGCTTTTGCTTGCACGTCTCCAGGGGTCCACAGCTGCCCATCCTTTTTTGCCTACCTGTAAATAGAGCAGGATTTCAAAAACGAGCTTTGGGTATTCAGATTTTTGGGTGCAATTAATTATTCATTTTTTGCAAGGATCCATTTCATTACCAAAATAATCCAAATGAATGAGCTTATTAAAAATGATCTTTAAAGGGTTGTCATCACTGTGCCTTTTGAAAGTTTAACTACTGAGAGTGACTGTTAGCAAGAAGGATGATTTGACTATAATTAACCCATAAGGAATGCTAATAAATGAGACAAAAACGTTAATACCTATAAATTGGGATTTTAACAAACCTAGTGAACGATGTAATTGATTTTTTGATCAAACTAAATCATTGGAGCTTTATGTGGCTTCTTACAGTCACGGCTTTAAAAATTGTTCCATTACAAACCCAAGAAACATTTATTTTCAGCGGGGCCACAATACGGTATCTTGCTGTGTAAGATTTTATTGGACCCGATGTGAACTTGCTCCCGGAGCTGGACTACTCGGTGGAAAGAAAAGGCCAGTTTGAAGTGCAGAAAGACTAGAAGGTCATGCTCATCGTGTGTGACCCTCACTAATTTCCATAGAAGAAATATCACAAACAAAATGCTGGGCTTATCTGAGCTGTTGGATTTTTTGCTGTTTACCAGAATTTGGTACCGATGAATAATTTTCAACATATTAGCTTTGAGATACGTATCTAGACTCATAAAACCACCAATGACTCAACAGAGAAGTAGCCAGGAAAAATGTAAAACACAGAAACCTTCTAAAATTATTGGTCGTTTCGTCAGGCCCAAAGCAAAAATATAAAGATACCTTCCTTGTCTACTCTTGTCGTATTACCCAAATGCTCCAAACCTGTATTGAAAGGCTGTTTACTTGTGATTTCAGCCCAAAGTATAGGAACGAGAACCCGACACATTTATCCAAACCGAACTTCTGAAACCTCTAAGGTTTCTCAATCCTGTTAACAAATGCAGATGCCACATGGCATATGGTAAGGAAGAAAGCATTTCTATATGCTTTCTAAGCTTATCTGGGCTAGATTAAAATGTCCTTTGGCAAAGATTTAAATATACTTGGAGTTTGTACAGTGGAAGATCTCTTAAAGACACACATCTACACCTTTCAAATATTAAATAAATTTCAAAAGCACCTAAAAATTTACTGTTTCCCCCACCCCCTTATTATCTCCTGTGCTTAACAGTTTGGAAAATATTTTGCATATATGGATTTTGCATATTTTGCATATTTTGGATTATATATTCAAAGTATTCAAGTGACATCTCCTGAAACTAAAAAAAAAATAGACACATACATTCTTAAATTACACACACACGCGCACACACACACACACACACACATATAAAAGAATGTACGCATATATTTTTTTAGCATGTGAATATTTTATAGGTCTTATATATATATAAGAATGTACATGTATTATTTTTAGTTTCAGGAGATGTCACTTGAATATTTTTCTACAATATGTTCTTCACTATTGGAAAACAAAGAAATGCTACTTGGATTTGGGAACAATGATGTATATAAATGGTGCCTGCCTTGGACTGCACAACTTGTGTCCCTTTAATTCGTGACTCACGTCTCTATAGAGAACAGCGGTTCACTACTCTTATAGCAATTAGTCCTGAAGCTATTTCAAGGCCAGAGGAATAATTGTTTTCCTCTCCTTTTTCAAAGAGTGTATTCAGTGCTCCTGACAAGTGCTGGAGACCTATTTCCTGATTCACAAAATAGGTACAATAGAGCACGTTAGAATAACAGCTTGCTCAGTTTATAAACATGACCCAGAAGAATCATCTCTATAGGTAAGGAGATTGTTCACTTTTAATGGCCATTAAATACTGGGCTTCCCTTTGCAGACTGATAATGTCTCTATCAATAGGGTATGGCAGACTCTACTTCTGCGTATCTGCCCCAGGTCGGGAGCGACCAACTTATTCTTACACAGGCCATTAAACAACCCGCAGATGCCTGGCACTGCCCTTGCTGGGTTTAACCTGGTAACTTAGAAGCATCAGTCTTTCAAACCCATTTTTAAACGCAATCAACTCTCATCTGCTTTTATATTCAAATATTACTCCTAAATTTTTATCGTAGCCTAATGAAGCACATGAAGTGAACCGAGACAAAAACATGGGTTAATTCCACATTCACAGTTATAAATTATTCATACTTTAGTCTAAATTATGTTTGGTGGAGGCTTTACCAGGCCTATGAATTTATTTATAAATTAGTCTTTATATCACTATGAACTTTCTCCCTTTGATATAACAATCCACTTTTAAATTGATTTACCTTTTCTAAATATGTGTAGCTCCATATTTTACCATCTGCCCATGTCCTGGAAATGATCTTTCCACTTGGGTCATACTCCATTTTCTCAGTCCATGTTCCTCTCTGAATATAGGTCACTAATCCTGAATGTGAATAAGTGATGTTGACTTCATTGTACTTGCTGATGGGTGACCACAAAATTGGACGTCCTGTCTGGTCATACATAATCCGAAGAGTGAATTTTCGATGGTCATCATAGATCTTTCCTGTTCTGGTTACGTGGTCAAAATCAATGGATAAGAGGTTTCTGTTGTGGGCCTAAAGATAAGTATATAGTCAGGTAAGCAAAATGTGCTTTACGTGGTTTTTAGCAACTGCAGTATTTCAACAGACAAACTCAGCTGCACGACAACTACATGATCAAAATGTGCTATTGTGAATTTACTAGTTATTAAAAATAAGAACAATCTGAAGCTTTCAGAAGTTTCAGAAGAGCTGGAACTTGAAGCCACCTTAAATGAAAAAGAACTGCTTTTTTAACCGTGATATACTTCATTTGAGATATTTCCATTTGCTCCGTTTCTTAATGAAGGAATCCATGCAGAGGGACGGGAACGGTGTGGTTAAACTGGCTACTAGTCACAATGGTCTGAGCTCTGCTTCTGGTCAGACTGTTTCACATGTGCCGCTGCTGATTCTCTGGCAAACTCTAGCAGCGGCTGTAGGTAATCGCAGCTAGTCCCCACCAAGGCAGCTCCATCACCAGGAGTTTTTGCAGCATGCCCTGCCTTATCAGCTCGCTGCTACTGGCAAGGAAATGCTGCAGTACGCTTACAACTGAACAACTCTTGCAGCTAGTGATAGAGTGATGCTCCCCAAGGTGACATCAACAGCGGATACACTGAATAAAACATCTACAAACTAAGTAAAACTGGCCAGGAAAATCGTACTGAGGTTATCTGCGATTCCTTTCCATCAGCCTCTCTTTGAAGCCACTAAACTTCTTACATCCACCAGGTTTCTTATTTCAGCCTCCTTTGGTTAGTTTTATGGAAAATGTCCTATTTTCATGCTTCAGTTTTTATTTTAATTTCTGCTCGCATCTTATCTCAAGTCTTTCTATTTTATCTTTTATCTTTCTTCCTTCAATACGTTGACTTCTTGAGTCTCTGTCAAGACACGTAGCTGAGTGGGTCTGTATACGTTTTTGACCGCAACTCTGCTTCTAATGCGCTTTTCTACTTTCCATTCAAGTTCTACTCTGGCTGCTGGTGTTAGGAAGACATGAAAATAAGAGAGAAAATGGATGAGTTATGTTAGCAGATTCACAGAGGACTATTCGCTGTTGCCCACATACTTCTTCAGCTAGTATCTGGGAAGCAGCCCATACAAAAATGGCTATCAACCAATGGAAATCAACTTCAAATTGCCTAACAACCCTTATTGGAGAAAGGGGCTAGATTGTGATTTGAATATTCTGTTCATCACTATAGCTTCTGATAGTGAATAAGAGCAACAACTAGGGCCAGGCATATTTAATCATGCACTTTCTAGTCTCTTCTTAAGAGACTAGTCATGCTATGTTGTGTCAAAATGTGTGCCTAAACAAGCCACTTTAGGATGAGCGGTTTGATCTTCAATTTGAGGTCACGGGGAAAGTCTGAAACCAGAACTCCAGGGGTTAAATACAGTTAACGCTCGGCATCATTATTAATGCCTCGCAGCAGGGACTATACCATCGGGTGCGTTTGTACAATGCACAGAACACCTGAGCTCTGGTCCTGATAGGGGCTTGTATGCCTGACTTTAAAATAAATGTGTAGGCATATTGATGATAACAAGCCAAGCTGTGATCATATGGTGTTAGTGATTAAAATGAACTTTTTTCCCTGTCTATAGATACAAATGGTTTGGAAACCTAAAAGAAGCAGATGTTCTTTCTTCAACTATCTTTCCTAAGGTTTTATATACACACGTATCTAACTTTAATACCACTTATTTACAATAGCTGTAAAACACCTCCATGGTCCCACAGACTGCTGTAACTATTACAATTTATGTTTTAATGACAGTTAAGGATCCTAAGTAAAAAGTGATTTTCAGTGTGGCTACATTTGTTGGTATATTTGTGTGATGGATTAAGTTGATCTTTAAAAGCACATTTTTTGCACACTTACTAGATGCAGTGAAAGCAACATCGGTGAGAAAACACTGAAAATTAAGCAAGGGGTAACTCCTGGCTAAAGCTGTGTTACCGTCTGTATGTATACTTAATGTTGTTATAGTGTTTATGTCATAGAACACATCCCAGTGTCACAGTCCTGGGTCCAAATAGCTTGTAAGCTAAATGCAGATATGACATAATGACAGAGTCAACAACAGAGGAGGATGCGGTAAGCACAGAGGCTGAAAGTTAAAAGATCAGATGGTTATTAAGTGAGATATGTGCACATCTTGTTGGTTCTGTTGCATTTGAGGTTTTATTACTGGTTTTGTTAATTTTGTAACTCATTATCAGATGCAATAAAGCAGAATGTGGTTCTTATGAGCAATGACTAAGTTATGAACCATCATTTCTAAGCTGATGCTGAAATGCTGATGTCAAATCCCAGTGGTTTATTAAAGCTGATTTCTGAAAGCTATATATAGCTGAGTAAAGAGTCAATGTGAAGAAATGGAATTGGAATAGTCTAAGATCTAGTGCAAGACAAATATACACTTGCAAACTTTGCTGACATAACTTTCCAACAAGAAATAAGGAGGGACTGGATAGTTTTACTTTAGCAGCTAAAACTCAGCAGCTAGGCCAAGACTTAAGTCCCTTGTTTTAACTAGAGTCCAGAGCGAGGGGGAGTTTGTTTGGAAACTCTCTCTCACATTGCTTTACTGTCAGCTTGCTGAGAGGAAAGAGGTTGCAGGGAAAAGGGAACTTTTCAGATCGAGGAACAGCACAGAGGCCAGCTACAGAGGAGTTTGCTAGGGAAGGTCTCCTTGGAAAGAGGAGCAAAGTGAGAGGCAGCAGATTAGAAGACCCAGAGACATGGCTGGAGGACATCATAATACCAGAGCCACTGCCATGTCCAGTTCTTCCTCTGCTTTTACCTGTGAGGTGTCTGTCCAGGCAGGGCCACACACCGCTGAGGTCCTGGATTGAGGCTGTGCAAACTGCAGCTTGCAGATTCCTTCCACTGTCAGCCGGGTGGGGTGTTCCTGCAGCGTGAGCAGTGCTTTCTAGTGGTATCCCTCAGGGAGAGGGCAAGAGAGCTATGAGAGGACGTAGCAAGGCTCCACAGCA
Source organism: Caiman crocodilus (assembly GCA_030014935.1). Classification (NCBI taxonomy): domain Eukaryota; kingdom Metazoa; phylum Chordata; order Crocodylia; family Alligatoridae; genus Caiman; species Caiman crocodilus. The sequence goes on from JAGPOW010001327.1 coordinate 16,600,530, forward strand.
TCCTCTGCCATGAGGACTTCATCAATTCTACGCTGGAGGAAACCTCTAGGACTGTTAAAGAAGGACTGCTAGAGGTGATATTAAAACAGGAAGAGGGCCAGGAAGGTGGAAGCTGGGAGTTTGTATCTTCTGGCAGCAAGAAGAAGTAATTTTCCCCACATGTAGCAGTTTGCCTGGAGAGCAAATATGGAGTGCTAGCAATACAGGAGGAGGAGAGCATTGCATTGGTGGAAGAGGCCATGCCAGGAATCCCTAAGGTGGAGAGGATCAAGACTACTGCTACAAAGAGGACGCGATGGGTGGTGGTGGTTGGAGACGCCCCTCTGCGAGGGATGGAGGGATCAATCTGCTGGCCTGACCTGTTGTCCCAGAAGGTCTGCTGCTTGCCTGCAGCCCAGATCTGAGATGGCACAGAAGGATTACCGAGACTCGTCTGGCCCTCTGACTACTACCCCATGCTGCTCACATGGGCAGTGATACTGCCAGGGGTGACCCTGAGCAAATCAAGGGTGACTACAGGGCTCTGGGCACAAGGGTGAAGAGGACATGGGCACAGGTCATGTTCTCCTCAATCCTTCTGGTCAATGGGAAGAGCCTTGGCAGGACCAGATGCATCCTCCAAATGCATGACTGCGTAGATGGTGTTGCCAGCTGGGGTTTGGCTTTTTCAACCATGGGATGCTGTTTCGAGAAGGCTTGCTAGGAAGAGATGGGAGCCACCTGACAAAGAGAGGGAAGAGTAGAGTATCTTTGCAGACAGGCTTGTTAACTTAGTGAGGAGGGCTTTAAACTAGGTTCGTTGGGGGATGGTGAATAAAGCGCTAAGGTAAATGGGGAAGAGGGGGACACAGAGGAAGCAGAAGCAGAAAACAACATGGGAGGTCTCCTCATTCTTCCTGAGAAAGTAGGGTAATCGGCTAGTTACCTCGAGTGCCTGTACACAAATGCATGGAGCTTGGGAAACAAGAAGGAAGAATTGGAAGTCAAGCCACTATGACATGATTGGAATAACAGAGACTTGGTGGGAACTCCCGTGACTGGAGCACTGTCATTGATGGGTGCAAACTGTTCAGGAAGGACAGGCAGGGGAAAAGAGGAGGAGGAACTGCACTTTATGTAAAAGCTGTAAGACTGGTCAGAGCTCCAATATGAAACTGGAAATAGGCCTGTTGAAAGTATGTGCAGTAAGGTTAGAGGGGAAAGCAATGAGGGTCATATGTTGGTGGGGATCTGCTATAGACGACCAGACCAGGAGGATGAGGGAGATGGGACAACTAGTGGAAGTTTCCAGATCACAGGCCCTGGTTCTCATGGGGGACTTCAATCACCCTGACATCTGCTGAGAGGGCCATAGAGCAGTGCGCAGGCAATCCAGGAAGTTTTTGGAGAGCGTTGAAGACAACTTGCTGGTGCAAGTGTTGGAGAGACCAACTAGGAGCAATGCTCTTCTTGACCTACTGCTCACAAACAGGGAAGAACTGGTGAGGGATGTAGAAGTACATGGGATGTTAGGCAGCAGGGACCACAAGATGATTGAGTTCAGGATCCTGACAAATGGAACAAAGGCGAGCAGCAGAGTATGGACCTTGGACTTCAGAAACTGGGAACTGATGGGCAGGATCCCCTGGGAGGCCAGTCTGAAGTGGAAAAGAGTCCAGGAGAGCTGGCTGCATTGTAAAGAAATCTTACTGAGGGCACAGGAACCAACCGTTCTGATGTGCAGGAAGAATAGCAGATGTGACAAGTGACCAGCTTGCCTTAGTAGAGAGCTCTTCGGTGAGCTTAAACACCAAAAGGAAGCTTACAAGAAGCAGAAATTTGGACAAACAACTAGGGAGGAATATAAGACTATTGCTCAGCCATGCAGGGATGAAGTCAGGAAGGCCAAAGTACAACTGGAGCTGCAGCTAGCAAGGACATGAAGGGTAACAAGAAGGGTTATGTCAGGAACAGGGGAAAGTGTGGGTCCCTCACTGAATGGGGGAGGCAACCTATGAGGAAAAGGCTGAAGAACTCAGTGCCTTTTTTTATGTCTGTCTTCACAGGCATTGGTGACAAGTAGGGGGTGTACATGGGTGCACATGCACCGCCTGAGATTGGCCAGGCACCCCCGGGAAACCCAGCCATGAAACAGGAAGTGCCAGCAGAAGTGCACTTCTGGTTTTGTCGCTGACTCAACAATTGGCCGCTGGGGGACCACCCCTGTCGGCGATCTACTACCCCCACAGACTTAGGAGGCACTAGTCGCCCATGTTCATAGGCAAGGGCAACACCCAGGCACTAGGCGCACAGTTTGGGGAAGAGGTGAGCAGCCCTCAGTGGTGAAAGAACAGGTTGAGGACTATTTAGAAAAGCTGGACATGTGCAAGTCCACGGGGCCGCATGCAATGCATACAAGGGTGCCGAGGAAGTTGGCTGATGTGACTGCAGCGCCACGGCCATTATCTCTGAAAACTCATGGTGACTGGGGGAGGTCCCAGACGATTGGAAAAGGGTGTGGCAGGGCACTGGGTGTGCCTGCCTGCCACTTGTAAGAGCCATGGCAGGGCACTGGGGGTGCCCACCCCTTGTGAAGATCACGGCAGGGCTCTGGGGGTGCCTGCCCCTTTAAAGGCCTGGAGCGGGCAGCCACCAGGTGCCTGACGAGGGCAGCCATTTTGGAGGCAAGGGCTGCCTATATAAACAGGACAGTTCGGCTGCTGGAAGGCAGGCAGCAATGTTACCTGGAGGTAAGGGAGGAGCTGTAGGGGGGGAGGAGGAGGAGGAGGAGGAGGAGGAGGAGGAGGGTCCTGGTCCTGGTCCTGGTCCTGGGCGTGACCTGAAACTGCACCCTGCTGGGAGTGGGTGGCCTTGTGGGGCTCTCAGTGGTGCAGGAGCCCCCAGAAAATGTCAGGCCAGTGACCACCCTGGTGAAAGAGGGGTTGGGGCACCTTAACCCCTTGCCCCCACTGCTGGGTGGGTACCCCTGTTTGTTTGAAGGGCCCAGAGGGTGGACCCTGAGAGAGAGTGAGGGGCTAGAGACCCAGTCTGGATGAGAGAGTACTCTTGACTGGCCCAAGTTAGGGCCAGGGCCAGGAGGGCCAAAAGGGCCAGGGGCCCACTGTGAGGGATGCCCAAGAGCTGGGGGCCTGGAGGTGGGCCAGGGCTACTAGCCAAAGGTCCTGGGTGGACCACACCTGAGGCGGGGAAATGGCTTTGGGGGGCTAGGTAGCCTGGATGAAGGTGGAGAGGCTGCCTGATTGGAGGGATCATGGAGGGGTCCTGTTTGGATGGTTCTGGGGCCTGGTGACTAGGTGAACACCAAGATGCCATCTGTGAGGCTTGGGCTGTGGTATTGGGAGGGTAGGAGCGTGGAGAGCGTCCCCTGGCATCTGGGCACTAAAATGGGCAGCCTCCTGCTTATGACATCTATAATTGAATCAATTAAGACCAAGACATGGTGGGTGAGAGAGCAGACGGTTGGCCCAAGAACAGGTGGGTGGGCCATGGAGATTGGCCCCGAGGAAGCCCCCTGTCACAAAGGGCAAATATAATTCCCATCTTTTAAGAAGGGAAGGAGGATCCAGGGAACTACAGACCAGTCAGCCTCACCTCAGTCCCTGGCAAAATCATGCAGCAGGCCCTCAAAGAATCCATTTCTAAACACTGGGAGAAGAAGGTGATTAGAAACAGCTAGCGTGGATTCACCAAAGGCAAGTCATGCCTGACCAACCCGACTGCCTTCTGTGATGAACTGACTGATTCTGCGCATGCAGGGTAAGCAGTAGCTCTGCAGAAAAGGACTTGTGCGTGACAGTGGACAATACGGTGATATGAGTCAGCACTGTGTCCTGATGGCCAAGAAGGTTAACGGCATATTGGGCTGCATTAGTAGGAGCACTGCAGCAGATCGAGGGAAGTAATTATTCCCGTCTATGCTGCACTGGTGAGGCCACATCTGGAGTCCTGTGTCCAGTTTTGGGTCTCCCACAATAGAAAGGATGTGGACAAGTTGGAGAGTTCAGCGGGGGGCAATGTAACTAGTTCAGGGACTGGGGCACATAACTGAGGAGAGGCTGATGGTACTGGGTTTATTTAGTTTGGACAAGAGAAGACTGAGGGGGGATTTGATAGCAACCTTTAACTACCTGAAGGGTGGCTTCAAAGAGGATGGAGCTGGACTGTTCTCAGTGATGACAGAACAAGGAGCAGTGGGCTCAAGTTGCAGCCAGGGAAGTTTAGGTTGCATATTCAGAAAAACTTCCTCACTAGGAGGCTGGTGAAGCATTGGAACAAGCTACCTAGAGAGGAGGCAGAATATCCATCTTTGGAGGTTTTTTAAGGCCCATCTTGACAAAGCTTTGGCTGGGGTGATGTAGTTGGTGATGGTCCTGCTTTGAGCTAGGGGCTGGAGTAGATGACCCCTTGAGGTCCCTTCCAACCCTAACTTTCTATGATTCTATGAATACTAAAGAATGATACAACCAGAGTCTCAGTTGGTGTAAACTGGTGTGACTCAGTTGTATATAGCTCTATGCTGGAGTCAATAGCTCAGAAACGGGAATGTTTCTTAACAAAGTCACTCACCATTAGTTTCATTCTGGTACCCAGTAACTTTACAGCTGTGAAGATCTTTAGCTGATGCAAACTGTATAGCTTCACTGACTTCAATTCTCAGACCTAATGCTGCCTAAGAATGGGCGAAGTACTCTGCAGGTGTCTGCACATTACTGCTCTATTTTAACTTTAACAAAGGTAAACTAATTTGATCCTATAGTTGTAAAGTTCCTGGTTACAAGACTAAAATTATAGAAAAATGGGTTGTAAAATAGTTTGGTAAACATGTCTGGCAACTCCTTCAGACTTCTGAGCTGAGTTTTAGTCTGCAGGTTGTTTGTGCGAGTTTTTCCTAAGGTGCAAATAAGTGAGATCGGCCAAGCATCCAATCTCCAATTTTGTAAACATTCACTTGTAAAAACTGGACTTCATCCAGTTCTGGGCTCCCTCTCAAAGAACACTGAATTCTAGCTGATATATTACTATGCATCATGCTCAATGGCTTTAACAGCCGCCTTTGCTTCATTTTTAGAAGTCAATTAAAATAGAAGTGCGATTGATAAAAAAAGGAGTCTTGCTAGATTAAGATGGATGGTAATATGCCTGGTTTTATGTGGATTATTAATGTTAAGACGTACAAATACCTACAGACTGTTTTATGCACTTTTTAAAGAATCCGCAGGTCACTTGGGAGAAAGTTAGGAGCAATTCCAGAGTTGCCCACCTGGATAGCCTGGTGGCCCTGGCTCCAAAATTTCTAGTTGGTTATGTTTCAGATCCTCCTCTCTGCTCCATTTTCGGGACGCAGCATCCTTAACATACATCTAAGATATATTCTTACCACATCGAAAATAACTGTTATAGCTTCTTTTAAGGCCTGTCAGTAATGGCTCAACTCTGTCTCCTCTGGGGCAGCTTTAACAGATCTAAGGGGTCATATGCCCTGGTGCTGGCTGTTAATAGGGGCTAGCAACTGAGAACAATAGGAAATACAAGAGAGGAAGGAGCCTACTGTTTTTAACACCCTGCCACTCTTTCCCCCTTCCCCACAGCTGCCTGCATTGTAATTTATATCTTAGATCCCTTACACTCATTTGCATTATTTGCTTCAATGTCCTGAATTACTTGGCCAATTTAAGCATGCCACAACTCATCTTCGAGAGACATCATTCGACCTCATTTCTCCCCTTTATTCTTAAAACTCAGATTTGTGCTGACTAGTTTTTTTTTAATTGAGGACTCCTGCAACTCCGTTCATCTCTGTTGAGAACCAGCCCAAGCCCCGGAGGCTTTTTCATGCATTTATTCTCAACGTTCAGCACCAGACTTTCTGCCCTACATTACAGGCTTTCCAAGGCACTCTTCCTTGATTTTATGGCTCGGGCTAGCACCCCATGCCATTGCTAAGATGCTGAGGGTGGCACTGGGGTGTGCTCTGGAAGGGTACTCTGCTTAATTGCTGGGGTTAGGTGCAGGTGGAATGAAAGCGAATGGATACATGAGCTTCTCAGCAGCAGTCCCTCGGGACGAGGTGTAGACATGCCCTAAGCGTTTCACTGCATCTTGTGCTTTATTTCATACGCAAGATCTTTAGGAGGCAATTTGTATCTGAAGGACAAAGGGCCTCCACTCACACGGCCTGTTTCATAACAGCAGGAACTATCTCCAGTTAAACACCCCTTGATCAAGGGCATGGGCAGATCCACGTAGCACATCATCCCATCCCCGGATGGGGTGGCGTCCATCCCCTTTTAGCAAGGCATGGCTGAAGCCCCTTGCCAGTGGGACACCGGGGAGCTGGGCAGGGAGCGGACGCACAAAAAGGGGGTGGAATCTGCTCCCTTGCTGACACCGCTGCTCCTGTCCCTGCGGCAGCAAGGGGCCGTGGGAAGCAGCTGCATGGGGGAGCTGGGCTCAGCTGGGGAACGTGGCAGTGACGCACACGGTCTTTGCAGCCCCTGCTCTCTGCCTTCCCGCTGCCCCCTCTCTGGTGTCCCCCACTGGCCCGGAGCAGGCGCTGGTAGAAAGAGCCTGTGTGCCACCATCGCTGTCGTCTGCCAACTATAATGTGTGACAAGAGCAGATCTGGGGCTTCCCCTGAGCCCAGACCTGTCAGGGGCGATCCCACACCTGCCTCCTCCCCACCAGATCCACTCCTGATCATGGTTCATGATTCACCAGCAGGTATCTAGGACAGATGAGACTGTGCACATTCTGTATTCAAATTAAAGCAGCAACCCAGAGATTAAACTGAATAAGCTAAGCTCAGAAACTTTGCTGGGTAAGAATGATGTAGGACTGACAACCAAGAGGCACCACTGAAATACATGATCAATAACCACCCTGTTTAATTTTACATTATGACATAATCTCAGACAATACACATCCCTGAGGGCTTTTACTGCTGGCATATTATTTTTAAGGTTAAATATTCCTACTACTGAGATGTGCTTCAAGGAGTATTTATGTGGAAAATGCAACGGATTCCTTAAAGTGCCCTTTTACAAGTTAACAGTTGCTTTGAGCTTTAGCTTTACTGTTAATTAAATGCGGTATGTTGACCATCTGTCATCGTAATCTGTGACTTCTCCGGAAGGTAAATACAAACCAGGCTGCAATGTTAAACTGCTCTTTTGTTAGGACTGTGACCTGGCTAGTGTGCTCATGCAGGCGAGTGAGGGGGTGCACGGTGCATTGTGGGTAGCAGAAGGCCGGGGGGTAACATGCATCATTCACGTAGGGAGAGGGGAGGGGTGATGTCTTGGCTTTGACTTACTTTTCCTTCTCCAAATGTACCAGCCAAAGCTGTTGAGCTGTGCACTGGGGAAGCAACCTGTACCATGGCAGGGCTAGGAAGGATTAGTTTTTCTCAGACCATAAGTGAAGTCAGAAGTCAGTAGGCACACTTGTAATGGCGCTTGCTAGATTCATTGCTCATAAATACGCCCCGCCAATCCTCTCTGGCTCTGCATGTGCCAAACCTGGAAATGCTGCAGCGAAGCTGCCCTGCAGTTTCTCCCAATACTCTCTCTGGCATTCTTAAAAGCAGTAGCAAAAGTGAGGGGCTCCCACGTGTCACCATCTCACTTCTGGCTGTGGCATGTGCGGAGTGGGAGGGGTACGCCTGAGAGCCGCAGTCCCAAGACTGCTGCGGGAACAGTACTGCCATACCCAGAGCCATAAGCTGGTTCCAGGTTGGCTTCTGCAGCACAGCAACTACGTATTGCTCCTTGCTTAGAACCTCTTCCAAAGCCACGATTAAATCCGCAGTTAGAAAATAAAAGTATGAAGAAAAGGGTTTAAAGGTCAAGTTTCCCTATGAAGATCAAACGACAAAAGATCAGAATCCATGAGACGTTTGGAGTCGAAATCTCCAGCCCGGGCCCAGCCCCAAACAAATCTTCCATTGTGGATTTTACAAAGCTGAGAAATTCAACACGATTTTAGTTCCCTCGCTTTAAAACTATGATGCACTTTAGACAAGGAAAAAGTCTTACCCGTAGCCTCCTCTCAAATGTGGAGATGTTGCCTTTGGTTTGCTCCTTCCTTTGCCTCCATTCAATCAAGTTTGAGTTATGCTCTCCAGGTAGAGAAATATTGCACTTTCCTAAAGTGGGGTTGACAACTCCCGCCAGGATGTGGGGCTCCGTGTTCAGAGTGATTTCCATTCCGCTGGCAAAGGTGACCCTCAGCGAACCATCCGGGCTGACCCGATAGATGCTCTGTGTGTTTTCTGTCAAAAAAAAAAAAAACAACCCCCCCCAAAAAAAACACCCAAGAAAATGGGGGAAGTTGCACTTTTCAGCTTGATGAAACAAATGTTAGATGTGAAAGGGTCATGTTTTCCCAGAATTTACAGCCAGTTTAATATCTGCCAACTTCTATGTACTTTTGTGCCCTGGATCCTCCAGGCTTGCAGACATATAAACAGATTTTCATTACACTTGGCTTTATTAGCGGAGGTTTCCTCCAACCTCAGCAAAGTTCTTTCAGAATGCAAGTCTTTAATAGTCTGAGGGTTTTAGTCTATTGGGATGAATATGCTATTAATATAAAACCCTCTCAACATGCTTAAAATAATTGTACTGAGAATTGAAGTCACAGAGGACAGTTGTTTTTTCCAATGTCTAGGGTACAGTCCTCTTCCCCCATGCTGCCCTCTGAAAAGCAGTGGGAGCAGGCCCTGTGGGAATCTGCTTTTTCCAAGGATCCTCCCTCACCAGACTTGTGGCAGCGGATGTGCCACAGACGTGGCTGGGGGGCAGGCAGCGTGTTTCAATGGTGAGGGCACAACATGCAGTGCTGCAGCCCACAGGGTGATCTTTGGGGACTGTCATGACTTGGAGGAGGCTCCACTGCTGTCTGCAGCTGTAGCAAGGTATACCTAAGCTGATATGAAGCAGGGCAAATTAACTTGTCTGGAGCTGCACACTAAACTGCTTCCAGGGCATGAGTAAACTTGATTAAATTTAACTTGGGTATCTTTACACTGCATTGCACTCTGCAATGTGGCTATATGAGGGGAGAGATGGGGGGCAAGGCTGGGAGTGGCCACAAGTGGAAGGACACAGGGTCAAGGCCTTTTAGCCCCATGCCCACCTGCAGGACTGGGCCGCACCTCTGAGACGCAGCACAGAACCTCACCCCCCGTATGCAGCTGTATACAGGCGCCTGCCAACTACGGACTTTAAAAAAGGATCATAATCGTGTGTTCATCAAAAAGCAGTCACTCCAGCTCTCGAAGGGTGAATTTGTGGAAGTGAATTTATTGTGGCAACATGGGAGAAAAAGGTGGCTTTTTAAATTCAAAATATGTTGGATTCTTGAAATATGTAAGAGTTGTTTAGGTTATAGTCTATAAGAGTGCCAGGGAGATGAAACGAGCAAATTGCACGACAAATTTTTCACACACATATACATATGTACATACGTACGTGTGTGTGCACTTGTATCAAACAAGTTCTAGATTATGTATATACTGCCTGGAGCGTGCTAGGTGAAAGAGAATTGGGCACAGTCTCTTCCATGATGAGTGTACAATTGAAGGACAAAGATTTATAAATGTAGTTAAAACAGTGAGGGCACAGATCATGCAGACGGAGGATAATAATAATACCAAAGTAAAATATAAAAACCACAAAGCTATCTTTTCTGCATATACCATGGCTCCTCTCTCCGGGGTCCAATGACTTCACAAGCCGGGCTGAGGTAACATTCGCTTTGTGAAGTAAGTGGATTGCCCCATTTATAGATTAAGAAACTGAGGTGCCAAACAGGTAGCTGATTTGTTCAAGTCTGTCTAAAAAGGGCTGGAAGCAGAAGAGCGCTTCAGCAACCTTTTCCTGGTGTCTTTGCGTCCTACCTCCCCCCCCCCCCCCAACTCTCTGGTACCCCAAAAATAAATACGAAAGAGAAAAGATTAAATTCAAATCAGCGAATTAAATTATTGAGGAGGAACACTTGTTAATGGATTGGAGAAGCAGGCATATTTCAGCAAAGCAGCGATTCCTAATTCATAGGCATGATATAATTATAGTTTCCAGGGAGACACTATAGTACCTATGGAGGGGGGCTAGCGATGCATCTGAAATGCATAACACAGCGCAGGTGCTCATCAGCTGCTGTGGGTCATGTTTTGTTGTCATTCCTCTAAATAAGTACTGCCTTTAGAAACGGGCGCTGCCAGGACTGAATTCACACTGTCAGCCACATAAGGCAATTCAATGCTAAAAAGTCAATAGAACAAGTTGTTTTTCTAGGTGGTGTTTCTCCGAATGTCCAAATGAAATGCAGCATCAACAATCCTAATTACAGTACTTTGGTCCCAAGGTGGTAAGTGATACATTAAGTCTTGGGGTAGCAGAGCTTTCAAAACTCAGAATCTGTCCGTATGACCTAGAATATGCTCTTAATTGGAAGCGTACTCATCAACAGTCTATTTCTAATGGCTATTTGATAATATCAGAAAGCAAGAAGTAGCAACTTGTACTGAAATAGAAGAGGGGGCCCAACTGTACATATTTTGGTGACAATTTTGTGGCTAGAAATGCAGCAAGGCTCTACGACTTGATTATTTAATAATTTTGGGGACAGGGATGTGCTTCCATTACCTTGTTTTAAAGTGTATATGGTGGAAGTAGCGGAGAAATTTGTAGCCGTGATCACATTTTCCCTGTTTGAAGTGTCGAGCTCTACTCTGGTCAGTTTTTCAACGTCGCTGTGGAAACTGCTGACCTCGCCAGTTGGAAAGGTTGCATTGGTCAAGTGACCTTCGGGGTCATACCTGGGAAAACATGATTGTAACGGTAAAGACCTGTAAAAGAGGGCAATAGGTTTCTTCATGCTCCTGAAAGCAAATATAGGAAAAGTTAAATAGATGCTAGGTGGATTTGCACATGATCTGAAGTAATAAACTCTGCACTGGAGTTTATTGCTCCTGCGTGCCGTGTTTGCACAAGCACCCGGGACTGACTGCAGCATGTTGAGCTGGGTCAGAGCAGCCGTGGCTGGCAGGGGGTCATCCCGCCAGCCTGGGGCTGCTCCAACCTGGCTCAATGTGCTGCAGAGGGGCTGGCTGGAGCACAAGGGTGCTTCAGTGTGGGGCTAGCCAGCAGGCAGCCATGCATTGAAGCTCCCTCATGCTCCAGCCAGTCCCATCTGCATCTACATGTGTCCTGCTGTGCAGTAAATAAAACCACCACAAGACAGTACTTGTATTTACAAGTACTAACCTAAGGCAGAATGTATTAGTTTACTGCAAACATAAAGGGGCCACACATGTAGACGCAGAAACTTTACTGCAGGCCTAATTGGTGAGCTCTGAAGTAAACATGTTGTGTAGATGTGCCTGCTGGGGAGTAAATATAAAAGTATAGAATACTGCATTTAATTAAATAAAATGTTGTCTTCCTTAAATTCTCAATCTTTGCCTGAGGATGTGGGGTTTTTTTTTTTCCCCCCCAGTAGTTCTGGGTAAAATATCTTTGGCAAACTGTCACGTTAGTGTGACACCATAGTATAACTCATTAGTACAAGTTGGAGTACACAGAGAGTAGCCGGTGTTTAAATTCACTCTGATACGATACTTGGAGTTGCCACTAGAGGTCACGCGGCACCCAGATAACTGCACAGTAGCACAGAAAAGGCGTTTTCTTCCATTTGAATAAAAATAAATCCTCATAGAGACTGAATTTCAAACATCATATTTTGTTGTGGAGGTCAAAAAACTTAATATGCATGATGAAATTAATAAATCCCACTGTCCTAACTGAACAGATAGGCTTTATCTCTGCAGTAGTTACATTGCTTGACTGGCATTCACCCACATGTCTACTTCCCGTAGGATTATTCAAATGGCAAGAACTTCTCATCATGCATAGGGCAGCGGGGTCTGGACCTAGCCATTTTAGATAACCAAATATCATCAGTGCTGGGTAAATTATATTCTTTTTCATGGTTCTTTATGTGTATTTGAAACAGCCAGCATTATGATAAAATGAATAATACAGAGACCTGGAGCAACTTCTCGAATGGATTTTCACTTCTACAGATAAATTTGTACTTTTTCTTATGGCTAAGGTGACCTTGAGGACAGCAGTAAAGGAAACTGAAGGGCAGGTTATAAGCTTGCCCAGTATCTCAGAGTCAAACCAGCCTTTCCTTTCACCTCTTTTGTGATGTTGTGGTTCTGATTAATATTACTATCACCCAAAATAAATTCAAGAAAAATCATATTTAAAATAAAAATCACAACCCATCACAGTTTTCTGCTCTCATTACAGCAAGCTGTTAACAAATATTGAAGCAGGAGGACGTGAGATTTAAAACATTAAATAATAGTACCCTTTTAAAGTAAGTAGCACAATGCAGAAGATTGGCTAACATCTCTGCCAGAAATTATGATGTAGAATAACACCCTGTGAGTGGCCTTGTTCCACATTCAGACCTCCTGCCCAATCCCGAGACCTTCAGCAATGTGAATGCATCTTTACTCATCCAAATGGACTCACTAGTATTACAGGTCTGCTTGTATGCCTTAGGGAAACTTGGTCTAACTTGTTATTATTACTGTTTAGACGTCTGTCCCGCCCACTGTGATAATGAAGGCACGCAACGTAGAAGCATGCACTTGTAGGTGCAAAGGAATAGTTAGATTATGCTATTTTAATATCCTTCTTCCCACATCCACAAAACGCTGCGAGACCGGCTCCTCAGCTGGTATGTCAACTGGCATAGCTCCATTGTCTTCAATGGAGCTATTCCAATTTATATCAGCTAATGATCTGGCCGTGTCCTTTGTTTAAAGTGATGGCATTGTAGCGGTTGCACAAAAGCCTATATTAGTCAAACAATGTTTATGTGGCACTAAAAGTATCTGTGCACAAAATGAAGGAAGAAGTCGTGGGGGGGCAGGTGTCTCCCCTCAAAAAGACAGAGGAAAAATAGAGCAGATGTTCTTTTTGCACAGAAACACGTTTGAGACGTAACTACTGAACAACTCGGGGTTTTTTTTTTTGGTTTTTTTTTTTTTGCCAAATTAATTCATCAAATGTTAAAGATGTTACAGTTCTCCCTCTCAATTTCTCTTTCTACTGCACTCATATATGCCACGAGAACTTATTTTCATCCCGGCCCCCGTACTGGCTCGATTGTAAATTGACTTGCTTCCATTCCTGCTGTTTACGACCCTACCAGATCACTACTGCTCATCGTTAGGAAGCTCCATGAATGCTGTTCAATCATATTTCATTTACTGCTTGGTCAAACAGATGCGAGAAGCTAGACAGAGTATTCAGATTTCTTCCTGTTAGAAAGAATTAAATGATGGGTTTCCATTGGAGCATCATGGCTCCTTTATTGGCACTCGTTTGTGAACAAGATTTAGGATCTTATTTTTGCCATTCTTACTGACAAGATGTATGATTTCCCACGCAGTTTAAAATGAGATGAGAGGAAAATGGGACAAAATGCTACGGGATGGCAGTATAAACGTGGTGCTGAATAATTCCATCAAGGCTAACGGCGAGATCGTGGAGCCCCTACACCGATGTCGTCTTACTCGGGTCAGTAGACCCATTGACTTCAGGGTCATTGCTTGTCTTTGCCAGTCTGAGTAAGGACTCCACAAACCAGGCATGTGGTGCTCCTTTTTCCATTTCCTTTGGATGAAAAGGGCCAAACAAAACCCTTGGGGGCCAGTTTCTGCCACTTGTGGAGAGGGGTCACGGCCTTTGGATCCTGGCACATCTTGCACAGCAACGTGCTACTCATGCCAAAGGCAACGACATCAGGATCTATTTCTTGATGTGAATCTAACCTGGAGGTTCTGTTATGAAACCTGTCATCACATTGATAAGGTGAGTTATGAAAACAGTCACACTGATGGCAGAAAGAATTGCTCACCCACACGTGAGCTGCAGAACCAGATCTACACATTCAAAGCCAATTTTCTTCGCTACATGTTGCATACAGTGAAGGGGGAATGCAATCTCCAGCGAAAAGATGGTCATTGCATCCTTTAGAGGGAGTCTTTTCTTGCACATGCTCCCTTACCCTTCTTTTTAGCTGGGGCCCTAAACAATTTCCCCTGCCTCTCTTGTAGGGCTTTAATGATACAAGATTAAAAAAAACCCAGATGACTGAAAATCGTGCATTAGCTGTAATTTTATGCAAGAGCTCTTTCACCACTTCCATTTCATCAGATTATAGTAGATGGGTGACAAGCACTTTTGTAGGTGGTTCTCCTCCCTCTTAATAATTTCCCTCTGTGAGCAAAACTGACAGATAGGTGGATGTTTCAAAGTGTTCATTATCGTTGCTCATATTCCAACGTATGTGATACATGTTGTTAAACAACCTCATCCCAATTTCAGCTCGAGAGCGCCATGGCTGGAACGTTCAGCTCTGAACGCAAATCTAGCTTAAAAAGAAACTAGGATTCCAAGCAATTGCATTTGCACATTATTCATATGTTAATTATTCTGGCCCTGATGCTATACTTATGTAGGATTCAGCAGCAAATCGAATTCATGTGACTCTGTCATACACTTTGATTTTTCCAAGTGAAAGTCAGATGTAGACTCAGGATGCTTGGGATGTGAATTTCATCCCAGCCTGCTCAGAAAATACAGCTTGGTTACAAAATGAGCAGAGAGCATCGTCTCTGTGGTCCACTCAGGGCAAAAGGTAAGGCCCCTCTCTTGAAAAGTGTTATTACCAAGCACAGTGCTAATTGCTGCGAGTTGTCCTGCTGACCACAACTGCATGTGTCACATTTCATTTCTGATTTATTCAGGTATGAGTAACGCTTGGAAAAAGGACATAAAACAGCTGACCCAAAATAAATATTTATGGGAATATTTCATTAATTAATTTTGGCATGGTGCAAAATATAGATTCATTAAATTCTAATGACTGATCCAAGAGAACAAACCAGAATGAAACAATAACATGTAGAGATACTATGACACCCACTTCTCCAGCTTTTACCAAAGTGCAACCATTTTTTTTTGGGGCTGTACGGTCTTAAAAAAGGAAGTGACAAGTAGTGACAGCATGCCAACTCCTGGCATTTGGCAGAAGTGGAGGATCGTCAGTGGAATACAAAGCATGAGTGATGACAGAGAGCTGCACAGCCTGGAGTCGAAACAGTGAGAGTGTGAAGAAATGTTTAATTTAGCAAAACTTGTTTAGGTTAGTCATACACATCATATTAATTTGGGGCACCCTTTGCTTTTTGAATAGCATGTCCTCAGACTGTGCTGTATCCCTTCAAGGTACAGAGGTCTCTGAGTCTGCATGACATACAGTGTGGAAAACACTTGGGAGAAGGCCGAGTTCCCTATAACGAATGCTACTATAAAGCTGGTGTCATGCCTGAACAAACAACTCGCCAGAGGACAAGAGACTCGAGCAATAATTTTGTGAAATAATTTTGAACAGAATGTCCTGTATAAATTTAAACGGGCCCGAGTAAATATACGTGAATGAAATCAACTGTGAGGGATGACTGAAAGTCATCTGCTCTGCACTTCTCAGCTACTCCAGTGTAAAGCAAACCCTTGTAATGGATGGCACGAATTAGTTTTGGAAGAGCCCGACCTGACTAGGGCCTGTATTCCCTGTGGCACTGTGACCCGGAGCTGTTATGACATTTGTTTGAAATTGTAATGGACCAGTAGCTTAGACCCCGATGCTGCAGTTCTGCTGTAATGACTGAAATGGGCCAAGCCTGTGTTGTATGAATTGTTACAAGAGCCAAAAATCAAATACAATACCCATAGCTGCTGAACGCTCAGTTCAAATAGTCATGAAATACATATGAGCTGGATCTACATTGGAGGCTCTTACAGTAGGGAACAACGTTGTCAGATCACTGTCAAAAAGCACCAGGAACAGAGTACATGCGCTGATCTAACTCGGGGGCTTTACTTTGGTGTACGCGATGGCTGAAATTTCTATCAGTGAAATGCGTGAGAATGACAGCCGAGCTTGGAAGGGGCACGTCTGATTTTGTTGTCCAGCACGCTGTCAACACCAGCCACATCTCCATTTTAGAGTGCTTCTATCAACCCTATTACTTTATCAGTCTGTGCCAGAATTGGAGAAGTCAGGATGGGAAAAGGTCTCCTTGGGCATCCACTCCCCGCCATGCACTAAGCAGCAATTTTCTCTGCATTCACCCCACTCGGCTTTTATAAAATATATTTCTGAATCTCCTTAATTACGGTGACTCAATCACCTCCCGAGGCACTTTCTGCTATTACCTGGTTCTCCTTAGTGTGTTTTCTGATAGCTCTAACATTGTTATTTCCAATACACATTTTAGACCATACCTCAGCTTTTTAGCCCCTTTCATTATTGGAAAGCACCCTTCCTTCCTCCTTGTACCACCACTGAAGTATTAATGAAATGCTACCTACGTGTCTTCTATCCACCCTCAAACTGGGATGGCTAACAGCAAGCAGTCTTGATGCTTAATACGTTCCTAGAACCAAACATGAACTATTTCTTACCCACAACCTCCGTCTGACATCTGAATGTTGGATAACTCCTTGCCTGACCTCATCAGCCATCTTTTCTAGCTCTTGGGAAGTTTTGTCAGGTTTATAGAAAGTTTCTGCTGCTTTGCTCGGTCCTCAGGCCTTTCCACATTCCCTTGCTAGTTATTATATATCTTATTTTCTTATTGATAGCAACTTTACAGCTTCCATATATTCACATCTTTCTGCTTTTTGAGATCCCCAACTTAATGTCCATTTGCAAGCTTCCCTTCCGGAGTCCAGGGGACTACTAACTCTATTTCTCCTTCCTTACCTTCCACCCCAAGGCAGATTCCTATGCACCACCCAACTCCTTCCACCTGCTAAGCCACCTCGTGTTGACACTCCCTCAGTTGTAAAGGAGTCCCACAGGCACCTTCTCCACCACCCTAATTAGCGCAGTAAATGCAGTGCAAATAATTACAAAAATGACACTCTCCAAAGTTATTGTATGGCCCCCTATCCGAGCTCACGCTCTCTCTTTGTGCAGCTGCTATCCATGACAAGTTATAAACATATCTTATACGTAACAGCAATTCCAAATAACAACGTACAAATGAAGTATAATTTCAAGTACTTTTTGCTTCACTTAATGTACACTAAGTATAGTGCTTTTTCATATGGTAGGCTTTGGCACGTTAGACATAATATGGCTGTTTTGTACAAAGCTTATGCAGCAGCTCAACTTGTCTCCCATCACGTGGAGTTATTAGCGGCATGGCTTTCAAAATTACTAGATCTGACTTAAAAAAAAAAAAAAAAAAAAGGCAAAAAGGCATAATTTTCATTCTAAATTATGTTTTATGTCAGAAGTTTTAAGCCATGGACTTACTCGTACACAGTTGTCCACCCGTTTTCATCACTCTTGGTTGCTAGAAGACCTGTGTTGCCAGGGTATGTCATCAGAGCCAAGTTATAGCCTTGAGCATAGACTCTCTTCAGGACACCGTTGCTGCTTATTGTTAGCCAGTATACCTGGCCTCCGGGCACCACCAGCCACAGAGGCAACCCACTTGCATCTCTGCGGATATGAACTGAATTCCCATTGCTGCTAGTGATCGTGCCAATATCCCCTTCCCCATTGTATGTGAAATTGTAAATGTAGTCCCTTGTTATCAGATTCAGTGTGTGGAGATGGGTCCCGTTGGTGGTGAACTGATACAGTTCTTGGTCTGCTGGGGATGCAATCTCATAAATATTCATGTCGCTGAGATGAGCCTTGTTTCGACTGACTGCACGGATGCGAACGTTGCCAAGGTCTGCTATGTACAGTGTGTCATCAGGAGAGACTGCTAGAGAAGAAGGTGCTTTCAGCTTTGCATCTTTGGCATATCCACCATCCCCTGGAAGAAGCGATATCATTATTTTAATAATTTGTAATCTACATATTTAACCTATCGCTGCATGAGAAGCTGAACTCCGCCTCCCTTCCAAATCATTTACAAGAGACAGTGAAACAAAATCTTTTTTTCCAATGAATTTAAAACCCATTATCTAAAATGGTGTAATTCTGAATCAGTATCACTGAAGATTAACAATGAGATACAATTATCTCAGTTACACCAATTTTGCTAAATCCAAAACCCTGCTGCTGGGAAAACTATTATGCTGCAAGATGGGAAAGCACAAAACAATGACAGCTGAAGACTCGCTCCTTGCTTCTGTCCCCCAGACTGTAGTCAAAGCACAGTATTTCCATAAATAAAACATTCATTCAGAAAATAAAAACCAGTAATTGGGACAAAATAGCAAGTGAAGATTAGGTTATAATTAAAGAAGCCCAGTGACCTGGTGGTAAAATGTTAGTGTGGTATAAATGAGACGTACTGACAAAACCATTATGGCTTATATGGTCCATACCAGTCGGGGAAGGGTGCATTTTAGTGGTCTGGACCTCCATTTAACTGTAAAGTGAACCTCTGTGCATAAGCAGAAGCTTCTGCAATTGGCTGGGAAGAGAATCCACTCCTGACCCGCAGGGAAAGGGGGATGCTGTTTGCATTGCTGCTGTCTTTTGAGACTGCCACTGGGCAAGACAGCTTTGAATTATGGCACCACAAAACCCTTTGGAAATGCACTGAATTAGCTCTGCTCTTTGCCAAGCTGGCCGTGCTGTCTTTGCCGTTAGCATTGGCAGTATCAGGTCTGCACTGCACTGCCCTGACCTTCCGATGAGGCAGACTTTTCAGCTGTGGGGATCGCTGCGCAGTAAAGAGTATTGGCAGAGTCTCCATTCTTACCCCTTTGCTAGCTGAATGAGGTCACAGAGCCAACGTCGGCTATGTCGCTCATCCCTGATTGAAGCTGATGTTCCTTGGAGGCGCACACGATGCTTGATTACCATTACAATGTGATGTGGCCAAAAAAAAGCCTAACCTTTGGAATGCCATCTGACAAAGAGTGTTTTTTGGGTCGTTAAAGATCCTCTGGTTCCAAGAAAAAATCCTAATCCCAGCCTCCTGGCCAACTCCCAAACAATTTCTTCCACGGTGTCAGGATTAGATAACTCTTTATTTCCTTATTTAACATTTTGAGCTGCAGTTCTGCATACGGTTCAGCGGCTGCCACATCGCCTGACAAAGCTTATGGCATCCATGATGGCTGAAGCGGTCTATATGGATTCTGAGCTAAACTATTACATGCCCCTACGTGATGAACTTTCCCTCCTCCCTGCAAATTTATGGAGGAAGCAGGTAATAAGTTGGCTTCCAGCACCATGGCGTGCAAGAGAGGGAGCCTCCAGGGGTGTTGGCTGGTACAGGGTGCGATGGCTCCATCCTTTCAAAGGTGTGGGAAAGGCCACGTTTTGAACATCACTGCACGAGCCGTGCATCTCTCACCCTCCCTCCTCCTCAGGAGTGTGGCTTGGGCTTTGAGGCAGCACAGCTTGGTGTTTTACATCAGGCACGAAGCACTTTCCTTGGTGAATAGCGCTATCTGAAGTGCAAGTCGTTAGCACTGAAATGTACCTTTATGGACGCTGGCACCATGTGAATGTGGGCAGGCAAAACTAATATGTAAAGGTGGGCTCAGGGCTAATTTAGATCTGTGAGTAATGATCTGTTTGAAAACAGGGCTGGCAAAGCCCGCTTTAGGTTTCTTAGTCCCCATTGTGGAAACAGGCATGCCGCCCCCCCAAATTAAGTTCATTTAGAAGGATTTGCTAACACGATACAGCTTTTTTTTCCAACTCCTGAAAGAAACAGAAGCATTTCACAGTTTCTTGCCCCCTTGTAGGTATTTTAACTACTACCAACCCAAGAACTCGTAACACAACAGAGAAGAGAAATGGTTAGCCTCTCTTTACCTGAGAAACAATCGCAATTCGGGTCAATCTTGCAGTCGCAATCTGATGGGGCTCCAGCAATGATAGAAATCTCACCATTGGTTGTAACCTGCTGTATGCGGTTTATCTTTCTCTCATCTGTCTCTGCAATGTAGAGTATCCCACTGTGAGATACGGCGATGGCTCTGGCTGATTCCAGGGTCGAATGGATCGCCACCTTGCTGACCAGGAAATGATCTATGCCTGGCACTTGGCAGTGAATAGGGCGACCTGCAATAATTCGCACACGCCTATTCTCAGAGATCTGCAGCACAATGTTGTTGTCCAGAACATAGAGTGAATTGTCTACAGGGTTGACTGTGAGGTCTGTTGGCCACTCTAACCGGACCTGCAAAAAAGAGAAAACAAAAAGCTAGATTTGAGTAGGTAGCTTTTCCCCTCCAATTCTATTGTCCCACGCCCACTTTTAAGATACTTGGGCATTTTCGTGGATACAGATCTCTGTGATGTTCCATTATAGTTTTTGATTGAGTTTGTCTGGCTGTTTTTAGCAAAACATTTTGCAAGGATTTGGGTCATTCTTAATATGAATGAGAAAGAAAAGCTGATTTCTACAGTAATTTAGCATCCCCTGAATGCTATTTGCACAAGTCCATTAAGATGGGAACATTATTATACATATGCATTCATGCAAATAAAAACACACAATACATGTCATGCAACATCAGCCAGAAAATTTTCCAAGTTTGATGTTATTGTTTCAAGGCTGCAGACAGCACTGGCAGAGGGAAAAATACTAAAGGGCTGTCAGCGTGCTAACACTTTAATTGACTGTTAGTAGAAAAGGAAAACCCACATAACACAGAAATATGAGCTTCTTTCAAAGTTTATTTACTAGGGTAGGAATACAACTAATCTACCATCTGAAATACCAGATAGTTGATCCTTTGTAATTCAATACAGCATCTAATTAGCCATAGTTACTTGTAATGACTGTATTTGTTCTACAAATATCAGTCAATGGTGGAGTATGTAATTCCTACACATGCGAGCTTAACTCTGGCCCATGTTATGTGGGTGGGTGTAGGATGGGGCCAAAGAAGTCTTTTCCTTCTGGGCTGCAACACAGCAAAATCTCCAGCTCCCTGCTCCAAGAAGAGCTAACATCATTCCCATGATGCCAGGGACATGGCCTGTGGCTAATCCCATTCTGGTCCATTTAGCTCACACGCTACGCTCAGACGATGTATTAATGGGACCACAGGCTGTTCCCAGTCAAAATGCAACACCCAGAGACTACCGTCTAGCTTCCCAAGGATCTTGACCTATTCATCAGGAGTTTAGTTGACCTTTTCTCCATCCAGGGCTGGTCGAGGGAAGACTTGGACCCTAGGATGCGTACGGATGTCTCAACCAGCACTCAGGCCACGAGGGACGCCTCGTTTGGCTACGTTTCTGAGACGATGAGTGTGTGTTAATCACAAAGGGATTTTCCAAGCTGAATTATTTCAGAGAGGCAGCAAAAAAACACAACAAAACTAAAAGGTAACATTTTCCACACCATTGCCACAAGTGCTTTTGGTCCTGCTCTTTATTTTGCTGCTATTGTGGTTCATTGTTCCAGTGCACTAATTAAAATCTCTACAAATTCAGAGGCTGCAGCTGCTAACGTAAGAATCAGCATTAACGGATAACATATGGTGGAGAGTGTGGCTATCCCAGGGTACCTGCCTGCCTGGGGTCCGCGCAGGCACCAGGCGGAAGGCCAAGTCTGTTCACTGACTCGAGATTCAATATTTTCTGAATAATCTCATTTTGGGAAGTATGTTGCTGGTTTGATAATTGATGTTTTAATAAAGTGAGGGCAATGTGGCTAATATGTCTCACCTTGCGTGGTTATCCTGGGTAAACATACAATTAAGTAAAGCTCACCGAAAGATCAGTTTACTCCTTTTACCCAGTCCATTTTGCTAGACAGCATAATAACCGGCATTAAGACTGATGTTGCTGGGTTCAAGATCTCCACTGCAGCAGGTGGCAGAGACATCACAAACGATGATAAATGTGGTGGAACAGTTGGAAAGAGAGTCCCGTCATGGAGGTGCTGATCTCATCCTCCCTCTCCTTTTGTGATGTCCTGTATGCTACCGGATGAGCAAGGGCTGGATTTAAACACAACTTCAAGCCTCAGTTCGGGTTGCTCTTTTCAACTCAGGGATCATTGTGAACCTGAACAAATCTTTGTAGGAATGGAATATAATGTCTAAAATAATATGCTTGCCCAGTCTGACAAAAACATGCGTGCAATGTAGGGCTTTGCTGCATTAATAAAAGCAAAGAGCATTTCATTTTCACAGGAAAGCAACACCCCACTTTCTGGCTCCTTCCTCGCGGTTCCCTTTGGTACACGCATGATTTTTGTTAACTCTTACCTAGGATGCTGATGATAGAAATTGGGAGCTGTAACTGCCCAACTGGACCACAGCAATCTTGTTTGCGAGGAGAACAAGACTTCACCATAGCCCATGTGAGGGTTGATAACTGTGTGGACACCTTAAGCAAGCCATGCTACCTGTGCTTGGTAGCTGATTTGCGTTCCTCCCTCTGCAATGAAATATCTGGTGATTGTGAAGATTCGTCTGCAGAAACACAGCCGAGCCACCTTTAAATGACCTAGCCTGGGTATGGCTAGCAGTGCATCCATAGGTGCAGGTTGCTCAGTATGGGCCAGCTGTCCAAATACTCACTCGGCTTCTCAGATGGGTTTTGCAGCCCTCACTGAGCTTCTTGCTACACTGTGAGCTGGCTTGTTTAAAGATAGCTGGAGGCAGATACCCTAGGAGTCACAGAAGAATTACACAAGCATAACCGAGAGCAGAATTTGGGCAAATAAGCTGACAACAACTACACTTTGATCAGGAGAAATCAAAAAGGTCTAAGCAAACACTGAACTCTATTTATATTTGTTTGATTCACTGGTACATTGAAAAGGCTCCAGTTCTTCTGTCTGTCTGTATTCTTTTCCATCAAACCAAGCTGCCCTCCGGCACTTCTCTGTGCTTCATTCAAACATGATAAACAAACTACAGACAACTCCAATTCCCATTTGATATGACTGTCTCGTTTCTACCATAAAGGTTCTTCATTTAGGGTTAGGGTATTAGGCACCATATTATGCGTCTGAATCTTAAATGGCACTTCAGAACCTTATATATAAAATAGCCCTTCCCCCTTTTGTGTGTGCTTTTCTTCCTACTTAAACCTCTGATGACTGCAAATGATATGTTTATTGTCTGAAGGGCCACTGCCCTTTCAATGTGAATAAAAAATGTGGCACTGCAGACTAGCCTGAAATGATTAGGGAAGGCTGGTCACTCACAGATGGGATCCAGTCATACATTACATGCATCTAAATTGCTAGTTGACAATCAGCTTCATTGGGGAGGAGATGGGGACTAATAATCATGTAAGAGAAATGAGACTGTCAACATTGCTGGCAGTGATTTTTTTTTTTTGCAGATTGGTATTAATGTGAAGTTTTCTTGGGATTCTGCATTAGAAAGTTAACTTGTATCGTCAGAATCAAAGCCGTGGTTGCTATTTGAGTTAGGATCAAGGCCTTGCTTGAAAAGGGCAACATTGGCTGCTTACAGATGCTTACCCTCAAAAACAGCACTTTCTTTAAACTTGGTGTGCTCCTGTGCTGACTGCAGCGCATGCCCAGAAGAGGCATTGTGTTAGTTTGACCCAGCTTGCCCAATGCCTGTATAGATCAGGTACTCCAGCGGGGCTTTTTGGAGTTTTTATCGAAAAGCTGATTGAAGCCTGGTCAAATTAACTCATAGTTTCATAGTTGTTAGGGGCTGGAAGGGACCTTACAGATCATTGGGTCCAGTCCCAATGCATGTGGGCAGGAAAGACTGCTGGGTTCAAATGACTTGAGCAAAATGGGCGTCAAGATGTTTTTTGAAGATTGCCAGGGTGGATGACTATATCACTTCTGGGGGAGCCTATTTCAAACCCTCAGGACTCTGCTTATGTCCAGCCTGAAGTGATCTTCAATCAGCTTGTGCCCATTATTACTTGTCCTCCCTTGAGGGGCCTTGGTGAATAGTTGCTCCTCCAAACCCTGATGTACGAGACTGATATACTTATGGGCTGCAACCAAGTCCCCCCTGAGTCGTCTCTTCTCCAGGCTCAGCAATCCCAAGTCCCTCAGCCTCTTCTCATACGTCTTGGTCTCCAGGCCTCTCTAGTCATGCGTGTGGCCCTCCTCCGGACTCTCTTGAGCTTCTCCACATCCCTTCTTGAAGTGCGGTGCCTAGAAGTAGATGCAGCACTCCAGTTGCAGTCTCACCAAGGCCAGATAAAATGGGAAGATAACATCCTTTGCCTTGCTCGAGATGCCTTGGCAGATGCATACCAGTGTTTGGCTAGCTCTGCCAGCTATGGCATTGCAATGGTGGCTCACGTTCATTTTGTTGTCAGTTGTGACACCCAGCTCTCGATCAGTTGTGGTGCTGGCAAGCAGAGCACCGCCAAGCCTGTAAATGTGTTGTGGGTTATTTCTGACCCGATGGAGCACTTTACATTTTCTGTATTAAATGGCATCAGGTTGAGGTCTGCCAACTTCACGAGCCTGTCCAGGTTGGCTTGTATTGCCAGCCTGTCTTGAAGCATGACAATGCTCCTCCATAGCTTGGTGTCATCAGCAAACTTTGTCAGATTGCTTGCAATTCCTGAATCCAAATTGTTAATGAACACGTTGAAGTGCACTGGTCCAAGCACTGGCTCTGAGGGATGCCAGTGGTCACCCTTCGCCATGAGGACTTGGTTCCCCTACGTGATGAACTTTCCCTCCTCCCTGCAAATTTATGGAGGAAGCAGGTAATAAGTTGGCTTCCAGCACTTACCATGTGCTACCATGTAAGTCAGTCCTACCATGGAGCCAGTTACCTATCCACTGGACCATGAAGTTTTTGAGGCTGGATTTTCCTAATTTGACCTCATATGAGGACATCTTGAGAGATGAGGTCAAAGGCCTTTTTGAACTCTGAGCATATGACATCACCCTCATTTCCTCTATCCAGGTGGTGAGTAACCTGACTGTCGAAGGAAATGAGGTTGGTCTGGCATGACCTGCCCATGATGAAGCCATGTTGGCTACCCTTCTTCTAGAATACTGTCTTCAGTTAGCCTGTGTGTGATGGTTTCTTTGATGATTTTCTCCAGGATTTTACCTGGAATTGAGGTCAAACTGATTGGCCTGCGGTTTCCTGAGTCTTCCCTTCTCCCTTTCTTAAAGATAGGTACCACACTGGCTTTTTTCCAGTCTTCTGGGACCTCTCCCAAGCTCCACGAGTCTTCAGATAACTTTGCCATCGGGTATCTCTTCTGGTAAAGAACATTTTTTTCCCCATGTTTCTCAGCAGTGATTATTAATTCTTACTTGCATGGCTTTCCAAGTATGTATTTTTTTTTAGGTTGAAGGATTTAGAAAGAAAATCACAGAGGCATACCTGCAACTCTCATTTTAACCTTTTTTGACTGAGATGGCTAATGTGATAGGTAGATACCTCCTACTGAGTTCAGTGTCTCTTTCTTGTTAATTTTAATGGGTTCTTTATTTTTGAACCCTATGTTTTCTTTTCCCTTCTTGAAATAAGATAGCTATTATGAAAGAACAAGCATAAAAATTAAGTAATGAGCACAATTTGCTTGCAATACACAGAAAAACATGTCACTACAGTGCATGCACTAATTTAATATCTACTGATATAAATTGCCCTGGGAAAAAACACAGCTTTATTTCTTTGATATGCCTTTTTGGATAAGACCTTCCACGCATTTTATGGCTAATACTTTTTCAGTTTTATTTGGCCTTTCACACATCCCATGCAACCACAGACCTTGCTTTTCATATTGGGATCACTAATGACAGAGGTTTACTCTGGTGCAGAAGGCTGTGTTTTAAGGGTTTAAGTATTCAAGCATAGCTGGGGTTTGGTTGTAGCTGTGTTGGTCTATGGATATAGGCAGGAGAGCTTCTCTGAGCAGATGTGATATCTTTTATTAGACCATCTGAATGGTTGGAAAAAAGTTCTTGGCAAGCTTTCAGGCGCAATCACCCTTCTTCAGGCCTGGGGAGGCTCTGCTGTTCTGAGACTCCAAGGAATGAGACAGCTAAAGTGTGACAGGATGTCAGTGAAAATGTAAATAGGTAGAAATTAGAAAGACAAAAGGTAAAGCAGAGAATCGAGGGGGAAGAAAGCAGGGGAGGGGGAAGAAAGGCCCAAGGGAGCCGCTACGGTGATAGTAATACAAGGTAGAAAAGAAGCTGTAAGTGAAAAAGGAAGTAGTTGGAAATCAGGGAGACAGGAATGAGAGAAGCTAACCTGTCACACTTTACCTTCTCTCATTCCTGTCTTCCTGATTTCCAACCGTTTCAAAAGATATCACATCTACTCAAAAAAAACCTCACTTGCCAGTATTTAAGGATAGGCTTTCTGCACATTGGGGCAAATTGTATTCATCCCTGATTAAGACAAGCCCATCAAAAATAGAAGGATGCGGGGTTTTTTTGTATTTTTTGCAATACATCTTTTGTATGTTTGCAGTCAGTTTCAGGTCGCAGGACGACATTCCTATCGAAAAGTATTCTTCTGAAGGCACCAGGTAATGGACCGCTTCCTATCTATACTGCCTTGAGTAGTTCAATTTATGCTAAATCAGGTTCTTATTCTGTTCTAGAGCATGCATCCTCTGACTTGATCAGTCTCATTTTTCACTTCTTTCTATTCAAACAAATCTATAGCTGCTATTTCCAGGGAATCCAAGCTGTTTTTACTCCAGCCAACACCAATTTGGATGGCCTTGCTTATTAGTTTTCTTCCCCCCGAAACTTTGCAGGCCAGCTCCATTTTGTCTGCTGCATTTCACGAAAGAAAACATTTCGAGTAAGAACTCTCCCGTGAAGTCTATTACTGGCCATTGTGTAGTTCACCAGGCTGAAAGCAGGACAGCTCTGCTTCCCTGAACTTCCTGCTGGATGCCTTGCTACACATATTTCTTTCCATTTTCCCAGAGTTGACACCTGCAGGCATTTTTCATCATTTGCTGTCACTTTCTCTCTCCTTCCAGGACCTTTCCTTTTGTTGAGATTGACACTGCCAGTTTCTCTCAGCTGCTTAGGTTTTGCCTTTAATGGTACCTGCAGAAAAACATGTAGCTCATTTCTAGCTGACACCAGGAGAACTCTTCCTTGTGGTCAGAGCGCACCCCTCCTTCACGCTTCATAAGAAGCCTTTGCTTTATGTGCCCCTGCCACTGCATGTTATGCAATCCAGAATCATACAGCGCAGTCATAAGCAGCCTTTGCATTACGAATGTAAGAAACACTGTTCTCTCCGCGTTGGCCACGTCTGCGCAAAACCCCAGTAAGTGGGGATTGAGAAGGGTTTGCAGAATGAAAACCCATCTGCCGCGGTCACTCCAGCCCCTAGGGTGGAATAGCAGCTGCCGCTCCTTTGCAGATCCTGCTCAGAGGTTTCTGGCCACTAGCTCCATAAAATCACAACTCCAAGAGTCTCCGTGTAGGATAACCCCATGTGGAGGTACTGGTGGTGCTTTAAGGCCAAAGAGTGCATACAAATACTGTTTGCAGAGGACTGTTCCATTAAATGTGAACTGTAAGGAAGAGAAAACACGAGCCTCTGTACCGAAGCCATTCTTTGATATGGGGTGAGTCTCGTTCCCTAGATTCCAAACAAAGACAGGAACTAATTAGCCAGAACATGTAACCCAGGTTTCCTGCTTAATGCATAGCAATTGGCAATTTTATTTTTTGTATTTGTGACAAAAGTTTCGTACTAGGAAAGGCACTTCATGCCAAGCCAACTCTGGGCAACTTGGGTAAGAGAATAACTACACCTGTTTCCTCTAAGCCCTTAAATGTAATGTTTATAACCGCTGCCTTGAATTTCCTCTCTTTTAACGCCCTCCTCGAATCTCATTTCCCCGTCGCTAAAACTGGCCTCACTAACATTTTATCTCTTCACCAAATCTCAGAGCCTCTTCGCTTCCTTTCACTACTGTTCCCTTTGGTATGACAGTCATTTCTCCCACCCCCCTTTTCCTTTTCAGGCTTTGCACTCCCTCTCCCCCTTCCCCTTTGGCAGTATCTTCAGGATTTCTCTTCCTTGCTTCCTCACTGGAAACAGGGTTTACTCCTTTCTTCTTGCTTTACACCCTTTCTTTTGGTGACCTTTGCTGCTCACCCAACTACATAGGGACCACAGGTGAAATCCTAAGTCTACTGCAATTCATGGCAATACTCCCATTGATTTCTACTGGGCCAAGATCTTACTCCACCTCTATTTAATAAAATTTTCAGAAACACCTAAAGCTCCTCTGTCTTTACAAATCAATGGGATTTAGATTTCTAAAGTACTTAGAGCCTTTTAAACATTGTACTTATAATTTGTACAGCATATGGTACCAGAAGTAATTTATCGAGGTATTTCTATTCTGCTCTAGCACTTCTAAGAGGCTGATTCTTAGATTCTTCAAATAAGACAATTTTCAAAACAGAGGAAGAAGCTGACTCCAACTCACACATGTCCTACGTGCTGGAGAGAAAGATCTTTTTTTGAACATTTACCATTTATTTCCAGTTGATTTTTTTTTTTTTTTTTTACCATAAGGAGGTCCTGGGAGAACCAAAAGAAATGCAATTCCAGTAAATAAAAAATTACCTCTTTTGCTTCAGTGTTACTTTCATCACATAAGCTGCACAGCTAGGCAGCTCCTCTGGGAGGTGAGGAACTAGTGATGCTAAGGAAATGATTTAAAGATTTACAGGCCTGATTGTTTGTGTCTTGAGCATTTTATCTTCCAACCATCATAGTCTTTTAGCCTCAGTATACTGAGGGGGTAGGGACCAATTTTTTTCCACTGTACAAAATATGGGCAGTACTTAGTGAGCTCCCCACATGGATGTCTGCAAAGAATGGGCAGGAGGCAGAGTATGCAGACTCGGAGGCCTCCTGCTTGGAGAATTTCCACTCCAGGGAAGGAGGAAAAGACATTTTGGCATGAACGTTAACTCAGATACAGCCAACCTGAAAAAAGCTCCAGCTAAAAGAAAAAGCATGAGGCTGGGAGGGAGTTTTCCCCCACTCCTGTAGCTACATTTTCATCGGAGACATTGGGCGTTGGCTGCAGCCAAGGCTGGAGGTTTTGATCGGGGTGTGCCAACGCTTCTTTAGGAACAAAAATGTGGAGGTTTCTGCCTAGAAGATCTGGCCCCTCTGCTCATGGTTAGACTGATCACCAGATTTGGGGTCAAGAAGGGATTTTCTCTCCTACTCAGACAGGTATGATCTGTGGGGGGTTGCCTTCCTCTGTAGCAGGCGTCAAGGCCATCTTCCTAAGATCTCTCAAATGTACTTTAACAAGATCTGCAGGACCAGGACACTGACTGCCATGGTTCCTCTGCTTTACCTGGGCAAATGAGGATGTTATGCTTGTGCTGGACCTGGGTTGACTGTAGTTTTGCTAGGGGGTTAGAAAATGGATTTGTATAGGATGGTTTGGATAGGGATGATACTGCCTCTGGCAGCAGGCTGGACTAGATAACTTCCAGAGGTCCCTTCCAGCCTTATTTCTCTGTGACTCTATGAACAAATACAAGCCACTGGGTGCACAAATATCATTCTAATGCTCCACTTGTAGCACTGATTCCCCACTGAATGCAGGGTCAAACTCAAAAGCTCTGTGTTGATATTAATGCTTCCCATGGGCTTGACTCACGGTTCCCAGGAGACTGCTCCTCTCTCTCTCCAGCTATGACCTTGCACAAAAGCTGTCTTCCACACTGTGCCCCTGCACTGACCCCTCTTGCAGACTGAGCCTTCAGAGCAAAAGCTGGACTAATGGGCAACCCTGTACTGACTGCAACACCGAAGAGAGCCTTCAAAGCAAGCACCGGACTAATGAAACTGTCTATCCCTGGATGAAACTGAGACGTGCAGGAGGCAGAACTGTCTCCTCCGCTGATCAAGGCCGTAGAACTCACCCCCGCGAGGGTGCGAATGAACACGGACAGGACAAAACCGCATTTCTGCAGCTTAGAAAAACACCATTAAACAAACCCCAAAACACATCTCTCTTCTCGAACACAAGGAGGAAGGAAAAAAAAGGGAGGCAGTGAAAATGAATTTTGCTCAAAGTTTACCGTATTTGCTTGCACATATCACACTCCTGAATTTAATACACACCCTGGTTTTTATAGACAGATTGAAGAAAACAAACTCTTACCTTTCAGGACGAGTAAGTAATGAATTCAGCATGCTGGGTCTGGAGCTGAGTGCCAGGTCTGACTGCAGTCCGACCGCACACATCCACCTGATGTGGTGTGCTGGGTCTGGCTATGGCCTGACCCTACGTAACCAGCCTAGGCCAGAGGGCAGGGCCATGTCATTCAAACTGCGACTCTCCAAGGCTTTAGAAATTTGGCAGTGGGGGAGTGGATTGTATTTCCTATTAAATTTCATAGGACATTAATAAGAAAGATTTTTTTTAAAAGCCTAGTGAGATTGCCTGAAATAAGATGCTGCACCCCCAGCATAAGTGGGCTACTTTTTGGTCACAGGAGGTGTGCCCAAATATAGACATATACCACACTGTTCCCATTACAAACTGACTTTGCATATAGGTTGATCTCACATTTTCACATTCAAGTTTAAGAAAAACAGCTTTTTCCTAGTAATGTTCTTAAACAGCTACTGCCCTTAAAAATACCACAGGTGAATCAAACAACCAAGGAAAAGATCCAAAGGGTTAAATGCTCTAAAAATGCTTAAATAAAAGCTGCACTAAAATACATTTCTGACAGTCGGGACTGCAGGGGTGTGATTATAGGCTACCCCTTGTATAAACAGAGCTAGATTTTTATGGCTTTATTGGAAGGAAAAAGGTTCATATACATAATTAGACCAATTTAGTAATAATGTAAACCCAAGGAAAAAAATGCTAAATTAATGAGACTGCATGGAGAAGACTCAAACTTCTACAGGGGAAAAAGTTCGGTCTTAGCAAGTGAATCTTGTAGATATGTTGGAATTTAGTTTTTGTATAAATAGTTGGACAATAAATATTTTGACCCAACCAAATCAATATAATCTAAGTAGCTGCCACCCGGTGCTGAAAGCCAACAAATACCACTGTTCACACTCTAAATAGTCAATAAAAATAATTAAGCCTATTGTATTTTACAGCACAAATAAGATACTCTATTCTATGAAGAAACACTTGCAGGTGACATTAATAAGGGGATTTTAAGAAACCATACTGGTGAATACCAACCCAAAATGGTAGGTAGCCCCCTGGGTCTAAGTGTGCAACAAGTCAGGGAGTCTGTTATTTCAGACAGGTGTGTTTCGATATCCATTAACAGTTTCAGTAGCAAAGGACGGATGTAACAAAGATACATATTGAATAATCAGGTTGTGAAGGATCATGTTTGACTAGATTATTTGGCCTGCAACTAGAGGGCAGTCCTGGACCTCCAGGACAAAGTGATGAAGTGCTTAGGCTCCTCCTTACAAGTCCCAAGGTGGTAATGGATGAGGTTTTAAAAATGTGAGTTAAAGTCAGGTTCTTAATCCCATAATCAGCTGCCTGATTAAGTGGCCCTGCTTATCTAAGTATCTGAGCAGCTGGCAGTGTTCACTGACTTTGAAAGTCCTGGTCCAAAGACACACGCTAGAAAGTGTACTGTGAACTGAGAAGCCCTTCAGAACCAAAATATATTTATGAGAGCAGGTCACAGTCATCCTCATTATCTTCATTTATTAGTTGGACCCATGACATAAGGCACTGATCCTTTAAACACTTTGTTGTGTTAAATTTTATAGACTAGGTGAAAGTGTAATTGTAAGAGAGGCATATGTGTGTCAGTTTTCATCTCCCTACCTCATCTAGTTATTGCTCCTTTGGAGCTTGTCTTTACTTAGCATGGGTGCCTGGTGCCACCTTAGTTGGGGGAAGTGGGGCATGTGCCCCCCCCCGAGCAACTGCAGTGGTTCCCCCTCACAGCCGAGTGCGCTGACCAGGAAGTGGCTACAGTGCTCCTGGAAGTGGCCACGGTGCTATCCTGCGCTTGCAGGGGGGCACTGGTGCTCCCACCTGCCCCCCCGTCCATCATCCAAGTGGGGCCTGTCAGGGGATGCACCTGCGCTCTCAGGGAGTGCATATGCACCCCCGTGCACCCCCTACCTGTCACCTGTGTTACTTAGGGCAGTAGAGAAAGGAAGTGGGATGCAGAAAGGCCAGAAATAAGGAACATGGAATTGTGGGATAGTTGCTGGGGAGCTTCCTGTACTCAAGGCATGGGGAACTTCCAAATATGCTATAGGAAAGGGAGGGCTCGGAGATGAGTGGGGCAACCTGGAAGGTCAGCCGAATTTCCAGGCTCAGGCTGGATTGCCCCGAAGGGTCAATCCAAGATAGAGGATAGGCGGGTGTGAACTTTCGGGTGTCCTTCTGGCTGACCCTATCGGTGCAGACATCCCCATAAGCCGAGCCATGCAGACACATGAAAAACAAAACACATTCAAAGTTATGTCCTAAAAGAAATGCACACAGATGGAGAAAACTGGAGGGCTTAACATAGTTTTTGACTTTCTCCAGTTCTCAGTGGAGAGCCCCATGCTGCTTCATTTCTCATCCTGATTTGGGGGGTTTGACTGAACGGTTATCAAACAATGCTCAGGTTTGATTTTTTTTTGCAACGTGACCTACATTGTTAACCATCTTAAATTAAAATTCTCCAAGGCGGTGTCTCATGTTGCATGGCATACCAGTCCCAAGGGAATCTATCAGCAGGAGATGAAGGCCCAGTTTGAAAAACCAGCACGGCCTGCAGACGGGTTAGCTAATTTGTTGGTAAATGTGGTAGTTTTTGTCAGAAGAACATATTGTACAAAATGGTGCTAGCTTTTGTTCTGTTTGCATCTCTATGCCTTGAATTTTATGATATGTGAATGTTACAGCAAAGTATTGGCCAAATTTTGCCATGATGTTTATTTCTTCCTGTTGCACTGGATACTTTTCTTTTCTCTTCCTTTTCCTTTTTTTTTTTTCACTCCTCTTAATTTAGAAAGAGCAGGTTTCTTTTCCCTTTCGCACTATTTTTAAACCCACATCTGGTTTATCACTTTCTATGCTGTAGCTGCACGCAGTGATGCCCTCTGTGTGGCTGCTTTCACACCCTCTCTGTTAACTTTAACCAGGTCATGAGGGTAACTCAGGGCAGAACTCAGTAGAACACCTAATACAAAAAGAAAAGCAACCCCTTTTTTGTTTTAAACTCTCCTCAGTCTTACCTTGTTTTTAACTAGCTATGAGACCCAAGAACTACAAAGACAACAAGGGAAACAATACGCTGTAGAGTTCCCTCTTGCTGACAAGCTGCAAAGTCCTGGCCTTTGCAAGCCGTTAATATTACAGTATTGTTTTGACAGGATCTACAGAGCTTCAGATTCCCCTTGGCTCCTATAGCAATTTGCAGGCCATACCCGAAGTATCACTGCACTGGTTCTTTAAAACACCCGTGCTTCATCGATCGGTTGCTGTGTTGTTATATTTCCCTTTAAGCGGCTATGTCTAACCTTTACTTTATTGGCTTTCAAAAGCAGCACCTCAGCTGGCAACTACATAAACATTCACAATGCTGATTAGAAAATTTAATGCCTGTTTCTCCTCTCCATTTATAGTAGATTTACTCCATTGATTTCAGTGAAGTTACTTCTGGTTTACTCAGATCACCACAAATTGAAGTCTATGGCAAAACTCTCAGCCTAGCCTAGCGAGGGATTTACCTCAAACGTACAGGCAGCCCTCGACTTACAATGTTTCGAGTTACAACGTTTCGCACTTACAACATTGCATAAATTGACACCCGGTTTCAACTTCCTGACGTTTACAACACTTGATCCGACGCAATGCCATGCCAGCGAACAAGTCTGCTGTGTCGCCCATCTCCCTGGAGAACATCTGTCTAAATTTGCTTGGACACTTTCTTTAGGAAAGCAGAAAAGACTCCAGAAAAACCTGCCGCCAAGACTCTTGAGAAGACTCCAGCCATGAACCCTTCAAGAAGTCCAGCAAAGTCGCCTCAAAGAAGTCCTCCCAAATCAATATGATTGCTATTTACAATATAAATACAAGAATGTGCCTGGCTCTATTAATCAATTATAATTGACGGAGTACAAAATTCTGGGTTATTTGTGTTGAAAATAGGGTATCAGGCCTTGGTTCAAGAACCAACCCCCATTTATAACGTTGTTTGCTATGGGAAAATCGGTTCTGAGTTACGTTTTGACTTGAGACATGGTTTTCAGGCACCAGTTGTGTCGTAAGTCCTAGGACTGCCTGCGAAATGTAGTCTTACAAAGAGGAAGATGCCAACTCTGCCGGACTAAACGTTGGGGAACACGGTGTCCGTACTTTGCATCACTAGGACTGTGCCAATCCAAGTAGTCTGTCTGTCCTCTCATCTTTGCCATGCTTCCAAATGCTAAAAAAGAATATGGAAGAATATGGAATACCCAAAAAGATTTGGAAGAGAGGCAGTAGAGAGAGAATGAAAGTTGCTGCATCTGAGGAATTTTTTTTTACCATACATAATACAGAGAGGTTGGGCTGATAATACTTATGTACCTTCTGGCAGAAATTAAGGCTGCTCGTGAGAGAGAACACATACAATGCAAATCGTAAGAAAAAGAAATACATTTAAATATCTCTATCCAAGCTCACCACTAAATGAATGAACAGCCCTTGTAACTATTGCTGTCACCTAATGCTTTTGGCAACTTCGTTGAATGCAAACTAGGTTTAAGGAAACAACTAGTTTAAGGAAAACTTTTGTTGTCTGTTGTGTTCTCATATGAATATCTGGAAGTTTGGGGTTTTTTTCATGTAATGCCTCTTTCCTTCATTATGTGCTGAATGAATTTGGTCTCTGTGGAGGCTGTCAGGCAGACCTAGTTATTTAATTGCCTGAGAGTGGTTTAGCTGTATATGCAGCTATCCCATACAGTCAAATACTGAATGTAAATTCTTTGTGTATAAATTCTGTCTGATATTTTATCCTAACTGAAGGAAAAAATCTGACTTGTCATCAATATATCTCAGCCCCGTGCAGAATTTCAGCAATCTGGCAAAGCAGTGCTCAGAAATTTATGACAATACAATTCACTGCTGTGGATGCAAGGCCTCTGACACAGATAACTCATCACCTAGACTCCGCTGCATGGGACCACTATGTCAAGATAAGAAGCAGAGAAATATTTAAAGATGAGCCAAAGAGATAAAGGTTACTTTTGTTTAAGGAATGAGAAGGGAAGTGACAGGCTAAGTGAGATTTTTATTTCATTTATACTGTTTAAGATCAACTTACATAATACAAGATGTCAATTTATAACAAGGGATCAATCACTCTTCCCTAAGCGATGCACAGGAGACTACACTAGGGAGACTTTGTCATGGAAAATGTCATCTCAGTTGATCCTTTCTCCAAAGTTTGAGAGGGTGGAAGAGGTTGCATGCGGAGAGCATGGAATCACTAGCATTCTTGACACCATCTTGGTGACCTCCCAGATTTCCTAGTGGAAATGGGGACTCATTCCCTAGAAATTTTCAGAAAGTGTAGGTTTTGAGAGGTTAAGCTGATGATGGTGGATGGGAGCCGATATGTCTGGGTTAGTGGGTGCTGGGAAATTTCTGGAGATGCTGGGATTTATCAAATGTTAGGGGGCTTAAGCATGTGAGGGGCTCTCTGAGTACAGTTGGGCTAGCTGGATGCTATTGTAGGAGAAAGTGGTAGATGGGAGCGTTATTTGGTAGTCGGGGCTCTGGCTTTGGTCTCAGTAGGGAGGAACCTGAAGCCACTCTTTTTGCCTGCAGGCCTCTCATCTCCTATAATTTGATCATCTGATCTGCCTCTACTCAGATGCAAAAGGGGAAGTAGCAAGATGGAGGTTTTTTGCCTTGGACGGGATGATATAATTGGGGATAGTCCTGCTTTGAGCAACGGGTTGGACCAGATGGCTTCCTGAGGTCCCTTTCAAACCTAGTTTTCTCTGACTCGATGGGCATCTTTACGCATGCTCCAGTGTGGAGGAGGGGGAGCATTTTAATTAGAGCTTTATACATGCAACTTTTGACAAGCTTTATTTAAAGCACCCCTGTTGCCATTTCGAAGCATGGGGACACCCAATACACATGACGAGGAGACTGCTGAAGCATGCTAATTAGCTTGCTCCAGTAGACTTGATTAACCAAATCTGCTCTTACACATGCTAATTAGCATGCACTGGAGCAGACGTCTGGCCCGTGTAAATAGATGAGAACAAGCATAGAGGAGCAACTAAGGGTCCTTAGCGGGCAAAAAAAGAAACTACCGTGTAGCTCAGCTGGATGCAAGAGGATCCGGCTGGGCTGCAGAATGGAAAACAGAACTATCAAATGCACAGAGTTAATAATACTTGGCCCTGATGATGATCTGGGAGAGATCTGGCCCAGTAAACCCAGTGGACCCACTGACTTCAGCGGCCTTTGAATCAGGCTGTGTGTGTCTGTACATGTTCAGCTCCTCTATCTAGGCAGACCCATATATGACAGACCGAGAAAAAGACGGATCAGAAATCTAGCAGGATTCCTTTGTAGAGGTCATGGCAAAAAATATTATTTTTCCATTTGGTGTAAAAGCAGCAAGCACAATCATTATTATTATCTGCCAATTATCAGCACGTATAGTCTGTAGGAACAACTGATTTTCAGATTCATTTTTGAAATTTTACAGCTATTTCTGTATAGCAGGAAAACAATTATTTTATATTCAGTAAATTACGTCTGTCAAGGATCTTTCTTTCATGGAGCAGGCGAAGGGCAAATATTTCCTCAACAAACAACATGGAAAAATAGAAATGAAATTTCTAAAAGATTAGAGTAGATTAAAATTTGGAGAGAGTGTTTTATTCAGCAGCAACATATTATCTACAGAGGATAACTGAAATACGTTATTTTGCATGTGACTAGTATATATATGAAAAAAATCACTTGAGGCTTTGAAAGAAGAATTGTGGTTCTTTAGGAATGACACAAAGCCATAGCTGGCATGTCCATGAGTGGCACCTCACATTTGGTGACCGGATCATTTGATTCGAGTGAAATTAGCTCTGATGAAACCTTCATTCTTTCTGCTTTATATTCTAAAATCACAAGACACGTCGCTGAGATTCTTGCAGGAGACCCACTGCCATTATTGCTATTTAAGGGCCTGATCCTGTGAGGCTGGGAGTTCTCTCAGCTCTAATTAAGAGTTACTTATTAAAAAAAGGATGATGTCCTTTTCCTTCTTGCTATGTTATACAGATGAGACCTGTAGCTGGCTCCTTAGCCCTTAAAAAGGCTTCTTCTACTAGTTTTTGCATTCAAAATATAGCTATAAGTGGCTTTCCCCTGAAAGTTCAAAAATGCCTAATGAAATGTATAGCAGGTATACACTATGCAGACATGCCAAAAGAATAACGCTTAAGTGCGAAGAGATCTGAGTTGTATTAAGCCTTAAAACGCTTTTGTTGCCCTCTATTCAATTTGCGCACCTCCACTTTGTAAAGTGACTATTAAAGATTTCCTACCCAGGTGCCTTTCAATTAAGGGCTGAGAAATCACCTAAGGTGATTTCATCAATTTAATTGGGCCTAGGACAGCAATCCCAGTGACCTACCCCAGGAGCTCCAACCAAACGGGGAAGAAAGGACCTGAAATCAAGTAGCCAGGTGAAACCAAGCAGAGAATAACCTTTGGTTGTGAAAGAAAAATACAATGTTCAGGGCTTCATACATCATAATTTGGAACAATAATAGACACATCTTTTTCCTTAAGCAGCAGGTCTCCTTTATAGAAGATGTTGCAATGGGGCTAGGAACAAGGCTCATTTTTCTTGCATGGCGGACTTTTTGTTTTGCTTATTGATTTCAAGAATAAGTGCAGCAATCGTCTTTCTGCAAATACCTACAAAATGTTGCTCAGAGACGCCGAATGTTTATGGCGTCGTTCACTAAACACGACTAGACTAACATATCAAAAGCTCCACATGGATGGAAGGCTAAAAATAACAAGAAGGCGTAGGCGGACTTTTGTACGGTTTGCTCCCTTGCAAACAAAACTATTTGGATGGGGGGAAAGGTCTCCAGCACAATTTGAATATAAAGTGTCTACTGCAAAATGTAACCTGTATGGTTAAAAAGCAGTTTGGAGCACCTGCAGGGTGTAGCATGTATTTTGGGGTGTTTCCTAAATTACCATTGCTCACAGAAGTTAAATGACCAAGTTGATGCTATCGGTATCATTACTTAATTTTAACAGAGTACAAGGAAATGCTGGTTAAAAACAGACTGGTCCCTTTCTCCATACTTCCTCCAAATAGATGTGTTTAGTGCCTTGGGTTTTTTACACTGATGGTTTCTAACCAGCGAGGCACAGAACTGTATCGCAGAAGATGAAGGATTTTTAATGGCACAAGTGGCTTCGCTGTTAATGCACAACGCACAGCTGCTGTAAATAAGAGTGGTTCCACTAAGTTTAACAAAAAGGACTTTAGCCTCACCAGTACCAGAATGTACGTCTCACGGGATGCCGCCTCTTCTTTCAGTTTGCAAAACAAATTCATTAAACTGTTCGGTGTTATGACCGTGATCCTGCAGCCTCCTGCTTTGTTCCGCCCTCAAGGTGGTTCACAATTGCTGCTTTCGAATCAAATTAGTGCCTATATCACAGCTCTCTTTTTCTCATATTTGTGGGATCTTTCCTTTATCCTTCACATTATCATTTATTGAATCCAAATGCACCTTGCTCTGCAGTCACGCGTGCACTTTGTTTGTTTTGGCCGGCAGGCCCTCACATTTGCTTTCAAGCGAGGTCACAGTATTCGGCAAGGTTCCCTGGTTCCTCAAAAGGTCTTCAAACATATATATTTAATCAAACCGTCCCTTTACAGACACGGGTTAGGGGATTGCTTGCAGCCTTTCTGATTGCAAGGGCGAAGCCAATGTATGCTTTTGTGAAGTTTTACGACTTTAAATCAATGCCCTCACCTTTACTTCTACTTTTCAACATTTTGCTCTCACTTCACTATTGCAAATAGAGTATCTGTGTTAGCAAGAAATTTCCCTGTGGCCATTGAGAAACCCTCCCTCCACCCCCAAATCCTTCCCAGTGGGATACTCAAGGTTTGAAATGCATCCAAAGAATATGTGCACATCCCGACATCTCCTCTCCTCCTTGCTCATCATTCCAGAATGCATCCTTTGCTTTGACCTATGTGAGCAGCATGTCAACCAAAGTAAAATTGTCCCATTTTTATGAAGCAGCACAATATTTTACCATGTCACTTTGAATTTTTACGTGAAGCAACAGAATATATATGGACTCCATCGAGGGGAGAGCTGCTGAACAAAGGGTGATGAAGTGCAAATGTCAAGAAAAAGTCTTCAAATCAGACCTTTCATTTTGGAGCACAGCCCTGACAGTTATTAATACTATCAATCAGTCACTGGCTATTGTCGTGGCATCGAGTCTTGAGTACTGCAACAGA
Source organism: Caiman crocodilus (assembly GCA_030014935.1). Classification (NCBI taxonomy): domain Eukaryota; kingdom Metazoa; phylum Chordata; order Crocodylia; family Alligatoridae; genus Caiman; species Caiman crocodilus. Next base: position 16,640,053 of record JAGPOW010001327.1, read on the forward strand.
CAGTGCTCTGGGGACAAAGCCATGGCTAAGAAAAAAAGCTTGGTCACGATTTTCTATTGTCTTGGACATTTGTAAGTACTGGGGTTAACTGACCTCCACATAGGTGTATCAGACTGGTCTCCCAACTCATCCTCAAAATGGGGATGTACGCTCTCACAAGTTTTGATTTTAATGATTTGTCTTTTTCTGCCAAAGTCTCCTTATTAGAAAGTCCCAGCCAGCTCTTCTTACATCATTCTTTCATGCATTACCTCTCTTAAGTATGAATATGAGCCATTTTTAGGTACAAGACAGGGGTCTTTCATAGATGCTGGTGCAAATCAGCAGTAATTACACTGAATTATAACCATGTAACACAGGTGTAAGTGAAAGCAGAATCACATATATAAATCTTCCCCAATTAGCTCATCTGATGTGCTTCAGGTGTAATCAGGAACATTTCTGATGCTTAAAATCCAGACTTTTCAGGAAGCAGTGCTCTAACTGCAATATCTTCTGCTATTAGAAAAAGGCCAATTAGAGCCAAATTGTCAAATGTAGATAGGATCTCCCATTGGAGCAAGATTTTCAGAAAAGCTCAGCTCTCAATTATGCACCGAATTATACACGCAGGTGTTCAGATTAATCCAGCACATTGGGCTCATTTGAAAACTCTTACCACTAGCATTGCAGTGAAAGCTGCTGATCACTTTAGACAATCTGGTAGGTATCCTTGGACATAGTGTTTCCTACTGCCGGTGCTGAGCACATGACTGCCTCGTCCTAAGCTTTTTTAGAGGCTGGCTTTAATAACTAGGCGAAGAAAGCTGAAGTCATTTGTCTTGTCTTGTGATCAACCAAGTTCTGCAAAGAGAAGAGGCTATCGAATCCACGGCGCCAGATGATTGGCTCAGTTGAATCTCCTCTTCCTTACGAACCCAGAATAACAATGTCATGGGAAAATGGAAGTGATTAACTAGCAACTGTTTATTTATTTATCATTACACCATTCATTCTGCTCAGCCCAAGCTCTCGTTTTCCTTACAAATGCAGAATAATAATGCTATGGTCAGTATGAGATGGTAGTAAGAAACGAGTACTTAGTGATCTATAAGAAGTGTTTCTGTCAAAACCGGTATTGAAATAAATGACTCAACCCTTTCCTAATAAACTCACCTATTAAAGTGAAAGCTCTAGTCATTTACAGAGGTCTGTGCAGTGGGCAGTTATACCAAGTGTTTATTCCAAGGATACTGGTTTGTATTTCAGTAAATCAAAAAAATATTGATTTTGAACAAGCCGTTGATTTTATTGTCAGAGCAAATTTAGCTTTTAGAGTTGATTTTATTAACCTATTTCATAAGTTCCTCTAAACACACGGTTTGTGAACAAACCACACGCTCTTGATGTAAATGCAATTTGAGATATAGCCAAAGGCAATTTAAGGTAGTTGATGGGCCAAATTCTGCTGTGTGCTGTACCTTTGTCACCTCATAAGAGTCAATGGAGTTGCAAGGATGTATCCGAGAGAAGGGTGTGATAAAGCTGACAAAATCCTTCTCTCATTTGCACTGATGTAATTCAAGAATAACTTACATGACATAAATGGGATTTAATTATTCCATATAATTTCCTGAGTACACCAGCATGACTGAAAGTAGAATTTGGTTCAAAAGCTTGACAGAACTTTCAGTTTGCTGCATTCATTTAACAGACTATCCGGCTCTATATTGTGAGAAAATTAATGTGATGAGTTGTAAAAACGCAAGGGACACTTGCATAACCCTGCACATACAGTTTGCAGGGTATTCTTGATCTATGATTTGACATAGCACTTGCAGAATTTAATTTGGATACCTTCAATTTTAGTTTCATTCAAGATTTCACTCTGGCGGCTGGAAAAAAAAAAAGGTACGAGATCTTTGGAGATCTTATTTATAAAAAGTAAAATCTTATTCATAAAAAGTGGCTACTTTTTGTGAATAAGATTTTACTTTTTATAAATACGATACTTGTGGAGCTCTACCATTTCTTACCAATATCTGGAATATTTGTGGGGACCTAGTTTCCATTTATCTTAAATTTGTCCCAGTCTGGGCAATAAGCCTGTATATAGTTGTAGCTATTGAAAAATGATGTGACGATAAACACGCGGTGAGGAACTCCCTGATCCTCAGCAGATTCTCTAGTATATCACCTGGAACCTCTTGGATTTATTTGCTGAGAGTCCTTTTCCCTTCTGCTTCCAAGAAAAGGAAAGGAGCTAAATCTGTTTGAATGTCGGGGCTGAGCACTGTGGAGTGCTTTTTCTTACTCGTGATTTTGTAGCGGTCCCCTCCGCCTGAGCTCCGGTGGGCTGGGACTCCATCTAGATCCAGATGGACCAGAGTGACTTTTTTTGGCAAATGATTTATCCTCCATGAAATGTGATTTCGGCAGAACAAAACTATTCATAAACATGGGTAAAACCTGGCAAACAGTTCTGGCCATGTAATATATTCTGGATCAAACAAGATATTTTGTCTCCGCTTTTTCAAGATTAAACTTTGCGATTGCTCATTTTGAAACAGCGTTTTAAATTTACATGAAAAAAAGCTCTTGAAAGGGTTGAAACTCCCAAGCAACACCGCATATCAAAGAAAACATTTTGTTTGACCTGAAATGACTTATTTTTTTCGCAACGTTTTCATCCTCGGTTGACCTGAAACAACCATCTATTTATCTTTCAATCAATCCACACAGCTCCAGATCCAGGGCAGGGAAACGAGGTGCCTAGGGAGGTGGCTTTCTGCCTGCTATGACTCCCTACACCTCAGAGATATCTCATCTGGTAGCTAACTCTACACCTGTGCTGCAGGCACTTGTTATATGTACTACCCAGTGGGCTCTATAGCCCTGAGTTAGGAAAGTTAGAGTGAAGTTATACATTACACTTACACCACAGCTACAACATTGAAAACGTTAAGCATATGCACATTAAAGCTCCTTAACTTGGGCTAAGTGTTCTCTGCACAATTCAAAGTTACACTGCTTCAGGTGAGGGTTATATCTAGGTTGTACTACTCAGTTCATGTAAAGGTAACTTCAGCCAGCTCTAAGGAAATAAAATGAGCGATCTGCAATCCTCCAATATGCCAGGATGCACTGCTCACATGTCCCCCACCTCCCCTTCTCCAAGCAGGGATACAGCCCAGGTGTCCCGGCTCCTAGCCACGTCCCTGCTTGCCAGACCTCTAGTGGCAAGTCAGTCGTGCAGGCAAGAAGCCATATTACCCCTTAATGCGCGACTTCTCACAGCACACTCTGACTGTAACACTGCTTCATGTTCTAGCTAGTAGGCAAGAGTGAAAATGCTCCAAGCCCGCTCTAGTGTCTAACTTTTGGCTTGGACGGTAGTGCCTCTCTTGGCATTGGGATTCACAGGACTGTGCTTTCTTTTGGAGTGAGATGCCTGGGCCAGTGTTTTTCCATGAAAGACAACTGAAGGACTTGGTAAGGGCAGAGGCAACACTCTGTTTTATCCACTAATTTAGCAATCAGATGATATTTGAGGATCTGAATCAACTCCTTTCCCTTCCTTTTTGAATCCGTATCCTTAGTGAATATCCAGGCTTAAGCAGTAGACATGGACACCAGCCTTGGACACTGATTTAAAAGGGTTGCAAGACGGCTGCGACTGGTCAAGCTACTACCATTGTGCTGTTTGCACTGCTTCCCAGCGTGCAAAAACTGCTCATTATGCCTCTGGGTTTAAGCACCAGCCTTAAGGGATTGTTGGGAGGGCTGTTATCAACTTGTACATTCAAGCTACTCTGCTTTGTGTGGAATAATTATTGGCTGGGCCAGAGAGAATGACTCGCTAGTCTAACTCAAGGGGCGCTCACTTGGGAGAAAGGAGACCTGGGCTCCATTCTCTGCTCCAATAATAATACATATAAAACACTTTATCATTCACTGGAACAAGACCTGTGGAGCTACACTTTACTGATAGTGGCAGTCAGGTGCGTAAGGCCTTTCCCTCTGGGACACCATTGTGGCTTCACAGTAAAGCTTAGTGTGCACAAACGAGGGCACCGATCCCACACCCTTTACATGCCTGAAGCTCCTATCAGCCTCAACCAACTTCTTACCATTAAAATTCCTGTTAGAAATTAGACACAGCTTAGATCTGATGAATAGCATATTTCAATAGTGGTTTTCAATGGTAAAGCATTAAAATAAATGGGGAAAATAGCAACAAGAACAACAGCACTCATAACCCATAAAGCAATTGAATTGAGTTACTTGAAATCCTTTCATGTCTGCCTGAAGCCAACAAACTTTCACTTCATTTCGCAACCACTACTGAATAAGCGCAGCCTGATTGGCACCAAATATCTTTTAGCGCTGCTACCCATTACGTATTCAATATTCTATTTTTTTCTTTTGTTTCTGCCTTTTTTTAAAACATAGACTGGGTAGGGGGAAAAGTGTGCGCGTCTCTTTAATTTGTGTCACATTGTCCTTGGAAAAAGAACTGAAAAGCACTCTGAAAATTGTTCTAAAAGGCTGCACCTTCTCTATTCGCTATCATACTGCTATTTTGCAACTACTTCCAGCAGTGCTCCTCAGTGGGCACGTTGACACATTAGGTAGTGCAAGGTCATTGTAATAAATGACCGCGCAGTACTCCTTGGTACTGTGCAGACCCGGCAGCACACAGTTTTTAGATGCTATAATGCCGTAGCTCATCGCTTAACTTAACTTTATAATAATAATTTCAATAGAAGCTTTCCACATTACCACAGATCACTGCTGTGTTAGAAAATACGGGTGAAAGCTTATGCCATTCAGTGTTAACTGATTCACTGGGTATCTTTTATGCCTAATTTCTTCAGGGGAAAATAGTTATCCATTTCCATGATGTGCTGAACAGTAACAATGCAAGTGTCTACCTGAGTGATATCCATTCCGGAGTCACAGCTCAACGGCTGTGTTGATGTGAGACCATTTGAACCAATTATTGTTGTGATCACACCATTCTCATCAATTTTCCGAATCATGGTACCATCAACAAAGTAGATGAATCCATATTTATCCACAGTGATACCTGTTAGGATATGGTAAAAGAAAGCATTAATACTAGCTCTGTCAAGATTAAAATGAATATAACTGTTTCCTCCCCTGTGTTAATGCCATTGCCTCAGATCAAGACAAGCAAAAGATTTCCCTCCCCCCCTTAATTTCACTCATCAAGACAAAGGAAATAGCCTGGCTACTTTAACTTAAATTTGTATTTGATTAAAATTAGTTTCACTTTTCGTTTCTCATGCACTAACAGAACTGTTATTATTATAGTGTATTACACGTATTGCAGGAACCGCTAGAGATCCTCGGCAAGATCCGGGCCACCCCACTGCTCCAGGCACAGCCTCTAAAAACAGTGAGAGACAATCCCCGCCTTGAGAGTGTACAATGTAAAAGGTATAAGATGAAGGCTGAGAGAAGGGGATATTTAATATAATTCTTATATTAGAGATGGGAACTGAAGCAGAAAGACAGTAAGTGGTCTGCTTGAAGACATGCAGGAAGTCTGTAGAAGAGCTGGTCATTCAAACCGGGTGCTTAGGTCCAGGACCTGAGTCACCAAGCTGTCCTGCCTTCAACAGGAATATGCTAGGTTTTCTTCTACTGCATGCCATGTAAATCCTTTTTATTGAATTACAGAAAATAACAAGAAAATGCTCTGCTCTTCATATCAGGTTTTATGAAAGTCTCATGTTTTTGGTTTAACCTTTTTGGCAGTCTCCCCAACTATAACTTTACAGTTGTAGCATCTGCTCTGCACATTCAGGTAGCTTTAAAAATGAATTTATATCATGCTAGCTATAAGGAAACACATCAGGTATGAACAGAGGGTTTAGTCACCAATTTACATGGCTCATGGTTTTGTTCCCTAAATTTATCATGACACAAGGCTGTATGTGCTTAGACAGAACAAAACAGATCCACTTTAAGACATCACACAACTGTTTGCTTCTATGAGAAGACAGAAACATGTTATGCTTTTCTGTGTTGTTTTCTTACATTGGAAACTTTCCTCTTTGGAACAGATTAAGCCTTGGCCTAGGTTGTCACTGGTTATGTTTATAGTGTCCTAACCTTTCTCAGCGCACGCCAAACAGATGTGGACAAAAGCAGGGTCTATATTGCTTTCGTAAAAAAAAAAAAAATCCCCCAAACAAACAAAAAACCCAGGAAGGGTGGTTGTAGCGTGGTTTGCTTTTTATAGGTTGGCCTAGTAGTTACAGCATAGGGCAGGGCTAGGCTAAACATGGCCTGGGGGCCAGATCTGGCCCGCCAGGCCATTCTATCCAGCCTGCGGGGGCCCCCCAAAATGTAGACAATTAATATTTATTTGATCTTGGCTGCCTGTCAAAGATGACAAGAGCCAAGGGCATTAGTACCCAGAGGAAGCTGGTGGCAAGATCCAGCAGCAAGGCTCCTCTCAGGCCTGTCCCCCCAACCAGAAGCCCTTGCCTAGCAGAGGCTTCTGGCCTGGGACCGTGGGGCTGTTCCTGCTCCTCTGTGCCAGAGAGGGAAATGCGGCCCTTGACAACTTGCCGAAACTTGGTAAGCAGCCTTTTACCTGAAATAATTGCCCGCCCTTGGCATAGGGGGTGGCAGACCCAGAGTCAATTCCCTCCTCAACCTGAAGAGGTTCAAAGCTACATCTCACACTTTATAAAGGAATGCCCTAATTCTGGATGGACGGAGAGACTCTGCTTCCAAAATGCATTCCACTTAAAGGTAGTTTATGCAAGCTACACTAAAAAGATGGTAAAAGCAAACAAGCAGCACCCCCTCGAGCTTTAGAGAAGGGATCATCTCAATGGTCATCTCTCCCAGGCAATGAATCCTGCATTTACCTGTCAGTCTTGCAAAATCCAGTTTGACTGTTAGAATATGCTTTAATTCCCGCTGCCATTTTACTTCTCTCTCGGACTAAATTTCCTCTAGAAATTGTTAGCACAGGGTTTACAGTAGATGGTCTTTGACTTATGTGCTCTTCCATTGACATGTAATTGCTTAAAACAGTAGGTCAGCTTCTAGCTAGGAGACAAGGTCCATCAGGAGAGAGACTGCCTAGTAATGAAATCACCTAAGAGAGTCACCTTTTGGAGCTCATTGGAGGTCACCTAAGAGAAGAAGCTACTCAGCTGGATCGCAGCCTGGCTAGGGTTACCATACACCTAGGCGGGTAACCATGTCCTCTTTTTGAGTCCTCCTATCTCCATCCAGGTGCATTTTTCAAATTTTTCTGAGCAGATGTTTGGGTTTTTGCTTTGGTCTGCAGGTGGGAACAGGGGGAGGGACGATTGGAGGCAGGGAGCTGCAGGCAGGTAAGTACACCTGCACTCACCCCCAGGAGCTTCAGACAAGTAAGTCTAGGTTGGGGTGGTGTGGCCAGGGCTGCAGCAGGGCAGGGGGTATCTGCCCCCTCCAGTGGATGAAGGGGGCCGGGGGCGGGGGAGGGGTGCCTTCTGGGGGCCACGGCTGAGCCAGCAGCACAGAGGCCGCTGTCCGTGCTTGCAGGGGCAGAGCCGCCAGGAGATGCTGCAGGAGAGAGAGGGAGGTGGGCCATGGCCAGGCTTCCTGGTGTGGTGTGGCAGCCCCAGCCCAGAGTGGAGGGTGCCACAAGCTTCCCCTCCTCTTCTTTCCAGCCTGCTCTGGAGCTGGACTTGCTCCAAGCCACTGCACTCCAGCCTGGTCAGGACAGGGGCAGCTGGGGCCCCTCTGGCAGGGCTGTTGGGAGCAGGGGTCTGCAGGTCAGGAGTGAGGGGCACCAGCATGGCCCAGGGGGGGAAGGGTACTGCAGTTTGGGAGCAAGGGGCACTGGCAGGGCTGGGGTCTGTGGGTCAGGCGTGAGGGACACTAGCAGAGCTGAGTGGGGAGGGAAGCTGTGGCTTGGGAGCAAGGGGAAACAGGGTGGGTCGGGCTCTGCACTGTGCTGCTGTTGCCTTGAGAGCCACACAATGCTGTGTGCCACCCCTAACCTGCCTGGCACCAGCAAGCACATGGCATCACATGCGGCTCTCGAGGCAATGGCAACAGCAGCAGGGCACAGAGGCCCAGTCCACAGCAGCAGCCAAACCTCTGCCCCACACAAATCTGGGGGGCATGTGCCCCCCCATGTCTCCCAGGGTGCGTGCAGCTGCAGGACACCCTCCCCCCCCGGACGAGCTGCCCGGGCTCCGACTGTCCCACGACCCATCCTGGGGTCCACCACAGACTTATCTGGTAGATGGTGCATGTGTGTGTACTCTGCCCCCCGACCAATAATATTTTCTCCCTCTACCTATGGGTCCAGAAGAGATATGAGAGAGAAAAGAATTCTTGTGAATGATCTCCTGCTGGAGCAGCTGATCCAATAAAAGAGATCTATCGTCCACCAGAGTTTTTGCCTCTAGCTATGGTTTGCATTACGTGCAAAGCCCATCTCTAGGTGTCTCTTTGTTTGCATCAAACTTACTTCTGAGCAATCTGGCTATGAAACCAGAAGGCTCAAACCTTCAGGGGTGAGTTGTGGGAGAGGAGGTGTTTAACTGTGAAACTATGAAGTTAATTCTGGAGCTGGGGCGGATGGACGGTTTCACGGTGCGTTTCAGTTCTCGGAAGGAAAGGCTACGCGGTGGGGGAGGGACAGGGAATCTCTACAGCAGCGGGCTCTCTTCAAACTCCAGAGCCTTAAAACAGCCGAAATTGGACAGTCTCTCTCCATGTTATAGAGGAAAATAAATTAAAATACACACTGGAAAGATTCTGACTTTTAACCAAATAATCATGTTTTTCAGAGCCCTATCATGGTTTATTAAACAAGAATTTATGAAGGGTTAAATTGTGGCCCATAATTAAGTTTGGGTACGATGTGCGATTTGGCTAGTTACCCACGCGCAATCCAGCTCTGCAACGGCTTGATTAGAGAGGGGACGGAGGGATGGTTTGATGTCGCTCCCATGGCCTGGTGAAGGTGGAAGATCTCACGTCAATGAAGCTCCTTCCCCTCTCACTCTTACTTTGCAGATCACAAACCTCTCCCTGTCACAGGCTTTTGTTGCAGTTGTAAGAGGCAAATTAATTAAAACTGACATTTTAGAGTTCTGAGGTGGGAGTGAATTTTTGGGCATATGCCCTCCTTAATTTATGCCAACATAGTTGCATGTCAGATCAGGTCAGAGGATCCTAACTCCACTGTGTGGTACCAGGGAGACCCTGTATATATATGTTCTACCTCTTGATATAATTTCTGGTCTTGGCCCCTGCCCTTTGCTGCTCTGCTGGATATTTAGCTCGTCTGAGTTAAACAACCGTAGACAGGTGCCATGCCATCGATAACACAAAGGCAGCCTCTATCACTAGGGCAAGTACATCTTCAGTTTCAAGCAATGTCTCTGTGAGCAGATGGTTGTATTGGCTGTGTGGCATCGATTTATATAAAAGTCCAAAATTATACAGCACTGAAATAATAGAGTCATTCAGCTGTGCAGCTGAGAGTGGATTTTTAATATGGACTGCATAAGAAATCCACAGAACCCGTAATGTTGAGAATACACCTCTTGGTCCTCAGCCATTAGCAGAATGCAGTCTATCTGCGTTGCACTGAGTGCGGTAGGAGTAGATGCAAGCTGGCTATACAGAAGAGGCCAAGATAATGTCTTCAATAATTTAGTTATACTAAAGCTTGTGAATTCCTAATGGTGCTATACAAGTTACTCCACTGGTAGTTTTTCCAGTTAGCACTGCATACTCTGCAGAAATGGTATGAGGTGCATGTTAAAAAAAAGAAAGGTATCGGTTTTCTTTCTTATACCCATCTGGGTATATGAGGTCTGTAGAGATGGGTTTGGAATAGCAGCCAAAGGCACATAGAAAATGAGGCCCTAAATGGAGAACAGGAATTTTCTGTGCACGTGATACAGCCGGAAGGCTAGATCCGCAGCTGCCGTAAACCGATGCACAGATGCAGATTTCAGTAGAACTACACCAGTTTAGACCCGCTGAGGGATCTGGCCCAACACGTCATGGCAATAATAATACTGGTGGAAAAAGGAAAACATGAAGCCTGAATATGAGAGGAAGGTGCGTTTGTATTTGAGACAGCAGAGGTGAGGCCTGGCCTTGAAGATTCAAACTGTGTTACCAAGGTCAAAACTGTGTAGTACATGCATGCACGTGCACACACACTCCCGTTCTGCAAATCTAACCTGTCAAACGCAGTCCAGTTTGGACACCTAACACTTCCGGTATTATTTCAGCCACTTTATTCAGGGAGCTGTATGCATATACTTATTTGTTCAACTTGGCATCTTTCATATCTGGGCTCTGCCCAATAACAAACTAAATCGCCTACAAGTATCAGCTTTATGTATGCTCAACAAAGAGGTGCATACAGATAGACACAATGTTTACTGCTGTGTGATTGCTTTTATACAGGAGGGGGGAAAATCCCTCTAGTCTTATGTATAAATTCAAACTAAGCCAACTCCTGCCTGGCTGCTGATAAGATGCCCCAACATTTCAGGATTTCTTGTTGGCAAGAACACAGCAGATAATGCATCCGTTGACAAGGTACAACAGATAAGGGAAAAATAAGAAACAGGAAAATAAAGATGACTATCTAAATCTCCCCCATGTATTCATTATTAGATGCTGGATCACTAGAAGCTCCAGTGGCTGTTTCTTGCACGACGTGTTCATATATCTGCACTCCAAAAGCTCCCCTCTCATCCTTTGAAGACATACAGTGTAATGCAACGCAGGATCAGTTCTCAGAGCTGTGGATACAGCGGGACACTTCCAACCACTCTTCAGTCACAGCAGAAGTTGGAGAAGGAACTGATGTGTTAAAAATGCTCTGGCTCCAACGATAAATGAGGCCTGCCTTTAGATTCAGAATGAAAAAGGCAGTTTGGGCAGCTTCTTCCACACAGAGAATATGAGCTCATCCATACCCCTGAGGTCTGGGGCTGAGAGTCTCACCCTTGCTCATCCCACGTGCGGATGCAGCAAATGGCTGGAGAAGAGCACAGGTGCTCCTTTGGCTGCTGTGAGTGGCCCCGATGGTGCCTGCTTTACCAGCTGCTGTGCGGGGGGGCATGTTGGCAATGGAAACAGGGTGGGAGGACTGGGGCTGTTTTGAGGCTGTGCTGAATTCTGGCCTAAATGCTGACATCTAAACTTGGTCCCGTCAGTGGCTGTTGTCTGGATGGGAGCTGCCCAAAATGTTTTCTCATAGCGGGCGGCCAGTCATTCTGAGAGCACCAGCCTGCACAGTCAGAAAGGAACAAAGGTGAGTTCCCGCTCCAGCGGTGTGTACTCACTCTGCACCCTCATGGCTTGTTATTGCATTTGTGAGCAAGCATCGTAGCATCCTTAAGATCAAAGTCTCCTTGTTGCCTAAGACTTTGCCTTCTCGGAAGAGACTGCAGCCACCCAATGTGTTTTCTGGTAATCTCATGAGATGCGTGCTGCTAGCACTCTTTTAACTGAGATTTGAAGACTGAGATATTATGAGACATCACTGCCTTGTTTCACACCAGAGCTACACATTTCAAAATGTACAATTACACAGTACTTGTAAAATGTATAAATAATATATTTAATATGTTCTCATCATTACTTTACATTTTCTTCAACTACCCGTCATTTTTGCAGTGGTCTCACTTGAACTTTGTGGTTGTTTCCAGGTAGGGGAAAAAAGTGAAGATGTCAAGGACGATAAGTAGAAAACAAGGCGAGAGCAAGAGGAATCAAAGAAATCAACAGAAGGCAAGAGGCAGCGACATCTTCCACGGAAAAGAGCCGAGTAAGGACAAAGAACAAAGGAAAGGAAAGAGTTGATAAAGGCAAGAGAGAGTATGTAGTAAGTAGCACCAGTTGCAAACTTGCTGATAAATCTTATTTACAGTGACCGCATCCACTGAGTAAAACCAACATTTTGTGGGAACATGCATTTCCTTTCCAAAAGGATGGGATTCCTGGTGAGAACTGAAACACAGATAAGCCCTCGCCTATCCCGGAATACAGAATAATCCGGTGTTGAGGGCACTCACCAGGACTGTGGGAGGCAAAGAAAGGCTAAAATCCAGCCTTGACCTGATCCAGATCAGGACATGACTCTTAATCTCCCTTCATAGCTCAGGAAGTGCTCCGTCCACTGGGCATTGTAGTGCTGTTTCTTGTTCTCTTCAGTAGGAGCTGTATTTTAGGGCACCTAGATGCATGCCCAAAGCCAGCTCCAATGCATGTTAATTAGCATGCATCGGAGCAGACCTGATTAATTGAGTCTGTTGGAGCGTGCTAATTAATGTGCTCCAGGAGCCTTGGTGTTATGTAATCAGCATCCCTGTGCTTTTAAGTGGTGACAGGACATTTTAACTAAAGCTCATTGAACAAACTTCAGTGCCCCGCTGCCATGTTGAAGTGTGGGTTAGTGACTATGTGAGATGCTGCAGGCGCTTTAATTAGAGTGGCTCCTAAGGACTAGAGCTGGGAGGACAACAGAGGTGAAAGTCTCTGCTTCAAGATGGAAGATTTAGAGACTGACCTTAGGGTCTGGTAAATGGGGCACTTGCCCGGGATAGGAGAGCTGCTTGATGTTCAAATGTTTGGTCTGTGTCAGGCAGGGTCATTTTTCATTAAAAATTTCAAAAGGTGTTTGGGTTCATCCCTTTGATGATGCTCTGGATAGCTGAGATCTGGCCAGTCCTTTGGACTGCTTTCAGAAGCCACCTTTAACTTTACTGAACTATACAGGTTTAGTGAAGTTGATAGGCTCGGGTATCCAGATTTGGGAGCAAAACTGCATTCAAAATAAAGATCTGAGGGTTTAATCTGGCATTCTGTGAACTGAAAAGAAAAAGGGCTTGACTGGCACTTTTGCAACAAAAAAACTATGTGGTGTTAGTTGAGGAAGGCTTTCTAGCATGTCAGCTTGCCTTGTTACAAATTAAACGTTTCCAGTAAGGGTAGACACCCTTTTATTACCTTTCTTCTGATTTGTACATAAATGCACTAATGCAAAGCTATAGAGCAGTTAGTTAATTGATCATTTATATGCACAATTAACAAACCACATGCTTACCTGTGGAAACTGAATGTGACTATTATGCACATGCATTTTTGTGCATTCAGTCTTGTGCAATCCAGGCCTCAAAATATCCATAGAACTAATATTCAACTGATATATAATTTCCCTTATTTCGTAATGAAAATTCAGTCCATTAAGTGAGCTGTCCAAAAAGGTGCTTTTCCTTGGTCCTTTTGCACCCTAGCTGGCCACTACATACTTTTTTGCAAAGCACTCCGTTCCAAACCAGATTAAGTATCAATACTTAGAACACATCTAAAAATCGTTATTACTTGCAAATAAGCACTTTAACGTTGGATGAAAATTTCTAATTAAACTTCTGAAGAATTCTGTACATGAAAACACCTTAAAGTGCTGGAAAGAACTGATAAAAGGGAATGTGCTACCTTCTGCCGAAGAGAAACTGTATTTGGAAAGAACTTGCTATTCTCATAAAACTTTTAATAGGAAGAAGTGAATCAAATTGGTTAATTACCATTTTATGGTTGGTAAAAGGGCAAATTACATGCCATCCATTTCTAAACTTCTAAATGTCTCTGGTGCTTTTAATTAAAGCTGCCATCTAGAAACTACTAAAGCAATTTTATGCAATTAGTTATTTATAGGTTACCATAATACACCACTCAAAATATGATTCAAGTGATTTGCAGTCTTGCTTTGTGATCTCTGTCATCTTTACTTCATTGCGTGCGATGTATGAGAAGCAAAATTCTCAACTGCTCTTTATTAGCTGGAACGCTTCTTTCGGTACCCGGACTTCAATGTTGCCGCTCTTCCGACAGAAGCATTTAACAGCAAAGATGAAAGAGAGCAAAATTATTTTAAGTGCCCATGCTGGATAAAAATGTCTTATCTTCAATTCTGAGCTACAATGATTGGGGTCAGATTTACTGCTGATAATGGCTTGCAGAAAAGTGAGTAACTGTTTCTTATGCATTCAAATGAGGGCTGCAAGAAACTTGGAGAAAACTTGATTTTAAAAGTCTAAGAAAAAAAGAAACGCTCAACCCAACCCCAAACCCACCTCACCCCCATAAAACAGCCTGCTTTTCAGGTTCCTGAAACAGAGATAACCATCAACACCACCTGTTTGGGTTGAAGTGACAAGGAGGAAAATAAGTATAAGGATGACGTGACAAAAATGGAAGGAGACTTGTTCTGTCTCCGACTCCAAAAACACAGGCTGCTGTGTTAAGGTCTCAATATCGGCCTCAAACAACTATTCAGTTCTTGTGACGGAAAACTTCCCGTGCTAGAAATGACTCCAGGAGAGGAAGCCGTACAGTGTTCAGTCTGCAACCACTCCCCTGCACCCCTAGCCCAGGGCGATCCTAGTCTGAGGAAAGTATGTGCTCCAGTCCGCCTGTCCCCAAAGGGACTGGAGTGGGGAGGCAAAGCCCCTGGGCACTCTCACACATGAGAGGCAGGCAGGGGACTCGTGGCGCCGTTTCCTCTTCTCAGCTCCTAGAGCCTTTCCCCCGCTCAGCCTGGAAGCCTTTTCCCACCTGGCTCCACTCCTGATTCCCCAGGAGGAGATAAGCGAGGAGGAAAATGTGCAGACATTCAGTCTCCCAGGAGCAATTTCTACCTCACTGTAGTCGGAACGGCCATTTATTGCAGTAGGAGAAAACGTTAAGATGTCTGCACGCTTGTAGTTCCTTCTGAGAGCAGCAATTCTCCTGGTAGATGCCGCATGTCTGCACGTGGCCATCATCTTATTATGTAGAAGGCAGGGCAGATTGTTTCATCATTCCTGCTTGTCCCCTTCATGCTTCGGGGAATTTCACACTTCTTGGCTTTTCTGGATTGTATGGTAAGCTTAATATGCATGTACCGGCTTGTAAAATAGCAGGGACCCCCTGATCAAACGCTAATGACTGCTATTACCTATGGTAAGCAGGTTGGGGGCAGGGAGATTATGTTAGCAACTAGCTTCATTTAAGGATTCTGTTCGCATCAAACAGAAGCCAACGGGAGGTTTTCAACGGAGCTAGTGTTGGCCCTAAATGAACCACTGACATATAACAAAATATGAACATTTTTAATTCCAGCAAGTGGTTTTTACAGCTCTTTTTGTGTTTATGTTAGCAAGAAGTGCTGCAGATAGAAAGCTATAGAGCCGTGACTATTTTCAGAATTAAAAAGAACCAAAAGCCTTTCAAACTATACCTTTTTCATGTCCTGTCACTGACAGTGTCTGGTGTTTTCACGTCCAAGTTTGAACCAAAAAGGGCAAAAACACTTTCTTTGTTTTTTAACATGATCTCTATAACTTTTGTAAAATTAAATCTTTTATTTAAGTGTGTCTGACTTTTTTTTTATCTTAAATTGCTAAAGCAACTATATTCTACTTGTCTGTAAGCAGAACTGCAGCTTTTCAAACAATTTCTGCTTCATCTGTGCTGAAAAGGACATATCCCAGGCCTAACTAACAGCCTGACTGGGAACATAATAAAAATTCAACAGAAATTAGTAGGCAAATAGCTAGGGGTATATGGAGCGGGCGACAAATGATAAATGCACAACTGTTTTATGCAACAGGCAATATATTAACTAACACTTGGGAAGGGCTCTGTGTTCACCATTTGCCTATAAGTTGGGCTTTGCATCATCTAACTGCTATGCCCCTTTGTTCCTGATTAGGTTTGGAGCCCGTAAGCTCCTAAATGCCCCAGTATTTTTTGAAAATGAGACCTAAATCACTTGGACTTAAAGCCACAAATATATTAGCCCTACCCACTAATTCCCACTGCTTTCAATAGGAATTAGACACCTAAGGGGGAGTTAGTCCAAATGTCTTCCCGAGGATCAGAGAACAGCATGTTGGAAACGATCCACCAGCCTCCCAACGTGGTGACTGCGGTTCTGCCGATCGTCACTAAACCCGCTTGTTTTTTTAACTGAGAAACTTAAAAAACCCGAAAATCTGGTACTGGGTGAAGTTCAAGAGTCTCGAATCTGGATGATGATTAATATTATCCTATGTAGTTATTCCTTCATTTTCAGTATCTACTTGTATAATAAATGTGTTCAGCCTGTCACAGATTTTATTTTATGCCCCCACCTTGTATCATTTCACATTCTTTTTAAGTACTTGGTCATCTATTACATGACTCATTAGTTTGACTTCTCTGCAGAATTAAAATAAGTTGCAGTAAAAATAATATATTGAAGCTCAGGTTTCAACTACATCACCCATGCCTGCTTAAAAGCATCTTTCAATGTCATTTCAAACTTATATACAATATGAGGGGATTCACGCTCAGTCAACCTCTTGGCTTCATTTTTCCCTTCACTCATTCAATTAATGAAGAAAGCTGTGAGTGTTTGTTTGCCGGCTGTGAAATAGAAGTTGGAGAAACCGGTTCCAATCAAAAGAACTGACTAATGTCCTTCTGAGGAGCACCACTTTATTAAATTCCATCACCAGGCATTCATCTTCCTATGCTCCTCTCTTCTCCCCTCCAAATAATAAGCATCTAAACACAGTCACCTTGAAGGTAAAGATACCGAGAAAAATGAAATGAAAGCTGATGAAGGCTCTTGCATTATTTAATAAGCTTTCTTTGAAAGTTGAAAGTTTATTTGAACAACTCTCATGAAATACCTTATGAAGGTCTTGCATGCCAGAAGCAAAGTGCCATATGCTAGAAAAATTGATATCTATTTTCAAAAAAAGACTCCGAAAAGTAAAATATTCTTTGAAATAGAGTTCACCCAGGACAGCTGATAATAAATTAAACAAACAATAACAGGTAAATATGGATTTGCAGCAGCTTTTTTTTTTTTTTTTTAAATATATTCCAGGTTTTCAAAGCGTTTTGCCAAGCACTACTGCTTAGGTCTCACAGCACCCTCCAGGGTTAGGTACTACTACATTTACTTTACAGACTCATGCACTGAGTCATGGGGATAAGAAGTGATCATTCAAAGGCACAGAGGGAGTCAGCAGAGGTGGAACAGAATTCATGAATCATGACTGCCTGACCCCAGCGAGCTGCTGACCGATCTTCCTTCCCACAATCATTATGCATGTCTTGTGATTTAGTATAAAGCTGTTCCCTTTCCCAGTTTAAACTGCTCAGATTTTAACTTCTACTGCAGAAGAAAGGAGAGCCGGGATAGGAATAAACAAGATAGAGAGGGAAGAAACAGCAGAGAAGAGATTGTGTTTTTGTAACAGTGTCTAAAAATGAAATGAGAATAGCCTGACTAGCCGCAGAGGAACCTATTTCCAGCTGTATTGAATGGGAAGCATCTATGCAGCCTTTTCATCTGCAACACAGGGCACTTTTTTCTTATTGTAAAAATCTCAAAGGAATGAAATAAGAAGTGATTTATTTGGTCGTCTGTCTAATCAATCTCTAAATGACCTATAGATACATTCCCTTAAAGTCTCATCCATACTTCCAGTCTTCCAAAAAAGAAATGATTATGTTACTCAGCCTCCGTTCATCTCACTGTAATTGCAACAGAAACACAAATTGACTTATCTTCTGATCCAATAATCTGAGTGATTATTTTAACGACAAGCAAAATGAGCAATCAAACAATATCTTCACAAGATGCATTCGAAATATGGTTTTTTTAAAGCTTTTGTCTCTTCTTTAAGAATACCACACGTATAAAAAACCCTGTTTCAAAGGGAGAAGGTTTTTGCCATTGGTAAGATGATGCTTTCAAACTTCTTAAAGGCTGCGGGAGAACTTTGTTTTGATTATTATTTCTTAAATTTCCAACAGAGAACTGCTCTTGTTGAGTGTACGGCAAGAAAAAAATACAAGGCGAGCCACAAAACCCGGCCCTGATTATGAAACATAAAAAAGTTATAAAAAAGTTAGAAAGAACTTTCTTAGTTTCTTGTAAGGAAGCAACTGTTGTAGCAACAGGTTTGTGGAGCCATTCTTGTAGAGAATGTTTTGCATATACATATTTATTAATATACGCATAGTGATTAATATTGATGATTAATCTTAATTCTATTAATATTTATTAAAGCGTTATATGACAGTTGTCCCTAGAAGCAGAGGCCTCAGTGTTGCAGGCACTGCACATATATGTGGTAAATGACAGCCCACTTCTTACAGACCATGCGGTCTACAAGGCAAGACATGATTTAAGAGGCGAGTGAGAAAAGGTAGGGGAGGCACCAATAATAATAATTTTTAAAAGCATGATCTCAATACGCAGCCAATAAGGAGAGGTAACCAGAGCTCTCCTTGCTTTAGCTGCCACCAGACTGATTTCACACGTTTTGTCCACAGTTTGCTGGCTGTCCCATGGCTCATGACCTGCAAGTTCATCGTCAATCAAAACGATCCAAGGTCCTTGTGAGCCTTGTGGCTGGTAAAATTAGTGTAGGTTTCTGTAGCCTACGGCACGCAAAGGACCGACTGGCAGGCGTCATGCTTGGCTGCCTTTGACTTCCCAGCCAAAATAAGTATGCACCAGTTTACAACTGGGTTGACTGGGGGCAAGCTTTGGCACAAGTCCAGAGTGGAGTTTGAACTCGCATCTCCGGAGCTGCCTTAACTGCTCTACTGCTGGGCTCCCTTAGGCAGTAAATTAGCAAAAATTAAAAATTAATGTTCATTCCCTGACTTCAACCTCTTATTTAGGAAGCTAAATATATATAGCTATTTTTAAGGTAAATGCCGTGTTACAAATTTCCACCAACATACTTTCTCAATAAGTAAGAAAGAACAGCTAATTGTAGTCTAATTAGATATAATCAATTGTGGTCAGCAATAATACATAGACTCTTGTTTTCTTGCAAAGGGATCTGAAAACCTTTGTTTTCTACTATTTTCAGAGTTGATTCAGTACATTAATTAGCTGCCTGAAGATTAACATTTATTTTTACTTATCTCGCACTTACCTTCCATCATTAAAGACATGGCAAAGTCACTCAGGCTATAATTGCGACGTGTTGTTTAGCAAAGCCTTAAAATTGGGTTTATTGTTTGTCTCGGAAATATTTTTGCCTAGATATACATTCTAATTTCCCACTGATCAACAGCTTCCCTTTTTTTAGCTCAAAAAAAAAAATAGAAAAATCAAACTGTACCTCACAGCTATTCATTAGGAGTTCACAGTGTGTTAACAGGAATGAACAAGCTGCAGCTCATTTACCTCTGTTACGTGAGGTGCCGGGTCCCTTTCGCTACTGCTGATTTTGATGGGAGCTTAGGGGCATTCAGCTGAAAACATCAAGTCTTATGCTGCAGTTTACTGTTCCTGCAAGGGCTGGTGCAAGTAGATTAGGTTTTGGCACAAATGATGGATGAACACGAGACTTTCAAACAGCCCCTACGATATGGCATTTATTTGGAAACAAAGCTGCACCAAACATTTCAGTGCGAGTCAGTGGGAGGGTTTATTTATTTTTTTTTAGGTGCGTTTGATGGCCAAAGTCAACTTAATGATTTCCAAATAAGTACTATCTTAATGGAGCACCGATTTGAAGACCGCAGCTGGCCTGGACCTTAAATGTACATGCCTAAACTCCATGAATCTGAGCAGAATTTACTCACACGCATCAAGTATCAAAATGGACTCGAACCCACGTGGTACACAAACCCTGAAAGGCAAAAAAGCTTTTAACGTATCGTTCCTACCTCTAGGACTGTTGAGAGAAGCCTCGGCCGCCCTTCCGCCATCTCCGCAGTGACTCTGATCAAATGGGAGGCACTGATCACCTGTCCCCGCAACCACATCATAGTTCTTGGCCAAATCCTTTGTTTCACTGAGCGATTTTGCTTTGTAGACTCTCCTGGTGTTGGTGTCTGACAAGTAGAGGGATTCTGAGGCTGGGTCCACAGCCAGGTAGTACTTGTGAGCTGGACTCGTACTAAAGAGAAGAAGAGCAAAGTCAGAGAATTAATGTGTTCATCATGCTCCCTGTTTGAAGGAATTTACTTCCAGCAGCATAGACCATCTGCTATCTTTTTTTCTCCCTGGGTATACCTGTGCTGCAGTGACAGCAGGATACTGCAGGCATACCCAACCTAGCTTTAAACTAGGATGTGGGAGCACGGCATGCAGCACTAGCAGCTGAAAAGCTGAGTAAAAAAAGTTGGCTGGTTAGTCCATGCTGAACTAAATTTGCAGCAGCAATTGCAAGATGGATATACGGGCAGTTTTCAATAGCAGAAGCCTTTTTTTTATACGCATGCTAAATGTCATGACTATCAGCATTCAAAACCACATTATGACTTAAAGGAGAGCAGCAGGGTACCCCACAGACTGTTCTGCGTAGGCACAAAAATTCACTTCTGGTTATTTTTATCCTCATTTAAACATTAAGTAACATGAAGGTGCGAAATATGGTGCATTAATTCATGCCTACTATGTTGTCAGGAACAAGGCGGAAGGCCAAGTACCGTCAATGCAACTAGGCGTGAATTAATGCACCATAATTCATGCACTGAAGTGCCTTATTGAGATGATAAAACGTTATTTAAAAAAAAATATTTACACATGTTAATTAAGTGGTAAGGCTCATGAATTCTAATAAGTGAACTGGGCTACATCTTATCAACCGATCAGATTTTTTTTTTTTTGGTGGTTGCTGCTTTCTGGCAGCTTGACAATCTAAGCAAATTTGCTGCTTAAGGAAGCCCTCTGAGATGGGAAGTAACAAGTACAACGGCTTTAATTCTGCCAAGGTTGCACATGTTGGCCCCACTCATAAAGAGGGAATAGGAGCAGAGTCTCAAGCTTGTGCAGAGCGTGACTGAGATCAGGAGAAACCTGCACAGACACAATCAGGGCCGCTGCTTGCTAAATGTCTGTACAAATTCCAGCTAATTCCCAGAGCCCGAGAGCGGACGTTTTCTCACTGCAGCGCTCTCTCTGGAGGGAGAAGAGCATTTCTGACAGTCAGCTATCCTGAAGTCTGAACTTCCAATGTTTTTCGGTGACATGCCTCAAGGCTGCTATTTTTTCAGTACATCATATTCAAATTTCTTACAGGTTTATACTCTGTTCAGATAGTTTGCTGTCATGCAGTTGAAAGAGACACTGTCAAAAAATCACGCTTTTCCTCCCGAAGTTATTTTACTACTGTTGCAGTGAGCACCTGAGACGAGTGTAATGCGCAGATGAGAGTTCGGAGATGTTTCTGTGTTTTGTCAGTTCCCTTGTGTGTGCGGTGAAGCTGACACTGTGCTGTGCATGCTTAGTTTCCCCTATTCACACGGGTCTCCCGTACTGGCGGAAGAAGAAAATATTTTGGAGAAAACATGATGTTAAATGCACCGCCTTTGCCAGGGACTTGAAAGTATGTGTGTAGCATTGATTTCTTTTAATATTGCAATATCAAACCTTTGCCTGACTGAGGGAGATACTAGGATTTGCTGACCATTTATTAGATGGTCCTAAATCATCCCAGCAATAGTACAGACCCCTGGAAAACATATTTATCAGTGGTAATGTATATGAACAGATACATATCCTTTCCTTCATTTAGTCTGGTTTATGAATGCATTTGGTACTGTATTCTAATTTTATACATTCCAGCCAGGCTCAATTCAAATGTCCTGTTTCCATTTATGGGGGATTTTAAAAAACCCACAGTATAATAATTTTTGATAGAGCCTGATCTTCCAGGGTGCTTAGTGAAGTCCTGAATTCCCATTGACATCTAAAGGAAGAACAAGTCCTCAGCACCCCAAAGACTGGACCATAAGCTCTGTTAGTTTAATTCGGGCTAATCACAAGTTTTTTCTAAAAGGGAAAAGAGAGAAATTGGGGGAGAGGTAGAGAGAAAAAAAGATGCTGTTAGACAGGAAATAAGGAAGGAGGGAGATACAGGGGAAGGACAGAGGACTGGTGGAATGAAGGAGGTGAGAAAGAGGGAAAGAGAGAAAGGTGATTAATGGCGGAATCAAAGCTGCCATTATTCTGACGTTAATTAAACTTGTTTTTGGTTAGAAATATTAGGACCGGTCACTTGTGGGGGTTGGCAGCTGAAGTTCAAGAGCCATCTGGACTAATTAAACACAGGGTTTTTCGTAAAGAAATTAACACGGAGAATCCAAGATGTTAAATGTGCACCACTCGATTTAAACCCACAAAGTACCAGGGGTCATTATAAACTCTCCTCTTAGTCATGCTTGTTGTCACTGGATATAATATACTAGCTTTGAGAAAATGCTTAAGGCCACCTGTGGTTATAGCCTTAAATGATAAAATATGCAAAAACGTTTAATAGAAATGCCACCCCCCCCCCCCAACAAAACTACACCTGATCTTTGGGGATACATGGAATGACATCTGTAGCATGGCCTGTTTTAATTAGGAATGTTAAAAATTGTGTCAAGTGAGCTAATAAAATATTTACAGTGATTTATTTCAGAAGAAACTCTTTCCTTCTCTGAGTTCTTTCCCCTCTCTGAGTTCAATGCCCAGATTCCAGTTCAGCTTTATTACTTGGTGTTAAAAATACTGATTACAGAGAGCCTAGGAAACTAATGGAACCAGCCTGACCTCAAGAGGGACATACTGGGAATACCAATGTTTTTGAATGGAACAAACAAAATATGTCTAAAGGTCAGCGTGACCCAACTGGAATCGTTCTCCAGCCGTGCTCTACCGGCTTTTAAAATAAAATTAATCTTTGTGCAATTTTTGCCAGGAGTAAGGTAGGCAGAAAGGAGGAAGGGACTGCCCATGATCGATGCTGATTGCATGCTATGCTGTACGGAGGGGGAATGCGGTTGGATACCACGGACGGGGCACTGTATAAGGACCTGAATACAACGTAATAGAACAGCTTCTAGAAAACGGCTACCCAAAGCACTTGGCTGAGTACTCAAAGCAGCAGCTAAAAACCCATGTCATGAATTCACGCTCCCTGTAAAGCTTTTATCTTCATGAAAATGGGGCTTGGAACTTATCTGTAGGATGAATTTGCTCCTTGCCTTGTATGATGTTGCTACAGAAGGAGCCCCCGCGGCATCAAAGAGCGAATGACTGTGAAGCAGTCTGCACATGCAGCCGTCGAGTTCAGACTTCTCACTAGCACCAGGTCTTAGATTGCTTAGATTGCATTTGTTAGTCTCTTCCATGTGGTCTCAGGCTGGAACTTAATGACAGTTGTTGGGGGCTGTTGCAAGTTCACGTTGCTTCCCGAGTTCCAGGTATAAGGCGTAACAGCCACTCCAGGCTACTAAATGCCACCATTTTAGTGTGAGTGGCCTTGCCCACCTTTTGCACCACCTAATTATGGGCTGTTATCACAGGGAGGGCATACTGCAGCTACCAAACTGCCTTTGTGTAGGAGGTGGCACGTGCTGGTAGAAGGAATGAGCCTTATAAGAAGAGGCCACAACTCCGGTCTGTACACTAGGGGAGCACACAGACTGATTGGGATCCTTTCATCTGCGAGAGACGGTGGATAGTGCAGACTATGGCGTAGATGGTTTGCATGTCTCATGTGTCTGAATAGTCTGATCTGAGATTTGCAGGATCTGTGGCAGTGGTAGTTGCAACTGTATGTGTCACGACTGGGTGGTTTGGGAGCTGCTTGCTTCCTGTGGGCTCTTTTCTCTTCAAGCTGTTGCAGCTAATTCCTGTCGTGGACTTTAATGCCCTGGGGGGGATGGTGACACCACCTGCTCTGATCACTTGCCAAGGTTTCCCGTTGGTCAGGATCAATTCCAAATGCCCTCATATCTCAGCTGCAAGTGTCTTTGTACTGAAGCTTGGGACGTCCTGTTGTTTTTGTTCCCTCTAATAGTTCCCTGTGCTTGGGTACATGTCCATCTTCCAATCTGCTCAGATGGCCTACCAGTACAGTAGTCTCTATTTGAGTAGGGCTGTCATACTTGGTAAATTCACCCTTTGAAGCACTTCTGCATTGGTAACTTTATCTTGACATTTGATGTTGAGTATGCAGCATAAACAGCACAGGTGGAAGCAGGTTATGTATACGTTGTCCACGTTTCCCCACCATACGTGAGACTGATGAGTACGCAAGCTTTGTACGCTAGCATTTTGGTCTTGATGGTAAGCTTTGAGTTGTTCCATGCTGTTTTAATTAGTCTGCTAATTAGGTGATGGCAGCCTTTCCGATGTGAACATTAAGTTCTTCATCCAGTGAGAGGTTGGTGGTCACGGTGGAGCCTAGGTAGCTGAACTTCTGGCTGGTTCTCGTTAAGCGTGATTGATGGATCTCGTGGAACTCCCTGTCTTAGCACAACTGCTTTCTTTATGCCGATGGTGACAGCAAATGCCTGGCAAGCTCTTGAGAGGTGATCCACGAGTTCTTGTCGTAGGTCTTTGTTGTGGGCTATCAGGGCAGTGAATAGAAGCTCCCCAATAAGTACCTTTCTAATTTTAGTCTTTATCTTAATTCATGACAGGTTGAAGAGTTTCCCATCTGATCTGGTATGAAGGTATATTCCATCTTCCATGTCTTCAAACGTGCAGTTCAGGAGTAGCGAGAAGACGACTCCAAAGAGTGTAGGGGTAAGAACGCATGCTTGCTCCACTCTGTTTCTCATCTCCAAGCTGTCTGAAGTGGACTCAAACTGAACAGTAGCTTTCCTGTTGTTGTGGAAGGAATGTATAAGACTTAACAGGTTTGGTGAGCATCTTATCTTTTCCAGGACTGCAAACAGACCGGCTTCGCTGATGATATCAAATATTTTTGTTAGATCCACAAAGGTGAAGCACAAAGGTGGTCAGTTTTGCTGTCTGCACTTTTTTTGAAGTTGCCGCAGGGAAAATATCATGTCCATGGTTTATCATCCAGCCCTGAATCCACACTGAGATTCATGGTAAATACGACTCACCAGCTGTTGTAGATGCACCAAGATGATTCTTGTGAAAGCTTGTCCTGCTATACTAAGTTGCAAGATACCTCTGTAGTTGTTGCAGTCACTCTTACCTCCTTTATTTTTACACAGAGTGACAATGTTTGCATCACGCATGCCTTGTGGTACCTCACCCTCTTTCCAGCTTTTGAGTAGCAGTTGATGAAATAGGCTTCCTTTCCTGGACTTGAGAATTTCCACTGGGATGCCATCTTTTCCAGAAGTCTTGCCACTTGATAATAAATGAATGGCATTACTTAACTCTTCTACAGTGGGCTCCACATCTAACTCTAGCGTGACCTGTAAAGTTGGCAGGTTCAGTGATTCGCTGGTAATGTTTCTTTCTCGTAAGTATAGCTCTGAGTAGTGTTCAGCCCAAAGAGACATCTGCTTGTTTCTATCTGTAATGGCTTCACCATTGCTCAACTTGAGAGGAGCAACCTTGTTGACAGTAGGGCCTAGAGCTTTCTTTGGACCATTGCACATGACTTTTAGTTTCCTGTGTCTGAGACTGTCTGTATCTCATCGCAGAGCTTAGTCTAGTACTGATTTGCGCAGTGTCTGGTTGCTCTCTGTACCTTGCTTTTTGCTTGTTGAAGTCTTGCATTGGTGCTCTCAATTGGCTTCTTGCTGTGTTTCGGATAGGCTGTGTTCTTGATGTTGACAAGAGGTAATAGTTCTTCTGTATTTTCTTCAAACAGTTCATATCGAATGGTCTCTTTTCCCCAAATGTAGCTTTAGCTGTTTCATGGATTGCAGTTTTTAAACCTTCCCAAATTTCCTCTGTTCTTTTATACTGACTTCCCAAACATGCTGAGTTTGAAAGCTTTTGCAAACTCTTAGCACTTACTCTGATTCTTGGTGTTAGTGGTATTGATTCTGGACTTGCTCCTAGGTTTTGCTCCATGTAGTTTCTTGGCTGTAATATTCACTTTGCTAATAATGATCAAGGAGTGGACAGTGTCAGAACTGGCACTGTGGAATGTGCAGGTCTTCTGCATTGAAGGTAAATTTTTCCTCCTAACAATAACAAGGTCTAATTGGTGCCAGTGACCTGATCGTGGATGTTGCCGTGACACTGGTGATTTTTTCCAGCAAGATGTGAATTGGTAAAGCACAATTGCTTTTGGGCACAGAATTCAAGAAATCATTGGCCATTTTCATTTATCTTGCCAATGCTAAACATCTTGGCAATTTGGCCATGAGTTGATGCTTGCACTGACTCTTGCATTAAAATCTCCAAGGAGGAACAGTTGCTCGGTTGATGGTATTCCTTTGACAACTTGGTGCAGTGCCATAAAATGGATCCTTCTCCTCAGGGACGGAGTTGAGTGTTGGTGCATAAGCACTGATGATGTTTGCAAAGCCGATGACTGTCTGAAGTCTAAGTTGGATGATGTGCTCTGACTGTACTGGGTGTTTCTATAAGCTTTACCACCTTGTTCCTCACAGTGAAGCTGATGCTGTGCAGACTAGTTTCTTGAGTAGTTTTACCTTTCCAAAAGAAGGTATAATTGACCTCTTGGATAGAACCAGCATCTGCAAGTCTTGTTTCCTGGAGCACTGCAATGTCAATACAGAGTTTGTACAGCTTGCAGTCAATCAAGACTGACTTCTGTATGCTGCTTATCTGCTGTAGGTCCTCATAGTCTGCCAGGCCTAGACACATGATCTTGATGTTCCAGCTTCCAAGCCAGAAGGTTCTTGATTTCTCATTTTAGCCAGGTGCAAGTTTTTTGTCTGATATTATCTTGGCCTAGTCCCATGTACCCAATGAGGCAGACAGACTGTGGTTGGTCAGCATCTGACTGGCCAGTGGCTGCCTGGCATTACGGCAGGCGGTAGCTGACTAGTGGAATGTGACGATTCCTTATGCTCAAAGGTGACCCGTGAAGCCCTGCTCTATGCCAATCAAGTGAAAGCTTATAACCCATAACTGCCACCTTCCGTATTGTGTCCATTCTGCCAGCAAGGATATGTCCTCTCCATGTGCTGTGGCTGCAATAGCCTGGGCAGCTGATATGGAGACACTGCTCTGCCCATGTATCAGCGCCTCCCTCTTGGCTATACTGGTTTGGTCCAAAGGAAAGGCAGGAGTTGATATGGTTGGAACTAGCTGTGCTGCTGGAGTTGCCAGTGCAGAGGAGGTCTTTTGGGGCTCCACTCCTAGGTTGGTTGCCAGCCACGGCTGAAGAGCCCAATCTGCCCTGTGTGGGTGCCGCTGGCAAAATCACTGAGCGATTATGCTCATCTACCTTTTGATGGCATTTCCTTCATCAAGGGTTCCACTACCTTCCTTAGGCGCTCATCCACCTGAAGCTGTTAGTGCTTCCTGAGGTTGCCAGGTTAATTAACCACCACCCAGCACTTGGCGCTGAGTAGTACAGGTTTACTGCTTATGGTCATGTCGGTAACAGGTTTTCAATCCTGACCTGACCACAGACTACCTTCTTTCTGCTCTAAGAGATGCAAACCAGCCCAGAATGGGGGCAGAAGAGGCAGGGCACAGTCCTGTTCTTCCTGGACGAATTAGCTAGAAGGGTCTGGCTGAGCATCCTCAGACACTGTATAATAAGGGCTTTCCCTGCACTTTATGGCATTCCCAGAGGTCTCCAATGGAGCCTATGGACTCCTCCACCCCGTCCCCAGACAGGGCCCACCTGCAGGTTGCCTGAACTGTGGCAAAAGGTATAATAGGCGCTACTCCTGCAAGACCAATCTACAACTGTGGAAGAAAGCACTCTGTGTTCCTCTGTCCTCCTTGGGAAGAAGGCACATTCATACCCTTCTCTAATGTGGCTGTAGCTTTTAAAGCCTCCGCAGAGCTGTGTGCAATGAAGACTAGTAACAGCTTTTCCATAACCACAATACCTTTTACTTGCTCCACGTGATGTGCTCCAATTTACCACAGATCACTTCATTTAAGTTAGTAAGACTAATGCAACTTGGCAAATAGGCAATTAATACTTGCAATTAATAGTCTACAGCACTTTAGTGGGAAGTAATCTGACAAGTAACTTAACCAATGTTTAAGCCTATGTAGGCAAGCTAGCAGGTTTCCGTTTTACTGAACGGACATTGAGAAAGTTGTCTTTCATAAACTGAAGCAAAAATTAAGAGCCTTGATTAATGCCATTTTGTTGACAATTGGCGTTCCAGAGCAAAGCAATTCAATTTTCTTCTTTTCAACTTCATGTAATTTAGAACAAATGTGACCAGTTTCTCTCAGAAGCAAAATTGAAACGATCATTAAAACAAACCATGGAAATGCACGCCATCAGCTACTGTAATATCTTCCCATTAGCTTTTTGTTGCAAAATGCATGAAGGATTATATTTTTGATAAGGAGGCTGGCAAATAAACTCTCATTCAGTAATAACATTGTGGCTAAAGTCAAATAAGTGATGATGATGGTGTCAGCCCTCAAAACAAAATGTGCTGTGCATTTGGTTTAGTCTGTTCTGGGATTTTCTCTGTCTTGTCACACAGCCATCAAAGTCGGATGCCTCCATCCTGCCTTATCTACTCATTTCATTAGTCTGTCAGGAGACGGAGGAGCTTGTTTCTCAGAATCCAAGGAAAGCGTAAGCAGCCCCGGTAGCCTGTTGTTCTCTGTTCTTCCTAACCCTTGTAATGTCACGTACTGGCTAGATTGATCCAGCCGACACTCAGCTATCCAGAGTCTGTCCCCCTTTCCTCTTCCCCCATGCTGGATCATGCTTAGGCTGTGACTCTGCTGTGAGAAAGAGAACAAGGCTTTCTTGCACTTCTTCTTAATACAAGGAAGGGGGCAGGGTGGGGAAGAACGGGAAGAACTTTTGGGCATCTACTTTTTAGCCCACCTCTCTCACTACCTGTCGTGTGGAGTGGCCAACGGGCCCCATGGTAAGGAATGAGCTGCTCTAAAAGGTGGGAAGGAACATTGCTCCTCCCCGGGGCCATGTGAAAGCCGAAAAGGAGCTGTGACTTGCCAGGTCGCAATTCTGTGACTGTTCCTTGACCAGTTCTACTTTGCCCTGGCAGACCACGTTTACAGTTGACCACGTGTATATAAAATATATGAGGATGTTTCAGAACTTAACAGCAATTTTGAAATAAAACCACTTGGTGTGCAATGCAGTTAGTGGCCCACAGCACTTCTCCAGATAATCACGAATGATGGGGTCATTCGACAAAGCGGCAGTCTGTGTTCCTGCTGCTGTACAGTTTCCCTCTTTGTCACAGACCTACAACACGGGCAATTGTTTTACCCCTAGTTTCTGAAACACGCTTGTAGAGCAAAATGAATAGGACAGATGTTAATGAAATAACAGTTACCTTTAACAAATGCTCTTAACCCTTGCTCTTACAGTTCGGTTCGGTTCTGTGCCCTGGTGATTAGGAAACTGAGGGGCCTGTCGGTCTGGAGAGGTGCTCTACACCCCCGAAAGCAAATGTTGCTGAGTTTGATCTATATTCACACTGGTTAAAGGTACAGTGCTTCTGTAAACCTGTACCGAACCACACTCCTCCCTTTGCTTAGGTTCGTTCTTTTAAAGCAGTGGCATGCGTACACAACAGTACCACATTTTACTTACCTATGCCTTGTATCTCTGTTCCTAATATGTTCAGGAGCCGGAAAAAAAGCAAAACAACACACATCAGTTGGCAACATTGACCAAAACCCATAACAACCACCTCTGCCTACGACACCCCCCCTCCACCAGACGTATTCCCTTTGTACAGCCCACCAATGCACCAGGCAGGAATCAAGGAAAGCAGTCGAGTCATTCAGCATCCCACCACCACTTTATCCATCACTTCTCTCACTCCAATTTAACCGCTGCTTTTCCACTGCCCACAGCTCACAGAACTCCTCCCAAACAATTTGTGCGCAGTCTTAGCTCTACTCATGCTAGTTGGAAGTCCAGCTGTGTGTTCGGATATGCAACAAAGGTTTGGTGGGGTATAAATTACACGGGACACGGTGCTCTGGTGTAGTTTGGTACTTGTATGAGTAAAGGCTTAATCCTAAAAAGTGAGTGGTCCCACTGATTCCAGCACAAATGAGTGGCTTTTCAGAGAAAGGAACAATGACTGAGATAAGAGGGTGTAAACAGCGCCGTGTGTAAATAGCAACTGTGAGAAAAGCTTTACTGTAATATTTTAGGGGGCCAGGACCATTCTGTACCTCCCAAGAGTAAAACTGGGTGCGGTGTCCATGGCAGGGGCAGGCATATCGAGTACAGTGGTGCACAGTATTACGGCGTCATGGGTCAAATGAGCAATGTGGGGTCTGTGGGTGCAATCCAGCATGCCGAATCCGGCCATGTACCAGCTGACCCTGCATGCTGGCCCAACCCCACACGTGTGTGATCTAGAGCACAGGGCCATATTATCCTGCCTGTGGGGCTTCCTATGGGTCAGGAAATTTGACAGCAGAGGAATGGCAATTAGCTTGTGGAGCTCTCTACTACTGCTGGATGACAACTCCACAGACTGGACTTTGAGCACCACTGGTATAGCAGGGTAGGTATAGGACAGTAGGCTTTTGGTGGCAGAACACGCCCTGGATTGAGATACTTGTATTTCGAATGCCTGTGACCTGCATATGTCTTAAGCTTTAATTTGCTGAGTTTCTAAGAAAGGCTGGGAAACAATTTAACTGGATCTGCATACTTCTGCGCTCAATCTGCCCTTAACAGTAAGCACCAACGCTCTGTGAGCCCTGACCGTGTTTGAGTATGTTACTCTGTTCAACTCTTTCATCTTGGGTAGTTAAATCGATTTAAAGGAAAAAAAAAATGCTTTAAAATCTTATTCTACCTTGAAAAATGTATATGAAAAATATATGGGGGGACAGGATTAAGTGTGTTCAGTTTACACCTTTTTAACTAATTACATATACACCCTTGCCTCACTTAAGTGACCACTTTAAAGTAACCTTAAGGTTTCAGGCATATGTTGTTTGATATTAAATAAGAAAGACGCATCTTTTCTAGGCAGCTAAATTTGGCTGATCCCTCAGGCCACTTAAAAATATTTCATTGAATTTCTCATAGCAGTATCATATTCATGATAATAAATCTGACCACCGACCAATCAATGAAATCAATGATTTCTTACCGTAGTTCTAAAATGCTAATGGAATTTCCTGAGGGAAATATCCGTCTGACAAAATTGAAGTCTCCGATGTATACACTGCCATCGGGGCCCGAAGCCATAGCAACTGGGGCAAAGAGTTTGCTGTTGAGAGCCAGGCCATTGCAATTGGAGCAAGAGACACTTCGCTGGTGTCCGTTACCCATGACAGTCGAGATAACAGGGGGCTGTTGGGAAATGAACATGTTTTCACCATTTCCTTTGTGTACAATGCCTAGATGGGAGAAAAGAGAAGGTTGAAGACAGAAAGGAGTCATAATAAAAAAGCAAATATTAGTTGCCATACGTTACTCTTGCTCAGGTTTTGCGCTCAGCTCTGTTTGGCTCTCCTTGTGCCACAAAAAAATAAGCAGAGCCGGCAAAGAGAAGACTTGTGCTACCTACACATTCTGAAAACACGGGTGTCAGTTCCTGGCTCGTTATAATGCTGAAATGAAAATCAGCTGGCAGGGCCAAAGGCAGCAGTTTTAGCATTCTTCAGCTTCCCTGTGTATTTAGCAGTGCTTTTCCCAAGCTCTTCACTGAAAAGGAGAAGTACGATCAGTTCTTTTAAAGAGTTAAGGACAAGATACTCAGAACTGACTTCCAATTCTAAACAGCCCCTGCTCGAGCGCAGCGAGCGTCTTGTTTGGGTAGTGGTTAGTGACTATTTTAAGGTCTGCGATCATGATTAGAGCGCATGGTTAGTTAACACTCTAACAAATTGACTGTTAATTGCAGCGGTATCTAATTTCTTGGGGATTACTATTTAAATATTCATTTTATTCATAAATTTTTATTAGCCAGCACAGGAATTTCTTAGACACTTTGAATATTTAATTAAGGGAGATTAATAGCAGGACTACTCTGCATTTTTCAGAAAAGGGCATTGAACTGCAGTGTACAATCAATATTCAAATGCAAGCCGCTGATACTGTATAAAAATGGTGGTGACTGCAGTACGGCTGAGTTAAGAATAGACGAGGAAATCTGATCAGCAGTGGAATTTCTCACCAATGAAAATACAATACTCTCTGCCATAAAACAGAAAACAGCTTTTCAACTTGTCAGTATTTTAGCACTGAGCAGTAAGACATATCATTCAAAAATCTTTCCGATTATTAGGTTGGTAATATCAGATCTAGTACTAACATCTATTTTCTCAGGTAGATATCCTTTTTTTTTTTTATAACCACATAGCAATATAGTTAACAATTACCCTCAAAAATGACATGCTATTACTATACTCATGGCAATTTTAAAACTGAAGAGAGGTATTCTACAGAACTCTTCCAAGACCGCGAGTTCCAAATCCCTTGACTCTATTAGAAAGCCCAGCACTCTACCAAATAAGAAGTGTGATTAAGGAAATAAAACACAGGCGAATATAGTTTTTGATTACATTGACAATTGATAGCTGTGCTTCATAGGAGACACTGTGCCGCTGGCATATTAACATCCCAGGTTAAAGCCAGAACAATAAAAGAAATGCGCAAAACCCCTTTGTACTGCACCGTGTTCAGCTTTTGAAAAAACATCGTGCTGAAAGGTTCCTTTGTTGCTATTGTCACAAGAATATATGTTTCATCCAACTAAGCATAATTCCATTCCATGATACCACAGCATTCAATCTTGCTCCAGCTATTAACAACACTTTCTCGGCAGTATAACTTTAGGAAATGCATTGCTCGTGTTACAGCTTCCTACCACCTCACACCACAACCCACCGCAATCAATCTACTTGCTATGTAAAATGAACCATAGACACAACTCATCCATTGCCCTGATTCTGAACTGAATACCAGTCTAACATTGATGTAACTTCATCCACTTCATAATTTAAACAGTATAGGGAATTATGCATTAAGAGACATAGGGTGTGTCTACATGTGTGCATTTACTACACAGTAACCAAAACTACTGTGCAGTATGGGCACGCATCTACATGTGCACGCCCATACTGTGCAGTAAATATGGTGACTTATGCTGACTTGAGTGTAAATTTGATAATGCCCTACTGTTCAATGCTCTGTGTGTGTGTGAACTGACTTGGATCTAACCTTAGTCCCAAGTCAGTCCATGGGCAGTGTTAATGTGATTTAATACCTGCATGTGTCGACATTGGCCTATTCCTGCTAACTGTGCAGTAAATTTAAGCTGGTGTAAATGCACATGTAGACATGCCCACATTCAACTACTTTAGAGTCTCCTTAAATGTTGACACAGTTGCAACTGTAGCAATCCTATAGTCCTTGTTTAGAAGTTATTTGCAGTTTGTAAAGAAGTTTGAACTGGAAATTCCCCTTGAAGCCTAGTGGGTGGCACCTTATACGGCTTTCAAAGAGGAAACTTTTTAGATTTATTGATGAACAGCAAGGGACAAGATATGTATTTCTCTTTGGAGTTTAGACTCAGCATACAAGATGACCTTGGAAGTATACCAACATAATCAATGGAAATTTCTTTCTTTCCCCTACCCTATAAAACCATTTTCCTGACAGGAGATGTTGGCCTTTTTCTGAGGATCACTATGTAAAGACACTCTCTCATCTGTCTCATACAAACACCAATATATAATTAGGACTCCAGAGAGTTTGCCTGGCTTTTAAAAAATTTAAGCATGTGCTTAGTTTTAAGCAAGTGAGTAGTTGCTTTGATTTCAATCAGTATGTTGCTGGATCGGGGCCAGAGCTACTGTATCTGTAACTTCAAAGAATAAAGTTCCTTTAAAAGGGAAAAAGAACACTTTCAATATACTTGCCCATCTAAAGAATAATCCACTTCAAAGGAAATACTGGTTATTCATTCGTATTCATCAGCTAGCTGGACAGTTCAACAGTACTTTTTGCATTCAGGAGCTAATATGCAGGTATGTGTGTTCTCTAAATGCAAAAGCCAGAATGGTCTCTTAGGTACTTCCAGCTCAGGCTTCAATATCCTTAAATATTAGACACCTGGCTCTGGGGAGTAATTCAAAGAAATAGGATTAACAACCTTGATTCCCTATACAGTCACTGGGGGAAATTAAGTATCTCTGAGGGGCAATTCAGAAACCAGACATTGGCTAGGGAACAGGAAATGCCGAGCATATGTCAGAACTTCCATCTTTCCTAGGAGACGGGCCTGCAAGTAAAATGCCTTTATCCACAGGATCCAGGGCCTTCTGAGGAGACCTAATGATAGTCATGTCTACTCTCCCTGGAATAACCTAGTGCTTACAGCACCTCAGTCAGGAAATAGGAGACTTAGGTTGCACATACACTTTCAAATAATATAAGAGAATTCTCTCAGGTTTGTTCTCTTAGTAGAAAAACTTACCCAGAGCTGCATGAACAGGCAGTTGAATGCTGAGGCCCTGAAGAATGGAGAGCTTGCAATGCTGACACTGTGCAGCTGGGGGAAGGGAAGCAGGGGCTATGAATTTCAACTCAGCATGCTCTGCAAGCTCCCTTAGTCTGCCTGGTGGCAGGTGGCAGCAGTGCATAGGGCAGCCCTGATTGGCTAACCCAGACTGCCCATGGTCAGTCTGGGTTTCTTTCCAGCACAGTGTAGGGACTGTGAAGGGGTCATGTTCTGCTCCCTGCTGGAGCGGTGGAGGCCAATGAGTGACCCACTGTCTCCTGAGGCATGGAGATGGATGCTAGAGGACTTTATTCTTTTCTGAGAAAAGCTACAGCACACATACAGATATTTAATTCTAGTTGTTCCCAGGTTATTTTTCTCCTGAAGCAGCCATTTTTACTCTGGGAGAAAAAGCCTGAACATCTGTACACTTATCCTGGGACAGCAGCAGCTATAGGTTATAGGACAGTCTGGCTGGGAACAACTCATATTACTTAAGTGGGGCCACTTTGTAGATATAGAATCCGACTCCTTGGCTTCAAGATTAGAATGCTTAGCTGTCAGAGGAGGAGACTATGCCCTACACTGCTCATGCATTTTCTCTTAGACGTAGAAATAACCATAAGAACAGGGAAGGAACAGCAGAAAGTCTGCTGGGGGAGAAGACTTTATGGATGGAAATTGACTGCAAACTCCGTATCACAATACAACTGATTAAACTAATGTTAGGGTAAAATGAAAGTTAACAAAAACCATTCAAAATAAAGAATAGAAAAACTTTACATTTGAATTGTGTTCCTGATGCTATTCCTACAGTTGATCCAGTGGCAGCATTTCAAAAAGGAAATAAATCTATGGCCTCTGAAAATAATCGCAAGAAATTCATATTTGAGACGGCTGTTCTACCATCATGCTTTCGGCTCCTCTCAAACTGGCACAGAACATAAACCTCAAATTTATTTTTTCTGTCTTTAGGCTTGACTCACAACCTTACCCTTATTTACATGTCTAGGTTGCATAGATGAAATTGAAGAGATTTTCTTAACCTTTTGGCTAAGACCAAGTAGTAGTCTATTATTTATTCTTGACCTTTTGGTAATGGAGTTGAATATCTGGTTTATCATTTATTTGTGGGACTATTTTCTATTAAGTTAGATGGATAATTGCTATGTTTAATTATTTTTCCATCTTGGACTCCTCAAGCATTTGTTCTTACTTTAGAGTGCTATGGGCCCACTCTAAAGCTCACTGAAGTCAATGGGACTCTTCAGTGATTTTACTTGGTTTTAGATCACGTCTTATAACCCCAATCCAAGAAAGCATCTATGTATATGCCTAATTTTAAACATATGTAACTTTAAACATATGAGTAGACAGATTAACTTCAAGGAACAACATGTACTCTATACTTCTAAGGACTGCATACTTGGAAAGGGAAAGGTGAATAACAGTTTACCCTGATTTAGATCTTAATCTTTCCAGTTTGTGCATGTATGTTAGGTGGGAATGTTAGATGACAAATACTTAAAGAGTGCATAAAATTAAAATCCCTTCTTAAGTGTGTTAGATGGATATTTATTCATCTCTACTTACATAAAAATATTAAGTGCTTGCTTATATTTTTTTTAAAAGGCAGGATGAATAAGCTGAACAGGACTCCTGTAATGCTTAGGTGTTCTTAGCAAGCAATGTAGCTAAACTCTAGGTTGCTGCTCTGTTGTGAGGCCACTTTAAGACAGTAGTGGGATGCAAAATAGAGAGAGACAGGGATATGTTACTTTCAGTTCCCATGATAAGGAACCACTGGTCTATTTCTGGAAATGTTTTAACCAGTAAACACGGCCAAAGCAGGATTGGATTGAAAGGGAAATACATGCAAGATCCAATGTACATGTCTTTATGTCTACATAAAGACCCAGTGGAGATAAGGGGACAAAACAAAGCCCCTGAGAAGAGGCGCAATACAGCAATGCAAGATCCTTTTGAGCTGATTGTTATTCGATTCTGCTCCGCCTGATCACTAACGTAACTAAAAGTGAGAAGGTATTATGCTATAGTCCTATTAAAGAGAGCTGCTTCAATTAATTAAACTTGCAAAATGAGTTTGAACTGTGTCCTTCCCCCAGCTGGGAGAGGAAGACTTCTTTCCCCAGGGAAAACGTAGGTATAAGAGTTAGTGACAATCAAAATTTTTAGTTAATCAAATCACAAGGGCTTCTCAGGAATAGTACTAACAGGAATATTTAGAAGAGGCCGCATCCTTTTGAAGTAAGTGTAGCATGAAAATTCAGGTGCGTTAAACTAGGCCTCTGCATGCATCTGGGTCTGTGCCTGTTGGCAGTAAATCTGCTCCTGACAGGAGCAGTTCAGTTTAGGGCTGCTCTGTTGTGCCCCCCCTGCAGCAGCCAGGGGGAGTTCCAGGCTGCCCTGGGTGCCAGCCTTAGACTTACAGGGGGCACAGGAGCTGGTCCTGATCTTCGTGGGGCAGGGGAGAGCTGCCTGGGGTACCAGGCAGTTGCCTCCCAGCCACATGGAGATGGGGACACTCCCTCCAGCTACGTGGAGGTCAGGACCTGTCCTGATCTCCATGTGCCTGGAAAAGAGCTGTCTCAGCTTGGTGGGATGGGGTAGAGGCTATCCACAGGGCAAGAGAGAGCTGTCTGGGCAGCTGCCTTCCAGTCATGTGGAGAGTGGGACCCATCCTGAGCTCCATGAGGCTGGGAGGCACCATCCCACCAAGCCTGGGCAGCTCCCCGCAACCCCTGTGGCCCTCGGCAATTTGCTCCCTGTCAGTGTCTACACATTCACTTTGGCACATTAGTTTACTGCACTGATTTCTAGTACCTTTATCTACAGGTACTAGAAAATGGCACATTAGACTCATCTACTATGCAGTAATTGCTGTGTATGTGTAGACACTGACGCTTCACTGTGCATTACTTAAAAGCATCTCATGTAGATACACTCACTGGGTAGCCTAGAGATACCCCTAGCTTTAAATGATCTAGCTTTGATATTGGAAGGCGTCTAGCCACAGCAGAAGCTTGAAGCAGTCTGTGCACTGCAGCTAGGACTGCCTAAGCTAGCCTGATTAAAGCTAGCTTGGATGCCTGTACTCTGAAGTATAGCCAGTTGTCTTATACTGTCTCTGAGAGCTGCTGCTAGAAGAATTTATCACCACGTACTCTGTGCTTGTTGCTGAAAGGCATAATTTAGCCCCAAATGTTCAGCCCTTGGGTCCTATCTTGACATTTACAAAGCCTCTTAGAAACATTTTAGTGCGAAAAACAATGGGAATCATTACAATAGGTATGAAGCCTGCACATCCATATAAATTGGTGTTTTTTTGCCAATAACTGAGTCTTGAAATTAAGCTATGTCAGTGGCAAATTGGCACTAAAAAGTAGACTGTGTGGCTCACAGTTGGGGGCTAGGCTGCCTGAGGTCAGATTCCTCTTTGTGTTAAATGTCAATAGCTGGCATTTAAGAAAGACAATCTATACGAACCAATAATGTGGGGCTGAAAGACCCGCTGTTTAAAATGTCAAACTATTTCAAATCAAAACAAAAATCTGGATAATTTACAAACTAAATCTGACCTTTTGTATACGGAATATTTATACTGTACTCATATACCGGACAACAGAATTTATAAAGCAACTTGATGGCTTTCGATCAGTGTAGGAGTCTGGGTAACAGTTGTTTGCAGCTGGAAATAGATTTTAGTGGAGAGAGACTCTCACCTGATTTCAACTTTGGGGAGCTATGTTGAAAATACTGTGCAAACTTATGCTTACTTAAGGATCTGACGCTAGGTTTTTCACCATTTTTCCTGCATCTCCATCATCTGCCTATCTCCATACCTATATATTCCAGCTGCTGAAATTTACTATAACATGCATTCACTTCATAGTTTAAATGCACTGCGGGTATGTCTACATGGTCTAATGGCAGTACCTTTAAGTACAATTCCAGATGGACACAGCTACCATGCTTCCAGCTTAGGGGACAGCTAGTGTGGAGGACTGTGGGTGGCATATCTAATGGTGCCAATGCTGAGTATGGTAAGCTCACTGTCTAGATTTATCCCATGGGCTCCTCTTTATGGTTACTGGGGGGATGGGAGATAAGAATAAAAGGTTAACAACCTGAAAACGGATTAATGCCTTGAGACATTTTAAGCAGAAATCACATTAGGGAACTAAACTGATTCAGTGGATTGTTTTGCTTAGCGCTGGTGACTGCGGCTGGACTTCTAGCCTGAACGGTAACGATGTGTTGTAAAATTGTTTCACAGACACCAACAAACTACAACAACGGACAACCCCCCTTGCCCAATACTGGATTCAAATCACGAGCGTCTCACAGAGTATTAGAAAAGTAGGGCTGGAAGGGTACTTCAGGAAATCATCTAGTCTCCCAAAAAGACCCGGCCTACGTGGAGATTGAACCCTTGAACTTCGCATTATGAACAGCATATTTTAATTAACTGAGCCAACCAAGCCTTCTTGTGCAAATACACTCTAATCATTTAGCTAATTTTAGTGTCTTAATGCTTTTATGTCTTTCACCTGGGGTCCAGTGTACAGGTCCTTTATAAAGGGAATTTGCCATTCCTATTAGAACAATATATTAACGATGAGCACCTAACTCCTCATTGTTATTCTGCAAACACATGCCTCTCCAAATGTCTGATCAGTAAAGAAGGAACTTACCGCTTTGTGGATTCAATATATGGTGTTTGTTTATGGCCCAGCCTCCCAGATTCGAAGCATCCATCTCAAAACCCTGAAGGATTACCGTCCTTTTTTCCCAGAGAATAAAATCAGGGCATGTTTCATACTCATATCCTACTGACACTGAAAACAAATCATTAATGAAATGTCAGACTATTTTTCTAATTACATACTTTTCTAACAATCTCATTTTCAGTTACTTATATGTATTTTTATAGCTCAGTTACACATACATATACATATTATTTTCTTAGGGTGGATCCAGAATTGCACAGTTATAGCATTTTTCTTAAATGGCTGAGCTACAGCTTACTGAGGAAAGTGTTGTTCAAGCAAAGGGTCGGGCATTCAAAACCACTAATCTCATGCTTTTCCGTTTTAATTCAGGTGATAATATTGGCATTGAGTTGTAATAAATTACCACCTGTTTTCAAGAAACCCCGTGAATCTCAGATGCTCCACTTGAAGGTCTGCTGTGGCTTAACACTAAGAAAAACGAAGCAGATGCAGTAGCTGAGCTGAAAAACTGGAAAACACAACCCAGTTCTTTTGGAGTTTTAATACAAGTTAAAGTGCTTTTAAAAATGTTCCAAGTCAACCCAAAACATTTTTCATACTTTCATTTTTTTTAAACTTTTTTTTGAAAATCAGGCCAATTTTCAAATGACAATTCTAAATCACAAATGGAAAGGTTTCACTTAGAAAACATCAACAGCAAAAGTTTCCAGCATTTCCTCAAGTGAAGCATAGGAACACAAATGGTGCCATTCTGGGTTAGAGCCATGGTCCATCTAGCCCGGTGTCCTGCCTCCGAAGTGGCAGCAGTAGATGCTTTAGGGATGTCAGCGGATGCATCACAAATAGGGATCCCAGGAATTTGCACTGGAAGTGTGGGGCACGGTGACTTCTTTAATCTTGGAGTGTCCCCTGTGTGCCCCTTGCTGCTCTTGTAGAGAGGTCCCGCTGCTTGCCACCCGCGCCTGATGGCCAGGAGGTGAAAACCGCACCGTCAGATGCAGGCAGCGAGCGACGGGGTCCCTCCGTCAATCAGCAATGGGAGGTGCATGGTGGGAAACTCCCAAGATTCAAGAAGCCCCTGCATCGTGCACCTCTGGAACGAATCCCGGAGATCCCTACCTACGATGCATCCTTTGACTCGACGGAGTCAATCCGAACGCTCCAGCGTGCTGCAGCGTCTCGCGTATTCAGCGTCCCCGCGTTTCAAAATGGAGGCGGGGGTGCTTTAACTTAAGCTCGTTGAACCAGCTGATTTAATGAGCTTAAGTTACCTGAAACACTTCCCCCCCATCCCAGAACGTGTGTAAAACATTCCTGAATGCTTGAAACACTTCACTGGAAAATAGTTACGCTTTTACATTTTACAATTCCTTCTTTTTCCGTCTAAAGCTTGTTGCTGGATTTGATCCAAATTCACTACCTGCTTTGGTTTCCCCAAAACTCCACTGTTTTAGTGAAATTATCTGTCAAAACTTTGCCCGGCTCTACTGGGGAAGCACGTGATATGATGGCTTGTTTGTAAGATAAATGTTTTATTCAAATCTAACAGACTGCTCCTTCTACTGTGCGCTGAGCTTCCCCATTAGTTTAGCCGAGAGAAGCCTCTGATTCTCCTGAAGTCCCATTCCCCTGAAACCTGTTAATGCTGTTGTATGTTTAAAACTTTATAGGCCTCAATCATTATACTACGTGCTCTGCAGCTGGCTTCTCTATCTCTTGCAGTCAGAAGAGGCCCCAGGGCTAGAGCAGAGCTGCTGTTACAGAACGGCCTTTTTCCCTATCTGCAATTCTAGCGCAGAACTGATGATTTCTTCCAAAAATTCTGGTAGTGGGGTTCGTCAGTAAGAGTCAACAACAGACCAAGCTAGGTGTTAAAGCATGAGGGAATCAAAAAGCAGGTTGTCGGTACGAAGCAGCATTGCTGATGCCTTGTATCCTGGCCTACCGCATCTTTACTTCAGTTAAGCACTCTGCAAGTTCAGCCCACGGTCAGATGTGTATTATCCAACCCACTGAAGCTAAGTTTAGCAGATGTCACCCACAATCCTAGTAAATGCATCATTATGGACCCATGGGGCAGAGTGGCTTCTGGTGTAGAAGTCAACAGAGATATGATGAATTATACCAGCTAAGAATCTGTACCCACGGCTCGCCAATGGTGCACATCCTCAGATTATGCTATGACGTTGCTGCTGCTCCTTTTTGCCAACATGTGTCATTCCTGAATTCCCAAATGCTCTCCAAAGTTCATAACCCCCTTTCAGAACAGTTTCACTGTTGTCTCATCTCATTCCTGTTGTAGGCAATAAACTCTTGGCCCTTCCCGTCAGTGAGGAGTACTTGGATGACCCCCCCTGAACAGGCTAACTTCAACTGTCCACACGAATCAGCAACGTGCCTCAACTCCATTTTCTTTCTCGAGACCAGAAAGAATCTTTCCAGATCAAATTCGACACAGAAAGGAGGAAAGTATCATCATTTTAAATCCTCCGAGGTATTCACATTTCACTTTTGAGGCTTCTTACTTAAGGCCGCTTTCCAGGCAAAATAATTATGAAATAGTGAATCGGCCACAAAAACCATTGGAAACAAAGTGTCTGTTTTTCTTTCAAGTATTACCGGGTACAAATATTATGCTTTCTATCACCGTTACCCCATAATGGGTGCATCTACCCACGCAATTAAGGATGAGCAATAAATTCCAGCGCAGTTTGTGCTGGAGTCAACTGCTCTTGGGCATGTCTACATGTGCGCCTGGGACTGCAGCACTTTGAGCTGGAGTGGAGCAGCCCTGGGCTGGCACGGGATCTGCAGGGTTAGCCCTAGGTGGCACTGGGCAGTGAAAGGTGCTGCCTGGGGCATGAGGGTGCTGAAGTGCAGGGCTAGGCAGCAGGCAGCCCCTGTACCTCAGCATCCTCATGCCACAACCAACCAGTCACCGTCTACACGTGCGTTTCAGTGCATGTAAGTAGTCTGCTATAAGGCAGTATTGTCCCCGACAATACTATCTTGTAGCAGAGTTAATTAATTTACCGTGCCCCAATACTGGCACATATGTAGATGGTGACACTTTACTGCAGAGCTAAT
This sequence comes from Caiman crocodilus, assembly GCA_030014935.1. NCBI lineage: Eukaryota > Metazoa > Chordata > Crocodylia > Alligatoridae > Caiman > Caiman crocodilus. Next base: position 16,682,283 of record JAGPOW010001327.1, read on the forward strand.
TGGCCAACTCTGCAGTAAAGTGCCTGTATAGAGGCACCCAATAATATAATCTGTACTAATAAACATGCCTTGTTTTGGGGGTTCTGCATGTGAAAATCAGGTTACCGATCAGAGAAGTTCCCCGGCAGGCAGCATCCTGGTTACAAAGCAGCTGAGAGATCATTCTCTGGAACAGGGAACCATTAGGCGCAACGTATTTGAAAACTCAGATCCCTGCCAACTATAAAGGCTGCCTCAGTGCTGATCTCAAAAGGGTGATTAAACAGTGTACCAAGTGCCTACTTCTTTCCCGTAAAATTAATCGGAAGAATCAAGGTTAAATAGTTTTGGGGGCTGAAATATCCAGAGGCATAACAGGGAATAAGAATATATGCATCTCATAATGGGGTTTACTAGGACCTCAAGCCCAGGTATGCAGCAGTAAGTGGGACTACTTGTCAGCCAACTCCTTTCCCAGGAGGTAGGGAGGGAGCAGTTAAAGACAGCCAGGCAACAGCTGCACATTATCTTTGCCTGGGACCTGGAACAGCCGAGCGAGCATAGGGCACCAGCTCCGGTGGCTGTGAATTACTAGCACCCAAAAGAAAGACAGAAGTGGGGTTGAAGCATATTTCTGAATCATAGTGACTCCTGCTGGCCTCCTCCAGGTCACACAGGATCTTGTTCAGGCCTCAGTACATCTGAGTATAATTGGAAGATGAACGTCTCGGTGAATAAGAGCCCCACATGAAGGTGTTGCTCAGCCTTTGCTGATGGGATTTTATCCGTCTTAGTTATACACATAACTTCCTATAATGTAATACCTAGCTGCTTCACAGTTGGTGTTTGGTTTTTTTTTTACTGTATTTGCACTCACAGCCGCTTCCTGAGCCTTAGGCCATGTCTGCATTGCATTACCAGGGCAGCTGACATCGTGCCTGCAGGCAGGGCTGTAGTTGGGCCCATAGTGCAGATGCTGCTCAGCTGGCAGGTGTTTTTCTGCCAGAGTGGCATCCATACCAGGGGTGTTCCCTAAAGAGCTTCACCAGCTATAGGGTCTGATCATTTTATACTCAGGTACCCATGGCAGTTTAACTCCAAGAGCATCTCTATCCGTGATTCGTTCCTTGCGTACCACTTTAATTCCAGAGTAAGAGTGTCCACACCTGGGGTTCGTTAGGCAAGCTATTGAGATTTAAATTTGCCCCCTATCTTAATCTACCATACCTTTCAAATGCAGATAAGTCTTTATAGTTGAATCTCCCACTGTCAGCACCATTATGGTTTTCTCTCGTCTTAAGAAACCGCCCCCCGTCTATTGTTATCATTTTTGCTATAAATATAAGATCAGGAAATTGGCTCAGTGTGAGGGGCCTGGGGAATAAGCAAATGCCACCAGACATTTCTCCAACAAAATTAAATAGCTCCTTCCAAGCATACAAGTGCATTCAGAAAGTCTATTTTTTTCCAAAAGTGTTTTCTTTTTGGATAAGATACCATAGGAAATGATTATGTGATTGTTGTTGCCAATAATCCTGAAGAAAAGTGGAAGTGTTTATAGTGTTTATAATACTAAAGGCAGATGGTTATATTCCTGAACTTATAGGACTTCAACCTGCTGCAATTTAATGTAATTAAAATGAAGTCTGAGCAGAATGCATTATTAACTATTGGTAATACACAGACACAGGGAATTATTTTGACAAAATTCACATAATGGATGTAGATAACAGTCCCCGAGTACTCTAGTCTGTCAAATTAAATAAGGCTTTATCGGAATCTAACAAGCTAAGCTAACAATGCACTTAAACATAAAGATTTCTTCTGCTTCTATTTTGTCAGAAGGGTAATTAAAATTAACCTCAAAAGAAATTGGACAAACCTTAATTAAATAAATAAAAAGGTGCACACATTTCATTCCATTTTGCATGAAAATTTCTTTGTTGTTATTCATTTAGCATTTTGCAATGGACTATATCATTTATGACATCTGTAATATAGTTATTTGGTTATTTAATTCGAAGTCTGGAAATATACTGGATCATCATTACTGGAAAGTCTTTCAAATGATCCAGAGGGGAACTGGTATATTTAATTCCTGCCCAGGACAGGGGGTTGGACCTGATGATCTGTTTAGGTCCCTTCCGATTCATAGTACTATGATACTATGAATTGTTTTGTATTATACTTACTAGTATTCATTTTTTTACTACTATTTTGTGTCATTTTCCTATATCTTGTATTTAAACATCAACAACAGTAGAAAAGATTGTGATGACTTGGCTGTCCATACAGGTCAAGTATATATTTTAAATCACAAAAAAGAAGATAAAAGAACCAGATCATTTAATGCCATTCTTTTTTGTACCATGCACATAGGAATCTATATTTTATAAGTAATTGGGTGCAGATTCTACCTCTCTACTCTGAATAATTCCTTTCTCTGTGATAGTGTCTTGCACCTGTGGTACAATGTTAATTTTACCTTGCTAAAATATCGTTTCGTCAGTTTTGTACACATCTTTTAGAGAGTTGGTTGTCATAATATTATTCTTTGCTGACATCAGTTAGACTGCTTATGAAGGTGACACTCATTGTGAGGAACAGCAAAAGAATGGGGTCCTTAATGATTTTTATATTTTGGGTCATTTGATTTCTGTGTTATAATTTTTCTTATGGAAAGCTCCACTACTTAAAAAAATCTACTGAAGTCAGTGGGACTGCTCACAGTACTAAGGTCTACCGGTATGATCAATGTATATGTAGGAACTATTTGCAAGACAAGGTCACAGAACAACCACCCTTTCTTAAAAAGATACAGCGCACAAAAAACCCAATAACAAAATTCTAGATTTATAAGGAAATAGCTCAGATACATGGAAAAAAATAATTAAATTAAACTATATTTTCAGTAGTATATCAGAGTAATCATTGGCCTCTGAAATGTGTAGGGTTTATTTTTACATAAACCTGTTCAAATAACAAGTGAAGACGTTTTAGCAGTTTCAGACATCAAATATAATAAGTAAAGATGCTCAAAAGTTAGAATTTAATAAACCCTAAGTGGAAATGACATTTTAAATGTCACAGCCAAACAATGACAGAGGCAACGACACACTGAAGGTCATAGTTAGAAAGTAACATTCAGAAGTATAGATAGCTGAATAGGATGCCATTAGTACATAACCATTAGAAAAGAAGAAAAAGGACTTTTGGACTTAGGATGTCAAAAAGGCTTTAAAAAAGAATCGTAAGAAATAAGAAAACACAGTTTTCTAGAAAATTAACAAGTCACTTTGATTAGCTGAGAACTTCAACTCATTTAAAATTATGTTAGTTTGGCATCCTCTCTGCCAACAGTGTTTTTCCTGCTTCAAATATGTTACTACTTCTATTTATCCTAAAATGATTCAACATACCCATTGCCTCTGCCAGACCAGAAACCTTTTGTCCATATATGTCTGTCTTATTCCAGGCAAATGTGTAGACCAGGTTGGTAGCAGCTGGAAACCACTTCTGAAGTAGACGTCCTTCAACAGCAACTATTAAATGCACTTTTGTCATTCCAGGAGGGATGGCTGCATGCGTTAAAATAATACGCAACAAAGTTTTATATCCAGGCGTCCGACTGCTCAGATAACTGAGCTTCACAAAACTGGAAGGAATTGGGATTTCCTCCTGGACCACCTTGGGAGGGGTTGAGGGGAGAAAAAAGAATCAGTTGTACATACTGTTGTTAATAATATTCCTGGCTTGGAACAGGGTCTGTTTTTATTGTTCTCACCAAATGCATAGGCTTTTTTATAATTCAGTTCATGATGTGTGCAGGGAACTAAAAACTGATTTCCTTGACCTGTTTTCAAGTGTGTATCAGGAATAAGGGAAAACCATCAATAACATCCAAGGCTGCTCTAAAAGAATGTCCTGCTGGATGACAGTGCATATACTTTTCTAAGTAACAACCCTCTTTTCAAATTTTTGTCTCCAGCACATATACCGTATTTCACAATGTAGAAGTCGAGGTTTGAACCCCCCAAATTTATCCTTAAATTTCCACCTTAGCTTATACACCATATCTGGGCTTCAGGGAAGTTGGACTGGGCCCCTGGGAGGTTGGATGGCACCTGACCGGCTAACAGCTTGCCTGGCCGGGTATGGAGCAGCCCTACTGCCACGGGTGGAAGGACCAGGCCCCCCTGCTGTTCAGGGACTGCCCGGCCAACCAGGAGCTTGACCTCTGGCTGCAGAGGGTGGGAGTGGGGGGCAGGTAGGGTTCGCCAAAAGCAGGATTGGGATTCACGCCACTTCTGCCTTCAGCAGGCTCCTGTGGCTGGCAAGATTCCTGGCACCACCCAGGAAGGGGCTGATTCACCCCATGGGCAGCGCAGAATGGGGAGGCTAGGGATGTTGGACAGGGCCAGCCTCCCCACCACTGCTGTACTGCCCGTGGGATGAGACAGTCCCTTCCCAGGTGGCACCAGGTGTTCTGCTGGTTGCAGGACTCTGCTTTTGGCAGAGCCTGCCTGCCCCCCCTGCAGCTGGGGGGCAAGCTGCCAGCAGGGTGGGTAGCCTAATTGTCCTAATTGTGGTTGTCCTAAATGTAGTGACAGAAATGGTAACTTGGGGATAGTCTCTTAGTGATGGAGCAGCTAGTTAGTCAGAGACAGACAGGGAATGTTTACTAGGGTTGTGTGAAATTTCACTGGCTGGTTCATTTTGACACTGTTTGGACCAATTTTGAGGTCAAAACAGCAAAATCGGAATGAAACAAAGGCCATCAAAATAGCCTCAAAACAAAATGAGGCTGGTTGAAACATTTCAAAAGTCAAAATGTTTTGACCACAGGCTGGGGATGGGAAGTTAGTCCAGCTGGGCTGACTTCCCATTCCCAGCGCAAGATCCAGCAGGGGGTGCGGAGGCAGCCCTCTGCCCCCAGCGAGATATAGCGCAGGGCACAGGGAAGCTGCCCAGCTGGGCTGCCTCCCGCCCCCAGTGCTATATAGTGCTGGGGATGGGAAGTCAGCGAAACAGCATCAGAACAGCCTTTCTGTTTTGACAGAATGTAACAGAACAGCTGTTACAACTCAAAATGAAATTTGATACGAAACACTGTTCCGCCGAACTGCCGAAACTCAAGGCGAAATGGAAAGGTGTTGTTTCGCACAGCCCTAATGTCTACACGTGAATTTAAGCACACCTAAATTGAATGCACATTAGTTTAATGCTCATTAAGATGGTTTAGGCAAGTGTCTACAATCCAGAAAGTTTTTGGAGAGTGTTAGGGACAACTTCCTGGTGCAAGCGCTGAAGCGGCCAACTACGGGCAATGCTTTTCATGACCTGATGCTCACAAACAGGAAAAACTGCTGGGGAATGTAGTAGTGGATGGCAAGTTGGGCAGCAGTGACCACAAGATGATTGAGTTCATTCTTCCTTTCCTCAGGATCCTGGAGAGCACCAGAGTAAGGACCCTGGACTTCAGAAAAGCAGACTTCGACTCACTCAGGGAACTCATGGGCAGGATCTCCTGGGAAGCCAGACGGAGGAGAAGAGGAGTCCAGGACAGCTGGCTGTACTTCAAAGAAGCCTGACTGAGAGTACAGGAACAAACCATCCTGATGCACAAGAAGACTAGCAAGTATGGCAGAAGACCAGCTTGGCTTAGCAGGGAACTCTTCAGTAAACTAAGTCACAAAAAGGAAGCTTTTAAGAAGTGGAAACTTGGACAAACAGATAGGGAAGACTATATGGGCACTTGGGCACGCAGGGATGAAGTCGGGAAGGCCAAAGTGCAACAGAAGTTGCAGCTAGCAAGGGACATGAAGGGAAACAAGAAGGGTTTCTACAAGTATGTCAGTAGCAAGAGAAGGATCAGGGAAAGTGTGGGTCCCTTTCTGAATGGGGGAGGCAACTTTCTGACAGAGGATGCTGAAAAGGTTGAAGTGCTCAATGCCTTTTTTATTTCAATCTTTATTGGCAAGGTTGGATCCCAGACTACTGCACTAGGCAGCACAGTTTGGGGAGGAGGTGAACAGCCAACAGTGGCGAGAACAGGTTAGGGACTGTTTAGAAAAGTTGGACATTTTCAAGTCCATGGGGCTAGACGAGATGCACCTGAGTGTGCTGAGGGAGTTGGCTGATAAGACTGCAGAGCCATTGGCCATCATCTTTGAAAACTCATAGTGATCAGGAGAGGTACTGGATGATTGGAAAAGGGCAAACATAGTGCCTATATTTAAGAAAGGGACAAAGGAGGATCCAGAGGACTAAAGACCAGTCAGCCTCATCTCAGGTCTTGGAAAAATAATGGAGCAGATCCTCAAAGAATCCATTTCTAAGCACTTGGAGGAGAAGAATGTGATTAGGAACAGTCAGCATGGATTCATGAAGGGCAAGTCATGCCTGACCAGCCTGACTGCCTTCTATGACAAGGTGACTAGCTCTGTGGATGTGAGAAGACCCATGGATGTGATATACCTTGATTTTAGCAAGGCTTTTGATACGGTTTCCCACAACATTCTCACAGGCAAGCTAGTATGGAAGTATGGACTGGATGAAGTATGGACTGGGCGGTAAGTTGGATAGAAAACTGGTTGGAGCATGGAGTTCAGTAGGTAGTAGTCCACAGCTCAATGTTTAGTTGGCAGCCGGTATCAAGTGGAGTGTCCAAGGGCTGGTTTTGTTCCATGTCTTCATTAATGACCTGCAAGATGGCAGATAGTGCAGCCTCAGCAAGCTTGCAGATGACACCAAGCTGGGAAGAATAGAAGCTATGCTGGAGGGTAGGGCTAGAATTCAGAGTGACCTAGACAATTTGGAGGATTTCATGAGATTCAACAAGGACAAGAGCAAAGTCCTGCACTGAGGACGGAACAATCCCATGCACCGGTACAGGCTGGGGGTTGACTGGCTGGGCAGCAGCTCTGCAGAAAAGGACCTGGGGGTTACAGTGGACAATAAGCTGAATATGAGCCAACAGTGCGCCTTGCTGCCAAAAAGGTTAATGGCGTACTAGGCTGCATTGGTAGGAATGTTGCCAGCAGGTCAAGGGAAGTGATTATTCCCCTCTATTCAGCACTGGTGAGGCCACATGTTGGGTACTGTGTTCAGTTTTGCCCGCAGAAAGGATGTGGATAAATTGGAGAAAGTCCAGCAAAGGGCAACAAAAAAGGTGAGGGGGCTGGGGGACATGGCTTGAGGAAAGACCCAGGGAACTGGGCTTAATTAGTCTAGAGAAGAGACGACTGGGAGGGGATTTAATAGCAGCTTTCAATTACCTGAAGGGAGGTTCGAACGAAGACGGAGCTGGACTGTTCTCAGTGGTAGCAGATGACAGAAAAAGGAGAAATGGTCTGAAGTTGCAGCAAGGGAAGTCTAGGTTAGATGTTAGGAGGAATTTTCTCACTAGGAGGGTAGTAAAACACTGGGACAGGTTACCCAGAGAGGTGGTGGAAGCTCCATACTCGGAGGTTTTCAAAATCTGCCTACACAAAGCTTTGGCTGGGATGATCTAGTTGGGGCTGGCTCCGCCTTGAGCCGGGGGTTGGGCTAGATGACCTTCCGAGGTCCCTTTCAACACCAATTTTCTATGCAGGTATCAAATAACCCAAATTTGCCATTTTTCATGAAGATTAAGGGCACGCACGTGCAGACACACACCCTTAATGCATATTAACTTAGGCTAACGTCACATTTAGATGTGCCCACAGAGGGTCTACAGAGGTTGCCTAGTGCTCTACCATAAAGTTCATTGATTGGTTCTTTGCATTCACCAATGCCTCTGCTTATAGGGTTTATTGATCACTGTGCCAGTATAGAGGGAACTTATAATGGAAATGCACTTCCCTGAGCAATACGGGCCCTTCCAAAGCAATTGAGGACATACCTGCACTGCAAATAGTGTATCCCCACGCCAGCCTTAATCTACCTTGCTCAAGTAACAGGCAGCAGTGAGGATGCAGCAACCCGGGGATATGATGTGCACAACTTAAGTGCCTAGAGAATGAAAGACTCTTCAAACTCCTGCTGCTGTTCCCCATAGCTCTTGTTACCTTAGCTATCCTGAGTAGACTGCAGCATTTTCTTGCAGTGCAGACCTACTTTCTTTGGTGGGTGGAGGGAATGGGCAGGTGTGCGAGGCATGGCCTAGGCTGCTTGGGAGAGATTTAGTTCTGTACTTCCTTGCTGTTGTGACACCCCCCCATCAGGGGCAATGCAAGGGAATGCAGAAGCTGCTGGCATGCTGTCACACATACATGTGCAAGTGCCGTTTGCAAATGGATCCTGTTTAGCCAGATGAAAGGCTGCAGTTGTGATTTCAGCATGCCTCTGATCACTGCTAATGAGCCAATCTGTCACAATGCTAAACCAAAGCAATTTGGAAAAAGCAATACACATTGTGTTTGGTTTACTTTTCCCAGTTTTTCCAGGCCATTTTTTGCTTCTCTAATAATAAATCATTTCCGTTCCAAACCCTTTCTCTTGCCATATTGCTACAGTAACACTGTCACAGAAATACTGCAGTACCACTGGAAGCCTGCCAGCACTTGTCGGCTCAACATATGAAATGCATTGTTGCCAGGGAATTCCTGGTCCCTTTATTGTTCCTGATTTGCAGTGTTCCCCTTCCCTCCTGCTGACATCCCAGCTGCCCCCTCTGTCACATCTGACATCTTTCCTTACCCTCTAACAGGAGATATTTGTGCACCAGTACATTCTAACACAACACCTTCCCTCTTCGTATTGTTCTAGTACTGGCATATAAAATTCAGCACCTGAAGGACCTTCAGGTGACCAAGCCGGAATATGAGTGAAGTCAACTAGAAGGCTTCTATACATAAAAAAGAAATTACTGGGGCCCTTCCTGAGTAGTAATTCAGCATTTGAATGGCAAAAAATTGGATGAAATATATCCTTATCTACATATAACCTTCAAAATACCTATGGTACAGAACAGCTTTGCTTTGACATCATTCCTGGAATCCTAGGAAGTGAAAAACATCATTGTATTGTTGTGACCTTTTCCTATTTCCATCAAATAATTTAAACCTGTCCCTCCAGCTCACTGTGGGTTTGAACTTTTAACCATTAAGTTGAAAAAGCTATCATTGGTTTCAATCATTCATTCAATTGTTTTTTGATTTTTTAGAACTCGCATAGCAATGACTTACATGTGTAATGTTATTTGTGCATGCAAAACAAGAACCTATCTAAATATGCAATGTTTGTACACCGTTGCAGGTTTTTTGCACAAGCCAAACCTTGGGCCAAAATTTTTGGATGCAAAAAATTGAGAGGTCAAACGTAATGAGCAGGTCCATATCCCTTTGAGACCATGGCCCATCAGGATAAAGGTCAACGTTGGTAATTCGCAATAAAATAAACAAATTTCCCATTCGAATTCTCACACAAGAATGCTAGCTAGCAAAGATATAAACAGGGCTTAGAAGATGGCTCTGTTTTCTAGATTTTTTTTCTGTAAAAGAACATTAATTTGAAAATATCATTACTACCTGTAGCTCTGGAATGACTGTTCCTCTCTCCGGACAGGACCCTCCAAATGCCGTCAAGGGTGAAGGCAGCACAACTGGATTTGGGCTGATAAAATTACTGATGTCACAAGAAGGTGCATCTGATTGTGTTCGCTGCATGACAACTTTATCTACTACAATAAACCTATTCCAAGGCAACCACAATGTCCTTTTCTCAGAAATGAATGGAGATCTGTCAAAAACCAGGGTAACAGAGATGCCTCCAACAGCCACAAGATCGAAACTGAAAAGACAAAATAAAATCTGGTGTCTTCTGCTGTTTCTATTATAACATAAGCCAAACATTCTGTATATCCCAATGAAAAAATCCCATACTCCCACCCTCCTTAAGATTGCATTTGCTAAGCAAAATAACTTAAATACTTTTCTGACTCCAGCACGGAGGGCCTTGTTGTGCCTTCCCCTCTATGAGCGCTTCTTGCATCTGCTAATTCCCTGAATGTCACAGAAGGTCATTACAGGAGACACTCAGGGAGCAGCTGCGAAGAACTCTTGGCAGATTTGGGTCCTACCACACTGTGAGACAGAAGGCGAGCCACACTAACTGTCTTAGTTTTCTAAGTCTCCAACATCTACAGTCAAGTAACATAAGGTAATAGAAATAGGTACTAAACTCACTATATTATTAAATGCTTATATTATGGAGGCCTTTGATGGTAACAAACTGTGATAAGAAGTCAGACATAATTATGCATATTCCATCACAGTTCCCAAATGACACTGATTACACTCAGAGCAAAATACAGGGAGCAAATTTTAATGCGAGTGTTGCGCCAGGGATAGTGTAAATAAGAATGATAATTCGCAACTTGCAACACTGCACTTTTAAAATCAAGGAAATGAGGTAAAATAAAGATATGCTCTTTGCTAGTGTCAATAAGCTAGGGTCCCTAATCAGCAAAGGCTACATTTCCCCTAAGTCCCTACCCCTTTTAGATGGGATGTTCCTATGTTCTTAACATTTTACAAGGTGGTAAAAGATCATGAAGTCACCAACAAACCTTTGAGCTTGGGTTTGGGACTAAAGGGGTGGTTTGGAGGTCCCATTAGTGTTTTAAGGGCACATGATTGTCTTAAGCCCTGCTGGGGCAGGTTCAAGGCAGAGCAGGGGCTGGGACACACAAGACAGTGCACCTTGGCTGCGGGACCAGCCCGAGTAGCGGGGTGGAAGCTGGGAAGATTAAAACCCCAACAAAGAAAGAAAGGCCTGGAGTGGCTTGGAAACCAAGGGACAAGTGTCCCACCTGAATGATGACTCCAAACCTGCAAGGCATGGGGCATGGTGTAGGGAGTAATGGGGCCATACAACTAGCTCTTCATGCATGGACCCCCCAGCACTTCAGGATCAGTAGTATAAGGTCCTCCTGTGTTTTAGTAACCATTTCAATCAAGGCGAGGCAGGTGAAAGAACGGTGGACTGCCCCGAGAACAGAGTGTAAGGCATTTGCTTAGCTTTCAGGGGCTTCATGGTCACCCCGTTACAGTTTGGCATAGGGGCATGGTGGTGTCATGATGGCTGCAGAATATTTTTTTGCCATTCTGTTGCCTGGGGGAAAATTTTTGCCCTTGTGTTTGCTTGTATTGCTCAGCTGCCATCAGTCTGTTTAAGCTCCAGACTCTGTTTTTAAGTTAAGTTTTCATGCTTGAATATGGGAGTGAAAGAAGGAAAATAAAGGATCTCATGAAAACCCTAGATGTGCAAAACTTCTCAGATGTCAAGGTGTTTATGGAATAAGCCAAGTGAACTGGAACAGGTGCAGCTTCAAATATAAAATCTCTGGAATCTACCAGTAACATCATCAGATCCCAATTCCAGGTGTGCGAATGTCTCCAGAGTATTCTCGTTAACATCTACGGCATTCATATTTTCACTCTCTCGTTAGTCTTCCTTTTTCCTTTGCTCTCCCAACCACAGACAACTCTAATTAGATGTGCTACTTGAATAGAGGACCAGATGCTGTCTGTAACCCACAAAGTGAAGAGTGCTGTCAATGGGAATTTTGCGCGTGGATGGAGGATAGTACGTGGCCCTTAGAGGGAAAGTCTAAATTAAGGAGAGGCCAGGGATAAGAGCGTCCTACCTTCCATCCTGTCGGCTGATAGTGTATCCATAATCACCGTGGTGTAGAAAACTGACATTTACTCCAACCAGGGGTGTTCCATCAACTGCTACCACCTGGCCTCGAATAACGCACGCACGTCTGCAAGGGGAAAGCACAAATGGAAAGCAAAAAAAAGTGTTGACTTCACACAGTGCCTGGCTTCAGGTCAGAACACAGAACAAAACACTAAGAAATCAGGACTATTTGCTTATAACGGACATGCAGCTAGGCCGTGTTACGTGACGTCTATGTGCTTCCAATAATGTAGCTGTACTGAGCCTCTGCATAGACTCTCTTGTTAATTCTTGGTACGTTCTCTAATGCATTTCAGGATAAAACTTGTCTTGCCACTGCATGGCAGGTTTAATTGAGAGTGTATTATGGTCTGCAGCTTCTTTACCACTAGCAATACATGAAAGGGTGAAACAAAAAACACACACTTGGGTCTCAGATTCAAGGAATGGAGCTGGCAGTTAGAAAAAACATCAAAACTGAGCTGATGTGGTAAGGAACCAGTAAGATACGTGACTGTATGGAGCTTCAGAAAGCGACTTTTATGGAGAGGAGACTGATTTGGAGATCAAGTATGTCAGTATGAAAGTCAGTAAACCCAGAGGAAGCTTAAGTAGTTACACTGTATACTTTTTTAACCCTTCAGTGCATATGTATTTCCAATTTAAACTCACCCTGGAATGCTTTCACTCACATTTGCTTGCCAAGGAGATATTGAAACTTCCTGTTCTTTACATGTCATCTTTGGCCACCAAAATGTAAGAGAATCTCCATCGGTGTAACAAGCTGCTGCCTGGGTTAGGCAGACTAAAAGCTGGTATCAACAGAACCAAAAAAAAAAAGAATTTAGGTGCAGATATGCATGAATTAGGATTTTAAACAGTGCATAGATGTCTAACTTCTATTCAGATGTGCTGTAGCACTAGAGGCCCATGGCTGCCTCCACTGTCTTCATCCATTCCTGTCTCTTGTGAGCCTTTGTCCTCCAGTCATCACCTTTAATTTCTGGAAACCTGTAACCATCTTCATTTTGGTGTCCAGACAGCTTCCGTTATACAGCATGGCTCAGTCACTGTAGTCACTGCGCTCTGATTTCCTGCATCAGGGCTGGGTCTCTGTACAACTCATATCACTCTTTATTGGTTCTTATGTATCATTCTTCTATCTTCCATAAAATCCTTTCAAAATGATCTAAGAGTATCTTGCTTGCTGGTGAGAGGATTCAGGTTTAACTGGCGTGGGTTATGATTTTATGGAAGTGACGCTTCATTTTCCTGGGGATGAGCTTGGATGGCAGGAGCTCATGCAATGCAAAGTAGGCTCTATTTCTGGCTTTTATTCTTCCTTTAATTTCTTCCTTTAACTTCCATTCAGATACCTTTCAAAAACCAACCGAGATTCTCAGCCAGATTCTCAGTTTACTGACACAATTTCACTGACACCATGGATCACGCTCAATGTGTCTAATTACATCATTTGAACCTTTTGTTGATTTTTGGTAAACATTTTATACAAATGCCCTCTTGAAACATGCTCAGTCAAGACACTTATGCTCCCAGTTAAATACCTGAACCGTTTTAAAGAAGAGATGCATTTAGCCAGTTTAAACAAACAGGATTTCAGGGGAAATTGCTTTCTTGTTGCTTCTCTTTTTTTCAAACTGAAGTGTCAATGACGGGTTTGCAGTGGGTCTCTAGAGGTTTTTGATCTTTGCAGTGATGTGACAATGAAAAATGCACAAACACACACATGGAAAGAACAGTTTATGTTTTTAAGAGTCTAAAAATCAGAGCATTAGTAGCTGAATTTAGTGAGAGGAATGGATTGTGATAAAAGGCAACTGGTCGAGCAACCCGGAGATAGCAAATTGAAGCTCCGACTGGTTCTATTCTATTGTCCAAAGTGCTCTGGCAGGACATCATTCATATCTAAACCAGCTGTCCCAGCTACCCATGCTGAAGGCATGAAGCTATTACCAGAGGGATCTTGGCTGTTATAAATTAGCTCTTTCATAGGTGTCTCAAAGCCACTGTTGCCTGTTCTGGTAGACTGATTTGACAGTTGTTAAGAACATCCAGTTAAGGAACGATGTGTCGCCATTACCCTACTTCTCTTTCAAATATACTTATACATTTCATTTCAGCTTTGTTTGATTTTGTACGTTCATGTAGATGATCTGCACCCTAAATCTGATCGCATGCTGGCAAAACCCAAAGAGTTTCTCAAAAATCAGTGGTGTTACATCATTGTCCGAACCATGCCCCTGTACATAGAGACTGCCCTAGAGTCAATTACTTCTAGATCTCTTGGAAAAAAACAGTTACTAGTTGTTATAGCTTTCTCATAAGGCATCTGCAAACTTGTCTTTTCTCTTCCTAATCTTTTCATATTGCAAATTTCTGAAGTTTACAAAGCACACTGACTTACGAGATAAAGTTTCACCGGAGTCATCACTATTCTGGGCATTATTTCAGTATTCCTCTGTTTGTTCACTCATTCATCCTGCTCCTCATTCCACACAGACTTGCCTTTTGACTCTGCTCCTTCTTCATATTTTATGAAACATGCAGATTTCTGTGATAACAACTCATCAAAGTCTTCATTATTCCCCTCATTGTCTTCCTTTTGCTCTCCTCATTCATTTTTGCTTCTCATTACTCATAAATAAATGTTCAGAGACTTATCTTTCAACTCTTACGTTTTTTATTCAACGTATTTTATGATCCACACACATTTACAGTATGTGATAAAGACTCATAAAACTCATTATTCTACATGGATCTGTATTGAAATGTCTTTGTAATCTATTAGACTTTAAATGTTCTAAGCCTTTCTTTATATTGCTACATTTGTCCTCATTATTTACTGTATTTTATCATCCTTTTCTAACTAAAGGAGTCCTCCTTTTTTGGCCCTCTCTCTTGGATTACCAGGACCTACAGGACCTCTTGGAATAATAGCAATTGGTTAAAATTAGCTTCAAGTTTTATGCTGATCACATGCATTTTAAGCTTTTTCAGTTCCTTTATTTTGGACAGGCATTATATCTCCCAGAGCTCTGGTTAAAAACACCAAACCAAAGAAAACGAAACAACTACCTCCGCCTCCCTGCCCTTCCGAACACTAAGCAGGCAGATTCTCTCTCCTTCCAAAATGCCTGGTCATCTTGCATAGCTCACTTGCAGGGCACACTTGGTCCCCAGGGGCCTTGTTATTTTTGCAGGGGACCTCTACTTTATCAGAGCTTTTAGGAAACCGTTTCTTGCAGTGGTGTCACTTTCCACTCACCTGCCTTTTCATGCTTCACAGGCTTCAATATTCACCCTATTTCTGAAGGACTCTGTTTGAGACCCTGATGCTCTTACTATTTCCATCATTTGTCGTGTAACAGTCTCTCCAGCGCTGCAGCCTCCTTCTCCCATTCTCACCTTCTAACATTTATTCCACACACTCATCCCTGCACATTTTTCACTCCTTATGTTGGGTTAATAACCAGGAGCGTGAGGCCTTTCTTTCAGCTCATTGTTGTTTTTTAGCAACGAGGATGTGACTTTTAACTAGGGAGTCAAAGCTATTCCCACTGTGCAGTCACTTAGCTATTTTTGAGAGGTGCTGTAGAGCCTGTCTTCTGTTTTTGCATCCTGTACAAGGGGAGGAAAGTGTCTTTGATAATAAGCTACCTTAGTCTCCTTAAATACATTAAAAAAAATGTCTCTACTCCCTTAGCAAGCTGTACTAAATCTGCAACTCCAGAGGGAGCAGTTGCTTTTTGAGAGGAGGCACAGTGGTTACCGGTGGCTTAAGAGCAGCAGAATTTCTTTGTACACGTTTCCTGGGTTAGCCCGCACTCGACTGAGGGTTTCATTTGGCCATCAGCCAGTTTGTATGACATCCCTAATTTAATATAGCCATACGCTTCCATATAAATCATTCTGGCTGCATTCTTTCACTGTCCGAAGAGTATTTTGTCCTTCCATCCCCATTCTCTGCTACCCTGTATGTGTTACTATGTGCCATTTTCTTCCTGTTTTAAACTTCCAGTATTCATCGGGCACCTCAGACTGTGATATTAACCTCACACTTCTTGTGAGGTACTTTCTTAAGAAAGTTTGGGCCTATTCACAAGTGTCATATTGCCCCCCAAATGTCATTTATTATATTGTGTATTTCTGATTAAAATCTTCGCTCGGACACAATGAGGTTAGGACAAGCAAAGTACATTCATTTCTTCCTGCTGCCAATATTGCCCCGAGCAGCCTTCAGAGGGGGTAATTAATTTAGTGCCAAGCACTGGAACATATTTTTTGTAGGCAATTTGCAATGAGTCAAATAGCGTGGGTCAGCTGCGTGCCTTGAAAAAAAAGGAAAGAAAACAAAGCAGGCAAAGTAGCTTAATAAGCTTAAAGTACTGTACGCTTTAAATATAAAGCACTAAAGCCATTCCTGCTGTAAACAGGTATATTTCCGTATGCCAGGAATTTACTGGGACCTCCTTTACACGCTTCCTTGCTGAACTTGGGCACTTACAGGTAACAAGCAAAGTTTTGCTGCAACACAACAACATGCTCTTAGAGGAACCAGCTAGCACGGTCTGTGCTGAGGTCAGCTGCAGAACAGACTTCAGGCCAAGCTGAATATGTTGCAGTGACCCAAGTAAAAGGCATGAAACAACAGTGAGATTGTAAGCACAGCACCCCCCTCCTATCCCCCAGTCGCTCCAACATCACAGTAAGATACACACGGAGAAGACACCTTGGCTAGTGCTCAAACAAGATCCTCTAAAGCTAAGCAGGTATGTTAGAAGACTCTGGACCTTAAAGAAAAAGGCAAACACAAGGTAAGCAAGCAATTTCTCTCTGGTATATAGACATATATCTCAACCATATTTTCTGGCTGTCGTCCTCAACCTACCAACTTGAACTGGTCGTCTTTGGATTGAAACTTACTCAGCTCTCGTCTGTCCTCTGTGCCACCCAGACACTGAACTGAGCCACATAAACCAACAGTGAAGGAAACAACAGGCAGCACATTATATACGCTGCAAACCAGGTGTCCTCGCTAATTCTCCAAATGGTCTTCTGCGTTTGTTGAACAAGGCAGAGTAACCAGCTAGAATCCCACAGTAGAGGACCATCACTGCTTGAGACTTCATGGAGAGAAACAGAGCCACTCAACAGATTTCCATCTGCTCCTCCCAAGGACTCCCACTGATGATGATCAGTATCTGATGATCAGCGGTATCGATCACAGCTAACAGATGTAACCGTATCAGAACAGACGCATGATCTTCAGCCAGCCAGGAGAAAACCATTAAAAAAAATCCCAAGTAGGGCATTTGTTTATCCTGTACCCAGAAAAACAGGACCACGGGAAACTGAAGCATTTAGATGCTGTAAGAGTTGTCTTGCTACAGTCCTGTCATTGTCAATGCTCCTCTCAGAGAAGCTGTTCCTCTGTGATCCTTAAGCAAGACACCGACAAATTTTAATAATATCAGACTTAGGAGCTGGTGTGCTCCTTACTGGTCCTTACCAGTCCTTACTACTCCTCACCAGCTCCTTACTGGTCTGCAGCATCCTGAAAAGACTACGCCAAGCTGTACCAAGAAGTTCCCTAAACACTTCCAGGGCACCACTGGATGCTGTTGCCAGATGATGCTGAAGATGATGCTGAAGTCAGAGTCTCCTCAGAGACTCATCCTGCTTCTGCCAGTGTAGTTTGATCTGAGTCCTCATGATTTCTTTGTAAAACAAAATAGTACTTCTTTGGTTCTTGAGTCAGCCTCTGAATGAGGCATCAGTGCCCAATTTACCTAGCACATCAATGACATCTGTTGGGCAAGATCTGCCAGACGCTACAGAGGAAAAATGTTTCATATGTTAAGAATTTGAAGCCTTTATGCTAGTTTGAACATTTTCTTCTTTACCTTTCTAATTCAATGATTGCAAATCATCTATAGACTATGCAGAGGATGATGCTGGAAGACTGTCATGCCAGTGAAGATTTTTTTAAAAGCCAGCCATCAACCATCAGTAGACGGTTGCTTTATTGGAGAGATAATTCTGTCCCCTAGAGCTTCGTGTAGCCTCTTCTCTTCCATTAGCTACTAAGGAGTACCCATGAAACAGGCCACCATTACTGTCCACACTCCAAAAGCCCTCTAGATGCCAGGTAAAACGTGAGGACTTCTAAATCCAAGTTACGTTGTATCGATGACGGCAGTCTGAAAAGATTAGCTCTTTATATCTATGCGAACCATGTTCGATTACTTGCATGCGACCCTGCTGCTAGCATTTCTAATGTCACAAGATATCATCCAACCTACTGTACTGCTCACCTTCTGGTTCTTGTGGTCGTTTTGATGAGGGACATGTTGGGTTTAAAGACTTCTGTTTTAAACAGCCATATACTGTGTTAAATATGCCCAGCCCAGGATATTGTACTGGGTACAAGAGCCCTGGTTTATTAGTGATTTACACAGCAAGGGCCTGGGGTTGCCATATAGGTCCACTTCAGCTCACGCAGCATTGCTCTACATATTTATAACATCCTCTTGCATTATTCATCGTGATTAAACGTTTAGGTAGTTCAGATCAATAAAGATTTTGTTTACGTAGTTACATTATTAAAAAGTAATACGTCAGGAGAGAGCACACTGAATGTGTGTGCAGATATGTTTGCAGTGAACACACCAGGTTTATGTAAAGAACAAAAACCAACCCAACAGCATCCACATTACTGGGGGTTGGATTATCTAACAGCCTGGCTGAGACAGTGGCCTGAACATGGTTAGGTGATGTAAGGAGATTTGTGGATCTCTTTGTTGGTATAAGAGTTACAGCTTCCTAGGGTGAGATGATGGATAAAAACTTATTTGCCTCTATATTTCAGATTTACTCACTTTTTTTCAAGAGTAAAGTCTATGTAACTGGGTCTGTTGAGCCCGTACCTGCCCCTCCCTGTTCTCTATTTCTTTCCTGTTAAAGAACACCACAACCTCACAAGTACATCGAACTGACTCTCATTTCGGAGATCACACTGTTCCAGTTGCATAACAAGTAAAGAGTAAAATAGCAAACTGCATCCTTTTTTTAATGATACGTGCTGACTCCACCTGCTAATCAGGTTATGGGGCATTTGTCACATGAATAAGGAAAATACGTACACTTAGGTACACTGCAAGCTTCTCAACTCTGTTGGAGCAGGGAGCTGGCTGGATAAGGCACGGATGAGTCCAACCCAGTCTCTTATTTCCTGTCCCTGGTTTCTCTCTCACATGCAGGGCAGAATTGTGAAATGATAACAATTCATTATTTCTCATGTTTCCAGACAACAGAGTATTTTATCTCCTATGATAGTCAAACCATTATAAAAAATTCTGCAGGTTAGGAGGTCAGAGCTAGCACTGTAGGAGGGCAAGCTCCAAGTTGCTAGAATCTCAAAATAGTTTATTATTCTTTTCATTATTTTTTAGACATCAATAATGTAGAGAAAAGATTTCCAAGAGAACTTTGGTATCAAAAGCTCTGCTATTAAAATAATTTCAGCACAGTGTTCACTGTTCAGAAAGCTCTTTCATTACAAATGAAACTTACCTGCTATCAAATGAGACATCTCCTGGGATCACGTGAGTGCTCTCCTTCCCAATGAGGAATTTGATTCGATCATAAAAGAGCCTCGGAGGATGCTGAGAGAAGGGAGGCTGGCTATGCTGAATGAGGTCAAGGGGATCAGGTGAACCTTGGCAGAGAGGACTTGCATAGCAATTGCTCTGCTGACAACAGTCAGGATCTACACAGTCTGTCAAGCCATCTGAAAAAGGATAAAGCAAAGTTCAGAAAACAGAATGATGTTTAGAAGAAACCTGCTAGCAGGCAGGGGACAGCAAGTATCTAATCATGCCATTCAGAAGGATACACAGGCTTAATCTCAGCAAAGCAGCTGAAAACAGACTTAAGGGAGGACGCATCTTCCTCTCCAATTATAAGCATTGCCCATTACACCTGACAAAATCTCTATCAAGAGACCCTGTGGACCAAGTTCTAAGAAAGAGTATGACTTGCCTTCACTATTGTTCAGATGAGAGAAGAAAACTGTACTGCTGATTAAAGATCCCTGCATTTTTTTAGGCCTATGTTTTTTCTTAATGCTCTAGGCTCCTTTACCAGCGTGTACTTTTACCTATATTGAACTGAATCCAGGAGGGCTTGAGACTTCTTTTGTGTGAGGCATTGCAGATACACGATGCTTGATGCAGTCCCTGCCCCCAAGAGCTTAAACTTCCAGGGTCTTTCTAGCGGATGCTTTTCCATTAGTATTCATGTGAAGCAAACTTGCGAATCAAGGCAAAGCAATTCCCCCATTTCAAATTTTCAGTTTGGGAAATAAGACAAATGAGGTTAAGATTCCTCAAAGAGTCTCTATTTTACATGTACATTTTTGCAACTGTATTTATTCACTGGTGCAAATTTTATTTTAAAACTCTTCAAGTACCCAACTCACTTAAGTCAATGGCAGTTCTGTGCCTAAGCACCTCAGGGCCGATCTGCTTCTATTAATCAACTACTTAGCTCTCTAACTGGTCTAAGTTGTGCACACAGTTATCTGCATGCAGGCAAGGGAGGGCTGAGACTCAGACCCAACAAATATAGGTTATGAATGATACTTTAGAAGGTCAAATAGAACAAGTGTAAAAAAAAAAAAAATCTACAAACACCTTGTCATAGATAACATACATTTTGTCGCTCACCATTTGCTAACTCATTTGGACTGGCAGATGCATCAATGCACATGAAATAAGATCAAAGCACGGTATGCCCCCAAAGTGACATTTTTTATTTGTATTTTTAGCAATGCTAGTCTTTATGAATGCTGAATCACCACTTTACTGGGTTGATTTCCCTTGTGTTCAAATTGGACTGCTATGGTATCAGCAACTGCCAGATACTTTGACTTCATTGTTTGGCTTTTCACATCCTGTTCTCACCAACACTTTACATTTTGATGCCTATAAACCCAAAGGCCCTTAAGGCCACTAGCTATGGAAGGCAATGCGATTTTTGACATGGACTTTAACAGGTACAGCATAAGGCTCTTGGATTATGACCCCTTTCTCGGCAGGCCTCACTTTGCTCAATAAAGCATAAAGCACTGCATGAGTGCTCGATAAATAATAGTATAAAATATTCACTGAGCAAGGGAAGCAGAAGTCTATTCATAAAACTTAAGCCTGGATGATGCAATGGACATACCTGGAATCTGACACTCCTTGCCGTCCTTGAACAAAGGAACTGTTTGGCTAAGCACAAATATATTAAGAAATCTTTTCCTTCGCAGCTGGAGAACTAGATGGATTAGACTCGTGAAGATGCCCCAAGGACACCTGTAAACAGCTAGCAATAATACCGTGCTCCTGAGCTGCAGGTTGGTGCACCTTTTTGGTGGACCCTGGTGTTTTGGAGCAGCTTTATGGTATTTAGATGTTTTCAAGGAATGGCCAGTGCATAATGGCATTAGTCTGGCTGAATATTGTTGCAGCTGTCCCGACAAACTCACCCCAAACTCACTTTTGGGGTGAACGTAGGCGGAAAGAGAGAGTAAGCGAGTGAAAAAAATACTGCCTGTTGTTTACTTTCTCCTATGCTCAGGGGAAAACTGGACCTGATATACTCTGTGTAAGGAAACAAGACTGCACCCAAGAAGAACTGGGCTTCCTCATCAGCTCCTCTTCCCAGCGGAAACAACTTAAAGGAGCACAGATGCCGACTAACCATTTGGATGATAGAGGGGCTCGACCGGGTGCCGGCCCAGGGCTGTCCAGAAATGTAGCAGCAGGGGAGCAGCAACTCATGTTGCCATTGCTCCCCCATCGCCAAATTTTCAGACCAAGGGAGAGACCCAGCAGTTGGATGAAATTGATAAACTAAATTGAAAAAAAAAAAAGCACTTTTGCTCCAGATTAATAGGTCTACCGTGGGAGGATAGCTTCTGCCACAGTAGAAAGTCTGGCTAATTTTCCCCTGTAGACAAGTCTATACAGGAGGGGAAGGAGAGGTGGGAAGGGAAGTGAACTAGCTTGATTCTTCTATTTGTGCAAGAAAAAAATCACTTAAAATTCATAGAAAGATCTGCGACTGAAGATGTGCTTGAAGTGACTATTCTCTATGGCAATTTGGTTTCAAAATGATACAAAGGACATGCTATCTAAATGCCCTGAAAATCCTCTCTCTGACAAAATTTTCACTGGCTCCTATGGAGGTTTTGCCTGAATAAATACGAAAATAAATTGCTCTCTTTAGTTTTTGCTGTTCTGAGCAACAGGTCACATACCTGGGAACAAGTGCCTGGCATTCAGAGCACACATGGGAAGAATTCAAGCTAAAGGAAAATCATTCCCCAGGTTTCCAAGCAGACTCAATTTTCATCATGCTTTTTGCAAAGTAAGAATGACTATGTCTTCAATAAGATTCGGTTTGAGTGGGATTTCTGCTGTCCTAAAAGCAGTGTCTCCTGTTTGTTTTGTCTCCACCTGGTTTCACTGACTCATTTTCTTTTTTAGCTCTCAAGACTATAAACCATAGGCACAAATACAAGCAGAGAAAAAAGCAATTGTCACGCTGCAAAGGATGGAGCTTTTCAGGTGATGGATTAACACTGGTGGCTTCTGTCACTATAGAAATAAAATCTATTTTCCCATCTGGCTACTTTTACTGTTTGGTCAATGAGGAGATATTCTATTCTGATTTTAATTTTCCTCTCAAGCACAAAGAAAATGAGGTAGAGGAAAAGGGCTAGGCTCTGAAGAAAGGGACTGGAGGACAGCAGTACTGATGGGCAGAAGCTTAAGACACATCCTGCGCTCTGCGTCCCCATACAGCTCGCTTGCATCCGGGCTATCGCTGATTGTGTGTGGCAATTATATCCCAGGGTTGGATGAACAAGGGGGTTTTTTCCCGGTTGGGTAGCCAACCTCAGAAATGAGGGGAAAAGAAGTGCTTGGGCTGAATTGAAACAGCATGTTTTCAGTTTCGTTAGTGAAACACATAACTCAACACAAATCATTGTGAAACGATTGAAAACATTTTAAGCAACCCAAAACAAACAAACACTCCCAGCTTTCCTGAAATGAGACATGTTATTTTGTAATATGTTCTCCCTGTCCCCGTTTTTCCCAGGCAAAATGACATCCTGAATTTGCAAAATGTTTCAGGTTCCTTTGCCCCACCTCATAAAATCTCATTTCTCAGAAATTTACCCTTTATTCAGAACAAAACAAATCACCCAGCTCTATTACAGCGTGTCATTAACTCTGACATGGGATTGGAGACTTTGGCCACGTGTGGCATCACTCCAAACCATCTTGCCTGACTGTGGAGATCTCGTTGGGCTCATTAACACAGCAGGAATGAAGCCATGGCCAAAGCTTTCAGGAGTCATGCCTATACTTGCAGTTTTTTTCCCTCAAAATTTAGACCCTGCCACTTTCGAGAAAATGTTTTGAGGATCTTTTTCTCAATGGTAGTTGCTGTTTGCTTCCAAAACTGAGAATCTATATACGCTAAAAAGGAATCGAAAGAAAAGAAAACGCAGAAGGGTTGAGAGGCTCTTTCGATGCCTGGAAGCTGATGTACAGATTGGACAACAGAATTTTAAATTGCACGTACAATTTATGGAGGCGATTGAGAGATGTGGCATCTCAAGCGACATGACAGGGGACAGTAATGGTAATACAAATTCACTTAACCCCTGCAGTAAAAGCAAATCAGTTTCAACAAGCCAGCGGTCTCCAAATACTAATTAAAAACAGGACAGAAACCTCATTTATACACTCCAGAGTTTAACTTAACTCGAAACTTTGTAAACATGACAAATATATTATTTTCCAAACAAATCAATCAATCATCATTTTGGTAAGTACAAGGAACTGACTATTAAAAGCCCCTCTATGTGTTAGGAAACAGCAAGGTTCCTATTAAATCTAGAGTGACAACAGTTACAGACAGCAAAACTTGTAATTTGTACGGTGGGAGATGCAGCATACTGAAGATTCAACTGTCAATTATCACAATGGACAACACAGCAGATGGGCAAACTTAAATGTATCACCGAGGTGTAAATGACTTGGATTTGTTATTAGCATTTCTTCTTCTTTTAATGTAAGGAGCAGTGAAGCACAACTGCCAGTCTAGTATATAATAGTGTAGAATAAGAAGCCAGGAATTCTGGTTTAGACTCCTTAAAATGCAAAGAGTACCCCTAGCAAACTTCATGCCTACACATCCTTCGGATACCTACGCCTGGGATAGGAGACGCGATGACAGAGTGGGAATTTTTCTATTTTCAGTAAACACTTCAGACAAAGCACTCCAGCACAACTCCTGTAACACAGTCCCCAAAGAGCAACTTGGGGCAAAACCAACACTTAAAACACCCTAAATAATTAAACGCCCAGCAAAAAGCAAAAGGCCAGATTCTGCTCTCAGACGCACTGTCCCCTGGCATCACGGTAACGAAGAGAATCTGGGAGGTGATTTTTTTCCCTCACTTTATTGGGGGAATGATCCTTTCAGACATGCCTCTGCAGGCATTGCATCCATTAATACTTTCACAAAAAAGTTGTTCAAAGGGCATATCTTCACATACACACTTGTTTTAACATTACTAAGTGAATGCTATATGAGCACCCCCAGGATTCATTAGACGCGACGCAGATGAACTTTCCCAGGACATCTGTATCTTACTGCAGATGTGATTCTGCTGTACAGGTTTCCTTCACTTTATGCGGGTTCTGTACGTGCCAATTTGCTCATATGTGGTGATCCTTTTTATACCAAAAAATTGTTATATGAGCGATAAATTCACTCTTATGCAATTAGTGTGGTGGAAACCTACAGTCAGCTGGTCTGGCAGTGCATTGTGGGAGCGACACGCACCAAATATAGGCTCCTGTGTGACTCTGTGCTCCTCGCTCGCTGTCTGCAACACGTGTTTCTGTAGCTGCCATCCGCATCGTGATAATGCCCTGTGCTTGTATGTGCTGTCTGCAAGTACCAAAATTGTCTTGTAAAAGTGGTAGAAATGGGTCTGGGGGTCAGTACAGTCGAGGTCTTGGAACGTATCCCTATTTGTTACATTATAAAGTGGGTTCTCTTTAAGCGAATTCGAGTTATGCACCGTTTTCTAGGAATGCATGTACCGCATATAGAGAGGGAAACCTGTAGTCTTTAAAAGCTCTGTGATGGGAGCAGTGCAATCGCACGTGGGATGCAACACATTCCCGCAGACAACCTCCCTTGGCTGGTCACATTGGGCACAACGGCATGGATCCCCCAATTCATTGCTCCCTTTCTGGGGAGTACAGAGGGTGAGTGAAGGGTCTGAAGCTGTGTTACTACCTTATGGGGAACGCCGTCTCTAACTCGAGGCCACAATGCAGTCCAAAATGCTTATTAAGCAAGTTGAGACACTTCTATTTACTGACTGTCTATGTCTTCTACTTTAAGAATAGCAAATTATACAACATTTGGGGCAAGCACCAAGCAGAAAATGTATTTCCTATTTATCACACTTGAGTTTTATAGGTACTGCAAAACATTAATATTTATATCACATCCCCGAGAAAATAAAACACCATTTGGAAAACGAAAAGGCATTTTGTTAACTGTGGAGTCATCCCATTTGCTAACATAAAAGCTAATGAAAAGAACATAAATTGAATCAAACGTACAGGTCCTAACATGAGAAGCTCTGGGCCCATTCACTTGTTTCTACATTTAGCCTTAGTTTCTTGTATTTTATGTTGGCATGGATACATCTCAGAAACTAATATTCTTGCAGATTGAATGTGCTTCTACAATTAGTACAAATCTTCCAGTCTATAAATGTAAATAATAAAAGACCGCAGGCAGAGCTGAGGAGGTCAGAGAAAACAGAGTGCAAAGTCTCGAAAGGAATAACTCCAGGGTAGGTGCCTGGAACTGCTCCAGCAGGCTCATTTCTTGAGGGCTAATGACAAAGTCAGTCAGTGAAGTCCTTTTATTTTGATATGCAAATCCTTTCAATGGGCCATGTTGAGTGTGGGTTAAGAGGTGCCTGCTTTGTACATTTTAAACTATTTTCTTTAGGTCTTGCAGTTCGCTGAGCAGCAGGGGCAGTTCGCTCCTCTCAGATGTACAGGCCAATTTATCAAGTCATTGCTCAGGTTAAAATCGTATGGCTAACTTCGGAGCCATAATAGCTAGAAACGAACCTTGTGACTACATGCGAGCAAGCTAGGATCCTGCAGTAGACTGCAGAGCCCCTAGACTGGATTTCCATGGGTGAGCGGAGTGGTTAGAAAGGATCCAGACAGCAGTGGCTGGAAAGCTGCCGAAAGCACTGAAAAGAGCACAGCTAGGCTGCAGAATAAACCACAGAACGAACAAAGTCAAAATGAGGAGGACCTGAGGAATACCATAAGTAATAATCACTAGGTGAGGACTTAGAGAAGCGGAGGTGTGGGAATCCAGCCGTCTTTACGCCTGAGATGGCACTGCCTGCAAGTTAGAGTTGGGTGACCCATCCTGGTTTGAATCCCAGAAGTGTTCAAACTAATGTTTTCCTCTTTTCCCATTTACATATTTCAGATGGCCTCTAAGTAGCTTCTGTGTTTTTTTGTCTCACCGGGGGCTCGGTTCAAACCAATTACAGTTGTTAGGACTCAGAGCAAACAGAAACAAAGCAGAAACGTATGCTGTATCTGTCTGCTGCTTTTCCAGAGACCTGAAGAAGGGTGCTGTGATACCCAAAAATTAGTCTTTGTCTAGTCCAACCATGCAGCTGGTCCAATAAAAGACACCCGTCACATGAATTCTTGCCTCTTGCATGAAGAAACTAAGCAGTAATGAGCTTGCAACGCTTATTTGTATGCAGAAATCTAAATTTACGTTTCATTTACAAGATGCTGCATTCAGGCAGCAGATAGCGAAGTAATTAACTGGTAATACTGGGGTGGACGTGAGTAGATTTCGAACCGACATACAGCCACAGAGGAAGACTTCATAGGGTTTGTTTTGTTACATATTTTCCTTTAGTTAGCCGTGGCATCCAACGGTGTTTGGCTTTGAACATGCAATGAAAAGAAAATATATCAGGCCTGGTTCTCAGAAATGCTGTGCATCCCACGGGAGCTCTGGCAACACAGCAGCAATGAAAACCAGGCCCATCGTTATTATTTATGTTATGTAATAATAGTGTATTACTTATATATGGACTCAATATCTCTATGATTGATATGCTATTAAAATGCCAATGGATATGCTCATCTATACTTTAACAGCGCTGGCCACGAAGCAGAAGCTATGCTGAGTCATGTCCTTTTGTGTGCTAGGAAGAGCTACCCTGGCCCGACTGCGACTAACAGGAGCTGTAGAAGTGTAATTCAATTCTTATAGTACACAGTGTTTTTATCAAAGAAAACAAGCAATAGGGACTTGATGACAGAAAGAGAGACCCAGACCAACTTAAAATAAGAGTCGGTACCAAAGGAGTGATTGGGAACAGCTACACAGCCAGGCTTAAGAGGACGTGCCAATGTAAACGGAAGAGGAAAAGCATGTGAAGTGTGGCTGGGCATGAGAGAAGAGTGTCCTGCCGGGAAACGAGTGCACGTCCTTTGAGTCCCCTGCATTGCTGTTGCAGCATGTTCTGCCTCCGCAAGCTTTAAGCACAGATACTCGTATTAGCAGAGTTCAACAGAGCGTTTCAAGTCATTTCTCAGAGCTCTCGTTGCTTCCACAGAACTAAAATCATGGCCGGATGGAGGGAGGGGAATGACCTGTTCAAGTCAGCGGCGCGGTCATCGTACAAAACTACAACTGAAATCAGGTCAGGCACGACCCGGGAAGAATAGGAAGGAAAGATGAGGCGGGACACGAGCGGAGGATAGAATGTAATCTCACACTCCACGCTGCAAAGGACATCTGCTGGAAATCCCAGCATTATATAACCAGCACCACAAACGCTGCCAACATGTCACAGATGTCCTCCACAAGAGCGAATGAAAACAATGTAGCTGTACATCTGTCATAATTTCAAGTCTATTTTATTTGTATTTAGGAAACAGATTGAAGGAGGTGAACATACTCTTAAGACTACAAGCAGAGGAAAAGCTATGAAGGTCATATAAGACTGAATGGTAAGGGTAGGCATGGCACATGCCCGCCATCATGCAATCAGTGCCGAGTTTTGGTCCTAAGCAAGTAATAAAATACAGTGGCATGATCTGGCAGGCACTCGCACACATTTAACTTAACTACTAGGAATAATCACGTTAGCACAAAACACCGAACTACATGATTAAGTGTTTGCAGGATTGGGACGTGCATGCGTGTAGACACGACATGCTACAGTACTTTTTTTACAAACAACATTTAAAACATTTGCTCACCAGAACTAAGAAGCTTGAGAAAGAGCAATATGTATCAAAGCACTGAACTGAGACCCCTCTATACCTACATTAAAATTAAACAGTCACATTTCCTTCTGGAATGCATTTGTATTCATTTTTGTAGTGTGAAAATGAAAACTTCCCCAGCAGAAATGCTTTGTTTTATTACTTCAGCAGAATCTGCAGCTAGAATTTAGATTACGTTGTTATTATTCCTGATTATGTCAATTGCTCGATATAACACCACCACCACTGAACCCCAAATACGACAACTATTACTTGGCTTCACCGCTATCGTTTTTCTTAAGGAAACAATAGCCCAGGACACTTCCCAAGCCCCCTGCATGGAGACATAAATATTTAATTTCAAGACAATGAGAATTAATGAGGCCTTTTCTGGGTGGAAACCTCATGATTTAGAACACACACAACTAGACTTAACTAAGAACAAGAAAACGCGCTCTGAGGAACAAGAAACACAAACTCTGGAGCTCTAGGGGTCCAATTCTGATTTCATACTTGGTTTAACATCAACGCAACCAACTTCAATTGATTTTTTTCCCTGATTTACTCTTATGTAACACCAGGCCCTAGAAAGTAAGAGAAATAACCCAAAATGTGCATATATGATTTGGCCCTCTTGTTATTAAAAAAAAAATCCACGGAGATGGTGAAGTGAAATTAGTTACATTTAGCTTGGCAGTAGTAGCCAGTGGAATTAAATATTTTTCTGCCCACTTAGCTCTAATTTGAATGTCAATGGAGATGTTCTCAGACATGTTATGCTACCATTAAAAAAATAAAAAATATATTTTTAAAACCTGCAGTAAAATGATGTTAAGTATCTGCCTTAAACTGACAAATTCAAGGAGATTTAGAGTTAAGGCTGCCAACTCTCTCAATAACTCACTGTTACTGCAGAATATAAAGCATGCAGAATCACAATACAAGAAAATTTATAGAGAGCCAGTTCTCAGAGTGTATCAGAAAATGCTTAACATATATTAGGAGCTGAACAAGGTTGTTGTGAACAGATTTGAAGAGAGAGAGCGAGAGAGCAAGCGAGAGAGCACACGAGTGAGTCAGTGGCTTGGACAGCAGGGGAGAGAGATCCAGACAGATGGGAAAGTGCATGGGAGGTAGTGATCCCAACTGCGGAGACTTGTGTGAAGAGGCTACAGATTAGGCCACAAAGATTAGAAAGCAGAGTGAGTGGGAAGAAAGGAGGTTACTAGTAGGTAGGTGCGGGAGGAATTGGAAATAAGGCAAAAAAAAAGGAAGGTTGAAGCGGACAGGTGGCAATTTTAAATCGCATATAGAAATTCAGAGGATGGTGCCAACAGAGGCCCACACAGCACAAACTACAACCGTAAATGGGGAAGTCAACATCCACCGGGGGTGCTTCTAGTGGGGCCCTGCAGGGACTGGGATGTCCCTAAGATGATCTTTTATTGTATGACTGCAAAGAAAAAAGGTTGCAGATGACACAAAGACTGGGGGAGCATTAAATAACGAAGAGGACTGGGCACTGATACAAAGCAAGTTGAATCACTTGGTCAGCTGGGAGCTGGGAGATACAGTATGTATTTTAGTGAGAGCCACAAGTATAGTTATTTTCCCAGGAACAAAAAGGTACAGTGCACATGTCCAGGACAGGGGCTCTATTTTGGGTGGCAATGATTCATGAAATGTCTAAGCATCATAATGGATAATCCAATGAATGTGATCTCCCAGCTGAATGCTGTGGCAAAAAGGACTAATACTAAACTAGAGCATCTGAATAAAGACTTGTAAGTAGGAGTAGGGTGTCTTACCTTTTTTTTTGGCACTGATGAGGCTGCTACTGGAATACTGTGTCAGTTCTGGTGTCCACAATTCAAGAAGGATGTTGAAAAATTGGAGGGGATTTGGAAAAAGAGCCAAGAGAACAGTTAAAGGATGTCTTATTGGGAAAGACTCAAGGAGCTCAGTCTAGTTAGCTTATCAACGGGAAAGTTTGGGGTCACTTGATCACAATCTACATGTACAGCAATCTGCTAGGAGAAGGCTCTTCATTCTTGCAGGCAAATGGATCACCAGATCCACAGACAGGAAGCTGAAGCTAGATAAATTCAAACTAGAAATAAAAAAGTACCTCAAAGTGGCTAACTAGCTGTTGAAACAATGTACCAAGGATTATGATGATTTACAGTGATGGAGAAATTAAGTTGGGATGTTTTTCTAAGAGGTATGTCACTGTTCATGTGCAGTTACTAGACAAGGAGCAGTACTGAAATCATGGGAATCAAAGCCTGTGTGCTGCAGCAGGTCAGAGTAGGTGATCACAGCAGTTCCTTCTGACCTTAACCACCGATGAAACCCTGGCATGAAACCGGAGCCCACTGGCTTCCGTATTCAGACTACGCACACCAACCCATTGCGGGGAAGGTGGAACGGCTACTTTGATTGCACGTTGTCATATTATGGTCAGGTTACAAAGTACATTAAAAAAATGTACCCCTAGCATAGAAAACCTTAAACTTTACCCATCTACTTTTAGTATTTCAAAGACCACAGTTTCACTGGAATATATTTTAATTTTTTTTCAGAAAAAAAGAACCTGGATATTTTTTCAAAACACACTCAGACGTTTAAATGACAGGGGCAATTCAAGCAGTGAGCGTCCCATAGAAGATACTGATCCTGCAACTACTCATTCTTATAAGTAACCCAAGTCACTGAAGCCACCAGAAGAACTGAGAGGGCCGAGATGTGGAGGTATCAGACTTCTGTGCATGAAGCAATGCATAAAAGGACAAGATACAGGAGAGTAGTTCAGGGAACTGAACTTCGTAAGAACTCACAAATAAATATACGGACATGAACTCTGTACTATGTTCAGTACCTCCATCGTTATCCAGGTTATCGCCACACACCATTTCCATGACAACATTACATCCTGTGCCACTCCAGCCCACTTGGCAGACACAGTGCCATCCGTTCTGATCCAGAGTGCATCTTCCATTTCCATAACACAGACCTGGGCAACCATCTGGAAAAGAAAGCATAGAGAACAGGACTTCATGCTGGAGTTTCTTTTTCTTTTTTTTAAGTTGCAAGCTATCCAACAGCAATATTTAAAAGTATATAATATGGACTACTTGCACATGATAGCACAGTAAATCTACTTTGGATACCATTCATAATCTTGACCCAAAGGCCTCAAGTTGTTCCCAGTACGGCGTGTATAGGAAGGTGTGCCTACGTTCTGAATGCATGTAGATCTGGTGTCTTGGGAGCTGTGCACATAAAAAGTCACGTGTGATGAGCAAGCAGCATCTCTACACACAAACTGGGTATATGCACAGATGCTTACCTGCTTTATATGGAGAGGTTACATGTTTCTCTCCCCCTAATTGACACTTTGTATTGTTCACACTGAAAATGTCACCCCAAAAAGTGCACAAGACATATGTGACCAAATGTGAAAGCAGCATCTAAAGGTATATTCCTATATGCTGTAGGTATCTTTATTCACCAGAGTTTGGGAAACCTTTTCTGATTCATTGTACAATATTTCCCCAAGAATGGAAAAAGGTAGTTTTCACTGCAGTGCAGACTCATTTCCTAGTTATAACATTACATTCTATTCAAAGAGGACAAAAGCTTGCCCTTTAGTGGCTTTAGGAAATATTCTGCCTCTTTTGGTAAATTACGGATCTAGATCAAGACTGGAACAATGACTGTATCATCCCCTGGACTGCAGGTTCATAAACTCTGAATCAATAGTAGTTTGGGCATTCTCAACCAGCTATTTTGCTCTGTATGCCTGTATGAGTGACGGACAGATAATCTCTTGGATGTGTACACTCATGTCCATCTGCTTGCATGGTCTGGTGCCAGCTCAGATGCTTGTCAAATCCTTACCACACCACACAGGGAGCCAGAGGACAATGGATAACTCTGAGCAATCAGCTTAACGCTGCAAGTGGCATCCCTTCTAAAAGGAGTCCTTTCTCTTTGCCTGAGCAGACTTGCAAGAATTCAATACTTCTCTGTACTTGACAGTGCACTTGTGCACTATCAAAGGGAAAAGATTTGATATAGAGAGGAAGGGAAGACTCAGTCTGCAAGCATTTCTGGCAGAGATGTTGCAAAAGGTCTTTGGAGCAGATGACCAAAGAGACAGGGAATAAGTAAAAATGGTCAGTCTAATCCAGGGCTGTGTTCCTGAGCTACATGCACTAGATGCCGAGAAGAAAGTACAAGAAACTTTACGGCAGGCAGATGCGGAATAGCCTGCACACAGTGGAAGTTTCTTTCTAATTCTCATTTTAAAGCTTGGTTGCTTTCCAAAATCCTTGTGTTTTGTTTTGCTTTGTTAATCTTTACTGTTGCAACTGTGGATGTTCTTTTTAATCACATAAATATACATGACACCAGTGCTCCAGGATCTGCACTGGCTGCCGATGAGTCTCCAGGTAGAATTTAAGCTGTTGCTTCTGGCCTATAATGCCCTAAATTTCCTGGCATCTGCCTAGTGGAAAGATGCTGCCTCTCTCCTTCCCGCAATGCCATGCTGTCACAGCTGTGAGCAGCAGGGGTGCTCAACTTGGATCCTTTTTATTATTAAAGGAGAGGGAGAGGCTGGCGTGGTGCTCTCCGCCTCGGTTCTGAGAGTCTGGAACTTGCTCATCTCTGGTTTGAAATAGCTTGAACTTGATGATCTTCCATGTACACCGGCAGAGCCAATTTTTTTTTATAGGGTTTGGAGGAAAGGTGGAGGGCATGTTCCTGGGTAGATCACAAGGGCAATTTTCAGCTTTAAAATGTACTGGCCAGAAAAGTAAATCCACCATTATTTGTATGCAATTCAGTGGCTTTATGGCTAGGGACAGACATTCAAGAAACCGGAGCCTAAATTGATCCAATCTTTGCCAGGGCCTGCCAGCCCCGGCCACCACTGATCGCCCCGTGTGCAGGGAGTGGTAAGATAAGCCCCCGTCCTGCCTCCTAGCCTAAGGGGGCCGTGCTGGCCAGCCTCTGGCCGCACCGCTGTCCCTGCTGCTGGGGGGGGGAGCAACTGCGACGGGGGCTGGAGCCCCGCTCATTGTTTGCCAGCGTGCAAGCCTCTTCCCGGTGGGGGGGCCATGCTGCAGGTGGAGCCAGGGCGGGCAGAACTGCAGCAGACTGCGCGGGGCAAGGGGCGGCACCGGGGCTCGCAGGGGTGGCCATAGCTGCCAAAACCTCCTCTAGTGCCACTGCTGTTTGCTCCCCCCACCTCCCAAGCCTTAAAGAAGGATATTTCTTTTACAAAATGAAAAATGACTCCGGTTGCAGATGATGACAATAGGAGCATTTTTGTTCTAATGGAAGGACCAGTACGAGTTATTTTGGTAATGGGAAATCCTCACTGCTGTCACCAGTTTGTGAATGGAAACCCAGCAGCAGAAATATGACTTGCCTCCAAGGCTATATTAAACATCTACATCGATATTGGTAACAAATTGCTAGGGCAGCCTTCTAAACACGCTCGTGTTAGACGACTCTGCGTCTCATGAAGCATTGTGACAATGTAAAGAGCTAAGAATGCACAATGGACTGATAGTCTGGTAAACACGTATTGTTAAAAAGAAAAAGACTGTTGCACTGTAAATGTATCTTTCTATCTACTTCTAGCCATAGTTGTCCATTCACTCTGTCCTGGCCATGTAAAATAAGAGGGATGCTGAGAAGTAAACATGGAACAAAAAATACCCCAATCCCCAACACTTTTGTATCCTTTTATTACGTTTCTGCAATGCTGATAGGAAAAGCTTACCTCGGACAGCATCTAAGTAGTGAGCTTAAAAAAGAAAAAAACAAAACTGTGATAGATTGAATTTCTGTACCAAAATGAAAATATAGAAACCATTTGCTAATGGTTTACCATCTGTTGGTTAAGATAAAGTGCCTCCCTCTTATTGCAATCAGGTCTTTTCCTACCACTTTGAATAAAATAAATTACTCATCTTTGCTATCCATATGACCACCAGGATGCACAGCACAGCTTGCATCATACACAGTAGCGCCTATAATGTTAATAACAATGACTGAAGAAAACACATGTAGCTGCAGTTATCTTTTGTTAATAAACAGCTTCTTTTTGCTTTGCATCGCCCTTCTGTTTTTTTCCTGAAAAATTTGGCCCTTCCTCATTAATTAAGATGGCAACAATATATAGGGAGCAGTGGAATTACCTTTTAAAAGCTTGCTTAAAGGAAGCCAAATTGATCAAAGTTATGCTAGGAAGTTCCTTGTACGTGCAAATTATTTTGTTCAAGAAGGGGTTTTGTGTTGGGCTTTAAAAAAAAGGAAGAACAGATTAACCAATGGCTGAACTGAGTAGGTGGTGCAGCATTTGCAAAATATGAAACTTGGACTGCTTACTCCTCCAAAGGAGGTACCCAAGTCTCTCATAGGCAATTCAAATGTTTATGAATAAGACCGTTCCTGAAACACTATTAATGATGCTTTGACAAAAAGGACGATTAAACTTTGCAAAAAAGTATGTAATGCTGCATCAAAAATATAACAAGTACATCTGTACGTCTGAAATGACGACTTCCAAAAAGACCTGCAAGCTTAAATTTCTTAGGAGTATTGTTACAACTCAGCTACACAAAAACCACCTATAGTCGGAAGTAAAATATTTAACTCCTCTGATATGCAGCAGCAGGTTTAGTGTAAGATGGATTTAAACTGCAAGAGAGGGTTTAAAGGAAGTCATTTAAGTTTTACATTTTGGGCTCGTGGCTTCCACTTCCTGTAGGATGGCAGCCCAGATGCGCAGTTGGATGCACCCTGCATATCTTTGTTTTGACATTTTCAACTTATTACCATGCTATTGTTTCATCTCAAATAACAGCTGTGCTGAGACTACTCTATGGGACCAACAGAGTTCCAAGTCAATGGAGAGGCACCTCTACCTACCGAATTTGCTCTCTACCATTCCCAAGCAAAATTTAACTTGATGGCAATGACATTTTTTCTATTAGATGTTCAAACTTTTTTCTTTAAAGATAAAAATCTCACCGATGGTGCAGTGGTCTCCTTCCCATCCAGGGCTGCACTCACACTTTCCATCTTTGCACTGGCCATGTTCAGCACAGTGAGAATGGCATGTACGTTCTTCACAGGTCGGTCCTACCCAGCCTTCTTCACACTGGCATATTCCTCTGGAGCAAACACCGTGGCTCCCACAGTCCAGCGTGCATAGTTCTATGGGAGATTCAAAGACGACAAACCTTCAAAAGGGAATTTCTCATTTTGTCATGAGCTATGTATCGATAATGAACTATTGCCACTTGCATACTGACACCAGACATCAGTGGGGATTTTGGTCAGGAGTGTTACCACCATATACAGGCCTTACACAACTACTCTACTCTTTTTTAATTTTTTTTTTAAACTTCAGAAGTAGCAAACCCATGAATGCATCATATCCCCATTCCTGATTCAGGTTGGCTGGCTTGTTTTCAGAACTCCCGTCTACACATAAAAAGCAAAAGCAGATTTCCAGGTGCAGGGTTTAAGCGGTCAGAATTCAAAGTGTGACATTAGATCAAAGTAGTCATTCAGGTATTAACTAGTTTGTAGTGATGCCAATGGCTTTCGCTTGTAACCGTAAAAGTTAACAACAAGCTACCATACCAAAAGGAAACACAGTACAGAGAACAGTGACATATCAAATAATAGGTGTGCACCAAACAACCCACTGTGCGGGAACACACACTTCTATAGTTTTCAAGGACTCTAAAGACATCTTTACTTTGCTCACCCGGCCCATCATGGTTGGCTGGTAAGAGCAAAAGCTATTTTATGTTGACAAGGTCTGTTCTTCCAGGTCTTTTCAGTTCAAGGAATTTTTTCCTGCATGGACAGGACCGTAGTGAAATTACATTTATAGTGAAGTAGGATGAAAGCCCCAAATTGTTTCAATACATCACAATATGCCAATTTCAATTCCACTTCCATTTACACTGAAGCTGCTTTGTAAAAAAAAAAAAAAAAAATGGCTTCATTATTAAGAGGGCTCCATGCAGTTTAAATTTATTTAAAATAATTAGCGCCTGTAGACAGAATTTGCTTGTTATTCTGCAATTACCCTGCCAGAAAAATGTTTCCTCCTCCTCCTTCTCAGACCTAGCTGTGAATACTGAAAATACAAGCCCAAATCATCAGGTCCATTCTGACATAAACATCTTTAGCGGTGGAAATACTTTCCTTGACAGGTTTCAAGCAGAATTGTATCTTATTCTGAACTGCTGCATTCAAACATCCCTTTAATGTCTGTAGTGGCAAAAACAGTTGCTTTGCATGCTGAATACATTTTTTTAAATCTAAATCTTTTATCAGTTTTGATTCTTCAATTGAACAAAGAGAAAAAACAAAATAAACAGCAAATTGCAGTTTGTCCCCGAGTCTGGTTCTTTTCAATATTTTTATGAATGTTTTCGGTTATAGAACAGGGCCTTCTAGAAAAAGACTGAGGGGGAAA
The DNA here is from genome assembly GCA_030014935.1 of Caiman crocodilus. NCBI lineage: Eukaryota > Metazoa > Chordata > Crocodylia > Alligatoridae > Caiman > Caiman crocodilus. The sequence goes on from JAGPOW010001327.1 coordinate 16,718,871, forward strand.
ATATAAAAGACTTCCAAAATGCAAAAGGTAGCTTTAAAAAGAGGACAGCGATCAGTTTTTCACCATGCCCATTGGAGTTTGGCTTCATTTTCAGAAGAAATAATGTTTTCCAATCTACACTGAACTACAGGGATAGGTAAGTGCTTGAGCAGGCTAATTTGAGATGCTACAGGATCTGCTACATATCCTACTTCTGTACAGGGGATGAACTACAGGATCTTTTGGCGACCTTCATTTCAACGATTCTACAATTTAATTTAACAGCAGTATAATTTACATACGGCTTGAAATGTCATTTTGCTTTAATGGTTTAAAGTCAAGAATGCTTCTGTTCATCAGTAATTTTCTCAGATAACAGTCTTCTGCATGGATAAATAAATAAAAAAAAATAGTCTACCTTACATGGTACAAAAGAAGTGATAAAAAATGCTAAATTGTCAATATTTTTCTCCCTTGGGAAATGCATTGCAAAGAACTTGAAAAATGCAGGTGTGATTTAAGTTGCTACTACCAAATGTCTTCGGTACATCACAGTGTACAAGACCAGAACAAAGTAAATCTGTGTAAGAGCCCTTTGCTCACCTACAAGAAAAAAAATCCTATTAAAATCGAAAGGCATAATTTTGACATTTATGTGCAGAAAATTGCATCTCCCTTTCCAGTCTGAGTATGGGCCAGATCATCAGCTGGTGTAAATTAGCATAGCCCATCAGCTTCATGGAATTATCCTGTTTTGCATCATACAATGCCCTGGCTCGCACTGTGCAACTATACAGGTCTGGGTAGTGCAGCGAGGCTGCTTTTGCTCTGAACACCGTGCACAAAGTAGCCAGTATGCTTGCAGCATCCCTCGGAAAATGCCAGGTTGTAGTTTTTACCCGGATTTTGAATACAGAAGAATACTAGCACAATTCTTCTGTTGCAAAGAGGCCACATCCACACGACTGTGGACATTTGGTTCTCTGGGGAGAGCTCGCAGCGGCTCATCTTGTGCTGCCTGTAATTGTCCCCAGGGAACGCCTGAGTGCCACGTGCCCTCTGGCGTGTGACAGGTTACTCTAGATGGGGTAGCGGAGGCTGGGGCCAGCACTTGGTTGGACCTGTTAGCCTTACCTGGGGTCCTGGGGGCCTCTGGGGCTGCAGCAATGGCATTCTTGCCGCTCAGAGCCCAGCCAACAGCTGGAGCATGACTCCAGCTGGCCAAGCTCCTGTTTCGAGTGGCATGTGCTGCCCCACTTTTTTCTGGCATCAGAATTTCCCAGTGTCAACCCCTCCACACTGTACTTCTAATTAGCAGTACAGTAAATGGGTGCACGTGCACCGCATGCAGTTTGCGTCACTTCAAACTGCTTTGAAGTGGCACAAACCGCATGTGTGTGCTTGCCTGGATGTGCCGTCCGAGTGTATTTTGTGAATCAAGACCAGTCTAGCAACTGGGGGATTCTGCAGTGGTGCACAACCACTCTGGCAATGACTTTGCCATAACGCTATAATTTAAATACCTGCCAGCAGAGGGGTACAGCCATGGTAGGTGAATTTATGGCACTCTAGTAAATTAAACACAACTATTTTGGCTTTGTCTGAGCTCAAGAAATAACCTGTAAAGAGTAAAAGCAGCCTTATAAGGCAAGGCTGCATACTGCTTGGTCCCCAGATGTGGAGGGATGTGGAGTCTTTCCGTTCTATATAACGAAGCTGAGTCTAGTTTGCACATTTCAATAATGGCTCTTTATTGGCTGTGTGACATTTCCAGAGCAGATTTAGCGGGGAAAAGCCACCTATGAAAAACTGTAGACATTATCAAGACATTGTATTTCCTGTATGTGGAATAACAAGGACACAGCCCGGGCTCTGAGTCTCATTGCAATATCTCCTGTACTTCCATGCCAGGGACCTCCTTAATTTTACTTGCACCATGCTAGGTGTCCCATGTGCACGCCTGTTCTCTCCATCTCTCTCTTTCTCTCTCTCTGATGGTTCTTCTTTCTTTCTTTTTTGTCTGAGAAATAGGTCCATCAAGGCTTAATTTCATATTGGATGGATAGGCAGAGTAGAACTGGGGATATACTGTTATGCCTGAATGTGTTAATGACTCCATCAATAGGTTCTCTGAGCCACAGAGAAAGTGCGTGAAACTAATGGTAGAGCTAACCAAATGCAAAAGACTCCATGTGTTGGTTAAGTTTCCCCCCCCCAGTTTTCACGGACGGTAATAGGGTTCTGGTTCCTAGAACAGTTCCTGGTATTCGGGACTGACCAGATGGATCTTCAAAAGCCACCTGTTACAGTGAGAGACAGAGGGATACGTCACTTAGCCAGGTATGGATCTTTTCTTTACCAGGCCAGTAAGAGAAACAGCCCTGGGGATGCCGTCAGGCAGGCTAACCTCACCTTGTCATGCATCCACAGACGCATTATGAGCAGGTCCAAGGAGGTGATCCTCCCCCTCTACGCGACACTGGTCAGGCCGCAGTTGGAGTATTGTGTCCAGTTCTGGGCACCGCACTTCAGGAGGGATGTGGACAGCACGGAGAGGGTCCAGAGGAGGCCACCCGCATGATCGGGGACAGCAGGGCAGGCCCTACGAGGAGAAGCTACGGGACCTGAACCTGTTCAGCTTCTGCAAGAGAAGGCTGAGAGGGGATCTGGTGGCCATCTGTAAACTGGCCAAGGGAGACCAGCAGGCAACGGGAGAGTCCCTGTTCCCCCGAGCACTACTGGGAGTAACAAGGAATAACGGCCTTTAGTTGACAGAGGGTAGATTCAGACTAGATATCAGCAGGCGCTACTTCACTGTCAGGGCAGCTAGGATCTGGAACCAACTTCCAAGGGAAGTGGTGCTGGCTCCTACCCTGGGGGTCTTCAAAGGGAGGCTAGATAAACATCTTGCTGGGGTTGTTTGATCCCAATACTCTTTCCTGCCCATGGCAGGGGGTTGGACTTGATGATCTGCTCAGGTCCCTTCTGACCCGACCTACTATGAAACTATAGATATCTTTCAGTGTATCCTCACAAACTCTCCCTCTGTGCAGGCTTTAGCATGGTTCGAGAACTTCTTGTCACTCACCTGCACCTCCTTTTCATTTCTTTGTGGGATATCCTCTTGCCTTACTGCACCAAAGAGCCAAGGCACTTCAGCTGTATTTGCACTTTGCATGGCTTTAGAGCCAAGAGACCAGACCCTTGGCTCCGGGGTAAGTTTTCTTCACTCCACTAGAGTCCACCGAGTTACTCTAAACTATACTAGCTGAGAATCTCCCCTGTGCTTAATCTGTATACTTTGCACTGAGTTATTTTACAACTGAAAGAAGGGCTTTGCAACCCTAAGGACCAGAAACTTCATTTTGTTATTAAACAGGAGCTGAAACTGTGTAGCAATTGAGTAGGCTGCCAGAAAAGTGTTGGCAAACTGCTGGGAACTGGCACAAATTGACCCCTGCAGTTATAGACTTCCATGAGCTATAGTCAAAGGCAGAGATTATCAAACGGTGGTGGTGGACCACCACTGGTCTGCAGAAATGTTGCAGGACAATGGAGAATATCTGTTCTTCTAAGGTAAAACTACTCATATTAAAATATGTAGGACAATAATAATGTATTAAATGGTCTGCTGAGACCTTCAGCAATTTTCGAGTGGTCCATGAAAAAGAAAGTTTGAGAACCACTGGTCTAAGACGTATCACATACAGAATTCAGACTCTGCAGCCGTAGCCCACTAATGAGCTAGAGACTTCTTAAAAAAATACAACTAGATCAACTCAAGCAGACAGAAGTCTTTACTGACATGTTCTTAATTCTCAACGTTCATTAATTTTATTGGAATAAGGCAAATGTAGGCTGCGAAGCATTGTTGGCTGATATTCCTAAAAAAATTACAACTATGTTGATCATTTCTGAGCTAATCTAAGAAGCATTAAAAATTCACTTCAGACTCTTATTTTAATTACCTAAGTCAACAATGAGTTCTCTTAAATGTGTTTTATAATAATACGTTTCTACTTGTGTAATAAGGAGAAGAAAATTAAAGCTAAATATTTTATAATTTGTAATGATAAGGCAGGAGTCTATGCTATTTCAACATATTTCCAGAATAACTTGGTTAGAAAATTATGTTAATATATAAAACCAAATGTAAACAAAAGCGGCCTTAAAATAAAAATAAAAATGTAAAAATCTTAAACTAAAAAACACTTTCATTTTAACTTGCCCTCATCTTTAAATGATGAACCATGTGCTACTGATAGTCTAAACCCTTAAGTATCATATTCATAACTTTGCTACCCATTTTTAATAAATGGATTTCCATAAAGATTAGAAATTAATCTTACCTGACTTTTTACCCAATATGCTTAACTGCTGGAGGCTGTGAAATTTCACCTATCTAGGCCTAATAAAGAAAAGTTTTTTCAATTTAAATATACATTGCACTTAATAAGCTTGCATGATAATTTCAACAATGTTCCTGAGCTTTTTAAATTACCTTCCTGCTGTGTCCTGGAGACAACCCTGTTCTATCTTTCATTTTTCAGCAACTGACTTTATTAATGCATTTTTCCCCCCACCAAAAAAAAAGAAAAAAAAAAAAAGAAAAAAGTTCAAAAACTTAAATTGCAAGTTTCAAAAGTGAAGGAGCAATTTTTGAATGACGCCAATTAGAGGCCTGGTCTCTACCAGCAAAGAAGTTTGCTGATATAGTTGAGCTAGCAAGCTCTCCAACTGTAGACACAGTTACTAGTCTGTTCTGCAAAGAGAGGTCATCTGATGGCACGTATCAGTTCCCTAAATGAAAGAGCTATGGCCAGCAATTTTGCTGGTACTCCTGGGGCTCTTCCTGGTATAGCCATGTCAGTTAGGGGGTGTGATTTTTCACACACCTACTAGAACATAGCTAACTGAACAAGCTTGTAAGTAAAAAGGAGGTTTCAGTGCTTAGGGCAATACAGGAGCTGTACTCTTTAACTAGTCTCTTCATAGTCGGTGACAAGTCAAACATCACCTTGCAATTTTATTTAATCATATGCCCCCCTCTTTGCTTTCATTTCCTTGCAGCAGATAGCTATAAAAAAATCTACCTACGGCATTCAGTACAAAAGAAATTAAGTCAGAGTGACAGAACACTGTCATGGGATATAAACCCCCTTTCAAAACACACCTCTCTTTTCAGCTCTAGGAAGTTGAATAACTCACCATCTACTGTAAAGAAACATTCCAGTTTGATAATAGTGCCATTGCTGAATGGGACCCAGGGTTGCCACCCACCATTTCTGCAGATGCAATTTTTCTTCAGCAAAAAACACGTTGTAAATACACATTCAAGCAATTAGATGCCCTAACTCTGATTTCTGGCTATAAATAGTTTCCTTTCCTTGTTACTGAGATAACTTATCCTTCCAAACTGCTGTTGACTCCTGCTGTTTAGTTTGAGCCTAAAGGATCCTGAACACCATCTCACGACACCCTGACGACAGTGGCATTCCTTGGTTTATAGCTACATGTAGATTTTCTTTCAAATTGTATAAAGAAACCACAGCTTTTCCTCTGTCACCTACCCTAGTGAGCAACAACACTGCAAGTTACAAGTTAATATCACAGGGTTTTTCAGTAACATTTTACTGAAAATATTCCCAGAGTCTGAGTGCGTTTTAGATTTTAGCTTGGCTCGTTCTAGGCACAGAGGTTAGTCACAAATCTGCGAAGTGTGAAGAGCATAAGCACATCAAAGGCACCAGACTTCAAAGAGAAGAATATTGGACATGGATTCTCTAGGTCTTTTTCGGTTCTGTGTATATCACCTATCACCATGGTATGTTAGTGCTGCCACATTTTCCAGTACTGATTGTGTTGAAAACAGGCACAAAGAGTTTCTAATTTGCTTTATCTGACGGCATGAATTCAACAGAAAACTCCTGCAAGTTAGTTAATGGACTGCCAAAGGTAAAGCTGGCTCCAGGGGTTTGCTTCCCTAAGCAAGAGATAAGGCTGTTCATCCCTGTCAAAGGCACAAAATTAGTCAATGTTTGGCTGTGCTGGGTGACTGTCTTGGAGGAAGGATATATGCCTACCGTGCCAGAGTGATGCAAAGCAAAGGATCCAAGATTCCCGGCAAATTCACCACAAACAAATACAGGTCCAATACCAACTGGCTCTTTATGCCTGTAGTTTGTGCTCCTTAAAGTTAACTTAGGTCCAGCTAATGATGAACCATGTGCTACTGATAGTCTAAACCCTTAAGTATCGTATTCGTAACTAGAATTTCAGAAGCGATCCATTTGCTAGTGTCTGTTTTCCACTGAAGACTGAATGGCGCTGGATTTTGCAGTGCCATGGCACTCTGTAGCATCTCTTGGATGATGGAAATTCATAGATATTCTTTTACCCTTTCGTTTGTCATTCAGTGCAGCATCTTCTTCTAGTTGCTTTGTTTTGTCGATGCCTTCTCATTACTTGATCAGTTCTTAATGTTTCTGCTAACCCCATGACCGTGGCTTAGATATCTTAAAATACTACCTTGTGGTCCGGAATTAAACGCATCCTATCTATGTGTCTATGCTGGGCCGAAAGACTAGCCTTTACATATTACTGGCCCAGATTCAATGACGTTATGCTAATTAATACCAGATGAAGACCTGGCTTGTGCAACTTTATTCATTAGAGACATAACAGGTCCCCTGATACCCAGATGCAGTTAACAGTACTGTCAACACTTGAGAGCCATGGCCTGAATGGCTGGCCAACATGAATGATTGGGAAGACAGACCCTGACTGATATCGAGCATCCTTTTCTTTCTCCTTCATGGCATGCTTAGTGGCTCTTCCAAAATTACTTATTATAGTTGTGGTAAGTGATACCATATATCACAGTGGGAAAGCCCAGATGGTTATGAACCTCTGCTTCTAATACTCACTTTGAGGTGTGCCTTGCTCTTGGAGCTATTCTGCTGGGTTTCAGTAAGGTTACTCAAGGGGCAGATGCATCTTGGGGTGATATGAGCGGTACAGAATTAAGGGATTAAGAAACAGAAAGTCACCATACAACTCAATTTGTCCTGCGGCATCAGGACATAGACAATGTCCTCATCCCCCCACTTTACCTGTGGCACGTTAGGGTGCTCAGTGTTTTGGGGCAAGATGCCTTGTAGTTGTGTGACGGGGTTGTTTGTGTAGCTTTAGGAATAGGTTCGATAAGTACTTGTTTGATAGGGTATAACGTTGCAGGGGCTTAGGCCAGATAACCTTAGGTCCTCCCAGCCCTACTTTTCTATGATTTTGTGACTGTAAGTCAGATTAATGCTGACAATCAAAACAACACGTCCACCTGGTTCTGCAGTCAGCTGCACTTCATCATTTTAGCCCTTGGCTTGTAAGCTTGGAACAGGAAAAAAAAAAATATTTCTTATATATCATTTCACAGATTTCCAAACTACATTTCCCATCTTAGTAGCATTGTCTAAATGTAAACATAAAATAAAAAATGCTGGAGCTAAGCATACTGTATCCTCACTGCTCATTACTCATAATGATGCCTCACCATCACTCCAGCAACTGTGTTAATTGCTTTTTGGAAAAAATCCTTCACTCATCTCACAGGATAGCTTTTTGATGTATTAAGCATCCACAGAATAGCTTTCTAGATTTCTAGTAAACAGGCTGCCATCATTGTGTAGACTTTAGGTTGTGCATCCTAAAATAATCACATGTCTGTGTTTTTGTCTACTATTGTATTTACAATTTCTCATATTGTTAGATTGATTTGGAAAATAGCTTTTGCAAACACGGAGTCCTCATCTGCATGAAGATTTATTTGTGTGAAAAAAATAATCACTGGACAAAACCAAAGATCGGCTGACAATGATACAACAGCAAAGCATGCACTACAGACAAACAAGGTAGCTGAAATCCTCCTTCCCCCATTGATGTTTCACCATGTTTTTCTTTCCAGCTTTATTTCTCATCCAATGAAGAATATTTTCTTCCTGATCCAAATCCAATTTGTATATATAAAAACACCCTCTATTGATTTCACTGTGGTTCAAAATGGTATTTTTACAGCGCAAAAATCTAATCAATACAATGTTATGAGTCTGGACTAGTAATGGTGAACATTCATTTTGTGGGGCCAAAGCTCTTGAGACTGATACTACCGAACAATATTACTCATTCACCATTGAGCATAGCTTTCTTTATCCAGCCATTCTATTGGTGTAAAGCAGAAATACGCTCATGCTATATTTGACACAAGTGGTTTTCAGTAGCACGCTTGTTTCTTTTAATTTTTTTTAGGTCTATAAATGATATGGGTTGACAGGTTAGATAAGGCCTTCATGGGAATTACAAAAAATAAAAAGAACAAAAGTGTAATCGAATAGTAAGGAAGATCAGGCAGACGAAGGGGCAAGAAACCCCCCACAGACTGCTTTGGCCAGACTGACCCTTTTTAATACCGGACTTCCTAAGCAAATACCTGTGAAGTTCCAGGACAAACTCTGATTTCAGACCTGCGTGCTGGAAGCAGAGCAGTCGCTAGAGACTCATACGTTGGCTAACAAGCCCACGCTTTCGCAATATCCTGAGAACTACAGAAGGAAATCTCTTTCAGCGTGTACCTTTTCCTGGGTCCATTCACTCAGAAAACTAGGAAAGAAACAGCACCCCCAAAATCCCACTTTGTGCCAGTAATGAATGGGAGGGAAGAACTGTTGTACAATCAGGAAGAAAAGATTGCATGGTGGCATTCATTCACAGAAAGAAAACTCAATCTGCAGTTTGTCTCTCAGGGCCAAAAGAAGGTACTCAAGAGGGACAAGGAAAGAAAAAAGGGCGCTCAGCGCTATACCTTGAGATGTAGGCAGGAAGCAGTGAAGGATGTTATAGTCGGTGACATGAAAACTGACTGAAGAGAGGTATTGGAAGCTGACAAAAATATTCATTAGGAAGTGGGTAGGGGGAAGACAGAAAGAGCATAATCAGAGGACCTGCCCACCAGGCAAAGCTGGAAAGCGGTATGGCAGGGATGGTCTTTACAGCTTTTTCTTTCACTTGGTTGTTTCTAGGAAGGCGGAGCATCTTATGAGGATGGATCAGGAAATTCCTCCTCCTCCCACCCGCCATGAGCACATTCATTTAAAACGAAGACAATTCCCATTAGCACTGAATAAGGAAGTCAAAGCACAAGTGTTTTACCACGCTGCTGGGTTTTTGGTTGTAGCCATGTTGGTCTGAGGACGTAGGCAGGCAAGGATCTTTGGGGAGACGCGATATCTTTTCTTAGACCAACGGAGTAGTCGGAAAAATGTTCTTTGAAAGCTTTGCAAGCTTGCAAAGAGCTTCGTTCCAATTACTCTGTTGATCTTGCCTCCAAAGCTTGCAATTAAAGAATTTTTTTTGGCAAAAATCTTGTTGGTGTAATAAAAGATATCCTCTCTACTACAAGTCCCGAGTCTTTTATCACGATTTTTTCATCAACCCTGCTCCCCCCATATTAAACAAACACACTCCAGTAACATCCTGTCTATAAAGGGAGAAGCATGAGCTCAGAGATGAGAGCTGCTGACTTCAGTAAGAGAAATACATTTCTGCTGCTGTTCACTCTTGCTCTCCCTGCAAAGCCAACACAGCTGAGGAGTGTGCTGGATTCACACTTCTTCTCATACACAATCAGGAGACTGATTCACTTAAATCTATTCAGATGCACCTGTATAAACCTCACAGGAGCCCTAAGGTTGCACAGGTGCAACTGATGGCCAAATCTGAATGAGAGAGGATGCTGAAAGGAAAGGACACGGTGACTTTCAGAGTCTGAATTGAGGTTTCAGTTCTGGCAGTTCAAGTGGAAGATTTTTCTTTACTGTAAACTGGGAAAATTTGATACAGAGACTGAGACTCGGTAACCCATATTGCTATTTTTACAGTCCCTTTTAAGAGGGACCATATTTACCATTAACACTGAGAAATGGCAGATCAGCCTCCATAAGCCTTAGCAACCCTGTGATCTCCTGAACTGCATGATTTGTACCTCAGCAATGAACTATAAACTCACACCTCATAAACAATCAGCTTGCACTGAATCCTAGAGCAAATGTTTTCATCAAACAAGCTTGCGCAGCTTGAGTTTAGCTGAATTGCAGCATCTTTGCTCCATAATAAAAGAATTCCCTTTATTTGGTTCTGGCTGAGAGAGAAAATCCCTTTGAATGCAAGGAAGGTCCTTTTGTGTCGCTAGCTTTAGGAAAGATGCTACCAGCCAAAAGGAGAAAATCAGATGTGCATAGTTGTTTTTGAGGATGGGTCAGACTTAAGCTGACAATGAGAACTAAGGCCTGTTTGAAAAAAAAGTTGCCTTTGTGTGGGAACTACTGAAGCAGCATGCTTCTCCCTGAAATTTAAACTATGAGAACATCCTCTTCAAATTCACAGGCTCTAGCTTATATGCCCATGGTGAGTTTGGAGGGGCTGGCTTCCGGGACTTACTGCAAATCATTTTGTGCTGAGATGTTATTTTGCCCTCCGTTGAATTCATGATGAAGAGCAAGTCAGGATATTTTAACAGCTTGCAGCTGGATGTTCCCAAGCTGTTGTAAGTGTTAGGGACAGCAACAGACCATAGGCCTGAGTCTTTTCTCTGTGCGGTGCTTCCTCGGCATGCTTCTTTAACTCCTCAGGAGAGAGCCCTGTTGCTGGTATTAGGACTCCTAGCTCTATTTGTGTGCGTGCAAGGCGGATGCCGTTTTCAGGAGGGTGCCTGTGACGATGTGGGGAATCTCCCTATGTACGGCTTATGCATCTTTGCTTAAACCAGGGGACTCTCACCGTGCAGCTATGTCAGATTGCAAACTCCATTATGAATGAAAGCTTGTTGCCTCCGATGCTGCCTTATGCCTCCATATTGAATTCAAACCGACAGGAGGGGAAGGAAGAAATTCTTGCAGCTGGCATAGGGCTAACAGAAAAAGGCAAGCTGTTAAATGCTGATGACCGTCCATTCGCAGGGACTGTTTTTGGACAAAGAGATAGCTGCCATCCAAGGCCAACTATTTTTCTGCACGTCTGAATTCTGGCAGGTGGCAGTATCCGAGCACCAGAGCATCCGGCAGCCAATTTTGTTCACCCAGCCAGGCCGATCAAAGGGTCACCTGACAAAGGAGCCTGGAGGTTATACACAAGGAGCAGCGGCTGTTTCGGAGAGAGATGAGAACTACACCGGGGCACTATTTCAGAGGAGAAGGCATGCTTGTGTAGCAGAGTCCTTTCAAAACAGTGGGATCTTTCAAGAAAAATGACACATTGCAGAGATGAGAGATCCTTCCCGCAATTTGGAGGAGAAGCCAAATGCAAGTAATGGGGCAGACCCCTTAGAGGACTCTATTCAAACGCCAATGAATTCATAAGAGGGCCAAAGAAATAGTAACATATATGAGGCAGTAAAATGAGAGGGTACAACATATGCAGTTGTCTTTTTGTTGTCCTCGCTAGATCTGCATATGTCTCGTGTCAGCTAGTGTGAAAAGTAACTTGTTTTTGGAAACTTAACACACTTCAATTATCACATGTCCTCTTACATACGAACTGTAAGTCCAAAGTACCTAGGAGGGGTCTGGGAGAAGGGTGTATTTAACTACTGGGGGTGGTGTGTGTAGTATGCGTTTGTGTGGGGAGGGGTGCAGCTCAGCACCGGTCCCATTTACAGGGAGACGGACCATCCAGACATAGCTAAGTCATGCAATCAGAACCACAGAAAAACGGGGCGAGAAAGGATCTCCGGAGGTTATCAGTCTACCCCCTGCTCAAGGTGCGATCATTCCTGTCTAAACCATTTTAGACCAAGTCATCTCTGTGGATTAGACTGGGGACTGCAGAAGTAGACAAAGAATGATCACCAAGTGCATTAAACTTATATTAACAGTTATTTTTCAATTAGGGATATTTTCAGTTGCATTTGAAAGACAAAAGAATAGACTGGGAAGCTCACTATGCAGGAGGAAAGGGGAGTGAAAAACCATTACTTCTGATATTTCTGCAAGTAATATTAAGCAGCAAGCAATTAAGCAAGAGTTGGCAGGCACAGCTCCTATCTCCCAGGTGGCTTCCCTATATCTCTCCTACTCCTAACCCATTGAATTTCTTAAATCAATAAATGTCCATATCAAAGTCTCTCTGGTTCCTCCTGAATTGGTTTCAGTATGTAGGATTTTTTTAGGCTGTTCTTGTGCTGTCCTAAACATCTCACTTTAAAATTATCCAACAATGTGAATTAAGCATTCCAGTCTTAACTACTACTATCTTTTTTCATAGAAATTTCTTTCGCCAGATGGTTTTTTTTGCAAGCTCTTCCTACTCTGCAGGAAACACAAATCAAGCTGGTCCCAGAGTTTGTTCTTTTCAATGAAATATATAGTGTTAAGAAGAGCTTTTCTACAATGTCAAACAACATGCAGCAAGAAAAACTTCAATCATGCTTTTCATGTGCAGTGCCATAACAGATGAGCTCCCCAAGAATTAAACAGAAGGGATAGTTAGACAAAAATAAGAATGTCAGTCATCCCTTGCGAACAAAACAATGAGCAATGCTCGTAAAATAATTAAAGACTTCCTTAGATTTGCCAAAACAGGAAGTACAATAAAAATGTTGACTGAAAACAGGCAAAAGAGAAAAGCTATGGAAAACATGAAAGTTTACCTGAGGTACTCCAAGATGTTTCAAGGCTATTTTCACCACTGAGTTGTTTTGAGTGAATTTCCTTGTCCTTTGCAAATCAGCATGACTGACACCTATAATTTGCAATTTCCTAAATGTAAAGAGTTTTCTTCTGATTGCCATGTAATGGTTTTACCTAATTATTTTTTTTCAGGTTGCAGTATTTGATGTTTAATTTTGAAATCAATGTGAGATGTCTTGAGCTATATTAATATACTGTATTATGCCTTCATATGCTTACTATGGAAGCACTTACTCTATAAATGCATATTTTTAATGATTTTTAAATTGCTCTACTCTGCACATTTCAATTTACAACAATTACAACATTTTGCATTTTTCAAAGCACTTCAGTTTTAAAAAATGTTCTGTGATTCAAAAGAGACAGAGGGAAAAGGCTGTTGATCCATTTTTACCCTTTGAAAAAAATTGTCACCAATCCTGCTGGTGTGAGCTTAACAAAAATAGATATGCTAAATATATAACATCTACATATGATCACTTTAGAATTAGCGTATTCATGGCAAAGAACTGCCATTGTTCTCTTCCCAATCATAACGGGGGCAAATCTGGACGAACTCCAAAATATCCACTGGATTTACACCAAGTCTGAGGGCGTAAATGACAGCCTGCTATCACTGAACTAAGTGCGGTCTAGATAAATGAATACAGGACTGGCAAGCTGGAACACGGACCAGCTCTGTCACTGATTCGGGTAGCCGTGCCAGGCTGGACGCACCTGACTTTTTTCCATCTTGGAAGCTATGCAGCCCTTAGGCTGGCTAGTAAGAGATCACCTTGTAATACCAGATGCTGTAAATACAAGCCAAAAAGTGGCTGAGTGCTTAACAAATATTAGACCATGCCAGACTTCATTTGGCCCCTTTGTCACTGATGACTTGGGGAGAGGAAGGAAACAGCAGTATTTTGAGTAAGCTCCTATAACTCATTCAGTACGTGGGACTAGATTCTTAGCTGGTATAAACTTTGCAAGGCATTACTGAGGTCAACTTATACCTGTTAAACATCTCACCCCCAAACACATTCTGCTTTCCCTTCCCCCCCGTGTCCTGCTCTGCCACAGAACATTGATTCTCACCCTTGTTAGCTTCAAGGCACCCCCCAGCATACATCAGTTCTGACTCATTTTTTGACCACAGAAAAATAAAACAGCAATCTTTCTGTTGGAAAGAACTCAAAGACCACAACTGGTCAGGCGGTGTTTAACACGACGACTTTCTATTTGACAATTCTGGATTTATGTTGTGAAACGTGTTTGCAAATCTAACCGTGCTAACATTGTGTGGCACCTCTGAAAGTATCTGAAGGCACCCTAGAGTGCCACGGCACCCTGGTTGAGACTTGCTCCTCTAGCGACTTTGAAATCAGCTACGGATAACCTTTCCAAGCAAAGAAGTTTCTTGCAAAAGCTATTTAAAAAGCTGTCTCACTAGAAATATGATACCACATTTCTGTTTTCTGTGGGGCAGGTCCATTTCACAGCCCCGTGGGTTTCCCTTGCACATGTCAGCTGTCAGACGGCTAAGAAAATGAAGGCAAAACCTTCACCTTCAGCTTCGTCAGTGGTCTTCACCCTTTGGCAACCTCAGTAGCAGTTGAGCAAGGCAAAAAAAGCAGGAAGAAGGGAACAAAAGGATTAACATAAACAGCGAGAAGGAAATCAGGAGGATAAAACACTCAAATTTATACTCTGCCTAATGTCACAGGGCTTTAATTTTCATTGTTTTACATCAGGAAATCATGCGTTTTTCAAGGTCATTGAGTTGCTATCAAAACCAGTTATTCACCCTACAAACACTGTGGTTCTTTGCGATGCTGTAGTGTGCGCATTTCAGGCTCTCTGGCATTGAGCACATACACAGTATCTTCTCATGCTCTCAGGAGAGGTCAAGAGAGGCAGAACAGTCATCATTTTCCCTGACTTCCCTTGAGATTTGAAGTCTGAGATGACCAAAGACTCTGAAAATTGGAATAGAGACCTAGCCTACATCATCTTGAAAAGCCACAGTCACTGCAAGGCGAATAAGTGTTCTTTCTTTTTGCATTGTGGATCCCATTGTAGGTGGCTGGTAAGAAGTCTCCTCTCAGGAAAGTGCAAATACAGAATTTCAGCTCCACTGCCGGAGCTGTAGTCAATGTAGCACTGTGCTGCTCCTGAACCTGACATTTGAACTAACAGCTAAGTCAAAGGTTTCTTCGTGTTGCTGCCTTGCAGTTTTCTGAGACTGAAGTAGTTTGCTGCTACGGATGAAGTGAGTGTTGCCACACTCGTGCTGAAAGCATAAGGGCCAGAAAGCCAGCGACAGGAAGAATGGTTAATGTCAATAAGACTTTGGGTACCCAAAAGAGAGCCACGAGAGCGTTCATAGATGATGTAGTCGGCTGTCTGAGCTTGAGCCCCACAGCTGCAAACCATGTCACTGGACAGCCCTCACGAATGCATGCTCGCCTGCAACCATCCAGTGCCTGCTGTGAGATGGTTAAGAGCAGTCCAGACCCTGTAGGGCAGGTGCCATCCTGAGGGGTAGAAGTAAGGAGATGTTTAGCTGCAGATAAAGGTTTTTAGCTGCAGTTCTTGTGCAGTATATTGCCTGCTCCACTGATAAGAGGCCCGTCTTGTGGGTAACAAGCCACCTGCAGATTCAATGAGCTGATTGGCCTCAGGGGACAACAGACCCCGAGACTTCAGGTGATAGTTGGTTTTCTGGATTGCAGCTACTAAGCTGGAGTTCAGAGAATGGTACAGATTTTGGACTGTGAGGCCTAGGGCCAGGGTGGCAGCTTGTGTTCAGATGTCGGGGGGGGATGCCTGAAAGGACTGGAAAGCAGTAAACTGGAGTTGGCATAAGGAACCGGGTGATAGTCCTCATGATGCTGTCAAGGCTGGAGTCCACTAGCTTGGCGTGTGTGTCCCAGCCTCATACTGGTGCACAGTACTTAGCAGGAGCATATGCAAGTGCCAAAGTGAAGGTGCAAAATGTTTGGAAACTTGCACCCCAGGTAGTGCCAGCAAGGTAAAAAACCTAAAGTGTGAGTAAGTATGAAGTCAAAGCTGATGCCATTGCAGCTCAGCTTATGCATAATGGCCACTATGTCAAACCTAATAAGGAATTCACTAGGCAGATAAGGAAAGGAGTCAGACAGCTGTGGAAGACTCATGGTCCCAATGAACACCTATCTGGAGAATTCAGTACTGAAGAAATGAAGGCAGCCCTTAAGCTCGTAAAGACCAACAAATCATCACAGCCTGATGCCATACATGCTGCATTTCTTCATAACTCTGGGGAGATGATGGTCATTTGGCTTCATGAGCTTATTTCCAACTGCATCAAATATAACATGATCCGTTGCCTCTGGAGAAAGGCCACAGCTGTTGTGGTCCTAAAGCCTAACACGCCCCAGGATGATGCAAAGAGCTATAGAGCAATCTCTCTCCTGTGCATCCCATACAAGCTACTGGAACACCTTATTCATGCCTGAGTCTACCTCATACTTGATTCACAGCTGCCTAAGGAGCAGGCTGGTTTCCTGTTGGGCTCCATGGCCTCTACCACAAGTTCCTCCAAAAGATACCTGACAAAATGATCATAAGCTCAGGCTACAGAACCACAGTTTCACTCTCAGGACCACTGATGGACAGGAAAGCCACTCTAGAAGTCTCAAGAATGGCATCCTGCAAGGCTCAGTACTCTCTCCATTGCTTTTCAATGTGTACAATGCTGACCTGCCTGACACCCAGTCCACAAAGTATGGTTATGCCAGAGGCTTGGCTCTCACCAAATCAAGTAAGCAATGGGAAGCTACTGGAATTCACCTTGACATCAGACATGAATACCTTTGCTGATCACTTCCATAAATGATGCCTCCTGCTCAGCCTTGCTAAAACAGTTGTGATAGCTTTCCACTGAAATAGCACCCAAATGAAGAAAGAAATCGAAGTCAAGTATTTTGCTTATGTCCTAATGGCATAGTCTTGATATTCAAAGGAAGAGATACATAGGCCAAGTAGTAACAGCAAGATACGCTGTGTTACCCATTTCATTATTGTCTGTATAAAGAAAGAGCTTGACCTTCAAAATATCTGGCTATGGCTGGAAGGACAGTCTGAATGGTTTGGCCCTGCCGTACTTGGAGTGCAGCAGCTTCAGGTCTGGACGGAGCATCTGGATCCAGACTAGACAGCCTGGACAGAACAGAGGCTGAGCAGACACCGGTAGTAGGTCTGTTAGCAAAAGGTATCTTGTCCAGCAGGGAGCTACAAGAATGAGTTTTCCTTTGTCTCTTCTGATTTTGGATGAACTGGTAGAAAGGAGCAAAACTGGCCTTTAGCATCTGGCAATGATCATGGACTCAGGTTTCCAGTATTAAAAGCTGAAAGCCTTTAAGATGTACACTTACTTAGAAGAAGGCAATTATTTTGGTAGCAAGAGGGGATGTCTTTTTCCCATCCCTATCTGCTATCCCCAGCCTCCTGGTTGCTGACATTGGGCTTCTTGATAATGAAGTTACTAGGTTGCCCGATCCAACATTCTTCCAATATCTACCTAAGGGGGAATTTCTGGAGAGACACCCAAAATGATATCCCCTAATTGGGCCAGTTTGGATGGGACAGCATACCGTATCAACTTAATGGCTCCAGCATCATTCTCAGAAAGTAGAGGAGAAGGGTTCATGTCTGTCCCTGGGGAGAAGGTGCAATCTAGCCATTGTGAAGAAATGCAAGACGTTTTGAATAGCAAAAGTGTGGGGTAATTACCAGTTCTTGGTACTGTGTGCTCTTCTGGGATGGAAATCATCTCTGGAAGCTATCTTGACAATAGTGGGCTCATAACTAGCATCTTGCCAAAGCTGTGTCATAGTCTGTGATGTTGCTGGTGCCTTCTCTTGTTTTGATCAGAAGTCCTATTATAGATCTGAGATAAAACCTTCACTGAACCTGCCACGATTCTGTCAACAGTTCCAGTCTCCATGAATCAACATTTTGTAACGAAGCGTATTCATGTTTTTAATTACATGCGTCAAGACTGTAGGTCATGTATCAAAGGCTGGCCTGCTCTGCTTGGCTTTTTATCTTACAGAACTGGTCACAGCAAAATACTGCTAGATTAGCTTTGTCTTATTTCATCTGAACTCTTATTAGGCAAAAAGCAAAATCGGAGAGTGAGGAATAAAAAGGTGCAGGCAATGGTTAGGAGGACCTGGGAGTTTCCCATCTCAGGAGATGCTCAGGACATGGAGCCAGAGAGAAGGTGATTTTTTTCTGATTCCTTCTTAACATCAGGTCTCATCACATGATCTTCCAACATCTAGGAAAAGCTACCTCACCATGCTACATCTTTGAGCACGTGCTGGAAAAAACCCTAAGGGTGATGCTGCTCAATATCCTGCTGCTTCTCTACTGTCGCTCTCATAGTAAGTTCCCAGGAGGTCACCAGAAAGGTAACATCCAAAAGCACTGGCAACTTTCAGTTTAATAAAAATAGCCACAGGTTTTTACTTGTCCATATGTAGGCACTTTTCATCTTCAACAGTCTCCGGTCTGTTGCTATGACAATTCTGTGACTTCACCATAAGTCTTGCTGACTCTTAATCAACCTTTTTTTCCCTCTGGAAAAACAAACTCAAGTCATGCCTTTTTCTTACTCTAGTCTGTTTATTCTGTTTCCTTCAGCAATCATTTTTCATAATATGTTTATATGATAAAATAACCTTTCACCAGCTTTGGATAATATAAGGTTTTAACCCAGGCAAAGACTTATCATGATAGTTTGAAAGGAATGGAGGGGGGAAAAAAATCCTCTCTGTAGAGTAACCACTGCTCTTAGGAATACATGCCTATCACCTACACGGTTTGATTACAAATTAGCTGTTGACATTTGCGCTATAATACAATCATGTTAGTCGGCGTCGACCATTAAAAAAAAAAAAGGCTCTTGAACAGGAGAAGCCAGCCTGAGATGTTCAACCGCTGACCCAAGGAAACGGACCTCTTGCTCCCTGCAGAGATCTGAGCGATTCGGTGCAGAAAGCTTCTGAAAGCAGAGGTGTTGTGCAGGCTTCACCGATATCTAACACGGTTAGGAGGGTTAGAAGCCCTTTCCCTCTTTCAACTGATGGGCTCTCAGACCACAGGTCAGTAATCTTACCACGGGTCACAGTTCCCCTCTGGCCTCTCCAACACAGGTGAGTAAAGGCTGGAGTGAGGGAAAGCAGTCCTCCAAGGCAGGCTGAAACAGCCAATGGCAAAACACAGATTGGATCAAACAGCTGGAGATTGGTGTATGTTTAGTAAAGTGCAGACCAACACTAACCGTTGTGGGCCAGATTTAGCCTCTGAGCTGCAAGTTGCTGACCCCTTTCTTAGACCATTTGGTGCTTTACCCCAGTGAATTCTGAAATCTGCCGTGTGTAGAGGAAAGGAGGGGTGTGCATGCATGACGCTTTATAGTGGGCTAAATGCTTTTGCACCACTTTAATGGTGTTGGTATCTTGTCCAGCTTTGTTCGGTGTTGGTATCTTTGACCAGTTTGCATGCCTCAGCAGTGTATTGCACATTAATTCCAGCCGCTGCAGGAAATTCGGTGGCACAATGCACCTTAAATGATTCGGGGTACAGTAAACTAAAACCCCGAGGAAGAGTTTCAGTTTGTTGCCCCTACAGCCGCAGAACGAAGCACTGGGCTCCGCGCAGCTCTGCAGGAAGCCCTGCAGGCAGCCTGGCAGCAGCCTGGGAAAGCAGCTCCACGCAAGAAAAGCGGAGCGCATGGTCCTCCCCTCTGACCTGGAGCCTGCCTGCCGGAGCTGTGCAGGGACCTGGTGCTTGCCTCTACAGCTGCAGTGCCCTCCGGGACCACCCGAGCTGGGTGCCTGCGGGTGGGTGCTGCCTGGGGGGTGGGCTACACCTGCAATGGAGGGAAGCACCGGACTCTCCCATAGCCCAGGGACTGCTCTGCCTGCCCACCAGCAGCTCGCCTTCTCCTCCCTGCCAGAGAGGCAGGTAAGTCAGCAGGGGTTTAATCCGCCCTAAATTGAAGTGGTGTTTTTTTAAAACCCATCGCTTCACTTTAGGCCCCCATTTCATCTACACACGCCCCCTAATGTATAAATATACATGTTTCCCTTTATTATCATATTCTTCTTAAAACCCCATCCATTCAGCCATGTCAGAGTCCAAGGTTTGCATTATCCCATGGACTTATTTCTCCAAAAACCGGATCCATGCACATTAACACTAACATTTATCCTACTGAAGATAAAAGGAACACCGCTTTCTCTGCAACCACTGTGAAACACATAAGGTGAAAGACTTAAGATGGCATGCACAATCTTAATTTTGCCTTTTCCTGACTTTTGAGTGCTTCAGCCGACAGTTTTAGGATACTCTTTATGCAGCTTTTTGATTAAGTAATAGCAATAGCACGCTCCTGCTTCTGAAAGATCTAACTGAAGAAAAACAAATTAGAAAGCACTCTACTCGTGTAAATACTGAATGCAGCATTTCTATATAAATCAGAAGAAGAAGTATGTTGATTAGGGAAAGCATTGCTTCTTTTTACATAAAGATATTTTTATAATTGCCAAAAATGAAAAGAGACAATACCAAAAATATCACAGCTATGGAGTTTTTGTGGGTTTAAGTGTGGGAGTGCATTTGGTTGGTCATTCTTGTTTTTATAAAATATATTGGAAGCACTTACCAAGTTTCCCCCAAGCAGACATGCGCTACAGCTCAAGCTACGTTCTCCCCTATAAGTAAGGAGATTCTCTCTCAGACCAGAAGGAAGCTTGGAACGAGACCCCCAACAAGTTTTTAGTCTGCCTGCATTAGGGAGATGACTTTGGGTATTTCTCCTGGTAATGCTAGTGTCATAAGTCAAATCTAAGTAAAACTGACTTCATTCTAAAACCTCAGCTATAGATTATAGGCTTGAAGAAATTATGGGCTTGGTGTCTGAGTGATAGTCTTTGCCCTTTGTTATACAGGAGGTCAAACTAGTATAATGGCTCCTCCTGCCTTAAAACGTATGCGTTATTTCAGAAGACCTCAAATCTTAGCTCCAAATGTCACTGTTTATTAGGGATTACAGTAACTGTGATGCTGATCCCCTGCTTCCATGTCCCCTAAAGGAGGAGTTTTGTATTCACTCTTTTATTGAAATGTCTTAAGGCTTGAAGAGAGACCAATGCCTGTCTGCCAATATGGACCCCCACTCATGGATCTTGCAAGGCTCGGAGTAGTCAGCTGTGATCTGAAGAGATAGCCCAGTCCTCTTTCTGATGGAACAGAGATCCACCTAGTCAAATGTCTCAGCGCAGCTTTTCCATTGCTGCCTGATACGGTATAAGAAGAGGCTTTAATTTCCTTTTTCAAAGAAGAGTATGAAAATCAAAAAGTAATTGTCACTACTTTGAAAATGTTTCACATTTTCTATAAAATACAGAAACTGCTAAGCTAGGTCACTGCAGGTCCCATATTCTTGTAGTCAATGCAGAAATCTAATTTACCTAATACTGAATACAGATTCATTTGCTTCTCTGACTTTAGCTATAAAGAGATGCTAAGAAAAAATAAAAAGGTCTGAAGTAGCCTGACTGACTTCTGGTCTATCACCTACAAGTTGTTCACTGCTTCCCGAGTCTAGATGAGTGGTATGTGGTTTACCCTTTTTATCCCAGTTATTCTAAAAGAAATTCATGTTTTTCTCAATCCGCAGACGGAGGCTCCCTTACTCTGACCCTGTTGACTTCCTCTTCTGATGTTTTTCTTTCTCACTAAAATCAAACTTTGCTTCCAGTACATGCAATAGCCATTGACCCTAGGAAGTAAGTCTCTTCCACTGATGTCTATACTTCAGTCTAATACTCATTGTATTGTCACAACAATCCTGGCTCTGGTTTAATAGCTATAAAGAGAAATGCATCTAAAAGGAGAGATCTGTAATATCCAGCTATAAAGGGAGATTCATGTGGGTGGTTGTAAAAGGCCGCTTTCTTGGCAAGTACAGAGACAGTTGAGAGGGGAAGTTGTTTTTCTTATTGGTTGATAGAAGCAAGGAAAAAAGTATACTTTCTTGCAAAAAACACATTGAAGTAACTTTGAAAGCATAACACAAACAATAAAATCAAGACCTTCAGCACAGCGCCTTCTTTAGTCACCCATTGTATTCCGTATTTAATGATGTTTTCTTAATTAGCATGCAAGAGACAAACTTCTAACAGCCCTTTTGGAGCTTCTTGATATCGGGGCTATGGCAAGTCCATTACTGCAACCGAGTTCTTTTGCATATTTTATGGGAAACAAATTTAGTACACACACAACACCTTCCCTAACTATCTGTTTTATTAATGGATATGCTAGTATATTACCATCCTTTAGGGAACCTTTTCAATATGTAATGAGACACATGATAAAAATGCAGGCACTAGGGTTTTCATGTTGGTTGTTCAAAGCTGATAAGGGAAACTCTTATCAAAGGAAGTATCATATCCGACAGTCTCATAATGAGATGAAATCCCATGGCCCAGAGTGAATGACGACGTTGATGAATGATCTTTGAAATGACCATTTGCTAAACATTCAGCATTACTGACAGTACAGTGTAAATACACATATGTATAAATATCTCCACTATTTGAACACAATGGTTCCAACTCAGCAGAGACCAACTCAACATATGCTTAATGTTAATGACTTTGGTAGGGCTTAAGCAAATGCCTATAATGCTTTGCTCTTAGCAGGGGAAACGTACCTGGTAAACAGAGAGATCATCTCCCATCTGCACCTGTACATTAGTAAGATCTTTTCCCATCTGCACCTGTACATAGCTAGCATGACTATTCACTGTGCACTAAGGGGCACTCTCAGCTCCGACGTACCTATGGAGTTGGAGGGTCTACAGCTGCTCAGAACATTTC
Organism: Caiman crocodilus; assembly: GCA_030014935.1. NCBI lineage: Eukaryota > Metazoa > Chordata > Crocodylia > Alligatoridae > Caiman > Caiman crocodilus. The sequence continues at coordinate 16,741,498 of JAGPOW010001327.1, forward strand.
AGGCCTGGACCATCACTTGTACTTTATGGAATTCAATCAACCTGTCACTTGGATCTCGTTTGCATTGTAATTTGAGAGGACAGCTAAGATGTTAACCATCAACTGAGCTTTATAAGTCGTGAACTTTCTTCTCAAAAAGGCAATGGCACATACCTTGGAACTTACACCATCTATTCAGGTATAAAATGTCTGAGTGTTTTCAGTTCAAGACAATTGAATGTAAATGTA
>JAGPOW010001327.1:16747812-16787239 GCA_030014935.1 Caiman crocodilus
AAAAAAAAAAAAAAATCCCCATAAATGTGAAATACTTTTGTAGCTGGTTTGCCATTTTATTATGCCATAAATGGCTGAATGTGTAGCACGTTACAATACACAAACACCTTACACGTTACAAACATGTGCATTGCCCCACAAACGAATAATCTGCCAGGGCCCACATATTCTCATTTTATACAACTCTCCAGGAATATTTTTAGAAATGTTCTTCATGACTTAAAACCCCTAACTTTTTAACCTCATTTCCATTAAATTGATTTGTAAATTTGTCTTGATGCTTTTTTAGCCATTCTGAGATATCATGATCTTGTACTGCCTGAAAACAAAGCAGCTGAATAAAGTAACAATCATCTTTCTCCACGGAAAGACATATTTTCAGCTAGTTCAGTAAAATGGCATTGCTGTTCTAGTCACTGTATGGCAAGATAATGTATTCTACTTAGTATTTTCATTAGGATTTTCTTGTTTTCTTTTTTCTTCGGAGTGCTGACAACATAGCATGTCAACCACATTTGACAGTTTTTTGAAGAATATCAAGTACTTTGTGGTGACTTAAAGAAGCTTATTGCCTCTTAAATTCCTCTCAAGTCTTTTTCCAGTTAGATAATTCAGTTTCTCTGGGTGCATCTACATGAGGTGGTTACTGTGGAGTTGCCTAATTAGCTGCACAGTAAATTGTCACCATCTACACAAGCAGTACTATTAGGCCAGAGTAAACTAATTAATTCCACTGTAGGATAATACTGCCCAACACAAATACTAGTCTACGATGGAGTTTTTCACTCCACCACAACGCGCACGTAGATGGTGACTGGGACTGGCTAGGGCACAAGGGTGTGGGGTGGGATGCCTGCCGGGGAGTCCTGCCCTGATAGCCCAGCCAGCCCCTCTGCAGCACGCTAAGGAGCCAGGCAGGAGAAATCCTGGGCTAGCGGGATGTCCCCACAGGGCCCCTTGCCAGCCTGAGTTGCACTGCCCCAGGCCAACGTTTCTGTAGTCCTGGGTGCACTTGTAAATGCTGGGACTCGCAGCAATGAACTCCATGGTGAACTGTGCCACAGTTTATTGTGTCAAAATAATTTCTTGTCCAGATGTGCCCTCTGAAAACTTCCTCTATGTATAAAGTCAAAAAAATACTTTTATACTTAAGACCTAGAGCATGAAAAACAAAACTGTCTCTAGCTTCAGAATAATGGAGAGAGTGAAAACCATCCAACCAGTACGATCAGAAAGAATTACTTTGTCTTCCAGAGCTCAGCACTGGGAAAGACTGATGCTGCAATTGATGAGATAGCTCAGGAATATTAATAGTATCAAGTAAATAGTATTTGGTTTCTGCAGTAGGTGAGTACAGGGATGACTCAATGTTATAACCAGAAGAAGTTGATTTGCTTGTTGGAAGTGCAATTTCCTCCTCTTTGATTAGCCATGTTTTAAGTGATTTCATGTTAGCACCTAGAGGACATATACTTTATTTTTATGCTGTGCTCATTCATGAAATGTAGTCTATAGTAATATCTACCTGGAGTATTACAGCATCAAACTGCTACATGGCAGGAAAGGATATAACAGCCTGTTTTCTTACAGCAAAAAACTACCCTGGGACAGAAGCAGACAGGTGACCTCTATACTGGTGGAATTTATGAGGATGCATTATTTCACTAAAGCTTTTTTCTGGGTAGCTTTATCCTGGCTAAGACTTGGCTACCAAGAGGTAGTTGACATCCCAAGGAACGAGAGATCCGAGATCCTTCTTGAGCCAGAAAACCTGAGTTGCCAGTAGACAGCTGCAATAACTAAGTAGTGTAAAAATAATATCCAGTAACTTTAACACCAACAAAAATAACAATGATATAAAATATTTCACATTGATAATATACAAAAACTTTTAAAACCAGCAAAATGGCACAAACCTTCTTCACAAATTTCTCCTTTGTATCCTGGGACACAGATGCAGACTCCCATGATGCAAGTACCATGGCCAAAGCAGGTTGGGTCAATACATTGCTCTTCTGGAACATCACACTCTGCTCCTTTCCATCCATTCCGGCATACACAGTGACCTTTCTCATATTCCCCATTTCCACTGCACAGCACGGGGCACGAGTCTAAAGAATGCAAATAGTTTGTTCTCTAAGACGCATTTAAATTCTCAGGGATGAACATCCATTACATCTATCATTATTTGGTATGTAATATTACATTTCTGCAATAGAGTTTAATGCTTATGAAAGACCAGAAAATGGAATACGAACTCTCGGTCAACAAGCATGTTTCACAGTAGTATGAGCTTCCCCACCGTGCTCCACTAATGCCATAACTCTGACCTAACAGGAACAGCTGTAGAGACAAAGACGACTGTACAACGGATCAGTCCCTCTGTCTATGCTTACTGCGGTCTCTTTACTAAGACTTTTCACAATGATACATGCCAGTGATAACCGAAGGTATGGGTTCTGTGATGTTAAAACCTGTTAAAAGTGAACCAAAATAGGACATTATTATCTCTTCCTTATTATTATCATATTCTTTCCTTTATACCACTGAACGACCTTAAGATTATTGAAAGTTTGGTCACTACTGCTTTGGCGGTACATTAACAATCCGGATGAGAGGCTTTGTACAGCCTATTACACAGTCAATCCTCAAACTATAATGTAAAGATTAGAGTTGAGAGATGAGTAAAATAGATTTGAGGACCTCCAAACACATACTTGGACAATGAATAAGAAAATTGCAGTGTATATTTCTGTGCTGTCTCTGCTCTGGCTGAAGAAAGGGCTTTAGGGCTCTTGTGATATCAGTGTGACATGCTGACAGTACTTAAATCCTTCCCCAATTCTTACAGCCATTTCTATGAAATAGAGATGGTTCGCTCTTAATTTTTGTGGTGAACCAATATTCTCTTTTTCTCTAACTCTAAAACCTTAAAATAGCAGGTGATATTTATAATCGTCGAGAAAAAAAAAATCCCTTTCCACTCTCATTTTTATATTTCTTTAGATTTTTCTTTTCACTCCCAATCCCAATAATAATGCCACAGCAGTAGTAGCTTGACACCTGTTATTGTCGTGAAGCCAGACAATATTCCTAGTCAATTTTAAACACCAATAAACTAAATACTAAATCTCATTCTACTTAAGAAGCTGAGACCTTCCATTACCGAATGGCCAGCGAAAAGGTAAGTGTGGGAGAAACAATGGATCCTAGGAATCACATATTTGTATTTGGGTATGCGTGTGCACGTGTTTGGTGGGAATGGGGGCAGGAATGAGAGCAAAGCACTTCACAGTGGTTGCAGTTGAAGAAAATTGCAGTGTATATTTCTGTGCCGTCTCTGCTCTGGCTGAAGAAAGGGCTTTAGGGCTCTTGTGATATCAGCGTGACATCCAATATAGGTGCTCAGCTCATATTCAAGAGCAGTTTGAATGGATGTACAGAAGATTACCTTTTGCACAGTCAGGACCAAGGAATCCTGGGAAACAGTGGCAGTGACCTGAGACACATTCTCCGTTCCCATTGCAATTAGTAGAGCAATCATCCATGATTTCTATTCACACAGGAAAGAAAAAATAAAAAAAAAGGACTGAGCAGACATTTGAAATGAGTAGCTCTTCTGGCACAGTGATTTGCAGGACATCTCCAAAAAACAAACATGCACCGTGGCGGTAAGTTGCTCATTTTCAGTCATAGACAGCGGAAGACAAAATTTCTTTCAGCAACTTACAAATATTAGCTTTTGTCTTGACAGCTTAGATGTAACAAGTACAGCATTTATGTTACAAAGGAAAGCTTTTAAAGTAAGTGTTCATGTTAAATTCATCACCATTAAAAACATTAGAAGAAGAACCTAAGTATCTGTCGAGAATCACTTGTGAATCTTTCCTTTGTTGTTTTACTAATTTGTTTCAAATCTGTTTATAGAAGAAAGAACTTGCTATGGAGGAAGAGTTGGCTGAAGTCTCCGCTAATTCTTTCGAGCAGATGGATTCACTCTTGTGTAAAGCAGGAATAAAGTATCGTTTAATGTGCAAGGTATACGACTAGCAAAATGTGACACGACCAAGGTCTTTTCGCTAAAGTCGTAACCAGATCTGTCTCCACGAGTACATTTCTTTTAAACGTAGATTTCACGTTTGGAGCTCATTCCATCTTCTAGCTCTGGGGAAGTAGTCCCTATAGATTACAGGTCTGTTCTATGTCCAGTCACTGATTAATATTACTTATATAATTAAATCCACATTTTCCCAAGCATTTCAACTTACACAGCAGCTTAAAAACAATACGTGATCTCGCTATGAAATACATGCAGCCGTGCAAACGTGAGGCTGCCACTGCGAGAGCTAACCTAAATTAAGCACGGCGGCGCCCTGTAGGAAGCCTTTCCAGAACAGTGAAGGGTAGCAGAATATGGATGGCGGTCTCTAAAATGAGGGAATTTGTCCACTGCAGCTCTCACCTTTAAGCAACGCTGCCCTACGTAATAAACTAAATCTACTTTTAAACTCAAAATATATACACAACTGTTGATATTTAAATTAAATATTAACTCAATTACTTTGCAGTACAGATGACAGGCCTTTTCACAAATTACGGGAACTACTTTAAGTCCGGTTGTTTATTTCTTTTGTAGAGGAATGAACTAGCTGTGAAGCTCAGTCTACGTATTTCCTCTGAGCTTGTGGAGAAGAAGGCTGGGCCAGAAGCCTAAGTCAAACCACCTATACAAAGATGCCAGGATTTAGGAGGATAATCAGGGAGAAGTATAAGAGTAGGAAAGAGTTCAGAGTTGGTAGAAGTTAAATACTTTGCATAATTTCAAACAGGTCAGCAACATGTCAGCCTCCCTGAGCCTCTTTTGGGGAGGGTGGGATATCAATCTATTAAACGAATAAATATTTTTTTGCCCCCTCCACCTAGCCTTTTGCCTCCAAGCAGAAGCAAAATTCACCCTCAGCTTTCCCGGGGATGGAAGAATGCAGGGCAAACTCCTTTAATACGAAATTCTGGGTCTATTGGACATGAAGGATTACATAAACATGTCTCTTCTCCTTGCAAGAGACTCACTTTCCATTTCAAACATAAGAAGTATCAGCTTATTTCATGAGGAAATTCCTCCTGCAATTCCTCACTGCCTTTTTGATTCGTTTGAGGCTAGTCCTTGATCATCTTTGTTTGAATGGCACTCTCCATTGTCCCATACATCAAGGTCTTTAGCATCGAGTAAAAATAGAATCTAATTGTTAGAGAGAGCAGATGGTATGTCCATTACTAGTAAAGACATCTTGCTAAACATATGGCTGAACAGGTTAACTAAAGGGCAAAGTGGTTAAAGTCTTACAGCAAACAAAGAATGCCATAAATTCTAAAGCACTTGGCCATAAATTAAAGTTTTAACAAATACTGTTTGTTACAACTTCCCACCAGCCATATTCAAAGCCAGGAAAATATTAAGCCCCCCAAAAGGTTTGATTCACTAAGAGGTCACAGAGCAGGAGGTAGGTATTTCTTTCCTCACCCAAAATGTGCAAAAGCTGACTTTTATCTTCTCTTCCTCGAGAGAAAGGAGAACCAAGATCACAGATATTTCTCAGGGAGTACACATCCGGCATAAAAAAGCTTGTGCAAATGTTCCCCTTTTAATTTACTGCAATAGATCACCAGAAGGTACTCATGCATTCAAAACGACTTTTACACTGATATTAAGAGATATCATTCATTAATTACCTACTTAATTACCTGATAATGTTATTTTTTTTAAGTATAGGAATGTCTGATAGGGCTGTGAAAAGCTTTGGTCGCTGATTTGATTCGGAGGCGATTCAGTCTGCTTCGGCAGCCAAATCTCTGAATCTGAATTGAAATCAGGAGACCCATTAAATTTCTCTGAATTGAATCGGAGAGATTTGACAGTTTGGCCATAGACACAGCTTTATGTTTTTTCTATGTACTTCCAGGTACCAGGCGCAGCTTGTGAATGCTGAGATGGTGGGGTGGATGGAGTACTTCCAGTCCACTTTTGGGTCTGCCGTGGAGTGTGTGGGAGACCCCCCTCCAGCCCCGCGGCTTGGTGACTGGTGCCTCCTGGGTATGAGGGTGCAGCCAGGGCTCCCCTGCAGCCAACCGCCAAGTACTTCCGGCCCACTTCTCCCTCATGCTCCCGTGGGATGCTTCATCCATCCCAACACCTCATCATTCACGAGCCACACCTGGTACCTTGAGGTATGTAGAAAAACATATAAAGCTGTGTCTATGGCCAAATCGCTCGTTCTTCAAATCGGAAACAAATCCTCAGATTCAGATTAGGCCGAATTGAATTGGGACAGCGATTCGAATCAGCAAATCAAATCACTGTTCCCTCAATCGGGCCGAATCTGAATCGAATACTGCCCGCTTTGCACACCCCTAATGCCTGATTCTCTTCTTATGCATCAGTAAAGCAGAAGTATCTCCTCTGAAGGAAATCAAATCATAGCTCAGTAAAATTTGTCCGTGTCAGATTAGAATTAGGCTCACAAAGTATTTTTCAAATGCAGGGGTTTCTTTAATACAAGAACGTGAATAAGAATGGCAGCATAACTGTTCTTACCAATTGCTGTAGTTAGCACAAAGACTTGCTCCATTTTCTTTCCATCATTGTAAAATGCCATGTGCCAAACCCCCTGATCCATATATTCAATGAAACCTGTCTCTTGCAGTGAGGTTAAGATCAGATTCCTAGGCGCATGCTGAGACTCCTCTGAGTTCCTTGGCTCTTGTTTAATTAACTGTTTTCCATCCATCAGTTTTACAAAATCAAACTGAAATAATAATGGGAAAATTATCTTAACTAGAGTATTTTTATAGTGTTGTAAACCAGGCAAAGTTACTATGCATGTCTCAATCAAAAAGGGTTAGACAGTGTAACTCTCCAAGGGACTGTTTGACTGAGCATTCACCAATAGGCGAGTTGTACAACCTTGGCTATTAAGCTTCAATTCTTCATTCTGTACAAGGAGTAATTACTGATCAGAGATTTAGGATGAGATCTTATCTTCACGTTGTAGCAGTTTGAATCCAAACTTGTTCCTTTAAATTGACTCCAAAATTATATCTTTGTAATGAGCAAAGACTAAAATGTTTAAACTTCAGTGCCTATGTTAGACACTCCCTAAGATTTAAGTGCCAGCATGAAGATTTAGGAGTTGAAGTTTTGACACTTAAACACAAAGACATTTGACCTTAGTAAATGTATGTTATCAGCTGATCTGAGCCTTCAAGAGGCCGAGAAGCGATTACTAAATACATACACTTCCCCTTTTTCTTTGTGGTTGATTTTACTAATACACATACAAATATATAGCTTGATATGGAAAAACTTGCAATATTTATTGGAGCTGCTAAATGAGCTATCAGGCGAGGTTCAGTTGATTTCTAAGGGTGCTGGATCAGGCCTTCAATGCATTTGAAATGAAAGCCCTTTTTTTTAAACTCCAAACCAAACCATTCAATGAAAACACAAAATACTTGGAGTATCTGTAGATACTTGTGATATCTAATGTTTTAAGAATGCTGAACAGTTACAGCTTCAGAAAAGGCCATAGGAGCTATGAGTAGTTATCACCCCTGAGACTAAAATTCTCATGGACCTACTACAAGATTTCAGGAGAGCATTAACAATGTTTAGATATGCCCCTGACCTGTGATCCTGCTCCATCGTAGCTCAGATAGCTTCTAATTAAACGTCAGAAACATTCATTTTATATTCCAAATATGGCAAGCAGGAAAATATCTCAATATGAATAGCATTAGCTAGATTTCCTTCTTAAAACTTACTAGCAGTAAACTTTCACAACTTACATTATGATTCAAAGTTAGAACTTGCATATCATTTTAACACATCTTCACATTAGCTTTGTGAGCAGCTTGTTTTGTTGAAAGTGAATTGTGAAGTTAAGTAATTACTGGGAACTCAACTGCTAAAAAGACAGAAGCTTTTTTTTTTTTTTTTTTTTAATCTATAGCTATCACACCATGCTGATCCGAAGGATGAACCAGGGGATGCCTGACCTTGGTGCCTGGCCAACTCTATGGCTGCACAAAGCAGTGGTAGTATCCTGCTGAGATAGCAGTAGTATCCTGAACTGTCTCCTCCTAATCTGCATAGAGGTATTTAGTATTGCTAACACGCCTGCTGCTATCGACTCTTTATGCCTCGTCTTGGATTGCAATTGGACCATTAGAAGGGAGGGAAAAATGGGTAAAGGTTAATATTTACATCTAAGCATTCCTTCCTGGCTTTGTAATCATGTTCTGAACATTAATATCCGCAGAGGTCTCTGAAAATGTAAAGCACAATAGAATTGCTAAGTGTTATTATTAATTACCTGAGTATGAGTGGGTGGAATGTTTCTTCTGCCATAAATCCCCAGCAGAGAGTCCTTTGCCAGTGAAATGTTAAATTTCAGGTACACCGGGTGATGGATAGTAATTTGAAAACGCCAGAATAAACCTGGTGGGATGGTCTGCATAACTTGGGCTCCAATCTCAACTTCTCCGGTGTCTATGGCCCGTCCTTTCTGAAACACTAATTCCCCAGAAACAAAGAAAACAGTGAGTTGCTGTACACACGCAGAGTGAAAATACGAGGGTAGGCGGGTAATCAGTAGTAGCTTTTAAGCATATACTATGTGTAAAATTAGCCAAGCATTATTCAACTGAACTCCAAATTAATTAATCGGAAAACAACATTTGCAGCTACACACGAGGCAAGAGACACGAGGCAAATGAGTCTCAGCGTAGCCAGGAAAATGGGACTCACTGCATGCACATCTTAGGATACACAAACAAAACCTTCTAGCAGAAGCAAGCCCTAACGCAACACAGATGGGAGAGCTGACAGTTATTCCAGACTGCAGCCTGATAGGATGCTGTGTAAACTGAATAAATGGACACCACCGTAGATGGGCGGAAGACCATCAGGGTCTGGTGGCGAAAGCTGAAGGCCAAGTCTGGATTTTTCCTAGCCACTATTGCTAACGAGCTTATTATGATAGCGATAATCTAGTTCTAGAAACATAAAAAAAGAAACATCTGCTGTTGGTTGGACCTGCCATGTAGAAGATAGATATAAGATAATGGGGCATAAGGATGAAGGCAGGCATTAAATCTGAAGAGATACTTGGCGCCGTTTCATTGTACCTTTTCAGACACCTACAGTATGGAACTTCATGCAATGGTACGCAAGGACTGAAATATGCAGGGAAGTGGAAGAAGCACAGAAGGCATTGCCAAGCTGAATCGGAATTGGCTTGCTTTGCTGGCTTGTGTCACTACCTTTATGTTTCTTACAGCTTGCCAGCAATTAGCATCCTGCCTGGCGGCAGATCGTGGATCAATCCTGCTACCATCAAAGCTAATTCAATTGTAAAAAAATGCAAAGACCTCAGGCCCTTGAGCAGAAGCAGGATAAGATCCTATGTTGGGACCTAAAATAGATGGTCTTGACCTCAGGAGCCCAGTCCATTTATGTATCACCTCATCCAATAACACACAGACCCAAAGGGAAAGGAATTTAATGGGAATCTCACACAGCAGTGTATTTAACAAGTAATAATCCATGTATATAGAATACGGTAAATTGCTACCTAAAAAAGAAAACTGTAATAAAGCTGTGGCTGGGTTTTCCCTTAGTGTATTAATAGCATAAAGATCCTTGGTGAGATCCCACATGGGATTTGAGAAATGTGGGTGGTAGATAGATAACTTCCTTTATGAACAGAGCCTTAATATGTTAGGGAGGAGGGATTCCCAGGACACTGATCTGTGGCTTCTCTGTGTCACCAGAATATAGCAACACAGCCAGGGCAGGAGCCAGGAGGTGGTTCTCAATCTAGTGATGCGAGACGCGAACAAAACAATGCAATGGGACCAAATGTGGAACATGCAATATTGGAGTAGAGAATGAATGTTCTAAGAGACTGAAAAACCCCATTTTACTCCGTTTGCATTAGAATCATTTCTAACTGGTCCTTTAACAATATTTTGGAGTGAACCTAAACTTTTCTCCAGTTCCCTTTCCAGAGTACTCTGGAGACAGCAAATCTTAATGATTCTTTCCATGCAATTACCCTAGGCCAAGTAAAACACTATGGAACTTTTTGGTGGTATTGACACATCATAATTGAAGCAATTCAATTAGGAGGTTTTCAGGATATAACTGTAAGGTCAAGGACACAGTACTGGTTTTAAAGACATTAGCATTATCAGTTAGTATTTTAAAAATCTGATAATTAGACCCAAGCAAATAGGCCGCTGCTTCACTGAACAATGTCTTTCTTATGATTTAGACATAGATACAGTTGAAGACAGAATATTTTTTAGCGGTGCAATAAGATTTGGTTGAATTGTATGTCAGGGCTAATAATAAGATACCTTATTCTTTTTCAGCAGAGGATGTCTTAGTTTACATTTACATATCCTTTATACATTCCTATTTTTAGTTTTACCTCACTATAAGTGGAAGACATCAATGTTGGCATACATAATCTTAGTCACTTCGCATACACAGTTACAAAGGAAGTGAAATAAAACACCTAATCTAACACTATTCACTTGCAATATTACCACATTTATTTGCTTCCAAGACAAGATAATTTCCCCCCCCCAGTTGCTATGGGGGAAAAAACCCCTAGTTTTATAATCACATACAAAGAAATATCACTGAATACATTGTCTGTACTTAAACTGCCGCCAAAACAGCATGTGCTCATCAATGGAAACCAACTATCAACTATGAAGTTGATTAAATGCAGCCAACTGAGTATGGCTATGAAATACATGGCCCACATTGGGCAAATACGCTGGATTTGGTTTTTTTTTATTTCATTTTAAAGGTCAAATCCATTCTGAATTCTATTGGGAAAAGCCCAATAGTCACGTTCCAAATTTTGACTGAGCAGAGGTCAATTCAAATCTGTGTGGTCCTACCACCGGAAAAAATATCTTCCCTCCCAGGCCCATTGGTCTGGGGCTTCAGACAGCTGTCCAAATACATGGCAGGCATCCTATGTACAAGTCCCCAACCCGGAGGCCTTGAGGTTTGGCTGCTCCGTAGTTTTGCCTGTTCCAAGCTAAAAGGTTGAGGAGCGAGCCATGGGGAAAGTGGGAATGAAATATCTCATTACTGCAAAATTGTTCAGTTGAGTTTCCTGAATTTGGGGAAGCTTACAGGGGTCAGCCTGCCCAGAGCACAAGGGACAGACCTCACCCTATAACTACACTTGATTGACTGAGAAGATCATGGAATCACTCCTGCCAGGGAAGCACGATTGGGAACCTACCATGAGAATATGTTAGCATAACCCATCTTACAGTTGAATAAGACAAACGGTGTCTATTACATGCAGTTCCCCTCACTGTTGACTCTTCCCAAAGTCATGGTGAGCCATGGCATTGCTCTCTGTTGCCTCCTCTCTCAGCATATGGTAAGTGTTGCCCCACCTTACGGTAACGCTGTATCAGCCTCCCTATGCCTCATCTGCATATACGTTTTTGGAGCATCCCAGGACAAGAACACCCAGTTCCAGCCATGAGTGGGGGTTGATTAGCATATGGATCCTTTGGTAGGGGGTTATCTGGAGTATACACATACTGAGCAGTGAGGCCAACTTGGAGGATGAGGCCAGACTAAACATATGTGCCAGGCTGAGACAGGGCACAATGGAGGGATTCTGGGTATGCTATGTTATGGCTCACCATGACTTGAAATGCTGTGCAGTGAACTATGGGGTACATCATGAGTTTTTTGGCTGTGGACTAATACCATGTATTGTTTACCTGGCATGGGATGATTGAGTTTTTTGACTAAGATCAAGCAAGTATGACTAGCGACATCTGAACCCCAAGCATCTGAGCCTAGGGCTTGCATGTATGATGCCTGCCTGGATTTTGGGGAGTATGTAAAGCACCAGACCAATGGGTTTGGAGGGAGGACACTTGCCAGTTGATAGTGCCCCACACGCTTGATGGCTGAACTCTGCTCTGTCAAATTTTAGAACCTGACTTTGCCCAACTGAATCTGGGACTGATTTGGCCCTTGAAAATAAATATATATATATAAAATGATTTATACAGAACGCTGCTCAAAATTGTGTTTATGAAATAACTGTGTTAAAACTTGCAGCAGTTTAAAGAAAAAAGGTAACATGCGTCAGTTCTGGATGAATGGGTACTATATGTAAATTGCTACAGTCATGTTTAAATTGCAAGGTTGCTGTTTTCAAATTTGTTCCTCATTTCCATATGCTCAGGAAGATCAGGGTCTGGCCATATGGGGAGGAGAAAAGGGTAGAGCCACAATGACAGGAGAAAAGGTTGGGGGCAGGGAGAAGTAGGGAGCAAAGGGCTACCTGATCCCCCAGATTTATTTTCCCAGCTGTAGAAATAGGAAGGGGAGAAATTTGAGGCAAACCTCCAGTACCTAGATTCTGGAAATTGTGAGAAATGTATAAATTCACCATATATAGTATCTAATTACTGCAGGGTTGTCTTATAGATTCATAGACATTAGGGCTGGAAGGGACCTTGGAAGATCATTGAGTCCAGCCCCGTGCCCCAGGGGCAGGAAGTCAGCAGGGATCACAGGATCCCAGCAAGATAAACATCCAAGTAGCTCTTGAAGGTATTCAAAATAGGTGCTTGAACCACCTCTGGCAGCGATCTGTTCCAAACCTTGGAGGCTTGTACAGTAAAGAAGTTCTTCCTTATGTCCAGCCTAAAACTATCCTGGAGGAGTTTGTGACAGCTCGACCTTGATGTCCTCTGGGCACTCTGGTGAACAGATACTCCCCCAGATCCTGATGAGCACCCTGATAAACTTATAGGTCACCCCTGAGCCTGCACTTTTCTAGGCTGAACAGTCCCATAGCTGTCAGCCTCTCAACATAAGGTCTGTTTTCCTGGCCTCTGATCATGCACGTGGATCTCCTCTGCACTCTCTCAAGCTTCTCCACACCCTTTTTGAATTGTGGAGCCCAAAACTGAACACAGTACTTCAGCTGCAGCCTCACCAAGGCTGAGTACAACAGGAGAATGATGTCCTGGGGTTTGCTTGAGAATCATCTATGGATGAAAGTCAGGTTTTTGCTTGCTTTACTAGCTGCAGCATCACACTGAAGGCTCATGTTTATCCTGTGGTCAATCATGACCCATAAGTCCCTTTTGTCCATGGTGCTAGCCAGCGTAGCACTGCTGAGCCTATAAGCATGCTGCAGGTTTTTCTTCACAAGGTGGAGAACCTTGCAATTTTTTTATGTTAAAAACCACCAGGTTTTCATCCGCCCATTTCCTGACCTGTCAAGGTCTGCCTGGATTGCCCTCTTACCCTCATGTGTGGATGCTTTACCCCAGAGTTTCATGTCATTGGAGAACTTGGCCAGGCCACTGCTGACACCAATGTCTACATCATTAATGAAGATGTTAAATAGTATAGGCCATACAACAGAGCCTTGGGAAACCCCACTGGTCACAGCGCACCACGATGATTGACTTCCATCAACCACCACCCTCTGGGTCCGACCATGAAGCCAATTCTCCAGATCATGGTGAGGCCGAGGCTGCAGTTGGCCAGTTTTGTCCAGAGGTGATCATGGGATACCAGACTGAAGGCTTTTTTAAAGTCAAGATATATGACATCAATCTCTTCTCTCTTGTCCAGGTGACAGGTCATCTGGTCGTAAAAGGAAATAAGATTGGTCAAGCAAGACATACCCGCAACAAACCCGTGCTGGCTATCCCTCAGGATGCTGCCGTCAGCCAGTCTGTTAAGAATGGCCTCTTTGATAATGTTTTCCAAGACCTTCCCCAGGATAGAGGTCAGGCTGATGGGCCTATAGTTTGCCGTATCCACTTTCTGCCATCTTTTGAAGATAGGCACCACATTGGCCTTCTTCCAATCTTCAAGCACTTCACCAGAGCAGCAGGAGTTCTTGAAGATCAGTGCCAGATGCTGAGCTACGATGCTAGCCAGCTTCCTTAGTACCCTGGGGTGTAAACTGTCAGGGCCAGGCTGAGACTTGAAGGTATCCAGCCTCTCAAGGTGTTCCTTCATGAGGTCAGCATTGATGGAGGGTAAGGGCATGGGCCCTGTCCTGTAAGGGGCATGTGTGTCCCAGGGACTGGTGAAAAACCAACACAAAGTACCCATTTAGCAAACTGGCTTTTTCCTGGTTGTCAGTTGTTCCATCTGGGTTAGCAGGAGTCCAGTGTTGCTTTTCCTCCAGCTCTCCACATATCTAAAAAAGGACTTTTTATTCTCCTTGATATTTGTAGCTAGTTGGAGTTCAGTCGCAGCCTTGGCTTTCCTGGTTCGCTCCTTGCAGATCTGGACCAGTGCAGAGTATTCCTCCTTGGAGGTGGATCCAGTTCTCCATCCTTTGTAGGTCTTTCTTTTTATACACAGGAGGTCTGTTAGTTCCCTGGAGAGCCAAGGGGGCTGCTGTGCCCTTTTGCCGCCTTTCCTCCGAGATGGGATAGACTTTGCTTGTGCATCCAGGATTGTTCCCTTGAGGAGCGACCACTTGTCCTGAACTCCCCTCCCATTTGGGTTGTGGCCGTTTAGGGCCTCACCGACAAGCCTCCATAGCTTGTTGAAGTCAGCTTTCCTGAAGTTGATGACTTCTGTATTGCTGACTGTCTTGACCAACTTTACAGCAGATGGTGAAGGTGATCAGCTCATGGTCACTGTCACCCAGCTTCCCTTTGATCATTGGGTCCCTGATTAGGTTGTCCCCCATTGCCAATACCAGGTCGAGCAGCATTTTACCTTTCGTCAGCCCATAGACTTCTTGCATCAGATAGAGCTCATCCATGCATGAGAGAAAGCTCTGCGACTGCTCAGGTTTGGCCGAGTGCTCTTCCCACTAGACGTCTGGGTAGTTGAAGTCTCCCATGACAACCATGCTCTTGGAGCATGTGGGCCTTATAATCAGAGTTGTCTTCTATTCAAGTAAATATGGTAGTATCTTCTGAACGTTAAGCTTCCCAGCTAATCGTAACAGCACAAAATGGCCATTGTACTCAGAGCCTCAGTGGGAGGTAGGTGGCTAGCTATTGATTTGGACTACTTCAGAATAGGCTCAAAAATCAAAGATGAAACACAGGGATCATATTGGACCAGAAATGGAAGTGCTTATGCAGTCTGGTAGCTTCCAGAGCAAGTCTCACTTTTGAGTCTTCACCATCTAAACATCACGTGTATCTTGCTTAGATGCCTACAAGGACAGTGTGAATTAAGCCATCATGCCTGCTTCACATAAAAACAATATAGCCACTCCTATTTCAGCTCAATTTCTAAGCTAGGTACTTGACAATATACATACCGACCTATGTTTTATTGCTGTTTCCAGAAGAACTCAGTGAAAAACGCTTTGCAAATGGGGAGACTTGCTGCCCAAGCATATCTTGAATGGCACTGACTCACTTCAGAATATGAGCAGGTCAGGATTTTGAAAAAGGGGAGGAAGCGGGGAAGGAGGGAAATGGTGTGGCACAGCCTCACATACATCACAACATTTTGTTTTCCAGTTAAAGAGAAAACAGACACTATCATACTACTAATACTAGGGAGCCAGCATTGTATTATTCAGTTTAAGATCAAAACAAAAACAAATATAACTATTGGGATGTGCACTAATTTGCTAGATTATATATCAGATTAAAAATAATACTAGGCAAAAATAATCAAAATAGTCACAAGATATTGTCTCATTAGTTCTGTCGTCTTTATAGTTAAATGTATATTCAGACCTTCTTGAGCCATTTTGGCAGGGTATCCAATACTTCACCGTCACTTGTTTTCACACTTAAGTTAATATTATCACACCTGAGCTAAAGGTTTTGGCTAGAGGTACAAAGAGTCTGCAGAGCTGTTAGACAGGCATTCCCAGGAATAACCAATAGGCAGCCCCATTCCAGAAGTTTGAAGAATGGAAAATGAAGACCGCTGAAAAGGAGAGAGGGTCGTTAAACCCAAGCAGTGGAGAGAAATAAGCATGAATCAGGGAGATGTTAATGAGCCATGAAGTCAATTGACGCTCTCAGCTCTGACTAAATAGAAATGCCACTGCCCCTCCCATGCAGTTGGTTGTAAAGCCTGGGTGGAGCAGGTATCAAAGGGGGTGCAACTGCAGCCCTCCTGGATCTGCCCCCGCCTCAGAGTATTGTGTGCATACAACAATCCTTTTCGTTAAATTATTCTGTTTAAAATTTGATAGTTTTTCTAAATACTCTTCTTAGTACAACCGCCAAATTTCACTAACCAGCTTTAATCCTCCTCCATTCTTTGTGCACATACTGTTTTGTAATTCTAAAAGCAGAAGATGGATTCTTAATCGCAGGTCTCTTATGGTTTCAAGAATGTAAAAACCTGAACAGCAAGGTGCCAATTATCTTCACAAGAAAGTACTCATGGGTTGATTATTACTGATTCCTGTAACAATCAATCTCCTTGTGCTCCCCTGGTAAATACCAGCATCAATAAGATGTCTGGGTTTTTAATCATGTATTAAAATGTTAACTCATAGCCACAGGTCAGCATGTTACAAAATGTCTTCTCAACTTGCTTTGCCACTTTGGAAATTTGATTTTCATTAAAAGATTAGTTAAAATATATGCTTTCAAAGGCTGTCAGGCTCTCTTGGACTGCCACATGGAGCAGGTACATGAACAGCACAAATGCCTGGCAGTTCTTATCTTTCTTTGCAACATCTCTTTAGGCTTCAAGTTTAGAGGGGAAATATCACACCTTATCCATTAGATGCGTGATGAGTTCAGGAAGACCTATGCTGTGCACTCTCTACATCCAAATGAAAGTTGCTGAGGCTTCCAGGTATGCTGCCTGACAGTCCAAGTGCTCTTTTATAAAAGAGATTGTAATGGAGACAATGGTACAAATATCTGCTGGCAGAGCTGGGGTCAGACCTACTAACCAAATTAACTCTGCTGGCAAAGCCTTCAGTGCAGACCCAGCCCTGCCCAGCGGTGGAGCTGCTGTTGTTTTGGGGGGGCTGGTACAGCTCTGAAAACTTTCTCTTGTTTGCAGAGCTGCATTCACACCAACGGACCCTGCTGCTTTGATGTAGAAAGGCAATAGCCGCCCCGGTGTGCCTTGGGTGGCTCATGCTGCCATTTTCCACATGCATGGTAATGAGCTATATGTGTCATCTGTTTGTAATTTGGGCCTCTGGTGCATCAAACAGCCTGAAAAGGAAGGTGTCCTCATTTTAGGAAACTCCTGAGTACTAGGCAGAGAGCTTTGAGGTGCTCAAGTCTTGCTTCCCCTTGTCTTAGCACCAGCAGGTGAGATCTCGTCCCAGCGTGATGGGGTAGGTGGTTGGAAGGACAGGAAATGAAGACGAGAAGTCAAACCAGGGGAGAAAACTGAAAACCAAAAACACATGCATGAATCGGGCAAGATCCAAAGAGCTGTTCTCCTGTGTGTTTCCAAGCATGCATGGAGTACTAGTGCCCCTTAGCGCAAACTATCTCAAGCGGGCTGAGAGAGGAGGAGAGGGGAAATCAGTCCAACTCCCCTCAGTACGGAGCAGTGGATCCAGGGGATGCACCCTCCTATGAGGTGGAGCAGGACCCACAGTCCTCCATGCACGGGAGCTCCTGAGGAGCAAAGCACGGAGCGGATTGGGTTTTACCTACTCCGGTGAGGCCCTAGAGACGCACACGCACACAGTCCCCAACATCTAACACGATTTGTAACTCTGTAATTTAGCTTGTCCTTTGATGTAGTGAACCCTTTCCATAAATCCCCTGTTAGAAGCCAAATGCTTCAGAAAAGCTTTTGTTAAATTTGAAGTATATTGATAAAGTGATTTAATATAGTTGCGAATAAGCTGTCTAAGGTTCCTTGGCCCTTTCCCATATTGCATCAGGGCACAAATACAGTTGTGTCTACAGTATTTACTGTAACTCACCATCAATCCATTCTAAGGGAAAAAAATAATAAAAAACAACAACACAGTTGCCTTCTTTTATATATTTTTATTGCTCATTTTTCTTATATGATCTCTTTCCACTTGTGCTACTTTGATTTGTAAGGCTCCTGTCCTGGGGTGCAATATTCTTTCAGTTAGGATTGCTGCAGCAATGTCTGATCTCATCACATATTGAGGAGACAGTGATACTTTGTGCACACAAAGACTGTTTGTTGCTTCCCCAGAAAGACAGACAATTTTTGTTGAAACATTTCAGGGCTCTCAGAATTATTTTAACTATTTTCCTCCTAGTCTTTTCCTCACTTCAAATGCTTTTTCCCCCCAGCTAGTTTTCTTGATTTTTCTCTTTTCTGATCCTCGTTTTTTCCTGTCCTATGACTATCATGAAAAGGGGGTTTTCTCTACCACCAAGAGAGTAGCAGGACTTCTGTCTTTCCATATTTACAGTGGACACCATGTTGCTCTTTATTTCGCCTAAGATTGTTCCAAGTTTCCCAAAGCTGGTTCTAATCACTGGGGGTTTTTTTCAAAAGGAGAGCAATTATTTTGTTACTTGAGCACCACTCTCTTTATGACCTGAGACCATCCACTGATTTCAGTGGGGAGTTGTGCTAAAAAAAGAAAAAGAAAGAGAAAGAAAAGGAAAAAGAAATCAATGGCACAACAGGCCCCTTGATACTTGCTTTCAAATTACACTGAAGAGATACAACCTTGATTAAAAAATTGCCAAACTGTGCCAAATATGTAATCTGAACTGTATTAAGGTTTCAATATTGTCAACCTCCCTCATTCCTACAAATTCACACATACCTTTCTTTTCTGCTTTATCAGACACCTTTCCTCCGATTGGCGAGTAAGTAGTATCCATGGATTCGGTCACTTTGTTCCCTTTGCTGACTCCATTTTCATACAACTGCCCTTCAACAGGCTGCAGTTGCCAGGTTAAGCCAAACAAATGTACTGCTGCAAAAAATGAAGACTGATTAATTGATTCCTAATCTACAACACTTTTAATTAAACTAAAAAAGAATGTTGTGTCACCATTTTCTGCAAAAGTCAGGTATTACTTGCTTCTGTTTAGAATAAATCAGAATTCCAAGTGCCCTAATAAGCAATTTATAATAGTACCTTAAAACTAAATGTTTAATTAGTTTTCACACTTTCTTTTGGAGACTGGCCAAAGCAGGCTGATGAATTTCTCCAGCAGCTAATGGAAATGCTTGCAATTCAAAGGATAATGGCTGTATGAATAAGGAAATGCCTTGGCAGATTCTAATGCCTCACCAATGCTAAGCCACAAGTTTCACCTGACAAATTGCTCACAGCTGTGCTGAATTAATACACTACCACAAAGTTAAGCCATTCACCTATTCCTACCCAATACTGAGCAAAACTCAGCCTACTGTGTTCCCGGGTCAATCTGGTTGACCAGATGCTGCCAGACTATCGAAGTGGAGGGGCACGGTCCCAATCTTTGAGCTCAAGGGAGATTGGGAACTGCTCCCCTCCCGCTTTCCAAGGGGTGCATGGCATCCCAAAGTGATTATGAAGATGAGGCGCAGCCACGGCAGGCTGCGACCAAGCTGTAGTAGGAAACAAGCTGTATCCCATAAAGGGTGTAGTTAGCAGCCATGTTCCCTCTGCACCACAACAGTTTCCAGTGCTGGCTCAGCCCGAGGATGTATGCAAAAGGCAGTGCTCAGTTCCCTGATGTGATAGATATAACAGGCAATAAAGGAAATGCTCTTAACATGTTTTAGGCCCTACTGGAAGACTACGCCAGTTAGGCTTCAGCCTTGAAATAACTGAAGATGTTGCAACAGAAACAAGGTCTTTGTGTAGACAGACATTACCTCCTACCATACCAGAAGTATAACATGATGAAATACAGGGAAGGGCTGTAAAGTCTGCTCAAATAACAACCATTACATGAACATGGAATAGTCCAGCCAACAAATCTAGAGAGACATCGTGTAGTTACGAGGAACACTTCCATTCTTTGCATCAGATCTCAGTGTTCATACATACACAGCAAACATGATGTTCCATGTTCTCATTTAATTAATTACCTGACAAGGCAAGAAAACATTCATAGGCTAGATTAAATCTGCATGTCAACCCAGAAGCGCATTCATTTTTCATTTAGGTTAGTGAAAATTGCTACAAGTCTAATGAAGGCAACAAAGTTAATGCAGATTTACACTGATGTTAACAGAGACTAGAAGCTGGCTTTCTTATCTTAAAATATGCAACTATTATACATACGTCTAAAATAATTTCTGGTTTACAGACTAACGAATTGGAAAACCAGTACAATTTATGAATACTGTGTGGGGTTGGAATGCTCAATATTATCTTTAGCAAAATGCCAATAAAATTTGGGACGTACAATCTTTTACCTTCCTTGCCCTATCCTTGCCTCTTCATCCTTGTGCCGGTCTTACCCTCCATAGTGCAAGAAGACAGAACTGCCAACAGAGGTTTGATGACTCTGAGCGTACCACTGACATATAATTGCTCTATATGATAAACGAGCTCCTACCAAGGAGAACTGGTTTCAAATGGGGAGCTTGCCTTGCTAATGACATCGCTTGGCAGGGGGCTGATTACCTGGTAGGAGGCTGATCACGGAGACACCTGGCAAACGGACCAAAGAAGTCGTAGGGGAGCAGAATTCAGTCTGGTTACGTTCAGCAGCAGGGGATGGTGCGGAGGAACAGAGCTGCATGTACTAGGAGCCTGCTGAGGTAGGGGTTGACCCTAAGGGACTTAAGAGGAAGCTGGAGCTAGAGAGAGGTCCTGCATTTTTTCCTTGTAAGCTCGGGAATGGTGCGATCTGTGTAAAGGCTCTGATGGCTGTTTCCTGCAGAGTGGAAAACCCACTTCCTGTCAGTGGGTGCTAATGGTAGTAACTATACATTCATTAATAAGCCTGATGACTTCCTTCTGTGTTACCATCACCATAAGGTGCAAGTCACAAGGTAATGTATCCTTTTGCCTTCCACGTTTCTTTTTTTACAGTGAATACCTGAAGCACTCTGTCAGCCATTGTCACCAATTCCCCAAGCTCACTTGCTTTCTCTTCCCTTCGGGCTGGAGAAGCGCTGCTGTTTTTGTAGCTCATGCCAGAACTTGGCAAGCTAGCAGAACTGTTTGTATGTATGCGTGACAGTCTGTTTCCTTCCTGAAAAACAGCAACTGTATTATAGAGATGATCGCGGTTGCCAGGCTTGGACTCATGTATTGTAGCCTGTGGGAGATTACATGTAATACCACTAGACAGGCTTCATGAGAAAGGCTGGATATTTGAACAACAAAGTGTATTGCTGAGAAAATAAGTTCTCCTTGAATTAAACTGAGTGATGTCTATCGTTACAGAAAGATTGCTATCTTGCAAACTTAAAATAAATCCAATTTTCATTACATTAACCAAGAAGTTGGTTTGGTATGTGTGTGAACTACCGCTCTTTGACAAATTACCTTCAAATCTAGGTATTACTTGTGTAATAACCAGATTACATGCAGCACTGAAAGCCATTAATTCTGGGAGAAGTATTTCTCAGAAGTTTACTAGAGGAAATAAAACATGTCTATTTAACAGATGCAGTGCTTTACCTCACCTCACCCTTTTCATTAATATTCTTCTTCTCTCTTGGTTAAAAATGTAAATTCTACAAAAACCTCTTTGCTCCTCTAGAACCACAGTGCAAAATGCCTGATAAAACTGCACTGCACGCAAGATTATAGATAGAGATATCTTTTTCGATTGGGATTGAGTGCTGTTTGCTTATAAATCTCTTTTGACTATCTTGAGCGCACAAAGCTTCATGCAGTAGGCACGTGCTCAATTTTACTAAACACTGGAAAAGATGCTACTGGTTTGAAGCCCTGACCTCCCATTGCCAGCATAATACTGGCTACCTCTCTTCCTCTTTATACATTCTCACTGCTGTTAGTACCAGTACCATTTTTGCAAACGGGAACAGCCAGCCTCACTTTCTTCTGTCTACTCGATATTGTAGCCTGTCACAAATCTCATCTGGAAACATCTCTTTTCTCAATTTTTCAGAGCCCCATTCTTCCATCCTTATAGCATTACTACTTAACTCCATAACTGTTTTATCTTCGGGCTACGTTCCTTCTCCAGGGGGCTTACACATAGCTCCTGCAGAGGTAATTTCAAAACAAGCAAACACATTTGCCTCCATACCGCGTTTGCCTTCTACACGGTATTTCGGGCGACAGTAGACATGACGTTCTACTGTACAAACGGCAGCTATACCATTTAATAGATTACGAGGCCCAGTTTCTCTCATACTGAACTTTGAGATTCAAGTGCAAAAGGGGAAATGCAATGTATTGCACTAATATGACAGATGGTTAATTAAAAGGCTGGTCCAGATGCTAAGCTCCAGTTTCCAGTCAATGGAGCTGAGGATAGTATAAGCTGTGGTAAAGATGCATGAAAGCTTCTTCTGCACTCCTTCCCTCCAGGGCAAGCCAGGCCTACTCAGATGGTAAATCTATGCCACACAAGAAACTCTCTTATTCACAAGAAACTCTCTCGGCTTGACTAGCAAGCCATTGTCACTAGAGTGACTTGGAGATTTCCACAACCTGATTTACGCCCCCTCTGCTGTCTAAATTGGCTATTTTAGCTGAAAAATTGTTTTATTGCTCAGGTATAAAGTAGGACACTGGTTCTAAAGTCTGGCCCACCCCATCCCCTGCCAGCTTACCATGTCCACGGCACCAAGGAGCGGGCAGCTATTCCGGCTCTCTGCCACCTGTGGAATTTCCTCTGTCAGTAGGAATCCTCCAGCGCTCTGCAAGGCAGCTTTCTAGTCCTTTTGCACCACTGAGATAACTCAAACCACCTGAAGCCACGGCTCTGGCTTTTCATCTAATGAGTAAACAATTGGCCTGCTCTATTTTGTTCAACTTTTCATTAAAACACTGACCTTCTAGATAAAGTAACTTGTATCTTATACATTTGCAGCAAACTCAGGTAAGGAGTTAGGAAGAGACCAGCCTTTTTTTTTTTTTTCTTTTTCCCAGATTTCATTTTGTAAACTGGATTAACCCACCATCTGCTACAAAGCCAATGATCTAATTTAATTTATTCTTATCTACCTTCTGTATAAGCACAGCTTGTCAACTTGTGTGCTGAAAGGTTGGCAGTATATGAAATGTGCGGTTTGGCTCACATGCAAAATAGGCTCTCAATTGTAGAGAGATGACAAAAAAGTCTTGTGCAATGAACACTTATCCAACCTTATGATTGCCTTGAGGGGACAAAAATCCCACAAACGTGAAGTCTAATTAACTGACCAATTGCCTTTCATGTTGCTTACTGTGCTACCTGTATTTGTTTTGGGAAATCTTAAACATCCTCTGCTAAGTCTAAGAATGACAGTCACTTTGATGTAACAGGCATTATCAACTGATCATTGCTTCCACACCTGGTCAGGTACTCTCCAGATACCAGAAAAAGGATTTAGCTTCCTCAACTACAAGCTGGCCCTGCTTATAAAGTTGGATTTAATCCATGCCATAAAGTGATGATGTGCATCACTTTTCAGTTGAAGATTAAAAATAAATGACCCGATTTTCATTTATACCAAGATCCCTTTATACTGGTTTGGCAGTATACGGAAGAAGTAAGGGGACTGTAAATGTAATTTATGCTGTGTAATGAGAATTAGGATCAGAGTTTCACTGTGGAGTACTATTTTGTAGGAGGGGCGCTCGTCTTTCCTTAAACTCATCCTGTCTTCTAAATAACATGCTAATGCTATTCTGCTATGACCAAGCTATGAGACTCTGTTACTACAAGGATCAATACTGCTTCATGAGTCCTACATTTTTAATTTGGATGTGATTTATCATCATGATGAAGCCAGAGATGTGATATCTGGCCAGGTAATTTCATGAAATGAAGATTTGTGCCATATGGTGACTATGTCCCTCTTGACTTTTAAGCACTTTCTTCTTTCAAAGTAATATATTTTTATATCTGACAAATAAAATCTTCAGGACAATTAAAGCTGTGGAGTTTCATTCAACTCACTCATGTAAGGAACAACCTGATTTCATTTTTCAAACTAGATAATTTCTCAGAACTAGGGACAGATAACAAAATAAAATGCCGCCCCCCCCCCCCCCAAAAAAAAAAAAAGCCCAACAAAAACAAAACAGACCCAAAACCAAAACCAAAACCAACCTTAGCAAATAGCGCAATGCTGGAAAATTGGTCTTCATAGAAACTTTCTTTCCAACATAATTGAGATGAGGCTGAAAAGGACCAAAAGGTCCAAAACTAAGCCTCTGCTGGTATCTGTTAGTGAGAGCTAGACATAGACTGCAAAATCATGAAGCTATGAAGCTATGATGGACCTTAATACAAGTGATCCCACAGAAATATTCTGCCAGTGTAATGAAGGGGTGCAAAGCTGGGTCTCTTTTTATATATGAAAAGATTAGCAATGGAGATTGTATTCTTCTATTCTGCAATGCAAATTAAACATATCTGCCCTTAAGTTTCTCTGGGTAATTTCCAGATTCCTGAGCTAATTATTTATATCTTCTCTATCTTGCGTCTCTTCTGACTACTGTGGGAAACAATTCAAGTCATATTACAGAGCAGGACGTTACTGAGATATACGATTTCTTAAAGCCTGTCTTGCAACTTGTGAAGATCTGAACTTACTCCACTGGTGTTTACAGTGTGACATGGGACACAAGAAAGATGGGATGAAATGGAAAATAGTAGTTTCAACATTTTTAACCTCTTGTATAATTTTAATGTTCAGATATAATAGTTGTCCCCATGCCTGGTCAGAAAGAGTGAGATAACAACGAGTTTGTTTTGCCTGGGGGATGTCGCATGTTTCTGTCTAAAATAATGAATGCATCTTAGAACCGATTGGCAATTAAACCTAAGAGTTATGGGTCTGATTATCACAAGTGCTGAGGACTTGAGTACACAGTTTCAAGCACCTCTGAACACCAAGACTGGTGACACCGAAAGCTTGTTTTGTATGCTGATAGGGTCACATATTATGAGAGCAAATTTCTACACCGTGATGGTTATCCTTTTCTCAGATCTAGTGAAGACTGACTATAGTCAAATCATTAAAACAGAAGCACCTGGATAGTTTTCTACATTATTCAAAAACAGTGCATCAGTAGAAAGCTACAAAATCAGTACTACAGCGTCTTATACCAATAAAGACTTGTTTGTACATTTATCTTCCCTCCCATTTTTATTTTTGTGTTTCTATTTGTTCCATAAGTATCTTAGGTTCTTAGTATTATGATACGGCTTATCTAATCAAGATTTGTCATCACAGCAGATAAAGAATATTGAGATAGCCCATTACAGAATGGCAATACAAAATTAATACTGGGCACATCTACAAAAGACGTTTACAGTAGACTAATTTACTGCACAGTAAACATCCCAACATATGCATGTACACCCCTATAAGGCTGGAGTAAACTATTTTAACTCCACTTGTAAATACAAGCGCTATCCTGCTGCAGAATAAAAAACTCTGCAGCAGTATATGTATAGATGCTGCCCCAGCTGGCGGGGCATGGGTGTGCTTCCATGTGAAGACTGCCTGCCGGCTAGCCCCACACTGAAGCACGCTTGTGCACCAGCCCCTCTGCAGCACACTGGGTGGGGGAGGTGGGAACCCCCACGCCACCTGCCAGCCATGGTTGCTCTGACTTAGATCACTGCACTGCAACTCCTGGTGCATGTGCAGATGCACGCTCAGCAGAAATAAACTCTGAAGCTTACTGTTACACATTAACAGGCATGTGTAGACTCACCCGCTAGCTATCAATACTGAGCTAAATACAAAGAAAGCAAACATGTATTAAGTTGTGTGTGTGTGTGTGTGTGTGTGTAGATGCTAATATCACAGAGCCATGAAATAAAAATGCATCTTTCACCGCTGTACCAGTATTATCCATCCCCCAGGATTATAAGTCACAAACACACTTTTATATATGCCATTTAAAAATTATCCTCAGAACCTGCCAGAAAGATGTTTCTTTCTTTCTCTTGGCATTATACTGGCTTAAGGGGCTTTGTTTACACCACAAGGTAAATGCACTTGCATTAAAGTGCAACTAAATTTAATGTGCATTAAGCTAATAATGGTCACAATTCCTCCAAGACTGTTTTAGGCTGGACATAAGGAAAAACTTCTGTATTCCAGGCCCTGGGGGCTCAGAGAGTAAACTGTCTCCAGAGGTGGTGCAAACACCTACTCTGGACTCTTTTAAAAAATATTTGGATGCCTATCTTGCTGGGATCCTTTGACCTAGGTGACTTCCTGCCCCTGGGGCAGAGTGCTGAATTCAATGAGGTTCCTTAAAGCCCTATTATCTATGAAATCTATTAAAAAACCCACTGTTCCAATTTAGGGACTTCTGTGATGTTATGTGGCATCACAGTGTGTCACAGCCCCCCAGTCCTGGTGCTGCTACCGCAGAGGGACGCTCTGGGCCCTGTGCAGCTCAGGGGCTGTGTGACCTGGTGGCACCTTGTGCAAGCAGGCTTGACTGGGGGCGGGGAGGGGAGTGGTGACGAGCCTGATTTTTTTTTCCCTCGTGAAGTCTGCCTGCCTGCCCGAGCTGCGCAGGACCTGGTGCTTTCCTCCATGGCGGCGGTGCCCTGGGCCCAGGCAGCACCCGCCTGCTAGCAGCCCACCTGGGTGGTCCCGGGGGAGCGCTGCAGCCATGGAGGAAAGCACCAGGTCCTGTGCAGCTCAGGCAAGCTCCAGGAGAAAAACAAATGAACGCACAAAAGGATCAGGTTCCTTGCTGCTTTTCTTTTTCCACCTGCCCTCAGTTGAGCCTACCTGCATGAGCTGCCACTGGGTCGCACAGCCCTTGAGCTATGCCTGGTGCTTTGCTCCATGGTCGTGGTGTCCCTGGGACCGCCTGGGTCAGGTGCTAGCGGGCAAAGTGCTGCTTGGAGGGTGTCGCTACCATGGAGCCCCCCTCATCTCAGGGATTGCTTGGCCTGCTGGCAGCTCACCCTTTCACCATGGGAGGGGCAGGTAGGCTCCCGTGCAACGGGCACTGTCCCCACCACCTTCCTGCTGCTTGGGACCACCCAGGAATGGGCTGGCTTGCACCGGGGGCAGAGTGGGAAGACAGCAGGCGGGTGGCTGAGTGTCGGCGGCGGGAGAAAGCAGCAGAGATGGTCCACGGGGCACTGGAAGCCTGCCAAGCCTGAGTTTTCCCAAGCCCATCTGGGCTTCCAGTGCTCTGTGCACTGTGGCACTTTGTCATGTAGCAAACTAAAATACCTTGGATGGGTTTTACCTTGCTACATAGCAAAGTCATTTAAAGCAAAATACTCTGCCAAATGTGTACATTGTCATGAAATTAGAGCGGAATACGCTGCTGAACGTGTAAATAGCAACGCCATTAAAGCAGTGCAAAAGGGCAATTAAGCTGCTTGAGAGGCCAAGTTTGCCATGTGTACAAGCACCCTTTGGCACTAAAGTTAGTGTCAAGTCCCTGCAGCCCTGTCATGTACCCTGAGAGGCTGGGCAGAAAGTTATTGCTGGGTTGCATTTATATGTGCTTTAATGTGCTTTAACTAATCACGCTTAAACTTGATACCTGCATTGCATGTATGAAATTGAAGTGTGATTAACTTAATTTAGCCATTTTTAATGCACATTATGAGTGCACGTGTAGACATATGCCCGTAATGTGCATTAAATTATATTAATGCGTATTAAAGCTTCTTGTGTAGACAAGCCCAAGGGGTGCATCTAAACCTTCACTTTACAGCCGAGTTGACTAATTAGCTCTACAGTAAAGATTCTCTATCTACACGCATGGTGCTATTAGGCTGCAGTGAACTAATTAACTCCACTGTAGGATAGTACTGCCCGATACAAGTACTATCCTATGACAGAGTTATTTAGTGCACCAAAATACACATGTAGATGGGGCAAAATACACATGTACCAGCTGGGGCATGAAGGTGCTATAGTGTAGGGGCTGCCTGCTGGCTAGCCTTAAACCGTACCACCTTTCCGCCCCAGCCAGCCCCTCTGCAGCCCACTGAGCCAGTGGGGAGCAGTTCCAGCCTGGCTGGCTGATCCCCGGGCTACCTGCCAGGCCTGGCTGCGCTGCTTTGGCTCAACATGCTGCAATCCTGGGCACACGTATAAACACTGTGCCTGGGAGCAATAAACTCTAGCACGAATTGTACCAGAGTTTATTCAGCTGCACCAACTGCATGTGTAAATGTGCCCAGGAAGTGACATTTTTTTGGTTCAACACCCTGAAACATATCAGAACATTAAACTTATGATTACCAATCATGAATCAGAAACAAGGAATCACCGTTTTAAACTTATAACCTACAATAAGCAGACAGGGTTCTTTGGGTGAATCTGATATCTTTTATTAGACCAACTTAAATATATGAAAAAGAAAGAAGCCAAACTCAACAGTGACATATATTTTCTCAGCCTTTGCAAGAAACACAACTTCGTTCCCCGACACCCAAAGAACCTTGTCTGCCTACGTCCTCAGACTAACACGTCTACAACCTACACCCCTGTAACCCACCATTATACTTTTGATTGGTTGAGATTTCCATTTTGTTACAGAAGTTGTCTTGATGGGTTCTGTAATAGGTCAAGGGGTGAGCTTTGTTTCTCTGCACTCTGGCTATCAATTAAGGTGAAAAAATATCTTACGAGTATGGCAAGTTACTTTATGAACCTCTTCAGAGAAACACCCAAGTCAATAAGCAGGGAATGAGGGTGGTTATCTCCTGAAAAGCAATTTATAGGATTTGGGCCTAAATCAATCCATCTCTGTACGTGGCTTCTCTTTCATCCACTCAAAAAAAGCTAATTTTGTTATGGGTCTATTTCATTTCTCAAATTCCTCATCCACAATCTGTCTTTGATGAATTATCACGGGCATTCTTTAGGTGCAAAAAATAAAGGATTAATGTACATGAATGTCAAATTTATTACCTACGCTGATGACAGCTACCTTAGGTTTAAAGTAAAGAACAATTTTACAAAGACCTACAAGATATACTAGACTGCTGACACTTTGGGCTCCATCCCTTTGTAGGGCAAATGTTGAAGTACAGACCTGAGAAGGAGTCTCCAGCTCTGCATCTGTACCTTGTGTTCAGCTGCAATTTACTTTATGCAATATTTGTGAAGAATAAGCTACTTTCTCAATTTTTAAATGGCTTATTACAGCAAAGTTGGAAAGGGCTTGCCCCAAATTAATCACTTTTCGGATATGCATAAAAATATACATAATTGTTGAACATACAGACAGTTTTTATGTGTTACAGAAAGCATGCACATTAAGAGGCAGATTCGGTTGATCTCACATGTTTTGTCTTGCAGATGGACTCATTCAGCAACAGGATGCATCTAATAAACTAATCTAATC
Source organism: Caiman crocodilus (assembly GCA_030014935.1). Lineage (NCBI taxonomy): Eukaryota > Metazoa > Chordata > Crocodylia > Alligatoridae > Caiman > Caiman crocodilus. Next base: position 16,777,266 of record JAGPOW010001327.1, read on the forward strand.
TAATAACCTCCTAACTACTCAAACTCTTGATACAACTCTCAAGGATCATCAGAGAAGCTGGAGCCATGCTCCCTTAAACACTGATGAAAAGCATTAACCTAGCTTTCTCCTGGTGTGTTGTCTATGGGCATCTCTCTTTCTCTTCACAGGACTTATTTGTAAATTCAAGCAATTGTGTTGCAGACTGGCACCAATGCATCACTGATGCCAAAATATATGAGAGGATGGAAGAAGAGCACAAATATGAGCTCTGATTCAGTGGGAAATAAGAGTTGATTTATAGTGAAGAGATGACAACAGACCAAATATCTCTTTTTATGAAATCAGCAGTTCCTGCGCCTCACTACAACATCTGTGAGTTTACAGCCTATTCACAGACATTTCTCCTAACAAGAAAATGTACACTCTGTAGCTGGGGAGATTTGGTAAACTGAATAATGCGACTAGAGATTTTCAGCCTCCGCTGGTTTTTAAACAACCATTTATAGGACCATATATTTCCCTTGATCTCCTTGGGATACTTGTGTTTATTTCAGTGACAACAGTCAAACAGTATGTGTAGCAGTTTACTGACCAATACTGAGAAAGCAGAAAAAATGTATTTAAAAAACCTTATTGAGCAGTATCCTAAAAGACAACACCAAAGGAATAAATCCTTTCAATTAAAGTTCCCTTATGTTGTCTTGAAACTGCAATAGATGGTCAATGATAGCAACAAAGGCCCTGGGTAGTACTATGCCAAGTTTTGATTAGTAAGTCCGCCACATCTTAGGACACTGGGACCTAGATTTTTGGACTGTTTCACTATAAATATGGGAGCCATCTTTCAAAATTATTCCATTACACAATACCCATTAATGCTGAGGATCAATCTATAGCTTAGGTTTGGGTCTATTTTAGTTGTGATATATAGATTTTATAGACATCTAAAAGCGATTATGAGGAAACTGGTATGAAATCACAATGTATAGCCACTGAAGATGCATAGAAGTAAAGTTGTCTATTAACAAACTATGGTCTGGGTTTATCTGGCCTGGAAAAGCAACTCGTCATCATACTACAACAGGTAATTTTTTAAAGACAGATAGGGCAAATCTGAATGTTGCCATTAGCAGACTCTTCTTTATCCTTCAAAGTAACAGCTATAGGCATTTGATTTTGCACAGCAGAAGCCAATGGGAGCTTTGCCATGGACTTCAATGGGAACAGAATGTGGTTGTGTATGCCCAGCTATAGTAATGATAAAGCTACACATCTTGGACCAAAACCTGTAGTCATTCATTACTCAGGCAAAATGTCCTATAACTTTATGTTACAATGTCCTATAACTCACAGCAAGTGCAAAGAAAAGACTTGTTAGAGCAAATTTTAATCGTAGAGCATAGCATCCAATATGATTACAAAAGTCTTTTTGTGCATTCACCTACTCTTATTTAAAACATGAACATTTAAATTCTTGGCATGAAAAGATATGCAAATATGAAACTCTGTGGAGCAAGTGAACTTTCAAAATAGTTTATATGCTATTATTCATCCCTAACAAAAGGGAAAGAATTAAGGAATCTGACTCATAAGAGCAGATCATGAACACATTTAAATATTTAATCTCCCAGGTATGGGCATAGTGAATATTAAATCTGAATAGCTCAATTAGCGAGTATCTGAATTTACTATAGAACCTACATACCTGAAAACCTTTCATGAGTAAATAAACAAACCAAACCAAGAAGAACTATAGAAGAACTATAAGAGCTGGCAATTTCTCGGTTTAGCACATATTTTCTAGTTCAGAGATGTAATAGAAGTGTGTTTTACTATAGAGGATACATGTATAAAAAAGGGCTACATTACATTTAAAAAGAAGTTTTTCCTTCTTGTCTTCCCTACAGACTATTTCGTATCTTTGAAAGAAATTCATGTCTCTTACACAACTGAAAGGCAATATTTTAACACCGGCATATTGTACAGACAGATGTATGTGTGTTTATGCATGGGGCCCTGAGAAAGGGTTTATCCCATCCTTTGTTAGTGATAGCAGGTAGCCTAATATGGAGGGTAGACTTTATGGGCTGCTGGCATCCATCCCCGAATCAGATTACTAGACATCCAATAGATTTAAACAATTGCACAGTGGTAATAGGCTAGCTCACTTTCCCATTGCATCACTATGTAAAAACCTCCCTTCTGAGCATTGGCGATGCATAGGGGTGCATGTGGGTGCATGTGCACCCCCTGAGATTGGCTGGGCCCCCCTAAGAAGTGTCACTGACACTGCCGCCGTGCAACCCAGCCACAGGCTGCTGGCCAGGCCAGGACGTGAGGCATTTGGAGCCCAGTGGCTCCCACCACTGCGTGCACTGCATGGGAGCCAGGGGAGGGGCAGCACGTTCTCCCAGCCCCTTGGCTCCAATGTCCTGCGGGCCTGGAAGAGCCGCTGGGCTCTGATTACCCCATGATGTGGCCTGGTCAGGGCCCCATTCATGGTGAACGGACCCCTGGCCAGGCCAGGTCATGGGACAGGTGGAGTCCGGTAGCTCCTGCACGACTTGGGTGGGGGCTCTGGGGGCTCCGTCTCCTTTGGCTCGGGGGGGCACAGCCAAGGCTGGCCCCGCTCCAGCTCTGGGCAGCCCCAGGTAGTGCAGGGAGGCAGCCAGGGCCAATGCTAGGCAATGACCCCAGCACGAGGGCAGCTGCAAGGGTGCAGCAGACCCCAACCCTGAGTCTGATCCTTGCCCAATGCCAATCCCAGCCTTGCTCCTTCCCCACCATGTCTCTTTCCCCACCCCTTGCAGCTTCCCTTGCAGACTTTCCTGTGTGGGGGGTGTGTGTGCATGCATGCTCCCCCCCTGTTTTTTTTCTCTCTCTGCCCCTGATCGGATGCTGGGGGACCCCCCTCCAGGCAGCAATCAGTTGCTGGTGCTCCCCCAGTATTAGGAGGCACCAGTCGCCCATGCTTCTGAGAACCTTGCTAATATTATCTAGCCATTTACCAGCTTTTAACTAAATTCTTTCATGGAGCTCTGCATAGGCTACGTACTGAATTTAAGTGTTATATACTGAGGTTAGTACTGAATGCTGCTAAGCTGGCTTTCTAAGACGAGGGACACTGGTACTGGAGACCGATAGGAAACGCTGGAGAGGGGAGAGATGGCAGGTGCTGTCTGTAGCTGAGTGGCAATTAGGGAGATGTTCCAGTTCCTTCCCTCCTTCCTTTCTGGACACTGTACTCTACTTCTGGGAAGCTCTTTAAAGCTGGGAGGCTGAGGGCTCCTGGGGATATGCACCAAGTTGCCTTTCAGAGTGTTAATCCTGGAATGGACCACAGCGTCGGTAGAGAGGAGAGGATGTGTGACAAACTGCAGCAGCAACAGTATAGCACAGAAACAAGAGGGAGGGAAGAGACCCTCCTCTTCCTCTCTGCCTAGGCTGCTCCTCTTGAGTCCCAGCTCTTGCCTACTTCAACGTGCTCCCTCTTGGCCACTCCGCATCTCACCTATGAGCCATGAGCTGCTGTTTGAGAAATGCTGGCCTATATTGTTCTCACAGACTGGAACAGTGACTATGCTTCCCTTGCCTACTTCTGCTTAGCTTTCTATACAAAAAACGAAGTCACTGTGAGTAAAAACTATTGTTTGCCTTCAATACAAATGCATGAGCCCTGATAATTTGCCATTTGAAATAAGTTCCATTAGCTGCTGAATTACTGTATGACTCTGCCTTGGGCAGACCCTAGCCAGACAGGTGCTAGAGGCCCAGTTAGCCAGGCAGGACTCCAAATGACCAATGCAGGATTCAGGCAGTGACAGCACAAAACACTCCAGCAGGTTTGCACTGGGTGGAAAAGCAGCCTTTCACAGAGTGAAAAATGCAAAGCAGGAGACATCAATGGCAGGGATTTTCAAAGGAACCCGAGGGAATTAAGCATCCAAATTACTTTGAAATTCAATGGAATATTGGGAATCCAAATCCCTTATAGCTTTGAAAATCCTAGCCAACATTTTTTATTATCCACAAACAAAAGCCTTTCCTGTATGTTTTCAATGGAATAAACAATAATGCAATTTCTGGCAGTGCTTTAAAATACATCCCCTAGCATTACGGCATAGCAAGATTATATAGTTGAAATATTATTTTGTAAAATGATAAGCAAATGTTTATGTGGGAGGTAGGTCGCTCTTTGAAGATCCTGGGTTTGTTAAAATTTCTTATACAAAATTAACCTTGCAGAGCAAAGCAGGCTTCTCGTCACCAACAGACATGCCAAGGTAGCGTTGTTGAATTACCATGTGTGCTGTTTTACTCCACTGAGATGAATTTCATCTCTCTCAGGTCCATTAAGAAATATGCATTCATTACATTTTTTAATCAAACGAATGGCAAAAGACAGGTAAAAAGAGGGGACAGGAACACATGCACAAAGAAGAGTTTTTAGGGTAGTACTACTTGGTGCCGGACACTGAAGCCCACTCTATCTCTGGAAGATATGTGTACAGATTATAGGATGCAGTGCAAGCAAACAGCTTCAATGCAAGCCGCGGTTATAATGCCTCATTTGTAGGTACATTTGCAAAGCTAGTTCAGCCTCTGTGCCCTTTTGGTCAAACACTCTTCTACAATGTATTGTGAGGGAGCATATAAGAGGCAACAGAGGTTTTTTGTAAGACAGACACCTGTACACTAGAAACTGGAATGAAAACAAACTCCTGATGCAGGCCACTGAACTGCAACCAAATGGCTTTGTCACTATTAACCGGACCAAGCTGGAAATCTGAGTGCAAAGTGAAAAGGATCTTTGTGCCATTAGCCCTGAATCACTTGTTTTTTCACTGCCATTGTGTGTTAAATGCAAGGTCGGGAACCCGCATCTGGTACTGCAGAATAACTGGTACTGCAGAATAACTGTGAAAAGAGTTCGTTCAAGGACTATGAAAAACAAAAATGGATCCTGCCATTTTTATTTATTTATTTATTTTTTACCAAGCGTTGTTGCCGGTTTGCAGATGAAACCAGTAATACTTGTACTCTAGGTCAGGGGTCAGCAACACTTGTGGCCAGAATGCCAAAACCACCCTAGCCCCACCCATGCCTCGACTTGGCATGGTGGGGACAGACAGCGAGAGGCCCATGTGGGGCCCAATCCCTGCTACCGGTGGCAGGTGCATGCATGCCTCCGGGCAAACGGCAAGGGAGGCGCTGGGGTTGTGCTGGTCCAGGCTCCTTTCCTACCATGTGCTCCAAGGTGTGCATGCAGCTGCCACTACCACAGAGCCAATGCCAGGGCTCTGGACCCCGATGCAGCTGTTTGCAGCCTGTCTGCCACTAGCTGCAGCTGCCTAGAGCTCCAGCTTGGCCCTGCGGTGGTGGCAGCTGCACGCATGTCACAGTGCATGGCTGCAAAGGGGCCTGGAGCAGCACAGCCCTGGCCCCTTGCCCGCCATGTGCTCTGAGGTGCACGTGTAGTTGCTGCCAGCATGGAGCCCAGCTGGGACTCTAGACCCCAGTGATGCTGTTTGCTGCCTCCTGGCTGCTAGCTACAGCCAGCCCAGGCCCTGAGCAGCTGCTCCCTGCCATGGAGCCCAGGCTGCTTGTAGCCGCAGCCTCCTGGTCACCCGCTGCAAGCAGCCCTGGCTCCTTGGCTGGCAGCAGCTGCCCAGAGCCTGGACCAACTGTGGCATGCCAAGCAAAATGCCAAGTAACCAGTGGATACTTCAGTCCTTCCCTTCCTGCGAACGTCTCACTGTATAAATGAAGACGGTGAACAAGTGAGACAGCATATGCATGTGTCCAGATTGACAAAAATAATTTGCCATGCTTATTGAACATTGCAATGTGTGTTAAAAATGTAACATAAATGTATATAACTTAAGCTTCAGACAGCAAAACTATCCAACTGTAGAAATTAATGTTTAGTCAAAATAAAATGTCACCTAGAAAGTCAATAAAGCGTTCCTGTCAAGTATGATCTTAATCGTGCTGACTCTAAGCCCACCTGCCATATTCCTCTTCCAAAAAAGGAAGGAGTTTCTGACCCTTTTGATGAATTCTGTCAGTGCATTGTAATGACAAAACTGCAGTTATCTGCCTAGCAAAAATGAGCCTGAAATTAATTAAGAGCATATTTCAATCTGCATAACATTTTTCCTCTAACATAAATTCCATACAGGGACAGCAGAACACATCTTAGAAAGAATATATGACACAAAATACAAAGTATTTTTTTAAGACAGCTGCAAATCTAGTCAAAGAAGCTAAGATTAAGGGGAAAGTACCAATGTTTTAATTTGGGATCAGAGGAAATAAACTAAAAATTGTGATCAAGGGAAAATCCAATCGAAAGCTTTCAACATAATTTAAAAGTTGCAGCCACAGTTATAACTCTTAATGTGAAAATCAGAGCAACTTTTTAATTCAAGAAAAAAATGGTCAGCCACAGCAATTAAAATCAGTGGGAGTCCTGGACTAGTGTAAACATGCCATGTTGAGTAATATTTCTTCGCCTATTAGGCAGTTTTTGAGGTTAATAGAGTATAAAGTTAATTAGAGCTCCGTGTTATTTTCAACCTCTGGCCTAGGTTGTATTTTGCTTGCTGAAACTTCCAAAGCAGCACCCGGCTCCAACCCCTGCAAGCACTATTAGTAAAACATGATACTTGACGTTAAGATGAAAACAACCGTGATCATTGAATGGAAAAGTTAAGAATCATTCAGTAAAGAAAAGAAACAGAGGCTTACCAATAACATAGGCTAGCAACAAAGCCAGTGTAACTGTAATAGCTGTAGCACTCAAAGCAGTGCACTTCCAGTTGCAACACCTGTAAGGTTTGTTAAAAGTGAAGGCAGGTCTAGAAAAGGTACTTCTGGGAAGTGGCCTAGGAGGTGGAGAGTAAACAGTATTGGATGTTAAAGGATAGTTCTGACTGGCTGCACTGAAGATAGCTGAAGAACCAGATCCATGTTTAAATAGGAAATGCCTATGAAAGAGAAGACAAAGAGCCATATTGTAAAAACCAAACTCATTCTCTAAAAAAAGAGGGAAAGGAACTAAACAAACATCATTGGATCAACACGTGGTATTCCTGCAAAGACATACAAAAAGACAGAAGTGACATGCATCGGGGTCCGAGTCTCAAGTTTTACACTGTATCATGTCTTTTCCACTCATCTATTACTAAAGAGATGACCAGTAAATGTCTTCTGAACTATTCCCTCAACAGTTCACATTACTTGCCTGTAGAGTAACAGGAGTTTTTTGACACACATTCCCTTGGGGTATTCCACTTAGATGTGCACGTGTTCAACACCGGAGGTGGGACAATTTCTGACAACAGTGCCTATTGGTTGCTCCACGCATGCACCCTACCTAGCCAACCCTGTGCAGCAGATGCACAGGACCAAGAGAACGTAGGACCCATTGGCACTCTCGTTTCTTTTCTACCATGAACTTCTCAAAGCACAGGTGGGTAGGGAAAAACCAACAGGAACAGAAGAAGAAGAAAAGTTAGTGGAGATGTAGCTAACTTTGGTTCAGCATTATTATCTGAACTAGTGAGAGTACAATCCCTCTGACTGCTCCCCTTTCCTGTATGCATTATACTATAGATTAATCCTAAATAAAATACTAAGGCAGTAGGTGACTGAAGTCCTATCCTAGTTTGTACAGGAGGGCTGCATTAGTAAAGGAGGCATCCAAATCAGATGTCTGCATTAGCAAATGTTTTACATGAGGATGTATCAAACCCAGTGTTGCTGCTTGGTTTATGCCAATGGCAGCTACAGTCTTAATGAAAACCACAGAAGCTGCCCAGGCCTGATGGATAATGTTTCAGATAATTTTTAGCATGTATTTAGATAATTCTTAGCATACATTCAAAGACCCACTTTGAAGGTCACTGTATGGAAATGTCATCCCTTCTCATCTTTTGCAAGTCAGAGGCCAGGAAGCTTCTGACATCTAAGAGCAAATTTCCTTTTTTTAATGACTCAAGTGGTTTGGGCAAGAGTATAGGTAAGCATATAACAAGTTAATCTGGAACTCTCTTGGGAAGAAATTTCAGAAGTGGTCTAAGTGAAACTTTATTGAGATAAAACACAGTATGAGAGGTGCTGACGTGATTTCCCAATTCCTGTAGCCTCCTAGCTGATTTTATGGCCATAAGGAAGGCTCCTTTCCTAGACCAGTAGAGAAACAAATACCAGGACATGACCTGAAGTGCTGAAAACCTACAGGGTCTCAGCCATCTTAGAATAAGAAATGAGGAATTTGACCTCTTTTCAGAAGAAATTTTTGGAAGAAATTCTTCCTCATTAGAGAGTTTAGCCTTTCCCTTACCATCTGTCTCTTGAAAACTGAATTGCTGTTAACAAAAACCTGGGGGAAGGAGGCCTGGAGCTGACTGAGGCCAAGTTTCAAGAGACAGCCCTGTACTCTTGAACCCACTGTTACAAATGGGTCCATGATTCAATCCTCATTCACTGGTCATCCAACAACATTCATAGATGTCCTCTCCTTGATTTCTTTTGTCCTTTGTGAAAATAACCTGCACTTAGAGGGACATATTTCTCTCTAAACAAGTGATATGGTCACTTTTTATAGACATACACACAATACATAGTTCTTAAAACATGGTGATTTAGATATAATAGTCTTCCTACTATTAGACAAAGGAGAAGAAAACAGGAAAACAGAAATAAAGGAGATAAACTCTTTATTCCCATGAAGCTATGTTAGTTCTAGCCAAATGTATAATGATCCCTAAGACTCTAAAAAAGTGATCACCTAAAAATAGTGGCAGCTAAGCTGTACATGATGATGCTTCAGAGCAGACCAAGAGTAGTGAGAAAGAACTGGTTCATACCACCTTTTTGCACTTGGTCCTATGAATTTGCACAGAACAAATGAGCCCGGGTGGTAAAACACCTCGCATCTCTGGAGCACCAACAATAGCAGGAACAAGTGCTCAAAGTAAAAGAAATGATTATACTGTGACAAGTCCATTTGAATTTGAGGATATGATAAATATATGCTTATGACAAAGGTAGTGGTTGTGATGGCATATTAAGTATAATGTTAAACATTTCCATTATAGAACTGTGAAGGAAAGGTTATGGCTCTCAGAGATGTCAGGTCATACAAAATAAGGGGTAGAATAGTTTTACCTTTAAACAACCTTTTATTTAAAATGCTTCTGTTAAATTATTGAAGCAGAGCATCGGTTAACTCACATTACAAGTTTCATGGATTAGTGACAATGGGTCCTGACAGGTCACAAAGGGCAGATTTTACGGTGAGCAAAACTTATTTATAAAAGTCTCTAGCGAATTACTTACCTAAGTAATAACTCCTCCAGATGAGAAAAAGATTACAGAAAATGGCACTTGTACAAGCATTTCACATCACTTTTCTGCCCATATATATGCTGTGCATATACCATTCCATTAACCATTGTCAGGGGCTTCCCTCTGGTGCTTTGAACATACTGAAGATGGTAATTTTACAGGAAAATATTTTTTTAATAAAAAATTTAGCTTCAATTGCAGAATACCACATAAAGGAAATGTATGTGCATGGCTACAGTTCACACTGCAGAGTACAACACACCTATTTGGGGATCTAACAATTATTGTGCCAAACTGGAGAACACTCAGATAGCTCCACGCTGTAGTATTGTGTTTTCCAGTTTTTAAGTGGTTTGCATAGGGATTACAAGTTCAAGTTAACTGAGTTTCTTTGCTAAGGTCTGATCCAAAGCCCACTGGAGTCCACGAGAAAGAATCCAATTGACTTGTACTGAATAGGGATCCAAGCAGGATGTCAGGAAATCTGTTTCAGTACATAGGAGAGGTGCAACCTGCCTGTCAAGGTGCTACCACAGCTGTTTTTGGGTACTAACAACATTAGATAGAAATGTTATGGAACTGCCCATATGGTCATCAGAAAGCACTTGGTTATTCTGGTTGGAGCAACTTTCCCCCCC
>JAGPOW010001327.1:16789034-16828470 GCA_030014935.1 Caiman crocodilus
GTCTAGGCATACTGCTGCTCTCAAAGGACTTCAGGACATACTAAAATGTAGTTATCAATTCTATAAAATTGGGCTCTACCTACACAGAAAAATGATAAAAATTGCAGTTCAAGAGTTTACATGTAAGTACAGCTTGGTTTGTGTTTGAATATTTAATCTAATAGTAGAGGCAAGGCTTTTAAAAAAAACAGGGATGTAAGGAAATTGAGAAAAATTACACAGTGACTGATGGAACCCACTGATAGTAAATAGGAGAGTTATAAATGTTCATGCTGAAATGTGAAAAACATCCATAAAAGGGGATAATGTTCTCTTACTCAAAAAATGCAATACAAGACCTAATCTGCAGAGCATCTGTTTGTGAAATAAAAGTCATTTGATAACACTATGCTGATAATTCCAAGAAATAAAGAAACATTAAAGGCTCAATAATGATTTCACAGTGTAAAACACCAACTTGGAAAACTTTTTCTTAAAAAAGAAAGAAACATAGGAAACAGGTTCCTCTGGCTCATTTAACTTTTCTTGCACTCTGTTAAAATTGCCCAGCCCTAGGTTCGCAGTGGAGCGGTGTACAATTCCAAGACAGGGACGCTCAGACAGAAATGATGCACCACAGGTTATGAAAAATGTTACGGAAAAGCAGTTAGTTGGATTTATACATCCATTTATTATTATGACCTGTTAATGCTTTTGGGCTGTTACCTTCAGTAGCAGCCTAAACTTTGCACAGACTATGTGATTCTGCACAGAGGCCTAAACAGATGTAAAACTGCGACCTCTTAGTTAAAGCACAATCCTTGATTCCCTACCTGACCCCATCTGACTTGTGGCATCTGCCCACAGAGTGAAGAATTTTGTAATTAGCATTTCTTGCTCTAAAATGTGCATGTGGACTCCACCTTTAGGATTCAGAGAGGCCCTAAACTTCATAACATAGGACGGGGAGATTTGTCAGAGCCTCAGGGGAGAGGAGAAGTCTAGGGAATGTTCTGGGTGTAAGAGATGAACGGGGATGGCATACTAAGTAGGCAAAGAAGGGATAAACTCTTTGTAAAACCTGATCCCCTGAAATGGCTGGTCTCAAAATTATTCCCTGTTCTTAAGGTGGTATTCTCTATAGGAATTGGAAAAGAACAGATTTTTTTTTGCTTGATTTAAAGGTCGTTTCATGGATACAGGAGCTATTTTCAAATTAATGGAAATGTCCATTAGGGAAATGCTGTTTGAATCTATTTCTGAATTAGGCTGAAGCTAGGATTTGTAGCAAAATCAAAGTTATGGTCAGATCTAACCTGACATGGGCAAAACCTTGCAAGCTGCTCTAGAGGAACTCAAGCACCAAGCTGCAGAAGTCAACCACTGTGAGATTTCAGCCACCTAAGGCTGGACTCCTCCAAAAATATTTGCTCTCATAAGATTTTGGGCAAATCTGAAACAATGCTTGTCAGAACTGACATTACTACAATTGGAAAACAAAGGAAAACCCAATTGTATAGGTATGCATAAAAGATTAGATTAACATATGCAAGGAATCATCTTTTTCACACTCATCATTCATCATTATAGATCTCTGTGCTAGCACTATGTCTGCCTGTTACAATCTATGCCAATCTGACCACAGACTAAACGTGGTGATCAGTCTAACCCTGGACAGAGAAATAAGACCTTCTAACCCGGACCGTCCGGGGTTTTTAAAGTCCCAGCAGGAACATCAGCATACCCCAAAGTCGCTCAGCTTTTGCTGTGGTCAACACACAAAGTTTCTGAGGAAGGAAAACAAAACCCTGGCATCTGTAGCAATAGGAAGGGAAAACAATTCCTTCCTGGCCCCATTACCATTAAAATAGAATAAGATGGCGTTTTTGTTACATTTCTGATTTACTTTTGAAATGATGGCCACCCTTATTTGGTGGTGATCATCTCGGTTTCATGCTCTGAAAAAAACAAAACAACCTAAGCCAATCGATAGCATCAAAATACAAAATGATACTATTTTCAGACGAGCCGGAATTTGCAGAGAATATCCTAACAACACTTAACGTGACTTAAAAAGAAAACCAGAACAGAGCCAAAACCAAAGTGCTGTGGTAATCAGCTTACCACCACCACAGAACTCCCTTTTCTTGGATCCAAATCACTAGAAAAATCTTTTCTTGACCTAATATTAACAGCAATGACCTTCAATTGAGTCAAGGACCTACTGTCACTGCTACCTATCTTCTACGTCACCTTAAAAATTGCTGGTTTGAATGTCTCTTATTTTCTTCTTTTATAATGTTTTCCTTCCCTTATTTCCATTAAAATTGACTATTTTTATAGGGGGAAAATGCACGGGGGAGGGGAGATGGATTCAATATCACTCCAGAACTGGGGCTGAGAAAAAACAAGCATAAGAGAAATTTTGCCGTAAATCAGCTGCAATATTTGTCTGCCTTGCACACAGGAAAGAAACAAATGAATTACATCTCTAAATGGGCACAGGATGGTTCTTCTGTGTACTTTCAGTTGCAACAAGTGGTGATTCATAGCAAAATAAACTACTGAATGTGTAAATGATAAGATTCTTGCAAAGGCTTTGGGTTGGCCATTTAAGTATTTCAATTTACTTTCAACTCAACATTTGATTGGGTGTCCAAATTTAAGTAGGATAATTTTGAGTAGGGGTGCACTGATAAAGATTTTTTTTAGCAATATTGATAGTCGATTATTAACCAGCCGTATTGACCGATACCAATCCAATAGCCGATATGCAGCTCGGCAGCTTGGAGAGCAGTGTCTGGCTGGTAACTCTGTTGGGGAAGAGGAGGCATGGGAGAGAGAAGGGGCTTGGGGGGCGGGCACATCGAGGCCCCCACAGTGAGGGAGGGAGTGGGGCTGGGCCAGGGGTAAATGCTGCCCAGCTGGGGTGAGGAAGGGCATAGGACAGAACTTTGGGGGAGGCATGGGGGGGCATGTGCCCCCCTGGATTTGTAAGCGGGGTGAGGGCAGGCTGTGTACTGCAGACTTAAGGCCAGGGGCTGGGCTGGCATCTTCCTGGTGGGGAGGGAAGGGCTGGGCCAGGGCTGCACTCAGGGCAGGAGGAAGTGGGGCAAATGGCAGTGGCATTGGGAGGGAGGTGCCTCCCATCCTAAGATTAATTGTAGCTCCCCAGTCTCTTGTAGTGTGCACAAGTACTGTTGGAGCAAGAACCCAGATAAATTACTTTCTCTTACTTGTTGTTTAATGAGATTTTATTTCATGTGTACCATAAGGAACATTGCTAAAGCCCCATTACATATATTCCTTTAGTAACACAGCTGCATGTGAAATATATATTTCAAATTGGAATGGCTTCCTAAATAGCTTGTGTAAAATCTTTCCTTTCATTCATTAATGCTTAACTTTACCAGTTCATTTAAAATTTAGCCCTGCAAACATGTGGATGTGAGAGGATGTTAAAAGAGTTTTCTGTGTCACCCATTTATCGCTGCATTATAAAAGACAACAAAAGAATATGTGCTGCTGACTCATTTATTTGAATTCTTGACACTCAGGGAAAGCTAAGCCTGTTAACCAGGTGACTGCAGCTCTCAAGTCTCTGATAAAAATCTGGGACAAAGATAATACAAATGCAGGACAAAGAGCCAAAAATCAATCAAAAATAGGCTCTAATAAGGAACAGTGTTTGAAATACAATAGCAAGTCAACAGCTTTTTTAGTTTTCATTGGCCATATATTGAAGGATGAACCAGGAAAAATAAAATCACTTAGAAGAAAGTAAAAGTTAGTTTTGAAAAAAAAAATATGTGCAATTCTAAGTGTATGACAAGATAATTAATGTTAATGCAGCTTATGTGTTTCTATTCTAAAGTGCTACTCTAGTTTAGAATGATCATATAACAAATATATTCAATTTTGAAATCATGACCTAACAAGTATACTGCCCAAACACAGCTTTTCAGGAAAATTTTGCAATAAACATTTTAGTTAGCTGGAACCTGAACTCAGACACATTTTTTAACTCTTAAGTTTCTCTTCTGTAAAATACCCACATAATTAGGTTATTGAGGTTACATGAAGGTTAATTTGTTAATATCTGTAAAGTGCTTTGAAAGTGTAAAGTTCTTTCTGTATTATTTTGCTGCCGATATACTTGCTTATGAGCAGGGCATAAAATCCTATAAAGAAAAGCAAATATGAAATAACTGAAGGAGAGCTCTCTTTCCATGAATTTCCTCCTGTATTATTGCAGGAGACCATGTTCTAACTCCAAAATTTTAGTTTGTGATATGACATAAGGAAAACAATGAACTATTACTTCTTTATAGCTTCTAGTATAGCTCCTCCAGTCCAACCTCTTCTTTATTATACTTATGTTTATCAGAATTCAATTTTTATTTTTAAAATAATTTTGACGGCTAAGCTGAAAAAAAAAATTAAAAAGCCCCACACTCACTGGCTCCTTCCAGCAGGGATGGTGGTGGTGGTGATCTCCATTGCCCCCCACTGCCCTGTGTGGCATGGGGGGGCAATGCCACAAGCTCTCAGAGACCCTGGAAGCTGCTGCAGCAGCTGGTGAGTGTGGGGCTTTTTTTTAAAAAAAGTACCGGGACACTGTGGCTGGGCAGAGCAGCCACTGATGGGTAGGAGAGTGGGCAGCAGTCAGGGGGTGCTCAGGGGAGCTGGGGGAGCAGGCAGGAAATGAGGCCTGGTGGGGGTCTACCCATGGTCCCTTCTGCCCTCCCTCAGTCCCCCACCCCCTACTTACCAGCGTAGAGTCTGGATCCAGCTCACTCTCCTAATTTTTTCTGAATCAATTTGGAGACTTTGAATGGATTCAGACCTTTTTATTGGTCTCCCAATTCAATCCAGCGATTAGGTCTCCAAATCAGGAGGAATCGCCGCCGAGCCAAATCAGCAACCAAAGCTTCACACAGCCCTAATTCTTATGTCCCCTTTCTATACCTTTCAATTATTAGTGATGGAAATATTTTTTCATCAGTCTGTGAGTGTGAGGTAAAACTGACACTTACTGCTAAAAATTGAATTTTGCCAAGCTTAATTATACTGAAGAATATTTAAAGAAATTAACGTTCTTTTTCTACTATCAAAGAAACCATTTCCAGGTCTGGTCCAGTCCCACCCTGGCCTAGTAATCTGTTTTGTAGAGTACCAGTATGATGGTTGATCACCAGGGGCTCCTATACATATGCAGGGAGGCGTCTCTGACATGTTGTAATTACAGTGCATCGGAGCAGACTCAATTCATTAAGCCTGCTGGAGCATGGTAATTACCACACTTCAGCAGAATCCAGCATCATGTGTATCAGCATCCCTGCACTGAAAAAGGCAGTTGGGCACTTTAAAGCTTG
This sequence comes from Caiman crocodilus, assembly GCA_030014935.1. Classification (NCBI taxonomy): domain Eukaryota; kingdom Metazoa; phylum Chordata; order Crocodylia; family Alligatoridae; genus Caiman; species Caiman crocodilus. The sequence goes on from JAGPOW010001327.1 coordinate 16,794,389, forward strand.
TTCAATGAGTTTTAGTTCAAAGTACCAGCCACCATTTTTCAGCACAGGGATGCTGATACACATGAGACTCCAGGTGCTTTAAATGGCAAGGCTCTTTAAGCTGTGCTAATTAAAGTGCCCCCCCCCCCCCGCTTTCCCAGGAGCACATACATAAATGCCCCAGGTTTTGTTCAGGCTCCAGAAGGATTGCCCTGCCCCTTCCTCCACATGGCAAAATTAGCAAATTTTTCTCTCGGATTTTTTAAGCTTCCAACCCACCTCCCAGAGGTCCAGTTTGAAGGATTAAATTACATTTGTTGAAACACTGGTGGTAAGGAGCATACTAAGCGAGTTAGAAATGGATCTTGTAAGGTCTCTCTAACTCAATGGACTGCATGGTGAGAGAGTACATATCCATGTTGTGAGCACGTCGCTCATCCTCCTTTCATCCACCTCTCACAAGGAGGGATACAGGCTGTGTATCTGGCTTCCTGCCAGGGAGCTTTGGATAAACCTGATAATGTGGAGGAGGAAATGTCCTCCTATCTGCCAAAATATGTCTCTAGTTTTCTCCCTAAAGATGCAATTTCAAAAAGTAAAGTCACATTGCAAACTTTATATTCTGTATCTATATGTCAAGTAAACTACTGCCAATTTTAAGAATTTTGTGAATTTTTTCTGGCTAGACAAAAGTCTTAAAACTGAACATATTATAGTGGTCATAATGTAACTAGCCTGTGATCAACAGGGATCTGAGTTTTCTGTTTCAGCACAGGGATGCTGAAAGGGGGGAAAAATGTGGATTTTCCCTTTTACCCAAGAGAAATGTGGATTTTTCATTTTAACAAAGAACTAGATGGGTTTTGCTCTTTTGCAAAGAGCTCTCTGCAGACCGGCAGAGTCTCAGCCTGCAAAGGGTTAGGGGGAGTGGGAGGAGGGCAGGCAGGGGACACCATGTACATGTACATGCACAAGGCTGACAGGCAGCCTGAAGAGCAGCTCCCATAGGTACGTCGGGGTGGGGGTGGGAATTGAGGCCCCCACAGGGAAGGAGGGAGGGACTGGGGATGGGTTGCTGCCCATCCTGGGAGGTGTATGGGGCTTGGAGCCCTAATGCACAGCTACTGGGCCCCAGCACGGAGCGAGATGCGGCTGCAGGTGGCTTGTCCAGGGTGGGGACGGACAGCTCCCTGCTGCTGCATGCACTTCCAGTGGGGCAGGGGGGACCTGTGCCCCCCAAATCTGTGCATGGGGCAGGTGCAGGCACTTCAGGCTCGGGTTCTCTGCTCTGCTGCTCTCCCCTTGGGCCTTCACAACCTGATGGGTGGGACCCAGTGTGGGAAGGCTCATGCCACCGCTATGCCCTGGTGAGGTGCCCCTGCTTGCCCTGCAGCAGCAGGGAGAGTGGCACAGGATTGTGTCCTCATTGCTCCAGGGTGGGCAGGGGACATGTCACCAAGGCAATGTGGGGCTCATAGTGTCAAGAAGCTTCCCCACCTGACCCTGCTCTGGCCTGCCATGCCAGGTCCCACCTGCTGGACTGTGGAGGCCCCAGGGGAGGGCAGCAGGACAGGAACCCTGAGCCCGCAGTGGGCAGCCCACACCTGCCACTCCTCACGGGCTCCAGTTTGGCTCTGCCACCTTTGGGGGAGGGGGTGCCAGGCACTTGGGCTGCAGCAGCCACCACCTCCTGCGTGTGCCAGCTGGGGCTTGGGCACTGCTATAGAGGGCAGGGGGCTGCGGACCTGGGTCCCTGGCCCCATACTGCTGGCAGCTGGGGGCCCCCTCCAGCAGGACTGGGGGGTTAAGGGGGCTGTGGGTGGAGGGTAAGGGTTGCCAGCAGGGCTGGGGGCTTTGGGTGGGGAGGGAGGGACCTGGACCTGCATCCTGGTGAGCTAAGGGTGCAGGGGGAGCTCTGATTTTCCATGTTAAAATACCCCAAATCAAATACCAAAATTTACTGGTACTCAGAATTTATTTTACTATAGAAACTAAGGCACTGGTAGGCTTCCAAATTGCTTTAATATTGTAAATATATCAATAAAGCATTGTGTTCAATTGATACTTACATTACACTATAGATATCTATATCTATATATAGTGGTGTTTCATTTCAATTGCGGACTTAGGGGATTTTATCACAGAATTTGCAATTTTTTTTTATCAAGGAAAACCAGGATCTCTGGTAATCAATAGCTGGCAAACAACAACCTGAACTTCCTCAATAAGTTGCTTAGCAATGGTTTTGTAGATTCAGAATGAGGGCGATTTGGTAAAAACCCAAAACCAAACCAAACAAATTTCTAAATGCTAATCCCAGCTCTGACACTGGTTAAATTGGCAATTCAATTTTCAATGTCTTCAACAGGAGGTATCAAGAAATATCCACAAACTCAAAGGTTCAAACAACAGCCATGCTGTGAGTTAACTGAAGCTAATATTAGTTTCAAATGATCGCACTTGTAAGGCATATAACACAATACACATCTTAAATATTATTTCATTTTCTAAAATACTTTGCCTAGAAGTAGGATTTCAAGGGTTTATCTGTTTCTTGGAAACAGCTTCCGAATCATCCTAATGTACTAGGCAACTCCTACAAGAGTAGACTTTGGCAAAAATTCCTATTTACTACTAGTCTGTGGGCTTGATACAGATATCGCCTATTTTTCAAACCAAATAAGCCCATTCTCAATTAATCTGATGTCATCTTTTTCCTTCTAAAACTATATTTATGTTATTTCACTTCTACTAAGTGGAACTTGTTTTTTATGGAAGGGTACAAGGCATACTGGGAGGTACTATGGAATTATTATAGAATAAGCACGTATATTTCAGCTCTTATGTATTATGTTATATGCTATTCCATTATACAAGTTAATGAGCAGAGGGAACCCAGAGTCTGATGTTTCAAACTATCAGTTGAGACAGGATTAAAATGTCTATACATCCAAATATTTATTTTTCTCTTCTAGTGGCGATGAAATTTGACCCTCTCTCAAAGAAAAAACTGCTGTGGGGTACCCGAACAATTTAAAATGTTTATTGTCCATAGTGACTGAATTCTAAATTATTCAAGAGAAGAAGAAACCTCAAGTGCTATAGCTGGAAACATTAAAATTGTATCTCATTGTAGCTGACAATTTTTTATATTTTTATTTCCATAAATGGCTTTTACTTCCTGCATTATTAAATTTAGGGTCATATTTACAGCTTTTTAGCTTAAGTTTGTGGTGATATTTACAGCTTTCAATATTTTTTTACAATACGGAAATTTGAAATATTTTCAGATCTTTTATTTTTTTGCAGCGAAAGCGCATGGGGCTTTCCAACTGAATTTCTAACCCTTGCCACATATCTTTTTTAAATATGATCCGTCTCTAGAGAGGTTAGATTTACTGTTTAATTAGACAGAAAATGACAAAATACAAGAGACATGTCAGAGTAACAGACACTGAACAATACAATGTAAAAGAAAGATCACGAGAAATAAAATCACACTACATTAAAGGGTAAGTTAATATTAACTCAGGCATAGGCTTCCTTCACAAATAAGTTATTGATGAAGGACACTGGCCAGACAATAATTGTCTCCCTACCTGCTGGTTTATGAGTGTCACATGCTTCCCTGCCTATGGAGTTGCGGAGGTTTTATTTGCTGGGGAAAAGGTTCTGTAATGTTGATTTTCACCTTACCCAGTCATCCCGATCTGCTTCTTTACTTCCACCCCAAAGATGCATGGCAATGATAATGGAGGAGACAACGAACCGAGGACATCCTGGTGATAATGATTCTACTCCGACAGCTAGTCAGACACAGAAGAATTTTTACATTGCTGTCATGTGGGCAGAGGTCTCAAAAAGAGACCTTGGACAAAAGGAAAGATGGGTCTCCAACAGGCTAAAGAGTCTTCCCCTTCCTTGTTCACTGGGCTGGGTTCAAATCCTGCTCGCTTCCCAGCATCACAGATGAAAAGGCACAACAGGTTCCCACCACTCAGGTTATTCTGCCTTCTGAAGTTGGGAGAGACTTTTCTTGATTTCATCCTTCAGCATTACAGGGACACAGCCTGACTAATATGCAGCTTTCTGGAGCCTGGAAGGCCATGTATGTGAGTGTTGCACAGGCAAATTGATTTTGCTTATGGAGTGCTTACCTAAGAACAAGGTAGTATACTAGTAATGGCTAAATGTCTTGGTAAGTGATAATCACATCATTTCTACTGACATTAGACTGCATCGTGAACGAGATGGTGTCCATAGAAAAATGGAAATCCAAGGATCCTAAAAAAAGTACTTCTTTCTGATATTAATGCTATGGAGACTGAACAGACCCACTTAGATTTTGATTTCCCCTGCATTTTTTAGACATTAAAGCCATATCCATGCTACATGGCTTCAACAAACCTGAATCTCAGGTTCACAGTCAGGTACTTCACTATCTCCTCTATTATTATCAGAGGAACAAGGCCGTTTAATTCATGCTGAAATCGGCACAGTATTTGGAGCATCACAGTTTTACTAAAGAGGAGATTTCAATGCCATTCAGCAAGCGGCTAACCTTAGCACCAACATGGGCTAAATGTGTTAGGGGAACTAGATAAGAAATTTGATTGGGAGAAAAAACAGGAAAACAGGCAAATGTGTGCAAATGCTTACGTACAACAACCAAAATGAAAATAAACACTTCAGAGGAAATCAAAATAAAGCTGCATTTGATACTCTGAGTAATAGAACAGGAAGGTTACAGATTAATGTCACTCTAGAGTCTTGGATAAAATAAATGCAAAGTTATACTTGAAATAAGCCCATAAGCTCATCCAAAAGTGTAATCTATATGGTTTATCCGTGAAAAGGGCACAATAACATAATATGGAGATGACCAAGATAAGTGTTACAGTTAGAATTCACATTTTAAAGTGTCATTTTCCCCCCCGCTCCCCTTTTTCTTTGGAGCTTACTGAAAAAGCTATACCAAAGCACCAGAAAAACAAAACAGAAGTGGAATACTTATATAAAAATATTGAGTCAACTAACAGGGCATGGAAAAGATGAAAAACATGCTTTACTGAGTTGTCTGAGTTTAAAATGTACCCCATAAAAAGCAATAAGCTACGTTGAGATGGGGCTGTCAGAGATAATGACAATATATGGCACTGTAAATCATAAGATTTGAAAGATTAGAGGAAAGTATCTATGAAACCTGAAAAACATAATTATTTTAGTGGAAAGGAAGGGAATAGGCAATAGGTTGTGAGTGCTTTATCCTGGGGGAGAAAAAAATCAATTTATGGAAGAGACCTATAATATTATTCTGCTAAAAAAGAGTATCAGTGGTTCCTGTGTTTTTTGTGGTGAGAGATCATTTCAGTCTTAGGTTGGTAACAGTTGCAAAGTATTCTCTCAGCACTGCACAGGAATGACTGCACATTCATGTGTCATTTTAACAGTGAATAAATTGTTTTCAGTTTTGTATGCGCCTATGTAAGGACATGGTACACACACAGGTGCGTCCATATTATAATCCTGGATACTTGCACCTCACTCAATTGGCAGTCCAATCTGCTGGACACACACTTGCTCCTATTTCTTTGTCACCTAGCAGTTGTTATGCCTTCTCCTCTTGAGATGCTCCCGATTCCTGTTTTCACTTGTTTCTTACTAGCTCTGGGTGGAAGCAGAATAGCCAGGTTAGCATGTGAAAGGCCTCAGGCTAATTAACACTGTGGCATTTATTAGCCTTGACACAATACAGTGCTAACGCGGCTATCCTGATGCTGGTTTTGGAGACAGCCTGAGCAAAGCCATCTTACAGAATCTCTGTATGTCTCTGCCTTGTGCTGCTTGGACGTACCTTTCAACAAGTCACTTTGGCTCTCTGCCCAATGACAACGAGTAACAGTTTGTGCCTTGGGAAGGGAAGATGAACTATTTAGACTTGTAAATCATTTGGTGATCTTAACATAGAAGCAAGACTTAGCAGTAGCATTTCTGTTTGATCTAGTTATACTAAAACAATAAATGTGAGGTATACCACCATCGGGAAATGTCTAAAATGTAGTGCCTCCTTGTCTACTCCTTTGAATCTATCCTCTTCAATGTAAAACTCTTCACAGTCTAATTACAGAAGAGAACATTTCTAACCACAATATGCTGAATTTATTTTTGGAGCCATGGATCTTTTTTCCATGTTCATGTGATATATTACATCTCTACCAGGAGGAGGCTTAGAACAGCGATTCTCAACCAGGGCGCTGGTGAGCCACTCTGGGGTGCCTTGACATCCTTTTGAGGGTCCTGTGGGGCGCCCCACAATGTTAGCGCTGATAGGTGTTCAAATATGATTCACAAGATAAACAGAGATTTCAAATAGCAACCCACAGTATTAAAAACATCCTGACCTGTCGTGGCCTTTCTGAGTTCTTTAAAACAGAAGAATTGCTCCCGTATATTTTTTTAAGTAAAAAAAAAAGAGTGAAAACTTAAAGCTGACATATTCCAATGGGTGTCTTGAGTTGAAAAAAGATTGAGAACCACTGGCACAGAAACCTGCTTCATTTCGGACCGTCAGCAGGAAACAGGATTTATAGGTCACATGAGTAGATCTAGGAAGTGCTGTTGTTTTTGAAACAAGTCTCTAAATCTATATGGTCATTGCTAAATTTTGTAAATTATGGTGCTGTTTATGAATTAACATGAGATGCGGTTGGAAAAAAGTGCTGATCATATGCATTCTGATTTTTGCCCAGGTATTATATTTATAAACTAATCTACTATTTGAATGCAAATGTTCTGAATAAAAAATAAATTCTGCTTGCACATATTATTAGGTAGATTTGGGGATGATCAAAGTTTTAGCACAAGAACACCTGGCCATTACCATGTTTGATTTCATTCTGCACAATTATTTTTATCTGAGCTGTGGGTAGAGGGAAAACCCAGATATAATGGTAATTAATCTTCTAATCACCCCAGTGAAGGTGGAAAAGCAAGTCATTAACACCTCTTTTCTCGAAGGCTGGTTTACATGCTATAGACTTTCTATCTGCTACTTTCATTCCTGGATCATATTATTGACCCCAAATAACTCTCATATTTAGTCAAAAGAGTAGGTGTGAGATTATACTTAACCATTATATAGGCTTGTACTTGATTTCATAAGAGATCAGAGACAGCTCTCAAGAGCTACTGGAGGTCAACCAAGATAGTTACTAAAAACATTTTAGCTCAGGAATATGATTGTAGAAAGCTCCCAGACTTCAGGCCTTGTTACACATTGCACTTTGAGCTGCTCAGTTGTTGACCAGTGTTAGTGGCAGCTTGAGTTTGGAGCAGTCACACCTAAAAACCTTCTCTGACTGTCCCCCACTTGTAAAGCTATGACTCGCCATTAGAGGGCTGGTGAGTAGGTGCCTGACTAGGAGCAACAGCTGTGAGTTGATACTACAGAGCTGGTGAACCACGATGGGCTTCTACCCCTGGTCTAGGTGAGGATGTGTGAGACATGGGTTGGAAAGGACATGGTAGGGAGACAACAAAGTGGGAGGCAGAGAGTTAATGGGATGAGGATGGGTAATGAAATGGGAGGTAGAAGGAAACAGGTGGGGAAAGGGTGGGGAAATGAAGGAAGCCAGCCACTGAAGAATAAAATATAAAGAAGTAATATATATATATATATATATATATATAAAAAGAAATAAAGAGAAATTAAATTAAAGAAGGTGTCATGTTTTAATAAATTGGGAATTGGGATCAGGGTGTGGGTATGTTGGTCATGCTTCGCGGGGTGGCTCAGAGGTGGTAGCAGTGAGGGAAGGCACTTTTGGGGGAGCTAGTGCCCCTGCCTTAGGACAGAAGCCCCAGCTTATTGGGATCCAATCTGGCCCCCTACATTGTTCCCTCCAAGCCTGCCTTACACCGCACTCCCAGATTTATCCATGCCCTGCGACTTGGCTAGTTGGCCTGTGCTCTGCAGGCTCTGTGCAAGGGATTACACCCCTGGGGCAGGAAAGGGAGTTAGCTTGGCGCCATAAATGTCCCCCTGGGCAGTAGAGTTTAGGACGTGGAAAGTCCGTCCGCACAGAACAGGAGGGTGGAAGAGGGGACACTATATTCTGGGATGTTGGAGGACTGCAACTTGGACAGCTCATCTGTGGGGAATGGCCACACATTAATGGAACATGACCTGGGTAACACAAAACAGAGATAAACCAGCCCTGGAGTGGGATAACTTTAAGATCCCTAAAATGTGTTTAAAACTAGTTTGAGGTGTTAATCCGTGGATAATCCAGGGGTTAAGAGCTCCAGGAGCTGCCTAAAACTAATGTGTAACAAGGCCCTTTGTCATTCAAGGAAAACAAATCCACATATTCTCATCAACCTTGGACCACTAACTCGAAGCATAGTGCTGTCATCAGTAACCAATTACTTTCAATTAGACTATAGAGCTGCCTTCATGGTTGGCTATAGTCAATAGGAAGTTTGTAGAATCAGAGTCAGCAAAATGAACAGAGCTGAACAAGAAATATAATTAAATTATTTTCCGTAACAGAAAGGTCTGAAAAAGAGAAAATGAAATATGATGAAGCAATACTGCCTAAGACCTGAAAGAATGTCCATTAAATTCAATGGAAAAGTTCTTAGTATGCTCACGATTGGATTGGCTTCTTAAAGTAAATGCTAATCCTTACTTCAAGGGAACCAATGGGGACCTTTCTTTATGGAAATAAATTTAATCAGAAATTCTGAAACCAACTGTATATCACTGGCTTATATTACTGCTTTTCATTTGTGAAGTAACAGAATGAGAAAGGAAATTTACTGGCATATATTGTAGGTACTTGAAAAATACGTATTTGGTGGTTTAACTACTCCCTGCAATTTGTTCTCAGCTGTGTTCTACTGAATTGCCCCCAAGTAAGCATGGTTTCCTTGGGCTTAGCTCTCATGTAAAAGCTTGTATTACGAAATATGGAAACCTGTGGTTAATTGTGAGTTTCAATAGGAGCATCAGAAAAACAACCTGGGTATGCTGTACTATTTACAAAAAGAATGATCATATTATGACCAAAAACTAAATTTGCGAATTCATCTGATTTCAAAAGAAGTTTTGCTTCTTGATTCTTTATCTGGAATTAAACATGACTGATTTCTTAAGCAAGTAACATGCCAAAAATCTTAACTCGGAAAGAGACTATGAAAGCAATTAATGAGACTCTCCTCTCAGTTCTAATTTATGCCCTTTCAGAGGAGAGTGACTTATTCAAAGTGACACTGGTATTTTAACAGCCTATCTATTTAAAAAAGTATTTTGCTTTTTATGAATAAGGCCAAAACAATCTCATCTTATTGCAAGAAAACCAGTTATTGCCATGAGTTAATAGCTACATGTAACATAACATAGTATGTTGAAAATACGGAAAGGTGCTTCCACACTTATGAAAGAAAACCACTTTTTGTACATGTTATATTACAATTTTAGGGTCAGATCTAGGTAAACTCAGTGCAACAGTTTTAATTATGAGTTACACTTCCTGTCTTTTGAGAACAAACTGAAGAGTCAAAGCAAACCTCATCTGAACATACCCTGTGTCAAACCCACAATGTTTTCTCAGGGAAGGAAAAGGTTGAGCAAAATTTTAGATATAATTTACTCAAGAGGTCTGTCTGTGGGCACACATCTAACAAATGGCCATAAAATTAGCTATTGGTCACATGAAACAGAAAGCTTTGGGCCAACAAGTCAGAGAAGGCCGTGCCCAAATATCTGATGGCCGAATGAAGGCCTTTTTCATTGCAGATTCTTTCTGAATCAAAGATGTATTTTATTTGCACACTTATCAGTTTTCAGGGTAGGTTATTTAGATAAATTGTCTACGGCCCGAACCCTTACTACAAGCATTTTCTTTTTTTTTTCAGGACTAAGTCTTGCACTACCCATGTTGTATTGTCTCTGTAATCATTTCTGAAACCACAAACCATTTTGGCCTTCTTTGGTACATGCACCTGTGAGGCTATCCTGGAGGTTTACATGCACAGCTGAACAGAAAATAATGAATTCCTTGGGAATTGCTTCCCAAAGACCAAAGTCTGAGTGACTTTAGAAGCTCTGGAGTGCAATGACTTCTCTTACCTGCTGAGTTTCACTGATACTGTGAACTGTCTCTTAGGAGCCCACAAGATGGAGCTGCATGGGTGCAAAGATGTTTGCATGAAAGTCAAAAACAGGCATGCAGTACATACTTCTTGAGCAGTCAATTACCCCCAGCGTTTTTCAAAATGTGGGCTTTTATAAGCCTTAGTCCTCTAGGGGCAAACGCGTGATAATGCCGACAACGCTAGATTCTCATCAAACAAGTTTCGTGCGTGCCTGAATTACAAAGGGATCACTCCTTTCAATCCTATCGTTTGCTTATTTCATCCCATACCCTTTTAACCCCTTCCCCAACTTCTACACAAAGTTTGTAGAGCGAGCTGTTATACCTGGTCTCCAGTGGTATATTACTATTCAAGACCCAGCTGTTGTGCAGATGCACAGAATCCTGTGTACCGGTTGGGGGGCTTGGAGCAGCTGGACTGGGCTGGCTGCGAGTTGTCATTGATCTTCTCTGGAGAGAATCCGCCGTTGGGGGTAGTTTCCTGCTGCAGGTGCACGCATGCGGTGGTGGGGGCGGGGGTGGGAGCGGTCGAAACGTGAACTGGTTGTGTGGGCTGCCCGGCATTTCTGAAAAGGAAGCAAAATCGGTGAGAACAAACAAGCACTATTATTTTAAAACATCAATCAGGACAGTGTGATACTCTACTTAATAGCATTACTGCGTCACCCAACCAGTCACGTAGTAAGTTCAGTCTGTCTGTAAATTGCCGTTGCAACATATGGACTGATTTAAAATACTCTTATGAAATACAGAATCAAGATTTGAATTTCTCCGTAAATTCGTCAGCGCTGCAGTGGTTAAAATAAATGAAGCAGCACTCACGTAATTTGTCATAGGCGCAACTTTTTTTTTTTTTTTTGGGAGGTACAGAACAAATAAATCAGGCTGACATTGAGTTACAGCAGAGAAACCATCTGATTTCATCAGCTGTAAATCCCATTTAGGAAAATACCTGTGAAAGGAACAGACACGTTATAAGAATAAACATCCTGTGCTTCAAATCAAAACAGAGAGTAATTCAGTCAAGCCCTCTTCAAAGCCACCAAGCAACAAACATCTTCCATGAAAATACGGTTACCAGGTTTCTACTACTGCATTAATGTATTTGTAAATTAGACTTGGGAAAAGTTTTAATGGAGACTGCCAGTGAAGCAATAATGACACAGACACCTGGAGAGAAGGTTTTACGGCTGTTGAAGGCAGAGGGGCTGGTAGTGAGTTTGAAGCCGTCAGCCTAGACTGTAAAGCGAATGAAGCTCTTAATAGGTGCTGTAAAAGAAGACTGTTGTGTGGGTATAATCACTGCCCTGTTATTTATTGGTTCTGTTGCTGCCCAACAAGAGTTGGAAGCATTGCCCTGATGCCGGTATTGTTGCCTTGAAGGCACGCTAAACATCTTGCTCCCACTGCTCACCTCCAAAGGCCTCCAAAGCATCTGAGGCAGGAACAATATTGAAAGGGGAAAAAATATGAGGGAGAGAGCAAAGGCATTTCTCAGAGGAGGCATCAAGACACTGTCATTTCCTTTTAAAGGTTACAGTAACAGCTTCATTAACAAGAAGCTAACAAAAGCCAGAAAAGGCGCTGATGGATGCAAGACAAAGAACAGTGGTGCTACTTACCTGAAACCCTCCCAGTCCCTAGATACCTTCCTGCAAAGTGGCTTGCATTTGCACGTGTTGTTGCTGCTGCCGGTGAAAATGTGTTCGCCCCCACTTTCGAAAAGTTTTGAAATAATGTTTTATTAACCCTTTGTGGACTTAATCCCTATTTATACCACAATAAAACCTGAGACCTTTGCCCTGTTTCACACCTGTGAGCTGACACATACCCCTTGTGTGCTGGGGATCACTGAGGTGGGTGTGATCGACAGGCTCCATGTGAGGCCCTTCCTGTGCACTCATGCAAGAATACAGCTGCTAGTTTGTTTGGGCAGAGGCTGGCAAGCTCGCGACAGGGCGCTGGCCAGGAATGCATCACTCAGGTCTCCTGCTAGATGTTTCCTCTTGCCTGCCAAAACTTTGATGTTACAGTACTGGGAGACATTTCCCCATCAAGTGACCTTCCAACCTCAACCACCCTGGCTTCTTCATGGGGCTCCAAACCGCCCCTTCACCCCACCCTAACCATTTCCTGCCTCTGAACAATGATCTGTGCCAGGGCCTATCGATGTTGCCCCATTGGAACAGGTCAAAGAGCAGCCCTTGGCAGTCGCCTGGCCCAAAGCCAATTCCTGACATGGCTCTCCCTCTTCTAGAGTCCTACCAGGCCACAGATGCTCTGACCTGCCCTGGTTGAGGGTCCTTTCCCTGGATGGGTGACCCCTGGGGCAATATGTAACTCAATCTTCACAAGACTATAACAGAAAAGTTGCAGAATCCATTGCTATAATCTTCAATCTCTTTTTAGAGGGGATCTCTCTCTTGTAGCATCAGTCCAATTCACTACCTTGATCTTCGCCACCCAAGGAGAACCTCCAGCCCACAGGCTCTCTTCCCAAAGTATCAAAAGTCCTGCAGTCGAACCCTGTGCCAGGCGTTCACCTCAGCAGAGGGGTAGGGTCCTGTGTGGGAAACGCTCAAGAACCTGGACCTCTCACTCCCTCCACAGCCTTCTTGAATACCCCTGACCTATCTCCCGTCTCGCATCTTTGCCTCCCTGGCACACCACAGGCTTCCCCCCTAGGTCCCTCGCTGGAGCCAAAAGTACCTCTAGCAGCTTCCTCTCTGCCAATCCGGTGTGTGAGGCTGCTCAGGAAACACCATACTGGTCCTGATTTGCACCCCTTTCACCCCTTTCCACCCTATCAGGGGGTGCGGGTTATTCTTTTGGCTTTCCTATACCTCTTTCATAGGGATGCAATTTGTATTTATCCTGAAATCTGCAGCTTCTGGGTGGGCAGCTCCTTTAATTGCCTGTAAAGTGTATTTGGCCTGCTGGTCTCACAGTTTTAGGTCACTGAATAAGAATCACTTGGTTTTCTAGGTGCTGGATGAAATGAAAAATGAAGCTACCGAACCAGCAAAAAAGTTTGTTTTTTGAAGAGGCCCAAATCTAAGTAGTGCAAGCTGGGACAGACTTTAAAACGGGGAGGTAAAAAGGTAATACACAGCAATGGGTAAATGTGAATGGGGGAAATAAACTATATGTAAGTTCAGAAAAAACAGTGATGCAAATTTCTGGGGTCCTTCAGGCATTTAATGTTGGATGAGGCCCAGAGCTGTAGAGGAGAGAAATGTCTTGGTCCATGACCAGTTAGGCATCCTTGAGGGCCAGAGTGGCAGGGCATCAAGCCTGTGGAATGGAAAGCCCCATTCCTGTCTGCCGCAGAGAAGCCATGTTCACTGCACAACCACAGATGCATGACTTGTCCCAGACAGAGGTGTTTTTGAGCAACTGTAGCAGTCCCTACTAGGATTGGATTGAGTCAGCTGGAAGATGATCCAAGCAAGGGCCAAGCAAGGACTGCAGCAATGTCAACTCCTTGATGTCATCTAGCATAGTGCACCGCTTTTATGGTTTAAACTGGATTTTGCTTCTCATCAGGTCCAGAGTTTCCTGTGTGATGACCACAGCTGCCTGCTGTATGTTGCTCCTTACTGACCGCCCCCGTTCACTGTCATGCTCTGCCATGCAAGCTCCCTCAGCACAGTTACTTTCATGTGCCAAATCTTTACTGCTCATGAGAGCAATGTTGGTGGTGGCAGCTGACAAGGAAGGCTCTGAAACATGGGCCACACACACAAGCTCTCTGAGGGCAAAGAGGTCCTGGCTCTCAGACTCCCTCTCAACTTTCTGTGGCGAGTGAGTCCCAAAACTGATCATAAAGTGTCGTGTGATCCTGGCATCAGCAAACAAGATCCCATCCAGCTCTTTTTAGTAAGGAGTTGAGGCACAAATAGAGCATGAGCAGTGACTGATGTGGCATGTCCCCTTGTACTTCTTTGTAGTTGCCGATAATGATTTGCAGCTATCTGGAGGACCAAAGCTGTACACATCTGCAGCCACTAGACCTTTGCCTCTCCCTAGAGTGCAAAAAGGAGGAATATATCCATGCCACTCGGTGGTGCAAAGAAGTTGTGAGGTTGTAGAGATGAAGGTGCAAGGCAGGTCTCTAAGACCGCTGACAGATGTGACCCTTCCTCCCCCCCAACCGAAAAAACAAAGAACAAAACCCCAAATAAAAAACCAAAAACAAAACAGTGCCTTCCCAGAAGAGGAACCACATTAATTTGACTGGCTCCCCAGTGTCTGCATAGATTGCATGCTTCAGCAGGGCTTTCTGGCACTTTTATCTACTAGCTGGTTGACTTAGCTAGTAGATAAAAGCAGTAAAAAGCCCTGCTGAAGCATGTGCTCTATACAGACATTGGGCAAGTTGGGTCAAACTAATGGGATGCTTCTTGTGGGCATGCGCTGTTCCTCTCCTCGCCTCCCTGCCCCACCACATCTGTAAGCAACCAAAGATCTCACTCTCTGGCATGTCTGACCAGAAAGGGGCAGAATCTGGCCATGTGCCAGGATGTCAAGTGAAAAGTGACACTGGGGTCTCACGGCCTCAGACAAGTAGAGCTCAGAAAGGTAGCCGGAGCGGACTGTTTGGAGAAGGTGCAAAGCAGTGTGGGAAGGCAGTTAGTATACCAACTGGCTGACTTGGGGAGAAAAGACATATAAGCAAAACATGAAGTCATGGCTCTTAAAAGCACAATGAATTTGCCCAGTTCATCTGGGAATAAAAAGCCCATTTTTGTGGTGTTGCTATATCGATTTTAGGGGGTTGCATCACATCTATACTGCCTTTTAGGACCCGGGCTCTCTCTTTGGATGGGTTAAACCATTCTGTGTCCATGGCCTAACATCTTATTATGCTGTGGTAAGCAGAGCTGTCAAGGCTTTGCTTTAATCCTTTTAATTTCATCGATCTCTTATCAAGGCAGAATTCTATAGCGCTATGAAGGTTTATACTATAATATTAGTTTGTATATAACAGAAAAGCATTTCTAAGCATATTAGAAAATTGGAGACCTCAGTAAATTAAATCACTGAAGTCAACAGTCCAGAGCTCTCACAATCTACTAAGGCTCTTTCATGTAATAATTAGTCTCAGTAAATCCTATACCCTGATATCTAACTATTAACAGCTTCTAAAATTTTGGACATAGCATTTTCAGTAGAGGGACCTTACCCAACCTTCCTAATATTTAATCAAAAACCTTTTGCCTTATTTTGCTAAATGTCCACTTAATGTCCAATACATTACCATCGTCCATCCCGCAGTTTCCCAGCCCTGAATAACAGGTATCCCTCTACCCTGCAAAGCAGAACATTAAAGTACTTCCTATGTTCTTTTAATGATATAGTTGATCCCACAAGTGAGAAACTTTAGGGTACTCTCACAGCGAAGTGCCACTTGACTGGTTAGAGCTATTGTGAATTAAAGACGTGTTTTTGAGGAATTATGATGACCGCTGGATGAACCATCACCTTCACGCTGAAACGAATAGTTCAAATTCAAGTCTTGCTTCTGAACACTGGCAACTAGGTCTGTCTCTTTATTCATTCTCATAACGTGTTTGGGTCTGCAGAGAGAAAAACTCTTTCTTTCAGAAAGCAGTTATGATCAAAAGGTGGCTCCATGAAGACCCGAGTACATACAGTGCAATACATGATGCATGCTCTGATAAAGCTCCTTCTGCAGATGATAGGCAGGAAAATGGTCGGATCTACGTAGTAGTACACCCTTCAAGGCCATCTTTTCCATTGCTTTGCCTTGCTACCGCTTGTTTCCTGGCTCCTTACGCACAATAATCTGCTCTATGCCACGAAGAAGCAGACAAAGTTCCCATATCCTGCCCATGCTCACACAGTGGTACCACACTACCGCTGCATGACGTTTCTGAAGAGTCTCTCTCAAATGCCACACTGTGTGTGGCTACCAGCACCAAATAAAGCCCTTAATCACATCCTGAAGTTTTCTGGTGATCTGACAACACATCTTCAGCTGGTGTAAGATGGTAGAACTTCATTGACTAGACCTAAGAATCTAGTCCTCAAATTTCTAATTAGCTTTTTACAGACTGTTTCTAATTTGCTGATGTTATTTTTATTTTACTTACTTTGACACTGTCTACATCTCATTAACTTTATTTTTATACTGCAAAAAATGTTGCTCGTGATAAAACGGGACTTCTGTCTACATTTGCATACCAATGATTCCACAGAGCACTGACAGCATAGTAGACTCTGCAAACTAACTTCATGCAAAATCGTTTATACCTAGAAAGTGAAATTATGCGCGATAATTTGCCTGAAACCAACAACTGCCTAAAGTATAAGGGAGTGATATGGGAATGAACTTAGTTGCAAAGTTTTATCCTCTCGTTATCACTCAGCATAATGCTTTCTTTCCATGGCAGAATCTGTCTTTAGTCTTAAAGGGGACTGGTAAAGTGCCGTTCAGATAATCTACTTTCTTGGGTGAGCAAAAAGCTGCATGTGAAATAAAAATAAAGAATAATTAACTTTGAATATATATGATAAAAGTTTCTGCTCAACCATAAAACATGACCTTGATCCAGACTTCAGGTTCAGATCATGTTGCTCCACATAATTCCTGCAGCAGCGTTCAAATGAGTGAATCTGTTCTGCAGCATCATGCAACAGGGAGACAGGAAGTCCTCATTTGCATGGAAGTTCAGCTTCATTACCTAGCGGTGATTGCCTAAATTACCTGTGGGTCCACTTGAAAAAATGGACAGTCTAAACTCAGTCTCCCCACAGAGTCCATCCTTTCTCAGGATTTCTCATGTTTTAGGAGGACAAATTTGGACAGATTCTGTTTTCCACGACGGTCCCTTTGACGTTCTGCTTGTTTAACACTGCTTTGTTGCCTTTTCAAGACCTCTTATCCTGCTTGCTGTACAAAAAAAGAAGAAAAAACTCAAACCCTTTCATCTTGCTTTATGCTTGGCTTTCCCCGTCATTCCTGCTTTGCTTACTGCAGTGCTAATTTATTCAGCTTTTTATTCCAAGACATCCCTTGAGCTACTTACTCTCCAAGAGTGAGAATCCTATGATAATATCTTTAAAAGAGAAATTACTTTCTTGTAATGCTGCTTCCCTGAAGATAACGTCTCACAGGATTTGGACCCATGCACTCTCCTCCCATTGAGGTCGAGGAGAACAAATCTGGTTGTGGGGAGTATCTCTTTTCCTTATTTTGATCTTGATCCCTTCGATAAGTTAAGACAATGCATCTATTATCACAGGCTGTACCACTAAAGTATTTTGAGGATAGGTAAACAAGAACGCAGATCTTACTTCTGCACAGTTATACAGTTAGCAAGCGTCCAAGTTGTCAGACAAACCCAACGAGATAATACAGAAGAACCTGCTATGTGCCACCGTGTTTAAATGTTTTTTTCAGAAGGAATAGCTCTCCTCTTAAATACTTCAAAGTCATTAGGTTAAAAAATAACTGTAGGTTGACAGATTTTTGTGGGCATGAGTTTTGAAATATGAAATTACATTAAGAGCTGAAAGCTTTCTACTGTGCTGCCATTTTATACTAAATTTTGAGTTGTGAGTGGAGTAAGAGGCTTCCAAGCCTGGTTGCCACCCTTACATTTGGTCAGATTATAGCGGCCGCATATTGCAGAATTGTTACAGTGGTGTTTGACTAACATGATAACAGGGAGCTCTAAAAAAAAGAAAATCCTATTTTTCTTCTGATAAACTGAATAGGGATACCAAGAAGAAGGCTGAGAGACTATAGCAGGAGTCTCAAAAAGGATGTCTGCAGATTAGAGCTGTTCGGTTTGGCTGCTGGCAGGCTACATAAAGTTGGCGGTACGGCCCCCTGATCCTGCTGGACATGGCCATTGGCAGCAGGATGCTGAGTGAGGGATGTGCTACAACAGCCCCGCTTACCCCGTGGCTGCCTGGATCTTCTGCCACCAGACCCAGTGCAGCTGCTGGCCCTGAGGCCCAGGAAGAGTGCTGGAGTCCATATCTGGCCCAGGACCCAGGGTGAGTTGGACACTGGATTACAGCATCAATGTATTTGTGTACCTATGGGAATACCGTCTCTTATGAAAAGCTCCTGAAAGTACCTGACACTTAATAACATTTGGAGAGTTTTTCAAGAAAAATATCTGCTAATCAGAAGCCCTGAATTAAAAGCCCTTTTCGGAAGGGACGATACACCAGTGCCAAGACTGGATGTGCAAACAAAAAGAAAACTCACTCTGATCCCTGTTCCCAGCTTGGGGGGTAAGAACGGCAACAAGCAGAGTTCAAAGGACCCCTGTCTGCCAGCAGATACCTTCAGAGGTTTCCATCCATTACGCATCATCAATTGATTCAAAATTATTTTTTAGTATAGCTAGGACTATGGCATAGCCATTTTCATAGCACCTTAGAAGAATGCATCACTATCCACTCTGCATCCACAAAACAAGAAGTGGGTAATTGAACTGTTTCATCATTTACTGACAAGGCTACAAAGGTCTGTATCATTACCTAGTGAAGTATGTCAAAAGAGAATATATTAAAAAGTAATGACCCTTAAAAGGCTTGCATTTAACCTGCACCACTTTGTAGATACTTCAGTTCTTCTCCATCCCTAAATTTATTATTTCCAGGTAGGTTTCTTTACCAAATATGTACTGGTAAAGTATGAACCTAGTTTGCAATCCATGATTTAATGAATTTAATAGTAACAAATGGTCTGAGAATGTAGAGTTTTCTATTAAGAAATTCCACGGGCATTGAACTCCTGTGCTACAATCAGAGCTGCGATAGTTTTATGAGTGGAGATGAATGAGCATAATTTTATTTATGAAAATAGAACACTAGGCTGAATAAACTGGGGAAGAAAGTACAAGGGAAAAAAGAGCACAACCAGAGCGTTGTGCATGATATATCAAAACGCACAGTGAAGAACAAGAAAGCAGCAGGCACAGGGTGAACAATGAAGATGAATGCCAATGAGCAGAGGGAGGTGATTCTTACAGTCAAAACCCCTATCCCACAAAGGCATGGTACCTCATTCAGGACAAGGGCGAAGGAGATATAACCATGATTAAAGTCACTTGCGTTGCATTGTGGCACTGCTATATATTCCGGCCTGATTTTACGAGATTTTTACACCCTCCACCAAAATTATTTTTGAGGACTAATCTGCATGTTTATAAGTATATTCTTTATGATCTGACCAAGGCCCTACTTAGTGGATGACAAAACAAGAACCCATTTATTTCCTTTTATTTCTGAGATGTATTTATTTAGCCACTGCAAATCCACGGAGCCAAGCGATAGCCTCCTCATTAACTGAGTTCAAGGTCATTAATGCACCTCTTCGTTTGTAGAGGGGACACTCTTCAATAATGTGTGACATTGTTTGGGTCTCTCCACAAGAGCACAGTGGGTTAGTACTGTGCTGAACCTGTTTAGCAGAGACCGCTCTCGCCATGTTAATTCAAAGCCAGCAAGTTGACAAGTAAGATTTGTCACAAGGAACTTATTTCAGGTCCTGATTTGAGAAACTTGGAAAGATCCCCCTCCTGGGACCATAGCCCTTCCCCTCAGCTGACAGCCCCAACACTGAACAGCTCCCTGGCTTTCTTGCAACGGGGCCTGCCCTTCGTATTTCTGAGATAATGTAAACTTAAGCAAAAATACTACTTTAGGAGAAGTTATTCTTTTAGTTAATGATTTACAACACATTTCCAGGAAGTATATTCTATTTCTTTTCTTATATAGCTGAACATTGTGTTTGCCTTCAATTGTTAAAATCTTTGCTTTTTGTGATTCTGACAGACCATTATTTTCTAAACCTATTTAGTCAGTATAAATAACCTTCCCAAAACCAATATACCTTCAGACTTCAGTGGATGATTTCAGCTGGGGTTTTTTGTTTATTTTTATTGTTTGTTTTTCTAGGTTTAATACCATGTGAAGCTTCTTAAAACATGAAGCACAAGTTCGGCTCAGGGAACTATGACACAGTATACACAACTTTAAACAAAATCAAAAACAGATTCTAACATAGTTGGAAGTTCACTTACTATTAATAGTATTGTTTCTAAAGTATCAAAGGATATCATTTTATCCTTAGCTATTCCTCAAGAGTAGCAGAATGAACACGACAGTCTGCAGATGTCAGTATTTAGAACGTGTTAAAAAGGCAACACTTTAGCCATAAAACTAATAGTCTTATACCACATATGCTGTTCATTCTTAATAGTGCCAATGAATATTTAAGACTGACATCTGGATTTACTATGTAATAATGTAACAATATCAAAGCAATGATTTACTTGACTTATAAATTCAGTTCAATATTGCTCACACACATTGTATTAAATGTTTCCCTTTAATTCTTAGTGGCAAATGTGCTCAATTTAGTTGTAGCCCATATAAATTGTGTGGTACATCTTAACAGCTTCTAACTTAATTTGTGGGATATTTTAACAGAAACAGATTTGGAAAAATAAGAATGGTCTCCTAATGTTACTGAAAGATTTATTTATGCTATTTTTCATCCACATATTAAGCACTAACCCTATGCACAAATGAAATGCGCTTATTGTAAAATGCCCAATTGCAATTTAATTCTTACTTTTAAAGCGCAGCCAGCTTTCACGCCCATTGGTCCAACTATGTAATATGTTCTGAATGTAAGATATTGAAAAAGAGTTAAAGATTTGAACATTATGGGAACAATTTAGTCTCCAGTTTTGCAAAAAAATTGGAGTAAGAAAATGCTAAACTACATGCCATAATCTGTAACTGGCAAGGTTCACCAAAGGCTAGTTTGCTACTCAACTTGTACAAAAATATAACCCCCCCCAGCACAATTTATCAGTCTAACCCAGAATGGTGGGAAAGAAGTTACAGCAATGTAACAAGACTTTAGCATAACACTTCTCGTTTTTTCACTGAAGTAAATATTGGCTGACAACGGCCCCATCCTGTTTGCTACCTTTGGTACCTCATTGAACACACACACACACACAGTTCCTGAGCACAAACTCTGGCCCACTGTTTTCACTCAGAAATATTGCTTTGATTTTCAGTGTTGTATCAATTTTTAAAATGGGCGATGTGCTTTGGCTTCAAAGACTTAACTATATGCATAAAGGTGCCTGCTGGCTTGGAGTCAGCATGCATGGATTTGTTGTCACTATGTTCCTGCAAACATGATGCATATAGCCTTATGTACACAAGCAGTCTCATAGTACTCATGTGCAATACTGTAGAGCTTGCTTTATACTTGTCTACTACTTTATAAGATTGAGGCCAATGGTAGCACAGCTGTAGACAGTATATGTTATGCTAATTTGAAAAGTGCATTCAATCTTACTTAGTTTTAAATAGAAACATCATATAAAATGTTCACTTTCCAATGGACACTTATGTAGATTTCAATAATGAAGGGGACATACTTAGATTTCATAGACAGTAGGGCTGGAAGGGACCTCGGAAGATCATCGAGTCCAGCCCCCTGCCCAAAGGGTAGAGAGTCAGCTGGGGTCACAGGATCCCAGCAAGATAAGCATCCAATTTCCTCTACTTGAAACTTTGAAATTCATTTTCTATTAGTCTCAAAAAAACAAGTAAATTTTAGGAGCTGAACATGGTTAACATCTTATAAATTAATATGCAATACTGGTAAAAATGGGAATTCTGCGTGACTGATATCAATATAAGTATATCTCATGTGGCCAAATTCAAGTATTTGGGCCACAGAATTAGGAGATGGTAGCTTACATTGACTGTAGAGACCTAGCTCCAAAAGTCAACTGTGGCTTCAAAAGCATACTCTGGAAGATAGGAAGTGTCAGAAGCTCCCATTCAAACGAATTCTAGAACCTCATCAAACTTTCAGAGTATTCAGTTCTGAGGGTGTGGGACCACCTCTACTTCAGTACTGTAGTTCTTTGGGACTATTGCACTGATTATCCTTAGTAGTAGTAGGGAAGTTAAAATGTTTTTGAAGATCTCATGGTGTTTTGGAAGAAGAAAAGATAACTCCCACTTCAGAGAGTTTCAGCAATCTTCCTTTATCTCAGCTAGGGGGAGATTGGGAGACTCTTTCAGCCAGAAAGACTGAGAATTCACAGAAGCTTGCATTAGTACAAGAAGGGAGTAGGCAGTGATCAGGCACTGAGGAACTATTACATACCTCTGCAGATGAGCAATTAGAATTCTGGTGTCTGCTGCTTCATTCGAGTCTACATGTAGTGGGTTCATTCACATTTTATTAAATTCTCAGAATGAAACTGAAATTTCTTCTCTTTTGAAAAATGCCAGGATGATTTTTTCCCCCTAACCATGGTGAAAAATGTAATATACTTCATCAATCAGAATTCTAACTTGCCTGAATAGAATTATTCTGGAACACAAGCTTTGCATCATAAGATGCCCCTCTCAAGGCTGTAGGTTTAAATTTGAAATGGGTTTTAGATTATTATACAATATACTGTGGATAAGATGCAAGTTTCAAATGTTATCTTCTAGTCACACCTGCAGATGCAATTACACTGATACTTATTTGTATAAAATAGGCATTGGCAAAGACGAGTGAATAACTAGAACCCTTGAAGGATTTTTATTTGGGTTAGTTTCAATGTTCTTTTCTTAAAGTTCTACTGTTATGATCTGATTATAGCTTTGCTTCACAATATTTGTTTATACACTTTCTAAATATCAATTAACTTGTATACGTTGTTGACACTTACATTATATTTTCTGAGAGACTGAAATATAATCACATGTGTATCATTTAAGAGACATCTATTAAAAATACAACCATCCTGCCTAGCCCTTCTTACCTCAAAGTTGCAGGCAAGGAGGGAGCAACTAGGGAGAGAGAAGGCCTGGCCTCTTAAGTAGATGACATTTAAAGACCTCATTGTATCAGGCCAAAACAGCATGGTCCATCCAGCATGCTGTTCTAGCTCATATTGAAGACAGCCTCCTTGATGATTATAGCAGACAGGTGATGAAAAATGTAAATTAATTGGTGAAACAGCACTTGAATTCATCATTTCATGCATCAGATGCTATCTGATGAAGTGAGCTCTTGCTCAGGAAAGTTTATGCTTCTCCGATTCAATTATTTTAGAAGGTGCATCTCTACCTTGCCTTCTGCCTGACTTAAGGCTAACATGGTTAACTAGCTCTCTCTAATCATCATGGAGATATATGAAATCAATGTAATAGGGTTCATATACTTGCCAGGGTAGTTCTGCTCTGAAGCAAATGTATTCATCAGACATTGATTATACCCAGACATCCAACCTTGGCTCAATGGTTGGCTATCAATAGTTCCCTTAGCTAGTCAATCAGCTACTGTTGGATTCACAACCCACCTATGATACCCTGCTCTGGATGAGCACAACCTTCAGACTGATCACAGCTTCTCTGGTTGATAATAGGTGAATTTATAGATGCACATAGAGGCACGTCTATACTTGTGCATTTATTGTGCAGTAACCGAAATTACTGTGACGTACACATGCATGCCCCTATTGAGCAGTAAATACTGTGACTTCCAATGACTTGAACATAAATGTGATACCTACATCATGCAGGTATCACATTTACACCTGTTTATTTACTGTGCAGTAATGCATGTGTAGACTCCTTACTGCACAGTAAGGCTGTGTGTATGGTCTGACGGGGGACTAACTTTAATCCCCAGTTGGTCCACACATAGTGTTCATGCACTTTAACTCCTGCACGTGTAGATGTTGGCCTATTCTTGCTTACCGTGCAGTAAATTTAAGCTGGAATAAATGCATGTGTAGACACGCCCAGTGATAGGAAATAAGAGCAACGCAGGCAAAGCAAGCAAACTGATTACATCATGCATTACCCACATTCCTCAGCGCTCAGACTATACACAAGGCAAACTGTGCATCCAGCCAGTATGTAAACGCCACCTTGAGGTTCTTTGCTTGAATGTCTGATGTCAGTGACCTTGGAGGTCAGGGACCAATGTCAGCTTGCTGTTCTGAAAACTCTTCTTTCTCCTCTGATGACTGTTCATTTCCAGGTACTGTTGATTGGTTTCCTTGGGGGCATAATGCTGTCCATGTTCTGTTCTGCCAGCCAAAATCCTATCTTCATAAATCTATCACATGCACACACCTTAATTTGGTCATTTCATTCCAAACCAGATATCCCAAAGGTTTTTGCAAGTGGGCACTGCAGTCCTGGAGCCAGGCCTATCTTTATTATGAAAATAAAGTTGTGATGTTTTTAATTTCCTAGGTTGTGTATGTCTGTTGGCTTCAGATACCATCTGCCTTCAAGGCTGTGAAACTGTGACAAACAAGCTTTTAGAAATCAATCAACACTTGCCATTCCCCTAAACTTTTGTTCTAATGCAATCTACTTTACCTATAAGCCAATTCCTAAAAGCAAACCTCAAAATATCATTTTCTAGCCGTGACTTCTAGTAGCATCTAGTAACATTGGGCACCTATACACGTGACAAAGCTCTGCTCGAACATGTTCTAATTAGCGTACATCAGAGCAGACTCAATTAATACAGTCTGCTGTGAGTCTGCTGGAGCAGACTCTAACTAGCATGCTCCAGCAGCCTCCATGTCGCATGTATTCAGCGTCCCTGCATTTCAAAATTTTGAAGCATGTGACACTGTGGGCTCTTTAATTAGAACAGCTCCCAGAGCCACTCTAATTAAAACATCCCCCCTTCAACTTGGAACACGTGTATAGATGCCCAGTATGTGGTATTTCTATGGGGCACAGGGGCAAAAGGGGAAGAAGAAAATCTGGGTCCACTTGCAGCTGAGTTTTCAGGGAAGGGACTGGAAATTCTCAAGCTTAGCAGTACGTGATAAGTTTTGGACAGTGACTATACTACCATCCACTGCTGCAGGACAGTGCCATGGCCATTTCAAATTTCTTTACAGGAACTGAGTTTAAGCTTATGAACTTTACCTGTAGGCATTGTCCAGGTCTACAAAGACTAGACAGCTACAAGTACCCTGGCAACCAGTTTAGAGGCTACCAAAATTTGATCAAAATGTACACGATATGTTACAGACACTCTTGGCTATAACAACTAAAGTTTGTCCCCCATTATTGATGGCTTTATGCCATGTGATATTTATTCTAGTTTTTGGCCTTTGTACCATTACATTTGCTAGCTGTGAGCATTTTTTTAAAGAGGCTCTGTAGGCAATGGAACATAGTAGCATAAATCATACTGAAATATTTACTCTTAGCACAGCAGCTCAGTAGAAATATAGTGAATATGAACATATTAAGTCACTTTGTTAATAGGCCTTTCCAATAGATGACCTTGCCTACCTGTCTCTTACCTGTTAAATATATGTTCACATTAGCTTGCAACATTTTTCTGATACACAACTGCTAAAGGCCGACCCATGTTACAGACCTATGTAACACAAAGGAGCTGTGCCACTCGAGTACATTATATGATGATAGACAATGTAGGTGCTCCCTTCCATTTTATCATATGCTTTTTCAGTGTTAGAGACGGCATCTGTATTATATCTACTTACCAAGATACCAGCATGACCTCAGCTGAAATTATACAGCTTATCTCTACCAGTCATTATGGAAGACTATTTGTCAGTTTATAGTTTTCCAAGTATCTGTTTGATCCAAAAGCCGCTGAGGACACTTTGGGAAGAGACTGTGTTTGTGATGCTAAAGGACCAAATGACATAAATTTACACTGTGTAATTTAAAGGACTCAAACCCATCATTTTTATGATCAATAAAATTTATAGGGCTAGAAATATATGGCATTTCCAGATCCTTCAATAAATTTACTTTTAATGTATTTACTTCATTTTTCTGACAACCCTTGTAAGCTGATCTCTCTAGCAACATCAGTAGGAAGATATATTATTTTGTACGGTATATGCTTATTCTGAAGAAAGTGTTTATTACCTATACAGATAAAGAAATAAGATGCCCCAGCTACATTTCTATTTTTTTCTAAGAAATGCCAACTATGCTCTCTTAAGAATTACCATGTTGATATCATTGTTTAATATGTATATCTTCAGGACATTTTTTGCAACAGTATCTTGGCTGGAGAGCACCAAGAAATTCATATATTTGATGCCTGTTGTTACTTGGAAACCTGTAAAAAGATCTGTCAGACTTTTCCAGAATACATAAATATCTATGGAATTTAATTATGGCTACGTATGTCAGCAATATACATAGCTATCTTAAAAATGGAAAGAACATCACAATAATACGAATACAGAAATGTTTTATTCATTACCACTAATGCAGGAATATTTTTTATTCACTCAGAGAAGAGTTAGCAATTTGATTCTGTGTAAATTTTCAGACAGTTAAATAGAGAAGAACCCCTGAAAGAGTATTACTTCAAGTCTTAGACAGGGCTGAACTCCACAACCAGCCTAACAATCACACTGCAAGAGGCTGGGAAGGGGGCCATATCACGACACTGAGTTTTATGCAGATTTACATATTGCATGAGAAAGTTTACTTCCAAACCATGGCTTTTTTGCCTTTTGGGTAGGAAGTTGTTATTCTCAGCCCAAGGAACTGGTGGCATCAAGGTTGCTGCCTTGGCACACAGCAGCCTAGGAGGCTTGTTCTGAGGCTCAACCTACTGGGGTACTTCTGGATCTGCTGAGTTGGGCCCATAATTCATCACGAGTCCCTGCACTCTGATTGTAAAGCCACATCCCTTTCCCTGCCTGTGCCATTGCCAATGACAAACCATTTGCTGTGTTGTCTAACGGCGCATTTCAACAATAGTCTTCCTTCTCTGCAGATCTCAGCACGGAGCGTATGCCTGAGCGTGTTCATGTGTTACTGCTGTTTCAGAGGACAGAGAGAGGAACCTTGTGAGGAACAATGGTTATACTGAACTACTTTGTAGGAAAGGCTGATTTTTACATTTGACTTGTTACTAAAAGCCTGTATATACAGTTCACTTGAGATGCATAAATTAGAGAGATAATCCATTGCCATCACTGAAGGTCAAGGAGAGGTTCCTATTGACTTGAACTAGTGCAGGACAGAGTCCTAATATTTACTGATGAATTTTGCTAACAACTAATGCATTTATTTATTACTGATTACAGAACTTCCCCAACCCATTCTGCTAGCAAAGCATATGTGACCCTGAAATGATTTACTCAGACAAACAGAGAACTCAATGAGATAATTTGCATTAGAGTAAACTAACTAGTTATTTTAGGTTGATTTATTTTACCAGCTTTCCCTTACAAATAATTTCTTTTTCTTCAGTGGGATTACACAATGGGTGAAACATGCCTGAATTTACGTAAAGGCTGAAAAATGAGGCTCTGAAATGTTACACTATGTTAACATGGCTTTCCAGAGGAAGAATAAAATGAAAAAATGATCAAAAAGAATGAAATATATAGCAAGAAAATTATGGACTGTTTTATAGCTCATTACACAGTGTTAATATAATCCTGATCATGTCTTCACTATAGTGCCAAAAAGCCAAACGACAGGCTGCAAGTTTGCAGCACATACAAAATAAATGAGTTTCACTTTTGCATGTTGCTTTTCCTTAAAGCGAATAAAAATATCAAAATGAGCCTAGAGCACCTTCAAATCTGGGTTCTAAGAAGAGCTTAGCTCTTCCTAAAATAAAAGACTACAACAGGGAGCACAGCCGCAGGATAGTGATTGTCAATTTATTCCCAGTACCAGAGAAAACTATGCTGCATGATTGTAGAAAGGGGAAGCATTTAATTGCCCAATAACCTAATACATAAATAAAATAGACGACGTAAATGGATCCTATTAATATTACCTCATGGTCCTACTCTCTATAGTGTATCTAAGCGACAAATCATTAAAAACATACTTGCAAGTACATCTCAGCATTACTTGAGTTGATCAACAATTTCCGCTTCGTGTGGAGGCATTTTTTTCCTGCCTCTCTTCTATAGAGGTAGCTAACAAGCTTCTTTTCCTGTAAATAATGCAGAAGTGCTTCTAAGAAAAGATCTATTACTACCATTGATGTTTGTTAACATTTTGCTTAGGATCCTTGACATTTCTCCTATAGTATTAAACTTGCTTAGCGGAAAGACAATATTACATGTGTAACTGATAGCAAAAGCAACTTGATTAGTTTTAGAAGGAAAGAAAAAAGTCATGTTGAGAAAGACTAAACAACAGGATGTAAATTGCTAGTGTCATATCTGAAAGTACACATACAACGCTAGATATTTTATATGGCTTAAGGCCATGTCTTTCCAACTTGGGTACATACATTTTTGGCTCCCAAATGCACTTTAGGCACCTAATATTCTTCTGATTTTCAAAAATGTTGAACAGTGAAAATATTCTGCTGAAGACAACAGATGCTAAGGCTCAGATTTTAAAAGTATTCAGGTAACTAATTCCTATTTATGGTCGTGTTGGCCTGATGTTGTAGCTGCAAAGGTCCAGGAATTATGCAAGAGGCAAGGATTTTTTGGGTATGATATTTTTTATTGGACCAAAATACTGTTGGTCCAATAAAAGACATCATCCCCCCCAAAATCCCTGCTTCTTGCATAATTCCTGCTTAGAATTTCAATAGGAAAATCCTTTAAGGGTCTGGGCCTGAGCACAGGCCATTTTTAGATTTAAGGACCCAAGTTTAGAAATTGGAGCTTGACAAAATTAGCTGTGTTATTTCTGGTTCAAGATTTATAAGCAGCACATTCTTCTTATAGTATTAAGAGGTCAAAAATCTCTCTGTGACTACTTAACAGGGAATTTCTTATAACAATGTGTTTTTCTTACTTAGCTTTCTTCATCTGAAGGTTATAATATGTAGTTATTTAAACTGTTTGTAAATAAGACATGCATTTCTTGACTATTACTAGAAATTACATCTATAAAATATAGAATAAAACCTTCAAAAGAAATGCATAAAGAAGTATCCAGGGAAACATACTTTTTCATATGAATCTAACCAACAAACTATTTTAATGAGTGCACATCTATTAAAAGAAGTCTCAAGATGCTGTAATTATTATTCATTTTCTAGAATTGTTTCACCATGAAGCTTTATGCTTCTATGGGGACTTTAATGTTTATGTTTTGTGACGGCTGCGTTGACTATTAAAAAGCAATTTGGCTGACATTTTAGGTCTTTTGTTGCCAGTTTTAATTGGATTGTTCACCAAGCATCAACTCCCCCGTTAACTGCAAAAATTACAGGCCAACGTCAGTTTATAGTAATGACTCTTTAATGATTTTATCCTGTCAGTATGCCAGCTTCATATGGATGTACGCATGATTAGTTTCATATGAAGACCTGTAATTAAATAATTGAAGCCTAAACAAAATGAATATCAAACAGGAACACATCTTTAATAGAGACTCAAAAGCTTATCAAGATATACATTTCTAATTAGAAAAATCATTAATGTTTTCATTTCAAATAATACCAGTCCATTTGGGTTGGTACTAAAGAAAACAAAAGGTTGTACTCCACCTTTTTGAAAGTCAGCTATATAAATGGGCAGTTTCCTTTAGGACTGCATAAAATGCTTTGTAGTTGGCCTTTGTTTACTGTCTTTAAATTCACATAGAATTATTCAGAGCTTGTTCTCCGCTGTTCTTGTTTGCTTTGACGAATGGACAAAATTACCTGTATGGGAAATAATTATTATACCTTGTCTGAAACTTTACAGTTCTGACGGTGACCATCAAAGAGAAATGGGCAAATTAACTTCTTAGAAATGCAGGTATCTTAAAAGAAAATGGATTATTACTGTACGTTCAACATGCTGAACACACTTACTGTCTCACAGGTTGTAGAATACCAAACGAGTTAACTAAAAACTGTTTTTGGTACGGATCATTTTGAAATAGTGGGATGGTTGTGAAAGCGGTACCTCTCTCTCCCCTCTGCCCACCAAACCACTGACCCACCATTTACAGATGAATGACACCCGAATACATCAAGTGTCCTCCTCTCCTCGAGTTTCTAGCTGGAATTGAGAGCTTCTACAGGATACTAGGCATTTGTTAGGCTCTGATCCTCACAGCATGATAATGAGAGAGGAAGGGCCCTTTAGGCAGCTGCATGGACATGACTTTGGGAGAAGGAACACTTTAATACATTAGGCATCCTAATACTGTATGTGGAAAACATAAAGGCAAAATATAACACAGTGACATGAACATTTTCAGTGATCTTTAACCATTGCGTTAACCCACAATATCTGTGAACAAATCTGCGAAAATGCAAGGCATTGTGTAGATAAAGCAATGTTCCCTTAAATAAGTGGGACAGTTTGCTGATTCCCATTAAACTTAGGCCCAAAAAGAGCAAGTATGGAACTTTACTGAGTCATGCACCCAGTAAGTAGTCAAACAATCTTCAGCAATTCCCAACAACTTCTAGAGCTGACGTATGCTACAAATACCAAGTGGAAAACAGTCTATTGGAAAGCCAACAGATTTTTAGGCTTGCTCCAATTTGCAATCCTAAAATCAGAAGCAGCAAAGAATCACTCACTTGTCTTGCTGGAACCTGACCACTTTTTTAAGCATCTGACCTTTAGGTTGAAAGACTTAGCTGTAATCCTAGGCCAGGTATAGATATTACACTTTTACTGGTCTAAGGGATTGGAAACTGGTCTGTATCTGTAACAGAAGTTCAGCACATGCACACTGGTTTAAAAATGGTGGAACCCAGTCTAAGTGTTGTCCCTTGTCCACCAAAGCGTGAATGTGTGCTGTTTGCTACTGATCTGAACTACGCTGCTTATGCAAAACTGCTATCAATTCCACCTTAGGCTTTCTGAATGTCTGTACCAACTTTAGGGTCCAGCTCTACTCCCACGTAAGGCAGCACAAATTTGGATCCTAAACAGATTTCAATGGTGGAAACACTTGGTGGAACCACTGCCACCGACAGTCATACCCTCTTGCTGGGATGTCAACTTTTGACACAAGTTAAATAGCAGAATAGTCCAAGCCCTCGCTTCAGGACTGGGGTTAATCTACACAGTAATGAATTGGAAAGGGGATGAACAGTGAGCTGGCAAAATCTGTACACAGCAAAATGTAATTTAAAGTTATTTATGCAACTTAGTACGGGCTGGAGAAGGCTAAGAAATTTTAGTCGGACATGGCAGAGTAGGAATGGGCTGCGTGACGGCACGTGAAAATCCTTGCTGGCAAATGCACAAGATGCTGCACATGGCTTGCAAAGTTCTAAGTTCACCACAAGCATTCAGAAAATACACCTGCCTATCACTGGAAGCAACTCAGTGAAAGCTTTCACGCAGTGTGGTCTGGTGCTAAAAAAATCCAACAATGCGATCAGGTATATAGAGCACAGGGAGAAAGTTGCACTGAAAACAGTATACTACCATTATATACTGCAATTAGGCACCGTCATTTGGAATACTGCATTCAGTTTGTGCCACCATCCTTCAAATATGTACAGACTAGAGATGAAAGTGACTGGAAGTACAGAAAGTTTGTTGCATGAGGACAGGCTGAAAGGACTGAGACCATTTAGGCATGTAAGAGGGAAATGACAGAGAAACAAGATAGTGAGAGCTGTAGAGAATGCAACTTGTGTGCTATTATTTACACTGTCATAAGAAATGAAAATACAACATTAAATAAAACTGTAAGAGAACAAATTTAAAACTGATAAAAGGGGTTACCTTGGGTGATTTTTTACACCAACCATTAATCTGGGAACTCACTACTCACTACTATGTGAGGTCACTGAGACCAAGAATTTAATAATATCTGGGAAATGTATATGGGTAATGAGCTGTCTGTAGTTACACTAGGCACTGTGTGTATACCCAAAATACGTTTAGGATAAATCTATATACATTTAGAGAAGAGAGATACAAATGCCTTGGATTTGGGGCATATATCAGTCATTAATTGAGAAGATTTTGTTATAAACTTTCCCAAAGGTCCGGTTACTGCGTAAGTATCCACTACTGGTCTCCTGGATCATCCACTAAAGCACTTGGTATCAACTACTCTCTGAAACAGGATACTTGGACTGGTCTTACTGGTTTGAGCCCTGATATGGAAATTCCTATGTTTGTACATAGTGATAGTCTCTTGCGCGTATATGGAAATAACTACAAAAGCTTGAGCAAAGCTGAGCTCAAGAAAGAGAGAGAAAGAAAATGAGAAAGGGAAAGAAAGAGAAAGGGAAAAGAAAGACAGAAAGCAAGCAAGGAAGAATGAAAGCAAAAGAGAGAAAGAAGAAGGCAGGCAGGCAGGAAGGACTGTGTGATAAGACCAATGGTATTTTGTGCAGGAAATATCCCATTACTCTCAAATAAAGAATTTTTCCACCTTCTTAAAGGGACAAAATCTACTGTCAGTTATATTCCTAAAACATTTGTGTAGTGCCACTGAATTAAGAGGAATTACACCGTGGATGAATTTGGCCTGTACAGCCCCGTCTCTATCTGGTACTGTTCCCCAGTGGCAGAAAAACAGTTTTTAGTTTTCCTGCACATCTGCATTATAAACACTTTCAGTTCTTTGCACAGTGCTGTCAGGTAAGTCTGAACAAATCCTCGAGCATGGCCTCTCTCACTGAACGTAAAGAAGGGTTCACTTCTTTATACTTTATTTTCAGGAAAATGCCAGGCATGGCAATCTTCCTTTCTCCAGCACTGAACCAAACCTTAACTTAAGAGGCACTTTGGAGCCAAGACAAAATGTTTTTAATTAAAATTATATGCTAAATTGATGAACTGCTCTATTCATAAGTGGAAACACTCTGTCAGAATAAACAATAGCTACTGCAAGAAAAACACAGTGGAAAAAAATCATTTCTCCTGGTCTCTTGAGAGAGCCTTCCTCATTCCTTTCCTTTTCCTAATGAAGAACCCAGCAGGTGTTCTCTTTTTCATCCCTTTGTTCTCTGGTATTCTCTCCTTAGGAGTTGAGCAGTAAAATTATTTTCAAGAGATCTATTTTCATATTCTTATCAGAAAAAAAATTCAAGGTATTCACCAGAAAAAGTGTTCAGAGAGTTTTTGAAACGGACTAAAAACACCCTCAATACCTGGTGGGGGAACGGGGTGGGGCAGAATGGACCTGCGGGGTGGAGAGGATCCCTGAGTACCTGTCAAAAAGGAGCATTCTTGGTCAGCACAAAGTCTGCCTCTGCTCAGGACACATATGGACCTAGGAAGGGAAAGACGTTGGAAAGGAAGAGAAGTTTCTCTGTTGGCTGGGCACCGGGGGGAGAAAGAAGAGCTGCTTGCATTTCTTGGCCTTCTCATCTTGACGTAAGCAAAATAAGGACATGCCTTAGGCATTTTATTATAGCTGCTGCCCTACCCTCCCTTGCCTATAAAGAGATACAATTTGAACTGTGTTCTTAAGATGCTATGGATCAAAAAAGATTTTTTTTTTCTTTTGGCCAAGTGTGGCAACTGACAGTGGGTATCTTTATCTTGTTTTCCGTTTTCACATGTTAATCGCACCATCCTGTATGTCCACGTTTTAGGTGAGTAAGAGGTGAGGTCAGGCACTTCACACCTGTGTGTTTAATAAGCAGCATTCATAATTTCACTAGAACTGGCAGCTGGCATCCATTGCAGATGCATTTCCTTGCTTCTGGCATCCTCCCCAAACCTTGTTTTGCATAGAGAGACTGAAGAAAAACAGATTTTTCCAGAGTTACAGCTGAATCCTGACCAGAGGGACCAAGCACACTCTTCAGCCTCAACAAAAGCTACAGTTTTAATCATTTCACAGTTACTGCTATGTTGGTAGCACCTATTGGTTAAAACTATACTCAGACCCTGAAGAGTGAATTTCACCCCTCCTCCCCTCGGGCTGGCAGGTAGAGATACATAGCAGGCACTGCAGAGTCTCCATAACTCCATTCTGGTGCAGAGAAAGTGCTTCCCTACTTAA
>JAGPOW010001327.1:16838285-16857564 GCA_030014935.1 Caiman crocodilus
GATTTGATTCAGAGAGATTAAAGGGTCTCTTGATTCAATTTGGATTCGGAGATTCGGTTGCCGAATTGGGCTGAATCTCTGCTGAACTGAATCAGCGACTAGAGCTTTGCACAGCCCTATTGAGTAGCTAATTATCCAGCAGGGAGGACACTCACCTGACTGTAGCAGAACCAGCTTCCAGTCCCTGCTATGCCCGAGTCACACCAAGAACTTTCATCTCTAGGTTTGTCTACATTACCGGGCTGCTACAGCCACAGCTGGGGCCCTTAGCAGAAGGGCAGCACAGAGCGGCCAGCAGGATTTTTCTGCTGCCTTTGTTAGAGAAGCTGAGCCAGGGAAGCTCTGCTGGTGGAAGTCTTCTGTGTCCAGATGCAGAAGTCCGCTTGGTGCACATCTGCCAGCTAAGATCTTTTCACACCCCTAACCAAAAAAGCAATGTTATCAGAAGTGTGAAGCGTTGGCCAAGTCTAGATCGCCCACATCTCGGACAAGTGATCCAACCACCAGCTGTTGGCTACTCTCAGTCTCACATAAGAGCTCCTCTACTATGTGTGTATATTAATTCTGCTCTAGCCTACGCCAGGTGAGTGGCCTACACCGCTGATCTATAGAGCGGGTCCCTTGTCTCTCTCCTGACCAAAGAAAAGCAAATGAGGTGAGCGAAGGGGCTCCTCTCCAGGCAGGTGGTTACGTCACTTCCCCGGGATGTAGAAGACCAAGCTTCAATTCCCTGCTCTGTTTCGCTAACAAGTAAATGCCCTGAAGATCAACTTCTCCAGAGTGACATTTCTCCCCTTCTCACCAGAAATTTCTTTGTGAAACAGATCCTTTTCCTGTTTAAAGCTTGGTCAACACTGACAAGTTCCTGTGACAAAGTTTTATAAGTTGACAAATTGGCATTTTCCAGGAAAGAAAAAAAACCAAACAATAACAAAACCCCCCAGACATTTTCTAACCGGCTCTAGTTTAAAACTAGACAAAAAAAAAAAGGTGCACAGAGATTTGAAAGCAAGATACAAGTCAAAGGGGATGATTTCTCTCTCATCATTATTTTTTAGCAGACTTCAAGTTAGGGGTGGAAAGCATTGCCCTTTCAGAGGGATTTCCACCAGGCTGCTGCAAACGGATTATGAACGTAAAATTTTGCATGTCAGCCTGCTCAGGTAAATTTGGATTTCAGCAGCTCCCACTGCTTGTGACTTATTTGCCTACCAGTATACTTGTGGATGCCATCTTTACCTTATGTGAAAGCAGGCCATAGGAACTTCCCCAGACGTCAGTAGGAGTTGCCTGTGTCTACGAGGGCAGAATTTAAAGTTTGATTTTGCATACGGAGCCATTACTTGTCAACATGTCACTAACCCTTCATGCTGCTGTACAGGACATGAGGATTGACAACATTACAAGTCCGTCTATCCAGCAATGCTGGTGGTGATGCTACAAAGATGGACTAATCCTATCATGTAGTCTCACAAAAGCTGGTCACTGGGTTATCTGTCTTTTTGTCAAGGAGCATCATTCTTTATCGCATGCAACGCAGCAGAGGAAAAGACAGCATGGAAAACTAAAGGATTACATGTTAAGCTTTTGTTTGAAATTTTCAATAGAGAGGGTTTTTTGTTTTTTTTTTTAAATTAAATGGGCTGTATTCAAAGCCACCACAAAAGCAAATGGTGTCTAGTTCAGGTAGGCACAGTGACCTGCCCCAGTTTGTAGAAGAACAAAAACATGAAAAGAAATGATAAAGCTCCATTTTGCTATACAATATTTCATTAGGGAACTAATTAAACACACTGCACTCAAATGCAGCACACAAACAATACTACAAAAGAACAGGAACATATTAGATGGTTGTGCTAAGGTAAATTATTTCATGTTTTTTTCCTCCCCTTCCTCAACATTTAGGGACAAAAAGCTGCTCTCCCATTACCTCATCCTAAGTAGTTTTTTTCAAATCAAGCCTATGTTCACACTCATGCTGTCACTGATAATGGATCTTGTGTCAAAGAAGATGAGAGTAAAGGACCTGATAATAAGTGCAATTATAAAACATCAAAAATGGTAGATCAAAGTGGATTTCCTTTATTCCACTGTGTACAGTCACTTCACAGCTTTTCACCATTCTTGTCATGTGGTCCTGACAGGATATATTAATTTTCTCCATTATCATAGCAATGAGAATGGCACACTTCAGCAAGCAGCTGACAAACCCAGACCCTCATTATTACCGTCTTTCTTCACTCTGTTTATAAAAACACTTTTTAAAACTCCTTCTCCCAAGACTCCCAGACACAGTGATAGCCCTCACACGGTTGATAAACCCTGTAGGGAAGGACAACCCGGGGCAAATTCTCTTTCGGAATTACCTTTCTCCAGAAAGTACCAAAATGTTACTGAACACAAGAACACAAATCCCACCAATAACTAATCAGTGTTAGGGAAGCCTGAACACCTTAATCGGTGTATGCTGACTGCATATGCTATAATTCCCCTATTGGTAGGAAACGGTTCTCTGTACTGAGCTGCTTTCCATAATCTGTATGAAATTCTAGAGCGCACGCTAGTATAGACTAATATCCAAATTCCATTTTCAAAGAATAAAGCATTAAGAGTTAAGCCCTCTAGCTGGTTTCACTTCCCTCGCCTTACCCCCCTGAGTAACATGACTCAGTTCCTGGCACAGCTGTTCAGTGTGATTGCTGCAGTGATAGCTAGAAGTGAGCTTTTGGCATGAAGTATGTCAGACAAAGAAATAATTTTAAGGTGTTCCCCCAAGAGGAAAAGAATGATTGAAGGCTATCTATGGTCTTCCTCATTACGCTATGGACAACTTTACAGGGTTACAAGCTCATGGTAGCCTTTGCTTCTAGGCTAATCGGAGAATGCTGCAGTCGGTGGCAAGTAAAGAAAGCAAAATCTGAATCAAACCATGCAGCACAAGAAACAATAAACTTATGCAAAAACAAAATGGCTGGGGCTGATGTAAACTGGTATATTTCTATTAAAACCAGGGTAACAGTATTAAGCTTACACCAGCTCAACACCTGGCCCATAGTACTTTAACACCGATTTCTATCGCAGTTCTTACTATATTACAAAGAGGAACTTCAGGTGCCTCTCACATGCACGCAAACACAGAGAATGACTGAGGTCACCGGAGATGCTTGGACTTGAGAAGTACTAGCCTAGTAGATCTGGCTTTGTGACTAGTTAAATAAGAGGGTGGAAGTTTGCTAATCTGATCGATTATGAAAAAATGTCTATAGAGCTGGGAAAAAAACTGAAACATCTCAGAAGGATATCATTTTCAGTGAAAAGTATCTTGAATATTAGGATAAACGTGGATGCAGTAGTTTGATATATGATATGAACATTATGGCGATGATGCATTAAAGGGATTTATATCTTCATTATTTCTAGACGATAAGAATAGCTATTGCTAGCACTTTGTAGAATACTTTGCAAACATTTAAGCAAGTTATGGTTAATACAATTTGAGCAGAAGGCACATTGGACAGATAGATTATAGCCCTGCTGATATTGTATATACAGTAATTAGTACCATGACAACAGCTAATTATTTTTAATTCTAAAGCTGAAGGATATTATCCATAAATATTGTGGTTGAAGGTAATAGTTCAGTTCTTTCCAGCATCAAAACAAGACAGCTCAAATGATGTACTAAAATATCCACACTAATCCTTATCAATATTTAAAATTAATGGAATGCCAATCAATAATAGGACTAGACTTTTATGCTGCTAGTAATAAAGGCATAATAACTACTGCTAATAAAATATATTTTATAAAGCCCCCGAATCATCATTGTCGTGTAGAGTGCGCTGTGCAACATAATGAAAACAAATTAAAATGCAATTAAAAACATAAAAATTACCTTCTTAGAATTCAAGCAAACTCAGTTACCAACATGAAACATTGCTCCTGCAGCATGGAAGGCTGACTGTCTGCCTAGGAATTTGAATCAGAGGGCTGGATTCTCAGCTGGAGTAGGTTGATATAGGTCCATTGACTTTGATAGGGTTACACCAGCTGGGGATATTAAAACCATCTGGCCTATGCTTTTCAGTTAGCCATAAGACCTTAATTTTCCGCTAGTGGTCAAAATAATTTGACAGAAGTGTACGGAATACACATACAGAAGAAATTAGAAACTGCAGTGTTACAGAAGCTATGAAGAATCCATTTAAGGGGTGGGCAACTGGTTTGAAACAGAAAAATCATTAGAAGACCTTGGTGTAAAATATTCAAGCAATTTTGAATCTTTAGGCCAAAATGATTTAAAGGACCTCATGTAGAAAACTTCTAGAATCCCCCCCAAATAGGTCTACTTTGTAATATTGTTACACTGCTGCATGAAGTTACTGCAAACTGCACGAAGTCATTCCAGTACGAAGATACTGAAAGGATCGGTGGGGCAGAGCTGTACTGCTCCCCAGTGTGTCCACAGGTTGCAGACAGTGGAACGACCTTCAGGGAAGCTTAGCTGTGAAATAAGCAGGGATAACTCTGATGAATAAGTAGTTGTGGACCAAGCAGCAACAGCACCACCAGGATGTGGCAATGCTTTCTTTGCTGAAAAGCCACATATGACGGTGCTGTGACGTGGTGAGTACAGGTTGCCACTACCAGCCTGCCCAGTCACTGGCCACGGGTCTAAAAGTTCTCGACGGAGGAAGAAGATGTTACAGTCTCAAGAGCTGCCAAGGCAGATGCAGGCTGCACTGGAATGAGATCCCCAGTTGTCTTGGCCTCCTTGCCAATGGATCACGGTCTTGTTCTGTCAAGAGCTGTGCGGAAGCTGATGTGTAGCAGCTTCTCCACAATAAAGAGTCATGCACAGGTGTTTGCCATGAAAACAGCTTTTCCAGCACATTCCCCAATCCCTCTGGTGTCCAGCTAATGGCAACGGGAACAGGATTGTGCGGTCTGGAAGCTTCCCGTCATGAACTGGCACAAAGGCGGCAAAGTTACAAGCAGGTCATCTTGTACAAGATGTTCTTTCCTGCCTATGCAGGGGGTCAGACGCGATAATCTATTGAGGTCCCTTCCGACCCTAACATCTATGAATCTATAAGACGGGAGTGAGACTTGGCAGCTGTAACTGTGACTAAACAGCCCTCTTCAGGATCCGCTCTGCACACCCTGCATAAGGAGGGGGCTAGGAAAGGTGCCCAAAACATAATCTAATACAGTAGTCTGTATTTCTTCTTGACTGGAAAATCGTGTCCAGTGGGATCACCTTTACTGCGGTCAAAACTTCCAGCGAAGACGCACCATCATTTTTGGGACCTGGAACATCAGGACCCTCTTGGACAGCCCTAATAGTGAACACCCGGAGCGCCACACTCCAATCATGGCCCAAGAATGCAGGTGACATGACACTGATGTAGCTGCACTGAGCAAGACTTGGTGAGTGGGAGGTGGGCTGCTCAAAGAACCTGGACCCTTCTTCTGGAAGGGTGAACACTAACGGGAAGGAGACCACTGACTTTACAGAGCTGGTTTTGCCAATAAGAATGAACTCATAAACCAAACCAATGAGCTCCTTATTGGAATTAACAACAGCCTCATGACTCGCTGTCTTAACCTGGCAGGGAGCCAATATGCCACTGTCATCAGAGCTTATGCTCCGACTCTTGATGCCGCCGGTGAAACTAAAGAGGAATTTTACACCAGCCTTGACCAGGTTGTTTCTGACATTCCAGAGGCAGATAGACTTATTCTTCTCAGTGATTTCAATGCCAGGGTTGGAAGGGCTTCAAACCTCTGCAATGAACCCATCGGCAAGGAAGGAGTAGGAAAAGTCAACTCCAGTGGCATCCTCCTCCTAACCAAATGTGTGCAACACAGACTCACCATCACCAACACGTTCTGCCAGAAAAAAAGGCAAAAGGCAGCATGGCAACAACCACAATCCAAGCACTGACACCTGATTGACTGTATCATCATCCGAGCCCAAGAGCAAAAATAGGAGCTGATGACTGCTGAACTGATCGCTGACTCATTTACTTCATTATGTCACTCAAACTAGCTCCCAAATGGTGCAATGCTGATGGAAGAGCAATACTGAAGGACTCAAGGACCAAAGCAAGCAAGATCCGTCCATCCACAATCGACCTCACCATCTTTGGACACGTGGATAAGAAAATCATAGAAGACAAACATCTTCAACTGCAAGGGATTGCTGTAAAAGACTGAAAGGATATTGGAGCATATGTTCAAATGGTTGGATAGTCAGATACCCACCTGGGTGTATCTAACACAAGTTAACTCAGGTCCAGTAGCCATTGTAGCCATGTTAGTAGAATGTTTTGCACAGGCTAATATGCCTTGCTTCTTCACTGTCATAAATATAATGCTTTTACTACGCAACATACTGCTATATAGATGTACATATCCCATCTGTCTGAACACACGCACAGCCTACCAATCACCTAGCAGCTGTTTCCTGCACCAAATACAGCTACTAACAAAAGTAATTCATAGCAAGCATGAGGCCTTTGAATGTAATGGGGCCTGAGACCCTGCTAACTAACTAGTCATGACCTAATGCAGCAAAGCACTGAAGACAGGACAGAGTACATTAAAGGACACACAACCTCAAAGGTAAAACAAATCATGAGCAAAGCTTCCCAAAAACTCATGGAATTAAAAAGTGATGAGAATTTAAAATTCAAATTTATTACCCGTGTTCTGGTTTTTCAGGGTTTAGATGCCACTTTTCAAAGCTTTTCTCCAAACCCACAATTATTCTCAAATAATGACATGCCTTCAGAAGCTCTGGTTTAAGAACATAAAAATATCAATTCTGTGAGAAGTGACATTTTCCAGTACAACCAGGAGTTTCTGCTGGAAATGAATGCGCTGACACTGGAAATGACTACACTTTCAGTCACTGATCTCTGCCTAAATTTTCTGGCTACTAATCAACTAACCCACCCATCCTGTAACACTGGTGGAACATCGTAGGGGCTTGTTTCATATTATACTTAGCCCATGTTAACTACACTTAGAGTGCTAGTGTGTGAACATTCACGTAGTATGTAGGCAACTGTCGACCCTCTGGATCATGGGGTACACGTAAGGGGCACGTCCACACATGTAAGCACGTACGCTTGCAGAAGCTCAAATAGAAGCAGTGCAAATTTGAGCCAGGGTTTTTTGTGCTATGCACGTGCTCAGACATGCACTTTGTTGTGGAGCAAACTGTGCCACCTGGGGCAAAATAACCCTGCCTGGTTCCTCCCAGATCTGTAGCCAGGGGGAGCTGTGCACCTGTGCTGTCCCCAGCAGTACGAAAAGGTGCCGTAGCAAGCAGTTCAGAGCTACTCTCTCTCAGGAGGTCCTGGGGAACCTCCTCCTGGTCATGGCCCAGTGGGCCCTGTATTTGACCAGAAAGGAGGCTCTGGCCGGAAAGGTGCCCAGAGACTGTGGAGCCACCTGTCCATGTACATCTCTGGGTGGAGCACCAGTGGGTGGCATCCACCGGCTCGTTGGATGCCTTTGAGGACTAGGGGTGTGGCCCAGGGGGCTCTGCTCAGTGTCCCCTTCAGGTGCACTAATTTTCACTTTTTGACCCTTTGACCCACATGACACTCTTATCCTGGTTTTTCATTAGTCGTCCCAAGTATTTTGTTGTGTCATCCATTCATTGGTCCCATACAATAGGAGCTATTAGTTAGCCACATGGGCCTCAGGGCCCACGATAATTGGGTGATACAAATTAGTCAGGGGCTTCTGGGACCCGGCCAGTTGGTATCTGGGGACACTACCCCTTGTGCCAGCTGGACTGCTGCAGCAGCATCCCAAATCCATTTTTTTAAATACCCCCAAATCCATGTTCTTCCACAATTAGAACAAAAGACCACTCTACACACACACACACGCACACGCACACGCACGGAGAGAGAGAGAGAGAGAGAGAGAGAGAGAGAGAGAGAGAGAATCAATCAGTTGGGCAATTCTTTATTGGTATATTTACAATGGTAAAGCAATTTGGAAGCCTACCAGTGTCTCTATCATCATAATAAAATGAATTCTAAATATCTATATGTGTGAGTGTGTGCTTTTGGTTTTCTCTGCACATGATGGGTGTGTGATGCGGGGATGTGGGGTTTGAAGGAAAGGGTGTGGGAGAAGGCTCTGGGCTGTTGTTGGGGAGAGAGGGGTGCTGACTGGTCCGTGCCAGCTCCCCACGAGCTTATGTAGCTTGTGGGCAAAAATAACTGCCTGCCCCTGGACCATGCCATGAAAGGGGGCAACAGCAAGCCGGCAATGCTTAGAACGCCTTTGAGGCTGCTCTGTTTTACTCCTTTGGCCCAGTCCAGCTGCTTGACTCCTTTTTAGCCACGGAAACTCTTCTTGTAGTGAAGACGATTCCATTTGTGTCTGTTCATTTTATGTTGTTTAAACGGCTTTAAAAAACTTTTTCCATAGCTAGAAGATGTAAAGCATGCATTCGAATGCCTACATATATAGGCTCATTTCCCTGAGTCACTTAAGCTAGTTTCTCAGTCTTGTCCCCTGATTTCTTGTTTTTGCAAAAACCACTCCTGAAATAAACAGTAAGCACACTAGCCTTTGTAGAACAAAAGCTCAAGACTGCAGATAGAAGAACCGGATTATTTGTTTTTATCTATTTGGGCGATAATTGCTTGAAGCAGGCAACTCCTAACCTTAGCTGCTGTAAGTGCTTCTGGTATCAGATTAAATATTAATTTGAAGTAGAGCTGTGTCATTCGGCTACCACAAACTCCTGTTTATGAACTTCATCCTAACACTTTTTCATTTCAGAGTATGCACTGTACTACTTTTCCACAGGGAACCTTGTATTTGAGTAGATGGAAGACCCCATGACCTCAGTATTAAATTTAGTTAGCTTTTCTTTAAAGACAATTTATCTTAAAAAAAAAAAAAATAATAATAAAAGGTTCTCCTTCCTTAGTAGACAATATGCAACAATTTCTTCTTTAGCAGGATCTTGCTAACAGCACAAGATAGAAGAAATACTACAAATACATGTACTTGTTGGTTAGCACTTGTTGCTATACTAAGTGGAGAAAAGGCTAAGGAAATAAATTATGTAAAAAATTTAACCTATCAGGTAAGTTGAAAGGCAAGCAGAAAAAAAATATTGAGGTCAAGGTGCATTATACAAAGGAAAACACAATTATTAATAAAAGAGACATTTTTTTATAGTCTACCTGCTGCAGAATTCTAAAAATTGTGACTTTGTCACTACCAATTCCAACTATCCGCTCTCTTTACAACTCCCTGCTTTTGCTTGTGGGGGTAAAAGGCATTCAGGAATTGTCAGATTTTCAATTACTTAATCTACTCTCTTCACTACACAGCCTTGAAAATGTGCATAATGAGCGTGTTTCCTTGCCGTATACAAGATGCAAGACTGGCAGTATCAAGAAAAGGGTGCAGTGAAAAAGATAACAAAACTCTCCATTGCACCGTGATACCAAATTATCTTAAATCACCAGATTTTTTAAAAATGTAAATAGCAAAAGGAATAGCAGCGTCCTGCTGGAGGAGAGCAGCTTACTCCCTCGGCTGGTAGTCTTCCCACACTGCTAGTGAAATGACAGCTGATAATCAGAAGTGTTCTTTTAAACAATATTTACAGCATTTATCAGGTGTTTTCTAAATAGTGAATTTCTAAGATACTGTACCAGGAAAGGCTTAGGCACATCTTTCTTCTAAGACCAAGTGACATTAGACCAGATCAGCTATTTCCAAAGGGCGTTTCATGGCACGCTAGCATACAATGAAAGTGGTAGAAACGTGGCACGAAAAATGGGCTGTATGGGGCTCCAGCCACGCTGGCCCCACGTGGAGGGGCTGGGCCCAAGACAGGCCAGCCCCACAAAGCTGGATGGGGCTTCAGTTGTGCTGGCCCTGCACGGAAGAATGGTCCCCATTTGGGCCAGCACTACACGCAGGATTGGACCCATGGTCTGAACCTGGCCCACTGACTGGTGAATGAAGTGTGCCATTATTTTAATTCGGGAAAAGAAGAAAATATCAAGAGTCTGGGAAACACTGGGAAAGATCATGCTCCCATGTCACGGTAACAGGCCAAATCATAACGCTTAGCCACATACACAGAGGGAATGCACCCTACTGCTGGAGGGTGTCGCAAGGATTTCAGGGCACCTCTCCCAGAAGAGACGTTTCAGGCCA
This sequence comes from Caiman crocodilus, assembly GCA_030014935.1. Classification (NCBI taxonomy): domain Eukaryota; kingdom Metazoa; phylum Chordata; order Crocodylia; family Alligatoridae; genus Caiman; species Caiman crocodilus. Next base: position 16,848,498 of record JAGPOW010001327.1, read on the forward strand.
TGCTGGAGGGGTTGGGGTAGTGAGCTCTTCTGTGGCTCTAAAGATTGGGGCTTACAGCTCACCTGCAGTTAGCACCAGAGCTAAACCTACCAGTGCGGGGACAGGGGCAATGGAGCTCCAAAGGACTTGAACTATGGAGAGCAAGGAGTGGCTCATAAGTCTAGTGTGGGGGAAACAAGGCTCCATAAAGTTGACCCTGACCTCCAAAAGCTTTACAAAGTTTGGGGGACGGGCCCCATTACTTCTGGACATGTCTTTTTACACTTAACAATTTAACTCATAGGAACATGAGAAAATGCCAACTGACTTGAGCTCCAAGTATGCAGATCATTCACAGCTTCTTCCCCTCACATGGCTAGCATCTCAGGAGCTAATGACAGCTTGAAGCCCTATTGTAATTAAGACTGAAAGTTGTACCAGATGCCTAGAAAGGAGCTAAAGTAGTAAAACGGAAAGAAAAAAAAAAGTATGGGTGATACAACAGTGTTCCCATAGATTTTAATGGAGTTTTTTTTAATCATAATTGGCACTAATTGCACTATTTACATGTTAATGAACAACACCTGGCCTCAGCTGGATATAAAGAGGCTGACAATGTTTTTCTCTCACCTCATTGACAAAGAATTGAATATGTGCCTGGTTTTATAGAGATAGGCTTGCCAAAAATAAGGCACCGATAATTAGCAGGACAATGTGAAAGCAATTTATCTTCTCCACAATTTCCAAACAAATGCAAACAGTTTCTGTTTGTCATACCTCGTTTTGAATTAATACAGAGCTGGCCTCCAAGTGAAGTATTGTAAAATAAATAGATTCAAGGCTGAAGGTAGTAAATAAAAGAGTGACAAAGCTCAGATAAAAAGCGTGTCTCTTGACCTTAAAAATGTCACAGCTGCCTTTTTTTAATAGAGTAGAAAGGAGAAAATAATCCTGGCTGAGTGAATAAACTACAGTTATTCCTTATAAAGGACTGATTCTGTAGCACTTTTGCAGGCAAAACTGCCATAACTTCAGCAGCAAGTATGAAGTAATAAGCATCACCAGCTCCCCAAAGTCCATTCCTCCTGCTAATCCAATCTGGACCAACTGAAAGTCCTTTTAGTTCTTCCACTTACAAACTAGTGACCCACTCCTAAAACTGACAATCTACTAAATTCCCCAGTTTCTCAATTTTGTCTAGAATACTTGAAGATGCACTCAACAAAAATTACACATGGCACAGATAACCAATAATGACTACATCTCTGAAACCCATTTCTAAACTCTTGAATGTAGCCCAGCAGTCATCTAGCAGCTTCAAAAAAACCTTAAGTAAAATACATATCATCATGTTCTAATGAATGCAAAAATCAATTCTAGCTAAGATTTGCATTATGACCCAAGCCTGAAAGGTACTGGCTGCCTCCAGAGGACCAGACAAAAAGTAATCTTTTGTAAGCAATCCAAAGAGCTCTGACTCATTAATGGAGACATCCCCAATCAGTCTAATGAGACTCACGTAACAAATGTGCAGGAAAACAACACAAATTTCAGGTTTAATTTTCACGTTGCTACTTCAAGTATTAGAAAGTATCCCAGCTGATTATAAATGCAAATAATGATGCATTGCTAACTGTAGTTTATTTGACAAAAACTGTTGCTTTAATTGTTGAATGCTATAATGCTTTAATTAAATATTTCCAAAATACCAGACACAATTTTACTGATATTATTATAGTTCATATTTCCCTATAAAGTATGTCAGAAAAATTATTGCAAAAACAAAATTAATTGAATCCTATTATCAACATGTACTGAAATACTTATACTTGGATATTTTCATACAGTAGAACCTATCCCTTGTTAATTAAAAATATGCTTAGAATGACTAAAGAGTAATTTATCTAACCATACTATGCTCAAAAGGATAAAAACAAATGCATAAGAAATAAGTGTAACAAGAAAACACACACCTAAGGGGACTTCCTTCAAACAAAGGACAAAAAAAGAAAATTTATTTAAAAAAAAAAATCAAGACAAATTTAACAGCTGGAGGAAGGATTGTCATGTTTAAAGTAGAAGAGATTTGTTTCAAATAAAAAATGCCCTTTTTAACAAAAGGCATAGTTTAATCAGGGTCTACAGGCATATTTTAAAGATAAGTAAGGTTGCAGATCATGATACATGTAGAACTGAAAGGTACAAAGTATAAAAATACACAGGCCTCATTCATTTCTTCTACTGAATTTCCCTAAGAAAATAGCTTTATTGTACAACAAGAGATAAAAAAAGATCATACACAAGCTAAAGGAAGTGAATTTAGAAAAAGAAGCTTTTACAGAAGCTAAAGCAATATCACCAATAGATAACCAGGTCATAGGTAAATCCTCTATGTAACACGGGCAAAAGTTCAAAAACCAGAATAAATCAGGAATCTAGGATTCCATCCACTTCACTTTCCCTGCCTGCAAAGATGTTTGCAGGACTATTACTGAGCTCCTTTTTGACTACTACATGCAGGTAAAAGAGAAGTAGGTGCTGCTTTACATTCTCTTGCAGCCAGTTGAACCACTGGGATCAAATAGCCCCAGCCAACTGCTTACACCCACAGTCACAGGGTTTTTGATGAGACTGCACAAAGTGCAGAAGGGAGACACAAGGATAGGGACTACACCTGGTTTAGCCCTTAGTGCCACCACCGAATTTCACCTTAGGTTAGTAAAATATGCTTATGGTATCATGACTTGAATAAAGATTTCTTTTCTTCCCATCCCAGCAACTGGTGAAGAGACTACTGGCTTCAGAAGCCGCACGTATAGATAGGAAGGGGCAAGAACAAGGAAACGAACCGCCCTCCCTGCACACACATCAGCTGGGCATGGAAATAACATGCTTAAAACTTTAAGGTGCAACTGAGAATCAAGAGACCTTAAGGTTTCAGACAAGGTAGAACCATGCTGCAATTAGCTGCAGATACAAAAATGCAAATGCCACTAACTGTAAGAACAGAATTGCAACCATAAAAAAGTGATCTGCATTTGAAAGCCTGATATTTAATGATTCTATATATCAGGGGCATCCACAGTTGTTTTTCCTCAACATCAAATACTTGCCTTAAAAATGCTGTACAACAATTCCTGTTTCCATCTAAGCCTGTCTCCTACCACTGCAATCCTTATGAAAAGGACCAAGTCCTCACTTCCAACTGATCAAAATTTTGCACTTGGCCATCTCATATTTCCTATATAGGTTTTAAAAAATTCTCCACAAGATACTAAATGAAGTCCTTAAGACCACAGCCATTTCATTTGATAAAAAATGCATGATTATATGATGTGCACATGTTCTTTTGTGTAATCATGCAAATATTCCAGTTATGGTAAGGCAGGAAAAAAGAAATGATGGATATAAAACCTCATGCTTCAAAACACAATCCCCATCAGCTAACAGTTGACTAAGAAGAATCTTTTCTTACAGATTATCGTACAATTGGCTATTACAGGATTTCTTGCTTCTTCCCTGAAATATTGGCTACTGGGCATTAGCAGAGAAAATATTATATGGAGTTAAATGGATTAGTTTGATTTGGTGCATGTGTACGCAAACACACCACCAAAGTTATCAAATATATAATGTACTCAAAGAATTAAATCTACTAGAACAGATGGACTAAATAGGCTACAAAACCCCAGAAAAAAAAAGTGAAACTTGCACTTCTGCAATGCTGGGAGAGGATCTGAACAACAACCTTTGTGAAACTCAGCACCCCATCAATCAATCATAAAACCTTTATGGAGGCAGGAAGAAAGCAATAGGCTATCCACAATGTGGGCTGTTTTCCATTATGTTCCAGATTTAAAAAGAAACAAATGCATTATTGTGAAATGAGAAGCAACAGTTTCAGGTATAGCTGACACAAAATATGACTAGCAAGGTTGTGAAAAGCCAGTCGGGGGGAAAAATGACAAATTTGATAGTCAACAGAAAAATGGTATTTAAGGCTGTGAAACAAATTGACAAAAAGGCTTAACTACAGTTAAGCTTGACACTCCACAATTCATGCCAGTGTAACTCACAGCTGACAGCCCAAGACTATGTAGGACATAAAGCACTGGGTGAACAGCAGTCAGGAAGGATTGTCGCTCTTACACTTGAATTCCTTGCTTTTCTTGTCATTTCATGTCATGAGCCCCATTATGTAAATCCCATTTTTAAAATTTCATTTCCTTTAAAAAAAAATCTGCGGAAAGCAAAAAATGTGTCTTATAGTTATTGAAATATTGATTTCCTAACTCTAGTCATCTCCTGGCAAACACAAAAGCTGAGCTAGTGTTTTCCACGCTGGAGCCAAAGCCAAGCCAGGCAACAGGCGCTCCGTTTGTTGAGGTTTGACAAAAGGAACGTGACAAATTGGATCGTGAGCCCAGCTCCCAGAGCACCGGCTCTGAGCCATCAGTTCCTTTTCCTGGGACACTCCTCCACATAGCAGGTCTCCGACTCGCTCATGTCTTAAAAGTGCCATTATTTTTCCACTGACATTAAATCCGTTGCTTCTCCAGCTCCAGAAAGTATCTACCCGAGGTCTGCCAAGTTACAGCACTATGCACTCTGTGGACTCTATAGTGAAAATGAGAGAAAACTTCTCTATGCCATTAGCAACATCATGACTCCTAGGATAGGCATCTTGATAGATGCCATCACCGTGTCAGCGCAGTTGTCATGTCATTCTCTTGGCAGCTGAAGTGGAGATGACAGTGATGTCAGAAGCAGGCAGACTATCTACACTAGGGCTTCGAAAAACCTGAAAGAGCTGGGGAAGAAAACGAACATGCTCGTTAACTTCTCAGGCCTTGGAGAGAAAGATGTGCAGAGGCAGCGATCCAACATAGATCTTTTCCATCTGCTGTTGATGGAAGTGCCTCTCTGCTCCCTTTCCACAGGCCTCTGCTGCCGTGGCCAGGGCCTTTCAGGCTAATGGACTGCCCCAGAAGATAGTGTAAAGATGAAGTGAGGTGATCTGGGACCTGGTGGGGCGGGGGGGCAGGAGATAAGGGGAGAGGATCTATGTTTCCTCTGTAAGATTTTAGATAAAATCTGCATAAACTATGCTTAAACCAGAGAGTTTAGCTTTCAGTTTTGCAAATTCACTGTAAGCCCCAAATCAGAGCAAAACTCTAGAAGTAGAAGTAGCAATTCCAGCAAAGAGAGGCTGCAAAAAAGTATTTACGCAACCCCCTGTGAATCCTCACCACAGCTTAATAGATGCTAATTAAGTGCTAAATCCTAGTTCCCCATGGGAAAGCCTGAATAAATATGCTCTGCATAGGGGATTTAGGGAGAAGTGGAATGAATCCTTCACCCACCTGCCCTTAACCCAAGCAGCCAGCCATCCACCCATGCCCACAGAGTCGCGTATTACAGTAACAGGTCGATGCAATCTTTGTCAGGGATTGACAAATGCATTCATGAATTTGACTAACTCAGGGCCCTGCTACATGTGCAGGTAAAGACACAATGCTATCTAATGTGCAATCCACACAATTGAGCTTCCTGCCACACCACACGAGCCCCAGGCCCCACAACGGGGCAGGCAATTATTTCGGGTGGAGGGCCGCTTACTGGGTTTTGGCAAGCCACCGAGGGCTGCATGACAGGCAGCCAGGGGCAGATTAATATTAATTTTCTAAATTTTTGCGGAGCCCCTCGGGCTGGAGAGAATGGCCTGGTGAGCCTGTATCCAGCCCGCGGGCTGCATTTTGCCCACGCCTGCTGTATAAGGATTGCAGTGGGCGTACCATTCTCCCCACTGAGATCCCCTCCAGATGAGAAGGCTCACAGGGAGGGCAGCATTCTCCCCACTGCATGCTCCACAGCAGACAACCATGCCACCACAGTAAGCCTCCTACGGGGCTGGCACTATATGTTGGACCCTTTTGGGTAGAAGCCTCTCAGTTGATGGGGCTCCCAGCCACAGGGGAAGCACTTGGCCACACACTCAATTAATGGTGTGATTAGAACAGGCTACATACTTATTGCACATTTTTTGTGGGATAATTCTGTAGCTTAATGCTGTGATAAAACCAGCAATAATTGGTTGAATGTGTAGCTGGGTCACAAATTAAGGCGTGATTCATCTTAAATTTAAATGCAGAGGGGGCTTCAGCTGCTGCACAGCGTTGCAATGGATAGGCAAATGAAAAGTTGCTCTGTGCGGCCTTTTCGGATTCATTCAACTCTGATCAGTAAAACCACCATGATTCTGTTTCTCGTTGAACTCTCTAAGTGCAAGGGCAGGATTCAGTCTTTATAACCAATGTGTGTAACAATGCCGTGATAGATTAAAAGCGACTGCACTGAAGACTGCCATACTTTCCATATTGATGTCAATATTTTTAATATTGACATGAAAAACAATCCAAGTATTTTAAGGATCACACCAGAGCTGTTTTTAAAATAATACTTTTGAAAAAGTGCACACGAATTGGGAGGTCAATTTTCCTCCCTCTCCCCCATCCCCGCACCCCTCTCAGGGAGGAGGAGGACCTGGGCAGGACCCTTTGTTACTCTTAAGTCTGTACTTTTGTATTCTCCTTCCCTTCTGGTGACTCCTCATGACTCTTCATCCATGGCTATTGCTGGCTGGTCTTTGTTCTCATCACACTGTCTACATAGCTCATCCCATGCACACCCTTCCCCAAACAGGAATCGTAAACGCCCGTCTTTGGCTTTGCAAGGTGGTGCTATGTCATCTCCTGTTATGGAACAGTGTGGTACATGCCCCCAGTTTCTCAGACTACGTGTCTTTGTTTGTTAGATAGCTTGTCTGCTTCTGAAGTCTGAGAAACTCTGTATGTGAGACCCAGACTCCTAACAAAAGCAATGAATTCTTGCTGCCCATTCTAAACCATTGTAATACATACCCCCCCATAAGCTAATTCCCAAAAAGCAAACCTTTAAATACCATTCTTAAGCTATCAATCTCGCCTTCGAGGTTCAAACCTTCTCAACATAATCACTGGAGTCACCTGGAATGGTCATGTAATTTGTGGGGAGGATCTCCACCAGTCATCCCAGGAAAAGTATGATGGCATTCATGGTTAGGGGCTCCAACAGACTGGATGCTGTGATGAACCCTTAATCATTGTTCAAATGCTGCCCATACTCCCTCTGACTTGGTCTCTTGCCTTAGCATTCCCCAACCCAGCAACTGAGTTTTAGCCAATTAGGTTTAAACAGGCCTCCTATACTAGCAATGGAGAATGTATGGCCTGAGATGCCTACCAAACCTTTTACTCAGCATTTCAGGTAGCAATTTGTCCTGCAGCGAGTGTCTTATCCAATTGTTAAGATAGCTATTCAGATCAGATAAACACTTTATGGTGAAAATCTCTGGGGACCAGACATGTTCTTGGCAATTTTACCCCTCCTTTATACTGTGCAATATTTTCTTGTTGTTTCAATTGGATGCTTGGTGCCATTGTAGTGCTACCAGTGCCCCTCCATCCTGTAAAAGGCTGGAAAAATGTCAAGGGCCAGGCCTTTCCCAATCAGCCCTGGAAGCCCTGGAAACCAGGCATGCTGTCTGCACAAGAAGGGCCTGCACAAATTCTGGTTATTAATAAAACCACATTACATTACTATTTCTAGTACAAGCAGCTTAAAATACATATCTAACACAAGCAAAGCAAGAAAAAAAAGGAAGAAAAAGGAAAAAAAACCCCCAAAGGATGACAATAAAACAGTCAATCCAGCTTTCTTGATCTCTGGCATGGCTGAACTCTTTGAGGTCCTTGCTCACCCCACAAGTGGGTATTTCCTTCTAGGTTGGAAATCTAAAACACTCCAAATAAACCACAGCCCTCCTAATAATAGTATATCAACTGCATGCACTGCACTGTACAGTAACTCAAAGAAAGAAACCTACATAGGGAAAGTTTATGGATAAGTGAATGTGATGAAGGATAAGAAATCACATTTAGAGGGTTCTATTATGGGAACCTTTGAAGATCAGATGGATTTTAACCACGTTATTCAAAGAGATTTTTATAGATTCCATTTGCAGGTGCACACAGTTGATTTTACCATGATGGGTTAATTCTTTTTCTCACATCTTCTCCGTCTGACAAAGTTAAACTTTTAATAAAGAATACATATTTCGGCCAAAATCCTTTAGTCCTTACTTAGGCAAAACTTACCGTGACACCAATTAGAGCGCTGACAGAGTAGGCATTGCAGGATTTTGCTGAATAATATTATATGATGCTGCAGAACATATCCATTCCCAACACGCAGTCCTATTTCTTATTTTTTCTGTTATTTTATAGAGGGGTTTTTACATTTGCTAGGAAAATACTACACATCAAATTGAGTTTGTCATATATATCTATATTTATTTAGCCACACACACACACACAACAGAGCAATTTGGCTTTGCCATATATATGTATGTATGTCAAATATGGCATACATCTGCCATACACGTGTGTGTGTGTGTACACGCGCGTGCATGCCAGTCAAGAATAACAGATTCCAGGGAGTGTTTACATGACCTCCCCTCACCCCTGCTCACCCTTTGGGGCTGGCCATGTGAAGACTCCCTCCAGCGCCGCCTGCTCCTACAGCCTCCAGAGTAGGGGTTCCCTCTCCCAGCCCACCTCCACCTCCACCTCGTATCAAGGCTTCCGCCCCTCCCCTCCCCTCCCTACTCTACTCCCTCCCTCCCCTCTGCCCTCCCCTCCCCTCCCTGCCAGCTGTTATTGGGGCCAGGCAATGGAGAAGCACCACCACAGTCTTTCCTCCCCCTCCCTCCTCTCCCCTCCCCTTCTCTCGCTTCATTTCTCTTCCTTCCTCCCTTCTCTGCTGTCTGGCCCCAACAACAGCTGGCTCCATGCCGTCCTGGCCCACGCAGCCTCCCTTCTGCCTCCCCCTTCCTGCCAGCTGTTGTCAGGGCCCTCTTCCCACACCCCTCCCTTTATCCCTCCCCATCACCCAGCCCCAACAACAGCTGCCAGCTGCCACCATGACCCCCACCTTTGCCTCATCTCGCCCCGCTCCTCTCCCTCCTTCCCTGCCCACTGTTCTGGGGGGG
>JAGPOW010001327.1:16861785-16884708 GCA_030014935.1 Caiman crocodilus
TAAGGAAACTGCAGATCAACCAATGGAAGAACTCAATAGAAGACAATGTAACAACCAGGAAATCTCTAAATGTCACTGATCAAGGGCTAGAAGCCCTGGTTTGAGTTAATCAATGCTGGGGACCAACTTTTGGGCTGAATATCTCCAGATCAACTGCCCCCAGAGCCTTATTCAAAATTCATCAACGGACTCCCAAACCTGCACGTACACGTGGACGACCCCTGGCGCTGACAGATGCCATCCAGTAGCCACTGAGGGGGGAAATCCCACGAGGGTCAACGACCCCTCGATTGGGCAACCCTGAAAACTGGGGAGTCACCAAGTCTGCTAAGGACAGATAAAAGGCAGTGAAGTGACCCTCAGTGGCGCCCTCTTGACCTCCAACTTGACCAGACCTGTCCAGCCAGAAGGACCAGCCAGCGACCCCCTTCTGGAGGATAACACCACGCTGAAAGAAGCCTCGACTGGCCATCGACAGCAGGCTCCAGAGCTGTAGGATACATATACCTGACTTTTGTAGCTTGCTACTGTGTGTGTGCGCATATGCGTGTGTGTCTGTGGGGGAGGGGGAGAGATCAGCCCCAAGGTTTATGATTTAATTTCATTACAGTGTTTCAATCCGCCAAATAAACCAGAATTTTAAAGATCCCGAGTTGGACATTTGCAGCCAACACACGATTACCCTTGGTCACATGGGCCAGCAACCGTCATCATGACACTGCACTGAAGGAAACTGATATTCTCCGTGTATACAGGTGTAATTAAAGGATGCTGCTTTACAGCAGAACAGAGAGCAGAATATGGACTTTCAAACCACACCTGCTCCAAACACTCATTTGATTTTTCATCATTAGCTTTACTGCAGGCAGGATTGAGGGGGACCGTCTATGTTTTCTAAAGATAGGATGGATTTTTTTGCCCCATTGATTTTTTCATAACGCCGGTAAACAAAGGTCTTGTGGCAGTTAAGGCAGCTAAGGGTTATTTCACAGAGGCACCATTTCCAACACACTTCTTGTGCAGAGGTTTGTTTTCATTACTTTTCACTCCTGCAACAGTCAGCCATGCCCATAGCGTGGATCTGCTAATTATGGCGAAAATAAAAAAAAGCTTCTGTGGGCTGAATGAATTTATTGTGATGTGTAGAGTAGGATTTATAGCCAATACTTGTGACCTTCACAACATCCACAGGCTTGTTGGCCATGGGAAGCTGCATTTTTTTTTCCAGAAGAGAAAAAGTCCTTAGGGATGAGTTTACACCACAGCAAACAAAACAAAGTGCCAAATCTTGGATGTAACCTCAGAGATAAAATAAAAGTAAAGCAAAGCTAAAATAGAAACTGTTGCAAGTACACTGCAAAACTAATGACAACTTCAGCAGCACAAACGGGCTGAAAATTACCTTAATGATATAGGGGAAATCAACGCTGCACAGTCTGATCTCTGCCAGCCATTTCTCAGCCCTCTCTCCTTTCCCCCAGCCATAGCACAGAGACATGAATTCCTTGCAAAACCTTTCTGCTAATGGGAGACCATAGGAAAATGACATTTTTTAAATAGAGGAATGGCTTTACTTTTTACTTCCAAACACGAACAAACAGCAACGTTTTTAGACCTGTCTTTTCCAACACACACACACACGATAAAGTACACGACACAAACTCTTTATATAAAGTAACATCTTTTTTTCCCAGCTGCTTTCTAGTAATAAGACACTGAGCTGTTCTGGTGAGTATTGCACACCATTTAAGTCAAAATCTGGCAGACAGCAGAATCTGGCGTGCCTCACAACTGCCCTTTTATCAACATTAGATAAAGAGTTCGTGTCGCTACATCTCAAGTTTGACATTTATCACTTGCTTTTATTTGTCTCCCTGACAACCTCTCATGCCTCGCCAGCAGGACTTCAGCATGACATCAGCTACAACACATGCCAATTAGCAGACCTGCAAACAAACTGGGGGCGGCAGCCTTACCAGTGAGTCTGGGAAGTCAATGAATTGTGTTCTGCAAGCATCCTACACCATCCTTGTTTCATGATATCCAAGTGCCATGGGAGAACAGCACCATAAATGAACCGTGGCAGGGGGAGGAATTAGCAGCCCCAGCCAGGCCAGATTAACACACAGGCAAACTAGGCACATGCTTAGGGCCCTAAGTGAAGAAGGAGCCCCAGTTGTGCTTATTTTACATATTATAATTATTGAGTGAATAAAGCAGGAGCCCACAAGTTTGTTTGCTTAGGGCCCACTAAAGGGTTAATCCACCCCTGAGCAGCAAATCAGAGAACTGCAAACATGTAGAGACCGACTTCCATATGCATTCATAGAGATTAACCATCTTGTAATAATAATAAAGAAAAATTATACTGCGTGGATGCTAACTGGTTGATCCTAATTACATGCTTAGTTATGTGAAACCAAGTCCTAAGAAAGCATATCTACAGGCTGAGCTTAAAAATGACAATTTAATTTCACAGGGCCATTGGCTACTTTGGGAGTAAAAGATTTGGCACTGTGGGCAAGGCTGAAAGAACTGAAAATAATGCGCGGAGAGATGGGAGGCTGAGGATATTTATTGTCCTGTTCACTCCTTACAGGCACCTGCCAGAAAATTGAAGGTTTCCTCTTGCAAGCGCTCTCTGGAAGCAGAATACTCACGTGAAGTCAATGGGAGCTGTGTGTGCGAATGCTTGTAGGACAGGGACCCTGATGTAGAAATGGCTCCAAGAGAAGTATTTTAAGTTCATGTTTCTTTTTATTTAATCGCCTCACTGTGTATTCTTGTCATCCAGGGCAAACAGCCAGGAGCATATTATGGGAAAGTCCTTTGCAATAGTAAGAAAGACGAGAAAAACGTACACACACACACACACACACACACACACACACACACACACACACACAGAGTGAAATTGGTAATATTGCGACTCAGACATTTACCCCACAGCCTCCAAATAGAAAACAACACATTACATTTTTATTTGTGAAACAAGTTCCATTTTCTGCCAGATGTAGCAGAGGAAGTTAGATGTTTCTTTTTAATGAATGGGAAGAGGTTGCAAGCACTGCTCCTATTAAAAGGCTCTGCTTTAACTTCCATTTTGTAGTTCTCTTTTCAAATTGTATGTAGTGCTCATAAAAGAGATTAGGCTGACAGCGCCAGAGGCTCAAATGTGCTTCCCCCAGAACAGGTACAGTACCTCTTTGGCCAGAGCATACTTCATGCCCTCTCCAGCTCCACTTCAGTCCTTGGCCTCTGTGCTCAAACAGCCAATCAGGGCACCCATTAGTGCCAACTGTGGTATTGTGATACCTAATTATGAGCACTTAAATGCTAACATCCCTTATTAACCATTTCACCACAGAACTAAGTAGCAGAAATGTCCAACTAATGCACCGTCTTAAGCAGCAAAATGCTTTTTCTCGTGCCCTGACCCCTTTCATTCATTTGCAAGATGTTCTGCAGGAATCAGGTTACTACTACTCTAGATGAGAGCCAAATATACTATTAAATATTCTTTTGGGTATTCAGATAAGCCTCAGGTCAGCAACACACCTGCATAAGTGCACTGTTCAATAGGGATGGACTGTTGAATTGAGGTCCTGATGATGATCTTTCTTCTAGCCTTGAAAACTGGGAAAGAGTAGGTCTTTATCAGGGTTGAAACCAGAATTGATAGGGGCCTGTATTAGTTGTAAAACCATCTCCTGAAACACTTTTTTTTTGGTTATCTTTATAGCAACCCAACTTTACCTGCTATTTCTAGAAGCTCCTTCTTCCTGGAATTATATTTTCCCATAAAATTTTCCCCCTCACAACTACATTCAAAATAGTTTAATTGTTTTATTTTTAAATCTTGCCATTAGAAACGACTTCTAAAATTTTTCTTTCCTTCTTGTTTTCCCTTATTCTTCTTTCTTATACATCTTTAATAATTCCATCTATATGTCTTACTATATCTGTTGTACTTGTCTCATTTTTACATGGTGTTTTATAATAGTTCATGTTTTTCTCCTTAGGTGTGTTTACACATGCATTAATGCACCATAGTTATGGCACGTTCAGTTTAGTACCTGTAATAGCAGATACTAATTCAACATGCATTACTAGTAACAGGTACCAATACAATAACAGGTACTAATTCCATGCCAGCGCATGACTTTTTAGTGGCACTAATAAGCAGTAGGCTAATTCTACTGTGTATTGGTACAATGGCATGGCTTTTGCTGTGACGTGCTAATTCGCAGTAGAATTTGCCTAGTGCACATTTAGTGTCTCATCTGGACACACACCTTGTCTTGTCCTTTCTTCTACAATGTGCTTAATCTCTTCTACTATTTGTTCTTTCTGCCTCTTCCTCTTATTTCCCATCTTCCTTATTTTGTTCCATTGCTTATTTAGGTCCTGAGGGCAGCAACAGAGTACTGAGCCTATCACAAGCTGACTAGCTCTGATGCTGATTGATATGAAAACAAAGAAAAAGCATAATAAAAGGTGCTGAATCCCTTCCTCTACCCATCTAAACAAATTTCAGTAGGAAAAAAAATCCCATAAAAACGTTTCTTAGCACTTGCTGCCATACTTATAAGTACAATATTGAGGCTATGCAAAGTCTGCAGACATGGAAGGATCATGGACAATTCAATCACGGGCATGGTAAACAAAACGTCAAAATATGAATTAAAATATAGTACCAGTTTATTTGTCCTGACCCCTATTTTTTAATTAGCTGCCTTACGCAGCATTTGCTATTTTCATTATGGCTTCTTAGATAAGGCTATCAACACATGGACAGAGAAGCAAAGCTCAAGGCATGAACAGGGAGCCAGTCACAAACAGCAACTATGTACTAACACACAAGCTCCACATTTGAATGTATGAGAAATGTATAAGCTCTGCCTTGAAAGTGAAGCATTCAAAAGCGGTGTGTATTTAGCTCCAACCTTGCTGGATAGGGACTAAGCCATCACTAAGGACTGTGTCATGAGTTTACACCTACTTTAAGAACCAGGACAGCCTGACAGGCTAACCTATTAATGTAAAACCCTTCCCTTAATAATATAACAGAACAGGCTACTTCTTCCTTACTCCTCTTTCAAATGCTTTATATGCCTGAGGACATGCATCAGCTGCCTTAGGCTCTGTCTTCTATATCTAAACAACCAAATGTCACTAAGTATAATAAAAATACAAGATACCATTATGATTTTTTTAAACTTTCTGTGAAACACCACAGCATTATAACTATAGATTAAACTTAAAGAAAAATAAAGTCAACATTTAAACTAAAGATACTGATTAATGAACATACCACCTCTTCTAGGAAAACCTAAGAATGACCAAACAAATGTGTTTATTGAAAAACCCATGCATTTTTCTTTTGGCTACAAGCTTACAACTGAAACGTTAGCGAAAGACAAGTTCTGGTGTATTTTACAAATGCCTCGCCTGAAACTAACTGAAGACTCCCGGCTTCCCATGAAACCTCTCCCGGTTAAAATGCCAATGCCACTCTGCAGTAAGAATCTAGATATTATTTCTGAATGAAAATATGTCCTGGATTATAATGTACCAATTCTTGTTTAGTTTCCAAAGACTTTCTGTGCCTGAGCACTCACGTGTCATGGATTTGGGGTATCCAAGGTAGAGCCAGGCAGCCTATAGTCAGCCTCTCTAGCTCCTTTCTACTGGGTGTGGGGGCTTCTTCCAGTCCCCAGCATTACAACTCCTGTTAAGACACCTTTGCCTACTGCTGCCCTGGGACTTTTCTTAAGAAGAACTGATGATGAGGCTTCATTATCAACAATGTTGCCAACTTTTGTAATTAGTCTCCAGTCGCTCTCTTTTCTCAAAGCCCCTGGTACTGAAATCCAAAGACTACAGGAGTGCAATTCATGGGGTCTGTTTGTTTCCTTTCTTTCTTTCAAGGACATTTTCTAGGCTTCCTGACTGTAGAGAAAAGCTTGACAATGTGAAGTGAAGCTAGCACATTTTGAAACCAGAAAGGCATTAAAAACACCCAAGATACATTGTTTTGAAATGCTTGTGATCTTCCTAATGGTAAGTAGTTGAGGGAGGACACTAAAGGAAAAGCTGCTTAGTTATGGTGGCCAAACTGGACTCGTTAACTTGAATTCAGGACATAAAACCATTAGTCTCTTTCTCTAGGAGGCAGAACAGTGAACGATGAGACCCAGCAGGGGTGGGGGCAATAGCACACTCCAAGAGATGCCTAGGAAGAAGCCATGAAGAAAAGCTTCCTTAAAAGAAGAAAACATGATTCCTAGCTTTAAGATAACTATAGAAGCAAATTCAAGAAATGAGTTTGTAAAGTACTAACCCACGATGTGCTGAGGGAACAACATGGGACCCCTTACTTGTATTAAGAGTAGAGAATAAGGTCTACTGAGGACGCCGAAGATTGTTCAATCTTCTATCTTTTACTGAGAATTTGAAGACGATGCAACTCAGTTGTTTAGACTGGTTAGTCTGAAGAACTTGCTATGTGAAGGGATGAGTAGATCTCAGAACAGATTATTACCTAGACATGTCACAGAATTTACATCAAACGTGCCTGTGATGGTTACTGCAGGAGCAATCCTACTTGCAACAGGGAGTTGGGCTAGATCAGCGATTCTCAACAGGGATGCCATGGTACCCTGGGGTGCTCTGAGATCTTTTCAAGGGCTCTGTGGGGCGCCATACAACATTAACACCATTAGGAGTGATAACATGAGCCACAAAATAAATCCAGAGATTCCTGAAAGGAATTCACAGTGTTAAAAACATTCTGACCTATTAGGATCTTTCTGAGTTATTTGCAACAGAAGAATTGTTCTATTGTTTTCTGTAGTCAAAAAATAAGTGACAACTAAAAGCTGGCATTTTTTGAGCAGTGCCTTGGGGTCTCAACAGGTTGAAAACCACTGAACTAGATGAACTCCAGCAGTCCCCTATTTTCCATGTTTCTGAGACATAAAATTTGCCCACTGTAGTCCCTTGAGAGAGAAAAAGCCCAAACAAAACAATACTTCAAAGAGGCAGAGGTTTGTGGATAGGAAATGGAGCTGCGATACA
Source organism: Caiman crocodilus (assembly GCA_030014935.1). Lineage (NCBI taxonomy): Eukaryota > Metazoa > Chordata > Crocodylia > Alligatoridae > Caiman > Caiman crocodilus. The sequence goes on from JAGPOW010001327.1 coordinate 16,868,866, forward strand.
AATATTTAAGGAGTTATAAAAAAAGTGATTAACAACTTGTCTCGTCTTTCCCCATTTAAAGTCTGCCTAACATGGTTACAAATTTGCAACCTTCAATGAAAAAAGGATATTGTTTGACCGATATCTCATGGTTTACCAGGCCACAAGCAAAGTGGGGTTTCAAGTGAGAAAGCAGGACCCAAGTGCATGGGGGCTGGACCCAGTGATCAGCCCCTAAAACCTATGAAACTGTGAAACCCTCCTCTTCCTTCTAAAGCCATTTCAGAATCGGATTACAACTCTGTCACTAGGTCAGGACTAGAATATTTATTCCAAAGCAAAAACAGCCCTCTGTAATTCTATGGGGACAATCCACGCTTTGAGGAAATCTGTAAAAGTTATGTTTCATTTTTAAAGGTTGCTTTTCATACTCTCTCCAAATTTTGGATTGTTGGGCCATATCTCGTGGGAGACAGATTAACATGCAAAATGACTATCAAAATACAGGCTCAATTAACCAGATGGTTTCATAATTTATCACATGATTCTGCAGTTTGTCATTCAACTATGCATATGGATATGCAATTTCACATATGGATGCCACCCCTACATACATCGTATTTATAATAAAATACCCTATATGATAAGGTTAAATTGTCTGAATACACTATGTGTGAAATGTTTCTTTTTCTGTTCGTAACTTTTTTTTTTTGAAAAGTGATCAGGAGGAAAAAATTACCACTTCTGCAAAGTTTTAACTCATTTTTCAACACAAGCATGGGCAGCTCATTGCCAGATTGTGAAGGGATGGCATGGAAGAACTCAAGAAATAAAAATTGTAGAGTTTAGTCCTATAAGCCTTTGCTTGCAGTGTGCAGGCCCTACGGACCCAAACAGTCGTTTTGGAAACACAACATCCTCACGTGACAAGCTGTTTTAAGCTGCAAGTCCGGCTGGTAAAGCATGTTACAGTTGATTCTGGGTTCTCTTTGGACTACAAAGTCATAGCCCTGTTAGTGACTGCAGGTTTTCAATATACAGTGTTTTCACTGCAACCGTTGACAGCTACTACCAAATAAGCAGGGGCAGAAGCAACGACTACATCCTCCCTCTGCTAGTTGGACCAATCACTCAGTCTCCGCTGGCAACTGAAGCAGGTGGGTAAAGATCAGAGAGATCTGAGACCCTGGTAGAGGACTTCCCCTCCCCAACACAGAGGGGACACAAGAGAAAAATCAGCAGAAGAACAAGCTCGTCCCCTTACCAGACTTCCAGATACCCGTTGTTCCCAAGCTCATTAAAGACATGCTCTGGTTAAGTGCACGAGCCTTGTTTTGAGCTACCTGACAGTGGACTTTTTGCAATATGTGTTGAATAAATGCCTCAAATCAACTTTCTGCTAAGAATCAACTGCAGCATTAGGACATTCTTTCCTTCCAATATTACTTGGCAGCTTTTCTCATTTAGAGATATTCAGTCCTGAAACTCAGTGAGTGCAAAGTGACATATTTCAAGCACTAACTTCAGGGGTCAAACATTTGTTTCTCCGTTTGTCTGGTCACCAAGTGACAGCACATGCTTACTTCCATAAATAATTCAAGCTAATGGGAAGTATTAACTTAAAGAAATTATTAGCAAAAATAGAGCATTTATAGGAGGCATGATCAGCAGTACAAAAATATCATTTCTCTTGGGAATAATTACATTTCTATTCATTAAAAAGTATCTTCTTCAAGGACATGAGTGTAGATAAAGTGGGGCATACAGATTCAAGTAGGAAGAAAATACATTTGGATGAATTGCAGATAAGTTCATTATGGAATAAGGAGATGAGATGCCAAACTTGAGGTAAGACCAAATGATTTAGGAATATGAAATATGAAGATGCAGAACGGGTATGGGTACACTGAGAAAACACTCCATCTTTAAAGGATGTTACTATTTTCAGTAATATTCCCTATTTACATTATGTGGATTCTACTACAAAGATAATCTATTCAAAATGGTACAGATTTTAAGAGCATCCATTGGAAGCTTCCTGGAATACTCACCCATATTTTTAAAGGTATAAATGACATATTAAGGCAAAATGATAGATGTCCATGTTTAAGATTCCAAAAAGTGAACAGTCTTTATAGAAAGCTCCATTTATTGGTGACGGCTTTCCCAGACAAGGATAGGGTTTTTATTCCCAGTACTGAGGGATTAAGTGCTTACTCCAAAGCCCACTGAAGTCAATGGGACTTTTCAATAGGCCGTTGATAATGTCCCCAAAGAAGAAGATATTGGGACTCTTTTTGTGTGCCTAAGTTCTGCCAACACGTGCAGAATGTATTAGACCATGCTGATTACTACTGAAGTGACTCTACTTGGTTTAGGTTATGGGGCAACAACGAATAAGTGCACCAGATACAAACACCAGCTACTGTAATTTAACAGTTTACTGTCTAGTTTTTTCTTAATCGAAATTATAGACAGAGAATAAATGTACACGTACAAAAAAAAAAAAAAAAAGGCTGAGCAACTTTTGAAGATAAATTAAGAAATAACACTCAAGGTTACACAATCTGTGTGTAACCTGCCCCTCCTTGTAGTTTGAGTGTAATGCAAACCAAGCTACAGATGGTTCCTAACCAATGCGCTGATTTGCATAAGAAACCTGAAGGAGCACCTGCAAGCAATATTTGTTTACCTCCAGAACTGACTCACAAATGCCAAAAACACATTCCTCACAATCAAAAAGAGATGACGTCAAGAAGGATGAAACAGGCAGAATTCACACCACTCCCAGTGGGAAAGTCTACTTGTAAATCCTAGGAAGAACAGCAGCTTCCCAGCTGCTACTGGAGAAATTCATCCCAAAGCAGGGCTTCTGGGTTCTGTAAATGCACAAGCAACTAGAGCTCTTGTGCTGAAGCAAATAGAAGACCAAATAAAAAAAAAAAGCTTATTCCTCATCACTGGCATCATGGAGAAATGCCATCATTAGTACCAAGTTGGTATCAGCATCCCATGCATATGGCTGCTTGGGAAAGACAAAACTATTCAAAGAAATCTTTAAGAATATTACAAAAAAAAGAGAGGCTTGTAGAAAAGGCTAAGGTTGCAATTGACATTTGTCTTTGTATGCCCCTAAATTTTTAACAGATTAAATTCATGCACTTTAAAGCTTGGTGTCATTCAAGATTTAAATCTCTCTCCTTCCAAGGGACTATTCAGTAAGGAACCAGTCTTGGGTGATTCTTCATAGCTGTATACATACAGGGTGTCCCCCTGTTTCAGTAAGGCTAGTTATCAACTGTGCATTTATCCCGCAACAAGTTGCGCCTGTGTTTGTCCTGGAACAGGAAAGCCCCAGGATCACTGGCAAAACAGTAAGATTATTCTACATTTTGAGTGGTTCTGGCATGTTTCACAGCAACGGCACAGAGAAAACTATTTTTTTTCCATTCTTCCCAACAGAAAAGGGTAAAGTGGAGCCAGAAGCACCACTTATTATTAAGGCTGCCCAATATTCTCATCGTAAGATCTTGCATTCAGTTGCTCAGAATTTTATGTAGCTTAAACAATTTGAGTTAAAATCTCTTATGCCGGAGCGACTGCCTCAGGATCATTTATTTCTTCTTTACTGTTTCAGCCAATATGGCTCAGTCACTTCTAAAGACAAGATTGGAGAAACTACATTTGTTCATTTTACAAATAGGGACAGGAATTATTCTAATACCCCGAAGCATATGGGCAGGAACTTGACATTTGGTGGGAAGTTAGGCTTTGCGCCATGCATTAAATACCTGGAGTACTGTATCCAGTTTTAGGCCCCACACTTCAAGAAAGATGTGGACAGATTGGAAAGAGTCCAGTGGAGAGCAACAAGATTTATAAAGAAAGGCTGAAATAGCCAGATTTATTTAGCATGGAGAAGGCACGATTGGGAGGGGGAGGGGATTAGATAAGAGTCTTCAAATCCCTGAAAGGCAATTACAGAGAGGATGGAGACAGACTATTTTCTGTGGCTGTACGGGACAGGACTAAAAGCAACGGTCCCAAGCTACAGCAGAGGAAATTTGGGTCACTTTCTGACTGCGAGGGTGGTCGAGCATTGACTTGGAACAGGCTAGCTAGAGAACTCTGGAATCTCCGTCCTTGGAAACTTTCAAGAGCAGGTTAGATGGACACGTGGCTGGGACGGTTTAGTTAACCATGCTCCTGCCTTGAGCAGGGGGTTGGACCACATGACCTTGTGAGGTCCCTTCCAGTACAGCTTTCTTGTGATTGTGTGATTTGCTACATTTAGCCAAGCTATCAAAATTAGTGTTTTTTCAAAAGCCTTAAATGATCAGTAGTCACTTCTTAGCTTTTAACCACTAAAACTGCTGACGATTTCAACCTCAATGAGCGTACTTCAAGCATCCCAGGTCCTGAGTGTCAACCAGACTGTGTACATGCCATTACCTCAGGCTCCCTCAATGGGCAGGCACAATGTCAGGGCAAATCGTCATGCTTTAGTCAAGCGCTACAGTGCTCACAGTCTGTTGTGGGGCTAGACACAAGAGGAAGATAAATTAATTAATATTTAAGAGACAAGACTTGGTGTGTGGACCAAAGCTTTTTTATTGGACCACCTGCATTGTTAAGAAGGACATAGACAGATTTTAGGTACCAATGTATCCTTACAGTTTGGGAGATATTTGGATACTGCAGTGATGAGCACCACAGAAATACTCAAAGACATTAATGTTAGCATCAAAGCAAGGTTGAAGAAGTAGCAGTCAATAAGGCCTGAGCCACACACCAAGCAATGAATGAACACTTATTGAGTAGCTGTTCATTAGTCAGGAACTAATGTCAGGAACTAAAGTATGTCAAAAAGGTGAAGGATGTACCTAAAGTGAGATGACGGAAAAATTGTATGCTGCTTATGGTATCCAGCATTATTTTGGCAGTCAAACCCCCGCCCCTCCCCATTGGGCTGCAAGGCTGGGCCACAGTGGCCACTGGTTCCCAGACAAGCAATGTAATAAGCAAATCTACAGGCATATAGGAATATGCCATGTTGTTCAGCATTTTAAAAATAATTTAATATTTAATGTATGTAACAAAGAATAAAAGAAGCCTGAGTTTTAAATGACTTTCCTCTGCTTCAACAGTGGAGGAAAATCTCACCTATACACTGTCACTATTACAGCAAGCCACCATACCACATTCTTCAGAAACACTTAGGCTTCATGGCCACCTTCCTTCCTCTACATTGGGAGCCATGCCTCGCTGACAATTGAAAATCCAAGATTTTGAAATCTGACTCCAAATTATTGGGCAAAATTCTGCTTCTACTTACAACACAGGGTTGATTCTTTACCATTCATGAAATGTGTGGACTAGTTAGCATGCAAGAGACAAAAATAATTAAATTACTCAATGTTTGAATTTTGACTCCAATGCATTACCCAACCTGGGAGCACCCAACAGCTGAACAGGACTGGCAGGCAATGGACGGCACACAAGACGGTTGGGAGCCACGATCACCGGACAGCTATTCCTAGCCTCTGGAGCATGCTGGAGTCTTGGAGGGCTGGGAGCACTGGCCACGTTCAATTAAAGGCATGGTAGGAACCAGTCACAAACTTAGTACACATTTTGTATATTCCTCATTTTATCACACCATTAATTGAATGAACAAGTAGCTAAGTCACTATTTAACACGAACGACTCGCACTCCCAGCGGCTGGGGGAGGGCACGGTGGTGGCGGGAGCATGGCGGCAATAAGTGGGGGAGCTCCCGCAGATGCCACCGGCACTGTCAGTGGCAAGGAGTGGGGCGGTGAGCGCCGACCAAGCATTGGCAACCACCCGCAGCTGCTGCCAACAGTGGTGGCGGTGGCCTGCGGCGGTTGCAGACTGCCTGCGGCAGCGTGGCAAGTGGCAAGTGCCTGGAGGCACCGCCAACAGTGTCAGTGGTGCCTTTTTGTACGGGGTGCACCGCCACGCTCAGGGGGTCACATGCACCCGTGTGCACCCACTATGCACCACCTCTCCTACTGAAGATACGATTAACCAGTTAATCACATATTAAGTGTAATGGGGGTCTTAATGTTCATTCACTTATTTCACTACGGCTAGTTACTGACCATGCATTTGTCCCATGACAAGTTGTACCTGTGTTTGTCTAGGTAAAGAAAAATCCCAGGACTGGTGTGTACACACATCACCCTTCCAATCAGGTTTCAGTGAGCTGCTGAATGCATTGCCACTTTTCTGCCAGCAATTCACTGATGAGATCCCCAGACAACCATTCAGCCACTCTTCACAATGTCCTGGGACAAACTGCTAGCACTTCTTATTCCACGAACCTTTTTAGGGCTCGTTCTGGAACAACGGACACAGATGTCTGAAAGACTGCTTCTTCTCCAAGGACAAAATGGTTTCTCCTGGGACAAATGTCACATCTGTTTGTAGCCTAAAGGTAGCAGTCACAAAATACAAACAACATATACTTCAAAGGGATACAAGAGCAGGGGGGCTGCCCATTTATTCCAGACAATTACATAAGCACATTTAGGTCATGAATACATTGCAAACTTAATACGCTGTTTTACTTTCATGTATCAGTTTGATTTCTTTGGCCAACAGTGAAAAATGACAGCATCTCATTTGCTGTGGTTGTGTCAAGGTGATTTAATTTTTTTCCCCACTGGCTGATCAAAGCAGCGACACATTAGACCATAGACAAGAAAGATCATTGTTTGTAGGTTGCTTCTGAAGAACTGCTCTTGAAGGCTTTTAAAAAGAGCAAAATTAGCCCATCATCCTAATTCTGAGTGAGGAATTGACTGCTAAAAATGGATCCATTATCCAGGTGCAGTAGTTGAAAAAGAGGCTTCCTGTGGTGAATCCCTACAGGCACAAGATGCAGAGGCAGAATTTGAAATGATGATATTAATGTTCTATTAAGGGTAGAAGCCACGTGAGATGACATGTTTTGCATCTGCTGCTGTCAGGAAGAAATGGACCTAGAAGCACAACAGGATTTCGTTTTACTCGCATTTAACGCAGCAAGTTACCCCTTTCATTTCAGTGGGACTCCTCATACAAGCAAACCAAGTGGTACTTGGTGGCTATCATACCTCACTTCTAGGATTTCTAAACCAGGAGCAAGTGAGATGTGCCTCACAGGCACACTCCAGGGAAGTGCAGAGATGCACCACGTACAAAGATTAAACAGCCCAGTGCACCTAAACCCAGCGCGCCGAAGGAGATCATACATCCGAAGCAGGAATTCTCTGGCACTTCCTGATCATCTTCACATTTCCCTTTATTATAATTTTGGTTGAATACTGCCCGTGCCCTTATTATAATTCTGGTTGATCACTGCCCAAACTTCTATTTCTCCATGTGACTACTGTGACAGCAATGTCCTCAGAGGCATTTCCTTCTGACCCAATGCGTTTCTATGCAAGCAGCAGATTGTATCGTTGTTGTCATATGTATGCTGATAGAAAAATTCTCTCTTGCTTGCCAGGGTTAAATTTTATTTTCAGGCTGACAAAAAGTTCATATGCTGCAGCTAAGACTATAGACTATATTACACAAGGCAGAGATGAAAAGATCTATTAGGTCATTTTATCTGTGCACCCTGCTAACGAAGTGCAAACCATGAATCACATGCCTGTCATCATTCTCCACAGTATTTTCTTAGTTACTTTATCTAGTTTTAAATGACTCAAGTGAAAGAAGTTCTGCCATTTCACTTTAATACTCCACAACATTAGGAAAATTTAATATTCAGTCCAATATCCTGGATTTATAGATTTTAATGCCAGAAAGAACTGTTATGATCATCTGGTCTGACCTCCTGCATAACATAGGGTCAGAGAATTTCAACCCGTGAAAGCACTGAGCCCCATGTGTGTTCAAGCTAAAGCAATGTTTCAGAAAAGCATCCAGTCTTGATTTAAGACCTCCAAGTGATAACAACTTACCACGGCCCCTAGCAAACTCTTCTATTAGGTCATGACAAAACTGTTTGAAAATGGCAAATTTATTTCCAATGTATTTGATTTTTTTTCCTTCAGCTTCCAGCCCATGAATCTTGTCACAACTTCGTCGGATAGCAGCTATCTCACTGTTCAGATACTTCTGTATTTTCCTTTGTGCACTTTATATGCCTCTGGGCAACCCCTTAAAATTCATCTCCATCCCTGTTATTTACAACCTTCATATACTTGTTTGATACTTATCATACCTTCCCATTAGCTGTCATTTGGCCAAGCTATACATATTTAGTTCTTTTAATCTTTCCTCAGAAATCAATCCCCACAGGCATTTAATCATCTTTTGCTGCTCTTCTCTGAAATCTCCTCAGCTGAAAGGCCCGGACCGTACACGCTATCCTAGATATGTGCAGCACACTATGGTTATATTGCAGTATTTCTGGTTTAAATGTATTCATGCTGCAATCAATGTTGCATGCCTCAGTTTCCATGACTAGGCTGCACACACCGGGGAAAGAAGAGTTAAATGGGTCCTCACTAGGAGCCAGAGAAACCTAGGTGTAGGATGAGATGAGACAGGACAGGTATCTAACAATAAAAGACCAGGTCAGTTTGGCAAACCTGTCTTGTCAGATAATGTCCCATTGCTCAGAGGGAGGAGACAGGGTTTGGGGTAAGGTGAAGAGAAAAGATCCAGAAAAGGAGGCTAAAAACAGAAGGTCAAATAAGCCTTTTATTTTGGGGTCCTACAGACCTATGAGCCTATTGTCCCACTTTAAGTACCTGTGAAGAAGGGAGATTACATCTTCTCCTCTGACCTCTCCCCCTAATTCAAGGTAATTCAAGCTGGCTTGTAAAGGACTGGCTTGCATCAAAACAAGCATGAGACAAAGCCTGCGAGAATCAAATCTCAATAAACCCCCAGTTTGTTGTAGCCGGGTAGTAATACCACCTGTGACGGTTTGGGGACAGAGGACCCACTTAACCCTTTGGAAAGGGTAAGGTTTCCGGCTTGTTGCATTGCAGATGTCCAATAAATGCTGCGTGTTGAAGGGCGAATAGCCATGTCTTTTTCAGCATTACTATTTCCCGAGTAGCTTATTTCCATTAAACTTTTTTTAAGTTAGGTTATTGTCCCCAAGATTAAATTGCATTGTATTTCCTACCTATATGTGAATTCCAGCCCTTCAGTGTTGTTTGCACGCCATCAATGATGCTTATAACACCTTCAGCTTGATTATCATTTATGAATGTAATTAAACATAAAGCTCAGACCTTTCTTCCCAATTACTAAAAGACACCGAGTAAAACTGGGCATAATGAAATGTGTGGTGAGCCACCAGATAATGCATTTCCAACGCTATTGGCATTTAACAGGTAACCAGGTAAAAATAATCATATTGTAAAAAACAAACTTCTTTACATATATTACAGTCTCCACCACTTAAAAATGCCCAGAGCTGGCCTGGGCAGCCACCTGTATAGAGCAAATAGATCTCAATGATAAAAGGTATTGTTTATGCTGCATTAAACACACTGGCTATTTTGTGCAGGCTCAGCTCTTCATGGTTCCACTGCTAATACCAGCCTTAGTTTCACAGTCCCCATCAGTTAGTGAACATACAGCTGTTAACTCAATGAATCCAGTATAATAACTGTGGGCTGAAATAAGACTACCTCAACTGCATTCCAATATAAATAATTTAAACATTCAAATTCATATTTCTAATATTTAATTTCTCTCAATTTGAACACACACCTAAATCAATGCCACTCTCATAGATGAGGCTCCTATCAGTTCTCATTAATGCAATCTTTACATTGTAAATAGTACAATAAAAACAAGAGAACCTAAGAATGGAATATTTTTGTGCTGGTCTTTGACACTGTAAGGTCTTGCTTTACAAAACTCAACTTCAGGACCAGTCTACTAATAAACGGCATAATGATAATAAATACTTGTAGATAACAGATACTTTAAAGTGTTATGTCAGAATGATTTATGCACATTAACTAAGCCTGAGAATGAACCTCTGACAAATAACAAACTCATTTAAGATCTCTTTGTATGTAGCTATTTAGGTCTTGAACAGAGATCAGCCTTTCATATGGGTCGGTTACTCCCAAGCAAAAGAACAACTTGCTCCTGACTTAGAGTAGTGGACATTAAAATAACAAATAAGAAAAGGTGGAGCTGAAATACTCCTGATAGGTGAACCCACAAAGTTTAGGTCAGACAGTTTAGGCCAGTTCAGCCTGTTAAGCTACAAAGAGACTTTTCGCTTGGAAGAAGGTACTGGAAAATTTGGATGGAGACCCAGCCTACCACGGGAGTCTTGCCTACAGTGCTAAGGAAGCAAGTGGAAGGACCTTGGCTTTATTTTCTCTATAAGATATGAGCAACATGTGCCTTAGTATACATTCATGTCCAAACAATGCTGACTCCAAGTGGAGGAGCACTGAGCCCCTACTCTCACTTCCTGGGGTTCCTATGCATTTCTTGGCGGTCTTACATAATTCTGGGTCAGACAATTACTGCAGGAATCTCTCCGCAAAAATTGATACAGGGACCCTTCCTCATGAGAGAAGGTAATGAGTGCAAGTTGCCTCAACAGGGCTAATCCACTTGTGATTAGAGAGGGAAAGACTGTGTCACATCCTAGCCATGGCAGTTTCTTCAAGCATCAGCATCAAAGCCAGCTGGAAAGAAATAGGGCCTCAAATTCTCTTTCCCTAAACCCTTGCCTTTGGCATTTCCTTTGGAGAAGTGATTCCATCCCATAGTAGCAAGTATATGTTGTATTTTTATCAAGCCTTCTAGGCAATGGTTTCAGCATATTTTACAAACGTTAATGTGCCTAGCTAGTGAGGTGAGGACCTACTATTAATTACTTTTATTTAACACTGGGGGGCAGGGGAGTGGAAATGAAGCACAAGAGGACTAGTGATTTACACAGGGTCACCCAGCAAATGCATTGTGGCCATGATTAGAAGGCACCCAATCTAATTCTGATCTTAGATTTCAACCACGAGACCATCCTTTCATTAATTAACATGAACTGTAAATCTGAAAAAAATCATAAGTGATATGCCTGATGGTCCTTGAGGATTATTCATTTGGCTCTCAACCAATTTTGTCTTTAAGAAAAAAAAGTAAGAGTGCTCACATATAAGACAGCTTGAATACTTTTTTGCAAAGGAGATATCATGATACCCTCTATCAAACTGATGATTTAATATAATCTAGGTGTATTGTCAATCACATTCCCTTCATCTGTTCTTTTTAGGATTCGACTTTTAAATGATAATTTGCCCAGCTTTTGGATTATTAATACGCTCAGACTATTAATCATACCAAAAGGCTTCACACAAAAAGTTACTGTTTGCAGTATCAAACCCCAACTATTTAAGAGAAAGTGAAAATGACTAGGTCAAAAGAAAAAGTGCTTAATGCTACTGAAGTGTTGGCAAGGGAGGAAGGGGCAGAAATTGGCTTTTAGGTATATTTATATTCACCAAATTAATTGAAATCTAGGTTGGAAAGGTTTGTTCTTATTGGAAGCTTAATGATGATGTGTGTAAAAGTCCAGACAGGTTTAAAGAGCTGACCCAACACAAGCATTGATATCACTCAGGATAATAAACTTGCCCTTTAGCACCTGTGAAGATGAGGTCTGGGTATATATCAACTGGGTTTGTCAAGGCAGATGCTTTGGCACTGGTAGCATGGCACCTCCCAGAGACTGCATGATCAGCTGTCTTTTATTTCTTCAAGCAGGCAAAGTAGTTCATCAACAACAGTGGATCTAACAGTGAAACCAACTCAGCAAAGGTTGAATTAGAGTACTTCTCCCAAAAGGCAGGTGCAGGCACTTCCAGACTCCTTAAGCCAACCTTGCTCTTCAAGGCAAATTTCACTTACTGCTGTGATGTGGATTCTGTACCTGGCCAATTCTCTCCCGAACCTTTCAGTTTTGTGCAGCCGTGTTCCCACGGTCAAAGAACTGAATCGATTTTTCTTAACATTTGAATGGTTATGAATGGAATAATCAGGTGAGGTAGGCCAAGGAAACCTAGCATGAAGCAGACAATATTCAGGCACTTTTCTTCCTAATGGGAGAAAAGGGCTTGGAAGAGCAGTGCAATTCTGAAAACATCTGCTCAGCCAACCCAGAGGGTGCAAAGCTTTGCTACTGCTTCAGTATAACCAACCCTGAGCTGTCTGCATTCAGGTTTATATCCCTCCACACCTACCAGGTGATGTGGTTTCAGGACTTCTCTGAGTTATACTAGTTGGGATGATCTCTGTGAACAAGTGTTGTATGCCTCAAACCCCTGGCTGCACTCTGCTGTCCAATTCCCGTCTGATGGTGAATTCTACTTATTCCCTTTCCAAGGTTGTTTTACAGTCTCTTTGTAGAAATGGAGCTTAGCTGGAGTCAAGGGTTTAGATCAAAGCACTATACTGGCAAATGCAAAAACAACTTTTAGAAGTGTTTTTCTGCCCATCTTCTATTACAATAATCATAACTACTTACAACAAGTAAAAAAAAATTCAGAGAGACGAGCTATTTGTAAAATGTGATGGCATCTCTTTTTTAAAAAGTGGCGGAAAACAACTTATTTTCACTCAGTTTTAATGTCTTTCTTTTGTCTTGCCAATCACAATCATCTTTGTTACAAGTGGAAAGCAAGGCTATTTCCAAATGCTTTAAACTCAGTCCAACACGACAGGATTCACCAAAGCTCAGGTGCAGCTTTCTTGTCAGTACAATGTGTCAGGTCTAAGCCTCTGAAGCGACAGTTCAATAAGACAGTAATTTCCTTCTTTTTTATTTTGTTTTAAGATGACTGCAAATCCCAATCATACTTATCAGTTTATCACACCCATGAAGGTGACCTAGAGGCCTGTCTCTTTCTAATCCCCTACGGTGTCCTTAGATTAGCAAAGACAAGGCACACGTTAACATCCAAGATAAAAGTCAAGAAATTAATTCAAAGATGTGGATTTATGAAATGCCATGGTATGCATGTGATAATATTAAAGAGAAAAGTCAAATTACATGAGTAGGAGGAGGTTCCTGGTTATCTCTAAATTATATCCTGGATACCTGCCAGGGAATTAGATGCTTAAAGCTTTGTCGTCATCTGTTTTTATACCAAGGTCTGTATTTTTTAAAAAAGAGCTAAGGAAAGCTGAGGAAGAAAAATATTTTTAAAAGAATTAAGTCACCAGTCTAATTAGTCATTAAATGAAAATGTAAATGTTCTCAGCTTTGAATTTCTGTAGGAGATAATTTTAAAACAACCGCCTCTATATTTGCTTGGGCATCATTACCAGCACAGCCATAATCATCCTTGTGCACTGGGCACAAACTGGAAGGTGACTGGTTCTGCCTCAGTCACCTGGCAGGGGAATCATTAGTTCACCTTGTCAGTGGTGAACTTCCTGTGAAAAGAAAGGGCATCACTCCAGACAGTGCTGGTCCAGTAGTGCACCTTCTCCTCCTCATTGTCACTGTTTCACTACCTCCCTTGGCACTTCACTGGGATGGAAAGGCTTCACGCATGCAAACAGCCCACGAGTCAATGCACAGATGTCAGTGGGGATGCTCGCACGCTTGCACAAACCCTCGTTTGCAGATCTCAGCCCTATATGCCCTTCTTCCCTCTGCACATGGTTCAATGCCTAGTGATAAGGAGGTGGCTGAGCTGATGAAGGCCAAGTTCTGAAACACTCTTTTCCTTGTCAAATGAATTTCCATTTTGATGCAACAAGATAATTTACCAAATCTAAGCCCCCGATAGACATTACCGTTTATTAAGATACGATTAACCAGTTAAGCATGTCTTGCATAGTAACCCAGTCACAAAGTCCTTCAACTAATGGCAAGATAAAACAGGGACTAAGCCAGAAAGTCATTACACAAAAAATGGGCAATAATTTTGTGGCTGGTTCCCATCACATCGTAAACGGAGTATGTGGCCAGCCCAAGAAGGGTAGTGCATAATTACCTAAAAAGGAGTACTCTTCTGAACATTTTTGCTCAAGTTTATTCTCTCTGTGTGATTAATCCTACATGATTTCAATGAGCGCACTCGCACTCAGGAAGTTCAGCCTATACGTATTTCCAAGATCCCAGGCCATGTCTGTTCTACTGAGACGTGGCCCAAGAACAAATTGTGGGGTGAACCCTCCAAGCCCTACATGCCCCAGAAGACCACAAAAGCAGAGTAAGATTTAGCTGAGGAAAGCTCTCCTCCTAAGAACCAGGAAGAGGCATGCTGGTTGCTCATGGAAAATTACTTCTGCTAGTAATATGGTCATTTTTTCTAATTAAACGGTTCCTGTTACCTCTTCCTGGCTTCTGAGTGATTAATTTCCTCAACATTATCAGGGCATTGGATATCAACTCTCAGTACACTACTAATCTAATCTAAATTAATCAGGTTGCTTTTCACAATGAATTTGTTAAAGCCTTTTTTCTTTGGTTACCTGCTCTACTGCATATGCTGAGCTGCAGCTGACACGAGAAAATACAAATCTGGACAAATGAGAGCTGTGCACTGCTGATTCAAGGTACAGTGAGCTCTCCCTTCAAGGTGCTTTACTAATAAATAAGTATAAATAGAGTAAGTAATAAGTGTGTGTAGCAGAAAGGCTGTTGTATAACAAGGAGTTGTTACAAGCAACTTTGCAGATACTGATGAGTCTTTATGGAAAAATCTATTAAAATATGCTACTAGAACCAATTTGCTGTCTTCTAACGCGGCATATTTTTTGAACCATTTAACAATATGTAAGGAGTAGGCTTCCTATTCCTTAAGGAATCACCTGTTCCTATTGTTTACTCCCTATTTGTAGGCACACACCACAATTCTCTGCTGATTTCAGTGGCATAATATAGGCGTACAAAACAAGGGAGAATGAGGCATGCAAATATACCTAAGTTTTATGAAGTTCAGTGGAAGGAGAGTTAGCCAGATGACAATTCCTAGTACACTGTTTTTATCAAACGACTGGTTCAGCTTTTAGACTGCAGACCAACAACTTACAAATGGTAAATGCATTGACCAAATACACCAGAATGGCTCCGGAGGAGCCATTATGATCTGTACAGAATTAGTGATTTGCAAACTTTAAAGTCTCTAAGTGGCCTTTAACATGACACACAGTAAAATCTCCCTTGATGTTCTACAGACTATCAGGTACTTAATATTGGATTTTAAGGAACAGCAGTGTGATGCATTCACTGGTCTAAGAACCGTACAATGTGCCAATCTGGGAAAGAACCAGGAAATTAATCCCTTTCCCCACTCGCACAGGGCTATATTCCTAGGAAAGTATAAGCCAGATGTGGCCAACATGCAATATAGACTGTGGCATGAGGCAGACTGGGGAGAAGGCAGGCAGCAGGAAAGCAGAACGAGAAGGGAACACATGGCAGGAAGCAGAAAGCAAAGCAGCAAATTGAGCTGGGGAAAAGAATCAGAGTGGCGCTTGGGTAGGGCATAGGGCTTAATTTATGGCATGCCTGCCAAAAAGGTTGGCCCTGACTGGTGTGGGTACAAACTCTGGTGAGGGTGGAGGCAACACATTTTCCATTGTGTTGTGGTTACACTGGAGCCTGACACCAAAGGAAATGCTCCCAGTTACCATAAGTAACAACTAGAGAAGCCCACCTTACAGACAGCACAGGATAACTCCTGACCACCACAGCAGAGTAGGGACTGCAGTCTTGCTGGTCATTTATGCCACTAATGCAAGTTCTCCCAGTATGTACCTGAGTTCGGCCAGAGGACTCAGACACTTCCACACATTTTTTGCTCAAATAGGTCACATCAAAACTGACTTTGGTTCAGGTTTACAGCAATA
>JAGPOW010001327.1:16884808-16901200 GCA_030014935.1 Caiman crocodilus
GGGCCCCCACATCATGAAAATCCCTTTCCCCATTTTGGTTCAAAGCTTAAAACTCAAAGAGAAACTCAACTGAAGCCATTGTGGGTTGAGTTTACCAAGTTTTTACTCATAAACAGTAAGTTTCTCCATGTGGTGATTGGTTGCCACAGCTTAAATTTATTGAAGGTTCAAGAAAACTCAGCAAAGCTTTCAGAGACGCCTAGATTAAGATTCACATATGAAAGATTTCTGCTCGGCTAAGGAGTGTGCAGCTTTGTTCAGAGGTTAGCCTGTAGTGGTTTTAAAGGAACCAATATGGAGTGGATAAAGAACATGATTTGTGAGACTACCATGATGTTTAATGCTATAAACTATAATGATTAATTGTGTTCCCCATTTTCACGCAGGGGGCATGCTCGGGTGGGATAGGCTTCACCTCTCCCTTAAAGGCAAGCATGTCTTTTCTTCCAGGTTGGCTGATCCCATACGGCATGCTTTAAACTAGCTTCACTGGGGGATGGGGCCACAGGGGGACACAGCAACTCTTCCAAGCCAAGACAGGCGACAAACACAGGAAGTACCCAGGTAAGTGACAAGGGTCCGGATAGTCCTGGGATCAGGGGGATGGTGCACATACCCATATGAGGCCTTAAATGCCTCTACACTAATGCTCGTAGTATGGGGAACAAGCAGGAAGAACTTGCCCTCCTGCTAGCTAACACAAACCTGGACATAGTGGGGCTCACTGAAACGTGGTGGGATTCAACCCATGATCAGGCGGTAAACATCAAGGGCTTCAAGACTGTACAGGTGGGACAGAACCGGGAGGAAAGGCAGGGGTGTGGTGCTCTACGTCAAAGAGCAATACAAGTCCTCAGCAAACAGCACTGGGTCAGAGAAGGGGCAGACTGAAATGCTCTGGGTTAGAATACAAGAGGACCGGGGGGGGGGGAAAGGGACTTAACGGTGGGGGTCTACTACAGACCACCCAACCAGGGGGAAGAGCTGGACCAGGAATTCTCAGGTCAGCTTGCAGAGGCAGTTACGTCAAAGGACATGGTCATCATGGGTGGCCTAAACTACACGGGGACATCTGCTGGGAGGAGCAGTCAGCCACATCTAATCGCTCACGTAGGTTCCTAGCCGAGATACAGGACCTCCACCTAACCCAGGAGGTGCACAGTCCCACCAGAGGGAATACATTGCTGGACCTGGTTCTGGACACAGGTGATGACATGGTGAGGTGACTGCGGGTTCACGACCACCTGGGAGACAGCAGTCATCACCTACTGGAATTCACCATCCAGCGCAGGGCGTCAAAGGCCTGCATCAAGGCAGCAGCCCTTGACTTCAGGAGGGCCGATTTCAATGAGTTAAGGAGATTATTCAGGCAGACACTGAGGTCCCGGAGGGGTCGGACTTGATGATCTGCTCAGGTCCCTTCTGACCCTACCAACTATGAAACTATTAATGTATTTTAGTCCTCTGTGTAACATCAATATGTATTAAAATTATGAATTAATTTGTGGAAATATGCCCATGATGTTATACTTAACATCATGCCACTAAAACCCTCCCCACCAAATTCAATATAAAGTCTTCCCTCTCTTTTCTCTCTGAGAGTTTTATGATTTAATCTTTATACCAGGCTTGGTCATAATCAAATTTGTGAGGTACCAAAAAGAAAAGCTAAAAAATTCAGCTCTGAGAGACAGGTAAAGTACTGAAAATGTCTTTCCATTTGATTTTTATATTAAAAGGAAATTGGATACCACAGAACTAAAATGGAGATGCAAGCCAGGAAGATACTTAGAGCCAAAATGCAAGAAATTGACTGCAAAAAAAAAAAAATAAAAAAAAAGATGTAAACAAAAATGAATGATTGAAATAATGCAGGCCACTTCAGACATGGATGAGAGGCACTAAAGATGAGAAATAAATTATTATGCCTTAAAATGATCCAATAAAAATCAAAACTCTAGTGCAGTAATCAGAAAACGTATTGGGAAAAAAGATAGGTTATAAAAAGAAAGAGAAGCTTTCAAGTATTGCATGTTATTAGCTGTTATGGAGAAATCTGTATTCAGGAAGAGAAGATATTTCTAACAAAATATGCATGCAGCCAAATAGAGTCGAAGCTGCTGTTGAAAAGGAAGTGAACTATAAAAATTAAAAACCAGCATGGAGACAGAAGCACAGACTAGAATAAAAATAATCAATGCAATCATCAATAGGAAAGTTGAGATAAACATTGCACTGACTGAACACACAGCCACATAGGCCTGGGGAAGAATGACTCAATTTGTAGTTTTTCCCCTGGGCAAAGGCAAAAAAAGAGTCATCACGAACAAATTAATCACACCACAAAAAAGCATATGGACATGCCCCATGCTAGAAAGTAAAAAGCAAACTGTAACTGTCATCAGAAAAATCACACACTAGTGAAGGAAAACAACATGAAGGGCTCAGCGGTGTCTTTAAGGCACCACTTTATCTTGGAAGTGCTGAAGGAGTGTGACTACTGTGCAAGTCTTGACAAAGGTGATCATCTGTCTCCTTCTGTGCTCAATAGGTTTAACAAACAGAACAGAACAATTGATCATCATCTGAAAGTCCTCCCCCACCACTTTCCTCTGTGCTCTAGTTGCCAAAAGCAGTTTCTGGGAATGGAAGCCATGTTTTGAAAGCCACGTTGAACCACTATGTTTTGCTACCGTGGCACTATCTAATGAAGAAAAATTAAGCAAAGTACAGGACATTTTGCGGGGGAGGGTACCGGGGACATGGGAGGCAGAAAAAGGACAATGTTCCAAATACATGAAGAATAAGTCACTTTGTTTTTTCCAAGTCCGGTTGTTATTATGCCCTAACAATAGGTCATTGAAGCTCTACAGGTGATTAATGGAGTTTTAATGTACCCTTCCTCCCTGATACCAATTGCTAGGGAAAAATATGTACAATGTATTACAATGTACAATAGGTACAATGTATTAGATTTCCCAGAAGTCAATATTATTGCAGTCAGTCAGCTCCATCTTGTGCAGACTGCTAGGTGGAAGACACACACAAGACACACCTTTAATTTATCAAGGATTTTGGAGACCTACTTGGGTATATGCTGCTGCTAAGACTTTTGTAGAGATCAAAGGTGCAAACATTCAAATATTTCAAAAACAAAATTGAAATTTCTGCTAACTCTAGTTTTTGTATGTCATACTGCAACTTATCAGTGTGAAGACCCAAGGCACTGGTTCCCAGTAGCACTATATCCCAATTTCTGGAAAACTATGCAACCAAATTATATATAAGATCTTGATACATCACTATAAATGCAAGCAGATACAACATTACTGTGCCATCTATATACAAGCTAGATAAATTAAGTCAAATTTTTACTTAGATATTTTCTTTATCATGTGAATGGAAGTTATTAATCCATACCAAATTGCATAAAAAAACCCAAAAATTCAATGCATGCAGTATAGCTCCCAAGCTCCAGCAAATTTTAAGTATCTACTTTAGTTAAGCAAGGAAGAAGAAAAATGTAATAAATATAGTCTGAATGCTGTTTCAGAAAATATAAATAACTCTTTATTGATGAAATGCATTTGGTACTCTCTTCTTAGTTATGGTGGTCTTTGAGTATGTGTGAGGGTAACTAGGGAGGAACAAAAGACACTTTCCCTCATGTTCTTGAATATAGGTTGTAGGCAGTGCTCTATAGTGAAAAAGGGAGACAACTAAAGTTCCTGACAGTGCTTAATACTGCCCACTGGACTGTGCCAAGTTGGAGTGAGAACACTGCCAAAACTCTGTAAAAAATGTACTCTAGATGAGACAGCTGTATTGGGCAGACTACTACTCGGCAAACTTACTGCAGTTCTTCTAGAGACAACTGGCCTTACTGGGTAATGATGATTCTGGTCATGCCTATTCAGGAAGCATACCCTTCTCCCGCTCCATAACATGACACAGGTTATAAGTGGAGAAAACAGATTACTTAGGTTTGCTCAGGTTTCAGAAGGCTTCTTTTGTGACTTGACTCAGGGGAAATCACCTTGGTTCTTTGTGTCCCAAGCTGACTGAAACAGGGATAACAGTGCTTCCTTAGAGCATTTATTTACACTATACAGGTGTGTTACCAATGATAATTTCAGTTGAGAGTGTGTGTACTTAGCCAGTACTATAATAGAGACCAAGTAAGCTAGATAATGTCCTACTGTAAGTTACAGGTACAGTTGTCTTTTCAGAACCATGTGGTAAATCTCAGTGCCTATTTTCTACATAGAATCTAACTTCTTTTTATGTCATGTGACAGTAGGAATGTAGGTGGTTGAGCTGTGGATAAGAAATTATAATATTAAGTTGCAATGATCTATTGTCAAGCAAAAGCCAAAAGGAACTAGAGAATATATGACTCCTGCCAAAAGATATCAGGGATAAGCACATCATATACCAGTAGCAAGATAAGGTAAAAAACACCACACCGGCAGATCAAAATAGAACCATGGGGAGGGAGGATAGAAAGGATGTCATGATGATGACTATGGGGTGGGGACTGCAGTCACCTGCCTGTAAATTTACAGACAGTCAGCAAAAATTCAGACTGAAAGATGCCTGCCCATAAAGAGAGAGAGATATGACTTGAGCTGTCTGTAAAAACACTAAGCAGTTGGAGCTGACTGAAGGTCCCTGATCAGAAAGAAGCAGGGTGGTGTCAAAATACAGAAAGACAAGGCACTGCATCATGACTTGGTGTTTAAACAGAAGTGCAGCACCCTGCGGGCAAGATTTTTCAGTGCTTTGTAGATATACTTCCAGAGCCATGTGCTGCTGCTGCTGAGTCCCACTGCTGCCTGTAATACTGATGGGTTGCAAGTAGGCTTTTTGGGGGGTCTCTCAGGACTAATGCTAAGGAGCTGGGGGGAAGGGAAGGGAGAAGCATGGTGTAGTTGGAGGCATCAGTGTGTATGGGGAGGGTGAGTAGGGGACTTCTAGGGAGGCTGCACTGTGTAAAACTATTGATGTAGTCAAACAGGATTACCAAACCAAGAAAAAAACTGTGTGCTACAAACCTTTTACTAACAGGTACCTCTTTTTCTCCCTGCCCCTCCCCCCGTGGTTATGTTAAACCCTAGTTTTGAACCCAGCCCTTCTTACTGGGGCCTGACAATAGAGCAGAGCTTGACAGAAGAGTTACATTGACATTATGTAAAATATCATCGGTAAAAAGTTTCAGTAAAAAAGTTTGGTTGTTAGTAAAATGTTTGAAGATTGTCACTAAAAAAGGAAAAACTTGGTTGGCAACCCCAACTGGGGGAGCGGGAACTGTTTTAATCTTCTGTTAAGAACAAGATTCACTGGTTACAGAATAATTCAAGAAAGGACCCAGTTAAATAAAAGAAATCTTTAAAGAAAGGAAAATTATTCCTTTCAAAAGTAAGAAGTGTCTTTAAAATGGGACTTTCATGATAGAAAGATACAAATCAAAAGAGAAAATAAAGAACAAGGCTTGGAACAAGTCATTACAAAATATTTCAAGCCAATTTTGAGAGGAGATTTCAACATCAGCTTTGATACAAATGACATAAATACATCATGTAAAAAAGCCCTAAGCAACATTCAATAACTGCTCATTACAATGATTGGATTCAAAAGCCAAAAGAAAATTAGAAGCTCAATAACAGCATATAAAACTATTCCATGATGTACCCAAAAATGAGATCAAATTGGCTGTGTCGAACAAAGAGACACTTCCCAGTATTTATTAGCCTGATCAATACTGAAACCAAGCGGGAGACTGAACAGGAAAATAAACTTAAGACAAAGAAAAACTGTAGGTAGCTTAACTATTGCAGGTACAGAAATGCTGCAGAATTAATGCTACATGTAATTATGTCCACATCTCTCCTATCTTGTCCCCACTGGGGATAAAAGTACACTAAAGCAAACCTAAACAGAAAGCTCCCCCATAATTACTTTTTTAATAAAATAAAAGCATTTGAATGCTTTTCCTTCCACAGCTTGAAAATGCTTCAGCAAACCATACAGTCCTGGCTTTTAGCAGCTTATAGTAACTGTCCAAAAAGAAATAACAGACGAAACATCCACAGACTTTTGATGTGTGGTGGAGTAGATGCAGAGACCTATGACAACATGATTTCCATCCAGAGTGCCCCACTCCTCATTTCCCCCATTTTTTCTATGACTTTGGCAGCTGCTGGTAGCAGCTGAGCAGTTTCCAATCTAATGGCCATGACTGCGCTCCCATGGCTTTGTACAACTCTAGTCTCAAACTCCTGTACGCTTGGAATCGTGGTCAGAAGAACCTGTAGGAGTCCCCCTGTACCTGTATTTTCCTTTGTCGCCTAGGCCCTCTACCAGAACAAACACAGTTCCTCCCACAGTATTTTTCCAATACTGCTCCTGCAGTGCATTTCCAGGGCATCTTGGGATAAAGATGGCTACGCATTCCACTGCGTATTATGCACCCATATGTGTTACTCTCAACTAAAAGTTAGCAGTGCAATCTTAAGTCATTACACGGCATCTGGGGGAGAAACTTCAGATAAAAGGAACTATGCTGCATAATTAGCGCTAATATAATCATAATGAAATGTGAATCTAATTTAAATATTACTCTAAACATCTGTTAGAGAGAGGAAGCAGCCTGCAGGAAGTAATCAGTGCTCCTGGACCCAAACTCTTTTGGATCATGCTAATTATAAGCAACTTCTCTAGTGCTGAGGTTAAAAAAGTGAAATTGGATTGAAATACAACTACAAAAGAGACGGGTATTATTTACAATAATAAAAGAATGCTTAAAATCTCTTTTATTTCAGAAGATTACATATTCGTTTCTACATTATGCAACATTTTTGTTTTATTTTCAGACAAAAACTTACATCACAGTTCTATTTTTTTTTCCTATGGCAAACAACAGTTTGTTCCTTTGTTTTTCTCTTTCACCATTAGCAGATTACCTAGGTTACAACTGACAAAAACCATTATATTATTTCAACGTTCGTGTATTATAGTTTCGGTCAGAGAACTTAAATATTTAAGAGGCACACGTTTGATGTTTTAGTGTTATAAGGTAATACTGAGGATTCCAAATAACTCGGTATGTACTGATCCTCGGGCTCCTCAAGACTGCAATTTAAATAAAAGATTACCAAATACTGAAAAAAAAATACACATTTTTTAAAGTAACTTATTTTAATGGGCACACAATGAAGGAAAGCAATGACATTACAAAAAGAGCCTAGAAAGAAAGTGAGCAATCTTTTTTCATCCATATTGGGAATACGTTATAAATGATCAGAGAAGTTCTCCTGCTGCCAAATGGAAACCATGCTTAGATTAAACCCTGCTCAACTCTAAAAGGATAATTCATCAGTATTTTCCAGTTTACTACCAATACAGCATTTGCTAGAACCTTTCTTTCTATCTATTTTACTTAGCTAATTCGATCTGAGACAACTGAAAAGCAGCTTGTTGTTGAAAGAAACCAAGATATTTATTTAAAATCTCATGGGCCCAGGGTACAAAGAACCAGTAAAATAAGATCAAATTATTCTACCTGAAAGCCTTAGGTCTAACCTCTTTAGTAAAATCAGAGTTAACAACTTTTCTGGTAAAACTTGTTTTGGACCAATAATGCATAATTTACAAGATTTCAGAAGAACATCTTATCCTGTGATAAAAAAAACAGATTCCAAGTTTCAGGTCAGTTTATCAAGGTTACAACTCTAACCCTAGGAAGCATCTTATACAGAAGAAAAATTCACAAAGAATCGAGAAAAATATTCGCAGTGATTAAAGTCTATTTAACATTACGAAATGACAGTTTCACATAGCAAATTGTTACGCTTTGGAATACACATATAAAAAAATCTTTACACTACCTCAGGCTAATGATCTTTTTACACCAGGAATTCAGGAAGTAAATGTATGTCGTATTTTTGCTGTTTCACTCTTTTCCAACAAATTCACCATTGTTTCATATTAACTCCATATATTTTTTTCTGATATTGAAGGGGCAGCTTTTTAAAGTCAAGTATTCCAATAACAAGGGTAGACATAAAATGATTTTACATATAGTTTGGGGCCTAACTATACTTTCTACATCCTGTCGCATCACTTTTTACACTCTTCCCTCCCCACTTCATTCAGGTATACCAGTTATTTTGCTAACTATTATTTAGAAGACGCGAAAATGAAGAAAAAAGACAAATGCAAAAAGCTAAGACAAGAAGAGAAAGAAAGCAACAGGGCTAAAGTGCTTGAGTAACGTCTGATTTTTGGAGAAGGGCAAAAGTGAATTATAAAGAAATGTGGGTGCTGGAAGAACAGGAATGAATCAGATAGCATCCCTTAGCAACTAGTTTTCTATAGCCTGTTTCTTCAGATAGGCCCAAATCCTTTCAACAGGAGCAAAATGCAGTCCAAAAACAAACGACGTGAACAGTGAATAAACTGTTAAGCAGCTGGGCACCGTGCAATGCATTTAAGCCTTCAAATGCCTGAGTTTTGATTCAACCACCAGCCCACTGACAGCTGGGGCAGCCTCTGGCATGGGTCCAGAGGAAGGCACATCTACAGCCATGGTGAGACACCTGGACTGGTCAGACACTGTGCCTCACTACATCAATTAGAGCCATCGAAGTAGAGATGTAAACAGGGGATTAGTTACAAAGCATACTGATATACGTGTATCCATTCACTTGGATGAACCTGCTCCTCTCTGTATACCAAAGAGAGCAGAGGTCTGGAAATGCTGTTTCCACGCCAGTCTCCTTTCAAAGGCAGCATTCACCCACCCAAATAGCCAGGCAACCTTGAAGCTTTTAAATCAAGAGAATCCTCTGGCGGCCACGGACCTCACTGCCTTTCCCCCACCCACCTCATCCTCCACGGTAGGCATGGAAAATGAGCTCTCAGGACAGGAAGCAAGCATAGATTATTAGATAACTGTTGTGGATATAATTATTCCTCCACAAAAGGCTTCAATGAGATCAGGTATAAAATACGAATGTAGCCAGCCAATTTGTTGTTAAAGTAATGTTTGTTCATATAAAGAAATACTGTGAAAGCAAAGCTAGGTTCAAAACACTACTTACTTAAAATATCCCATCCCGTATGTAAAACCAAACCCACAATACACGGGGCAAACTCCTACCCTCAGATTCACAAAAGTAGCTCCCATCCAAATCAAAGGAAGGAGCGTGTGCCTTTACAAAGGACAGAATTCGATGCGATACCAAAAAAAAACCCCCCACCCATTGCCATGAACAGTAGCTACGTTTTCATGAATGCTTTAAGTATCAGCAGCACAGATTCAACACGTTCAAGGTATTACAACTGAAGTTTTGTTAAGAGCAACAACAAAAGTATCTCATACATATCCACAGCTATTCAAATGACTTACATGCTTCCTTTGAGATGACAACACTTCCACTTTAAGGAGCCATTATGAATGCCACAGCAGTGCCTTGTACCCTTGTAATGATTCCAGCAAAGGAAGCTGGAAATTAAATTAGCCCACGGTGTTCCTGACAAAGTTACTGCAGGGCTTTGGGTACTTCCTTCGACAATCTGATGGCTCCTTTGGAGGCTGTAAGGATGGTGGCAAAAGCGTTCAATGCAAGTGATACTACTGTGACATGTAAACCGAACAAAAGAAACAGCCCAATAAGGTCCCTCTATTAAAGCACTGATGGCTTCTTGAATGTTGTCAAACATCTGGGGAAAAATCAGATTTTTAAACTCTACAACATGGAGGAGGTCAACTATAAAATTTTGCAGAGTGTGTATAACTGCTATAATTTGAATACCCCTGGTGAGCATCTAAAAACAGTTGGTACAGGCAAGTGCACAACCATGATTTTATATTCAATATGTGTTAACACATCATAGCACAGCACAGCAGATTAGGAATAGCGAAGGGAACCGAAACTCTAAATTACCTGGATAGTGTGGGATTACGTTTGATCTCTGACCTTACATTTTCAAGGCAATTTGCAGAGATTCAGCTGCCGGGCTCCACCTGGAAATTGGTAGTTCTACTGAGCTGCACCAGTGCAAAATCCAGCCTGATACTACTGAAGTTAATGGGGTTACACCCAGATTTAGCTGCAGCAATTAGAAACACTAATGAATCACATTATCACTTTGCTTGGAAAAATGTATCGCTCGTTTAATGAACCTCCTTGTAATCCTTTCCGGTGTTAAGATAGGAGCATGTGGGTGAAGGTCAGAAAGAGAGGAGTTTAATTATGTGTTTGTTTTTACAAATGAATAATAAATAATGTCCGCCTTAATGCCAAAGTGCTCAGCATCTTGAACTGAAGTGCCCAAACTTCTTTCAATGAGCCAGAACTGGCCCTCAGTTACACAAGTGTAGACTCGGGTACATCAAGGCCTCTCAGGTCCAACCTTGACTGAATACTTCCCCTCACCTTAGTCTAGTGATATTATCTTAATAGCACGTGCAGTTGGAATAGTTTCTTTCCTAACTTATTATAACACTTGTTACATAGCAATCTTCTGCCAGACATTTCACAAGTGCTTTACAAAAGGGGCAAGTGTCATGATCCCTAATTCATTTCTCTGCTCCGTTTCCCTGTCTGTGAACTGCCCTGGGCTATCCAGCAAGCCGGCGGCAGACCTCAGGTAGAATCTGGTCATAGCTCAGACTTATGTTCAGACTGCCGCTCACATTCAAAACAGAGACGCTTCTGCAAATTACACAAACAGTCATGTAAAAAATGTTATTAAAACCAGATTTGATCTGCAATCTCAACACGAAGGATGGGGGTGGGATGTGGGGTCAGTGCTGGAGTTGAATTGAACTCTGATCTCACCTGACCTGGAGATGTTCAGTGTAAAGCAGGCAGAGCAAAACAGACTGAAGGCCCAGGACCGGGAGTTGGAAGACCTCCACTTTGCTGCTAGTTCGGTGTGTAAACTTGGGAGACTAATTTCTACAGTACGCTCTTTATTTATCCCAGCTTTGAAAATGAGCATAACAATACCTAGCTGGCTTTGTTATCTGCTTGAGTATTACTAACATTAAGACATTTATTAGCTCACATAAAGCTTGATCCCAGGGCCACTGACATGAAAGGTATTCTTTCACTGACTTCAGTGGGCATAGCATCAGACTCATAAAAAGGAAATGGTTGATTTTATCCTTTCCTGCTTTTTTTCCAGATAACGATAATTACATTATGAAACATATCCACCAACCAAATCTTCAACACTCTAAATCAGATTAGCAAAACCAAGACAAGGACTAGATTAGGTACACTCCAGAAGCAAAGTAATTGAAAAACAAAGGCACAGCAGATAAGTGTATTTTTATACCATTCTCCAGAGTAAGAAAAATTGCATATCCATTCTATGGCCGTAAGGTGCTATAATTGCATTAAAACCACATTTGTGTACTCTGGTATATGTTGTGACATAAATTACTAGTAAGAACAGTACGCTGCTAGATTAAACTATTGCGGCCAATAAAAATTGCGTTGTGATATGGTGTAACAATAAATATGGTTGTTTTCAGCGAGTAGAGGATCACTGCAGAACATTTCAATGCAAAAGGATGCTCTGTTTTCGTAAATACACTTAATTATTTTGAAGCTGTTCTGTTGGAGATGTACATTCACACATCATATAGTGCCATGTTCATATTACAACAGGGCTATTTATAGCAAAACTGGAGGTAAGCAATGATCCCCAAGAAATTGGTCATTCATTGCTGGCAGCTAATGTATATTTTGCCTAGCCTCAGGCAAAGCTGAAGGCAGTTTATGCACTAATAGGCTATTATTAGTTGTCATTAACATTGACAACAACTAATTTAAATGTTGGTGTTTCAGACAATCTGTTCAATGCTTCTGGAACAAGACTGTGTTTAAATAATGATTATCAGGGAGTTGGGGTGTCTGTATAGAAAATAGTTCTCTAGTAAATATCAAATGCAATTACTCACTCAAAAGGCACAATACACAATGTTGATTACGTTCATAAAGAAATTTGAGACCAAGTACACATCTCCCAGCAGCTACTGTGAGTAAGAAATGACTATAAATAGTACAGCACTAGAATGAAAATCAGAATTTTACACGTCAAAGTTAATTTTGCCTAAAATACCGATATATGCTTAAAGCATTAAATATTGATATATGCTTGAAACATTAGTGGGATACCTCAAATAGCTATTGTGTAAACACAACAAGTATTTTTCAGTAATTTTATACTTTCACCTTTCCAAATTAACTTAGAAGTTGTATATACTGAGAATGACTGCACATGGGTAAGATTATTTATGAAAATATACTATGCATACAACGCCAAAAACACCAAAAAAGCAAAATAAAAATATTAACAAAAAAGCTCACTCTAGAGATTACATTTTTACTTTGAAAAAGGCAGGGTCAGTTTTGCCCACTCATTCAAACTCATTGACATCATTTTGGTTTAACTAAGGCATGAATATGACCTTTATTTTTTTACGTGGTGGTGGTTGCATGATTCATTTTATGGAATTAAAAACATTTAAAACGATCACAAATAACAATCGGCATTCAGGTTAGATGTCAGAGAAAAGCTGCTGAAGGTAACGTAAGGCACTTCTCGTTGTATGCAAGCTCCCATCATCTTCCGAAGCACTTTCCCATTCATTCTGCAACGCACATTTCCACAACGATCACAATGGCAGGTAGGCAGCCCCAAACCAGCTAGTTCGGGGACCACTAGTGATGCAGACATGGCAACACAATCTCACGGCTGAAGGGCTAGCAGTACGCGTGCTAGGTAACTTTAAAGCTAGCACTGGCATATCTACACTGGCATATCTGCACTGTGAGGACTGCACTGCACACCGCGGACTTCAGGGTCTGGCCCGCTATAAGTCCCTTCCTAGGAATGGATTTGCTTTAGGTCACTGAACGGAAATCCATTTACCAGAAGTGCACTCATTTAGGTCCTCCCAAGGCTGCTGTTTAAACTCAGTATCTCGGTCTCTTCTATTTGCTAGGTGACATCTTAGGCCACTTGGGAAAAAGAAAACCTACATTTATTCAGCCTGCAAATACCTAATATCAATTTTAATCTTGAAGGTGATGGACAGGCCCTTTGAATCCTGATTTCCTCTCATCTCTTCTTCTCCGGGCCTCACTTCACAGGTCTGACAGAACAAGATATGGGGAAGCAAAAACAATATTTCACACAGCTTTCCTCTTATTGAACGGCTAACGCAGCCACCCAATTTCACACCACAGAGGTTCACTGAGGTGGTGCACAGAGTAATGTGTTGATGCTGAGGAAGTCAATTTTCACGGCAGTAATGGCAAAGAGGCTGGTCTGCATGTAAGTCACATGATGAAAAGGGATCAACATTAGTGTATCCGGTTCCCAAAGAGACTCCCGAGTGCTAAGGGCTGGACAAAACCATTTAAATCTGTTCTTTATTGCTACTATTATGTAAAGACTTAAAATATAAAAGTCTTTTCAAGACGGCTTTCCTCTTCAGTACCAACCCCTTAGAATGCCGCACAGTGAATGCATGCATGCTAGCCTCCAACGCAAAACCCTGTTACTTAGAACAGGGATCCAGGTTTTCTGTCTGACATGGAAAAATGCAATAAAACCTGGATTTTCTCCTTTTAAGCAGGAAACCCAGGATTTTCTCCTTTAAAGGAAATGCTGGGTTTTGCTTGGCAGGCTGGCAGAGCTCCAGACTGCAAGAGGCTGGGGGAGCGAGAGGAGGGTGATCAGGAAGGGGGTGCTGCATGCATGTACATGCTCACACATGCCAGGCAGCCTGGGGACACATCCCCGCAGGTAAGTCAGGGGGTGGGGGAAGGAAGAAGGGCCCTCATAGTGAGGAAGGGATGGAGCTGGGCAGGGCTGGGACAGCTACCAAGCCTGGGCTGTGCATGGGGCTTGGGGCTGTAATATGCAGCTGGAGGGCCTGGCTGGAAGGTGGGATGGAGCTGTGGGTATGTCATCTGGCAGGGGAGGAGGGGGGGGACACTGGCTCCCGGCTGCTGCATGTACTCCAAGCGGGGGTACGTGCCGCTCAGATCTGTGCATGGGGAGAGCTTGCAGCTGCAGGCTCAGGCACCCTGCCCTGCTGCCCTCCCTGAACAACTCCACGGCCCAGTAGGCAGCACCTGGCACAGCAGGACAGAGCTAGGGGGGGATTTTGGTGCTGCTGCTGAGAGCCCCGTGCCAGCATAGTCAGGTGCCCCTTGCCCACCCAGCAGCAGCAGGGGCCACAACCCCACACTGCCACTGCTGCCAGGTGGGCAGGGAGAGCCTTGCCATGGTGGCATGTGGCTCCCAGCAGTGGCACTGAGCTTCCCTGGATACTGCCATGGAGACACCACAGTTCAGGCACATAAATGCCTTATTCCCGTGCTCTCAGTTCCAGTACCCAATCTGGTGGGAGTGCAACACCTACGTTTTGCCCTCAATCTTTTATTTTGAATCTGGGCCAGAATTTGCGACCCCAGGTTAAGAACATAACATTAATCACTAGACAGCTTGATTAGAAAACTATGAATACCTTTTCTGGAGAACCAGAACTTAATGCAGGATCAGTGAGTCAAACTATGGCCTGGGTTATGCAGAACAGAGTAAATTATTATAATTGTCCCTTCTAACCTTATAATCAAAAAAAGAAGTTACATTCTCCCCCTTAGCACAAACGACTTAATTTCTGAAAAGGATCAATCACACAAAGGAAGCTGTGCCTGTGGAAAGGGCTTTCTATTATTCCTGTAGGTAATTATGTGACTGTGAACATATATCGTCCGTTTTCATTGGTACAGATAACCTACAGGGCAAATTATATTTATACTACCGACCTACATATAGAACCTGAACTGTATAGCTGTCAAAACGTGGACTACTATAGAGTGAACATTAATCATAGGTCCTTACACTAAACCCTTCTATGGTACCAGTTCCAAAATAGCTTGCCCACCAATATGAATATGGCAGTGGTACCCGTCTCCGCCCTTTTGAGATATAGAGATATATATATTTTTAATTTATTTTTTTTTAAGTAAAATGTTCTCACTATTTCCATCATTACTGTAGTATACAGTGCATCTTTAAACTCCATAATTAATAATGGGACACACATGTTAACACTAAGCAAAAGGGCATGTGCTTTTACTTTGTGTTCTGTAAAGAAATTCTCAACCATGTTTATTGATCTATTTGTAACTTGATATATGGTGGTAAATCGCATTTTAATTTTCTTTTCTTTAGCTGAATTAAAAGATATATATTTCTACCTTCCAGGAAATACTTAAACATTCAAATACAATAGAAGCATTACACAAAGCTGTCTGAAAGAGATCACATACTTTTTCACAAGCATCAATAAAACACCAAGAATCATAGAAATTAGGGATGAAAAGAAAAATCTATTCCATCTGGTTGACAAAGCAGGATGGTTCCCAGTAGTATATTTTTAGTATTTTGCCCAGGATGACTTTGAGCGTCTGAAATAGGGGTAGGGAAAGCCTGCCTCACCACTTCAACAGATTTACATACGGTGTTCCAAAAAAGGCCTGAACCTACAAACACCCATTAATGGGCATGGCATTTATGACGGCAAATAGCCTCCTGGGGATCAGTTAGAGCTACTTAGTGTTAAATATAATGCCCAATGTTTGCAGGTGAATTCTCAGTTGAAGTATATCCAGTACAAATAAAAGTATGGGATTAAATCCCTGCAAGGTTCCTACAGTACAAAAAGAAGTCATTATTCTTTAAAGAAATCCACACATTAACTCAAACGTCTTCTTCCTGTCTCTGTAGTTTCCATTTATACTATGACCATCACCAAAACTTTGCCTATAAAATGAAGAGCTAGAGAAGCAGAGAAGAAAAACCAACAGGAAAGATTCACATAAAACTTTCCTTATATTTTAGCATATGATCTTAGTTACTTTATTACCGTTTTCTCCATCAGACTTCCTTTCATGGTCGGTGTCAGTGAGGGACAATGCAGAGTTTGCGCGGCTTGACAAACAGGAACTGTGCTCCGATTTCATCCCCCTCATCCACATCCTCAGGGCATGGTCTGGTGAAGCACCCCCTTCAGTCTCGGTATCCACATCTGATCCCATCTCCAATGGATAACCATGCTGAGCTGCACCATGTAAATCTGTCTGGTAGCCAGAGCACAGCACGTGGGGAGTCTCGCAGAATTCCATCTCTGGGGGCAAAAAAACCATTCAGAGGGGTTTAGAAGTGAGTAACACTATTTCTTTTAACATAAACCATTTGGAAGAATTTGTTTCTAGAATTAAAACTGCTTAATGATTTTGGGTTTGGTCCTAGCTTTTGAAGCTTCTTAAATATAAATATAAATATATTTTTTCCAATGCA
>JAGPOW010001327.1:16902140-16913528 GCA_030014935.1 Caiman crocodilus
AGAGGCTGCCTGATCATGGGGTCCTGGTGCCAGTCTTTTAAAAGCCATTTATACAGCTGGCTGTTCCCAGGGCTGGAAAGACAAGCCAATTCTCTAATGCAGGCATGATAACTGGGGGTCTCAAACTGGACCCAGGACTATCAGCGGGTCCAACAATCAGCTAATGGTCAGATCCAGGCTGGATTGCCCTAGTTTTGAAACCCGAGGGGAGACAGCTCTGGGCAGGGAGAAGCTCAGGAGTGGAGCGACTGGGATCGAAGGAATTTTATGCCCCTTTCCAAACACTACACTTTCTGCCATGCCTCATGGCAGGAGGCATGATGCTTGGGATGGGGTATAACATTCCTCCACTTGCAACCATGCCGTTGTTTTAACATTCGCCAGGGCCTTCAGGGTCTGCTAAGATGAAGAATTCACAGAACTAAGTTTGAAGATCTCTGATAAAGCAAGGCTACTTACCGGTAAGCACAGTTCTTTGAGAGTGCTGTCCTTGCATATTCACACTTGTAGATTTTGGTCTCCAGGGCTGCTGAACTACAGGAGCTTCCTAGAAAAGCAGAGACTCCTGGCGCTGTACAAGTGCCCCTTCATGGCCCCAGATGGTCAGAGACACAGTTTTAAAGAACTGTACAGTGCCCGGTATTTCAATGACTCCTGCTAAGAGAGTTATAGAACAGAAGAGCTCCATGGCGGAGCAGCGGGTGGCCAGGAACCATAACGTGAATATGCAGAGGAAACAGTCTCGAAGAACCACCGGCAAGCAACACATTAGTAAACTTCCATTTTCTGTTAAGGTAGCCTCTGCATATTCTCACTTGTGACAATCCACTTAACCACACGAGTCCCAAGGAGTAAAATGTGGGGTCCTAATCAAATGAAGATTAGAAAACTTTCCTCTCAAACTGAACTTCAGGCCTATGATGGGAGAAGAGTGTGGAATATAGATGTTTGCGGTATTCCTAAAAGTTGTCTTCTGTTTGCTGTATTCCTAAAAGCTAAGTTCTAGGAGGTAAATAGGCCAGAAGTAGAGCCACTGATGCAGTGAGAGACTTAATGGTCTTCACAACTATCACTGCAACTGAAGCCTTGCTGGTCAGACCAATTCACTTGGCAGGCACTGAGAAGAAACAGCCTGCACTTTAAAATCATCCTCAGATGTGAAAAAGTCTTGGTGACATCCTAAAAGGTCTCGACCATAATTTACACGCCTAACGTTAAGCTCCTCTACTGTTAAGAAGCTTAATTTGAAAGTTGCTGAACATCTGCAAGTCTTTGGGCCTCAGGCACAAAGTAATACTAAACACCAGTCTGGGGAACAGTCTTTTCTTGAGGCAGGCTAGTTAAAAATATCTAGAAAAAACAAGAAACCAAGGCTATAAAGTACAGAACAAAATGAACCTGACCCTTGCCTCCTTGTGGAGTGAAACCCATCGGTAGTGTCTACCACTACTTCAAGCCACTAGAGCTTCAGAAGAGGGCTCCAGAAAGGAGGCGGAGAAAATGAGCATCTTTATTTAAAGCAAACAACACAACAACATGAACTGTCAAGGGACAAGATGAGATTTCTCCATTAAAGATTAATACAATTCAAAAGCAGTCGAATTAGTCCCATATATTGATTGGTTGTTATGATCTTTAACGACGGGATGTTATAGAACTACGCCACGTACAAATTCTATCAAAAAAGACGAACATTTTTCCTCTATTTTATCATTGGATAAAATCTATTAATTGATGGGCTTTATTCCAGTGTCCATTAGTCCATAAGTAGAGAATCAGTTTACTTATTTTTGGACCATACCAGTGTAATTGAGTGAAGACCCCTGCCCACTCTGATACTCATGATATACAGCTGTGCGCGGACCATCTCTACAGAAATCACTGATATCTTTACCTGCAAAAGATGTACAAGATCAGGCCCGCTGCTTGCAGTGCACCTTTTCATCCTCTTCCGTATGTGTTTTTATCCAATTATTTTAAATATCCAAAATACATTTATTCTTTACCAGGATAACTTAGGTCTAACCTGGAAATCTGACCTTCTGCAAGGTGTTGCACCAAACAAATTTTGTGAACTACGTTCTCTCTATAAGACCGATTACAATCAGGTGCAAAACATTAAAAAAAAATGTCTTCCTCCCTCTGTTCCTCCTCAAAGCAGCGCTGACTTTCTCTTAGCAAGACAGACATTTTTTTAGTAACTACTAAAACTCCAGTAACTTTGGAGGCTGAGCTGGCTGACTTCAGGGCCCCAATGAAGCATGGATGCAAAGAGTTGCTCTGGCCCACTCCAGGCAGAGAGTCTGCCACTTGTACCCTGCAGCCCAAGTTCTGTCAATTTGTGCTGGCATAAGCCAAGGGGTGAATTCAACCCAGTAAATCTCACTAATGCTAATTAGATTTCACATGCTTATGAAGGGCACAATTTACCCCTCAGTCTATATGTTAATTCAGAAAGTAGCAGCTAATGTATTCAGTATTTTAGCTTTTTTGTTTTGAGAAGTAGCAAAACAAATTTGCTGGTTTTAGCACAAATGATACCGAATTGAATTGCAGTACCTTCCTCTCATACACAATGCATTGCCTCCATAGACTATTTCCTTAAATAAACAAGCTTTTGTAGTGTTTTAACTCCCACAGGATGCATTTGCTGCAAAGCACTTATAGTGCCGAAAGTGGTTGGTTTTTAGCCTTCCACATCCAACCTTGTTACCTAAAATACTGCATATTCCCAAGGGGAGATAAAGTTCAAGCGGATTTATGATAGATCTAGTCTTACCAGAATGCTGATCACAAAAGAAACTGGAACATTCATACAAAAATCAAAGTTTTACATAGGTTACCATACACCACTCTGTGGTGTAAATAAATAAAGTCTGAGGAACAACTGTACCTGGAAAAAACACTGCAGGACGTGTCACTTCAGCCAGATTAAAGAGTGTGTGACCTTTTAACTTTATTTTCTGTGTATATAAAAAAGGGAGGTAATACATGTAGGAATTTAAAAGAAGAAATCAGAATTTGCAATCCAACTGATAATTGGAAATCTGACTTTTAATAGAACTAAATAAATAGATCTCCCTCTTTCCATTTCCCTGCAGCACAGTAAATTTGCAATAGGAAAAAATTACCGGTGGGCAATTAATCCCAACGGAAGGTTTTACTCTGTCTTGGGTAATGATGCAGTTCGCTGTTAGATATTATGTTTCAGGGCTGTAAAAGTGGTAGCCTGGGAGCTGCATGTGGCCTATGAAGGGTTAATAAGCAGCCCCCAGGCTCTCACCAGACTGCCAGGGTCTTCGGCACCCATCTCAGGGGCTGGGACAGTGGGGAGAAGCCTGTAGTGCAGTGGGGGAGCCCACGACTGGCGAGCTGATCGAGGAGTGCCACCCAGTGTAGTGCGGCAGGGGCTGCCCATGCACGTGGAGTGGAGCGGTGGGGCCTAGGTCACCCACAGAGTCCATCCCAGCTCACAGTATTGAAGTCCCCGCTAGCGCGGCCCCCAAGATGCATAGAAGTTGAGCAGCCTTGTCTTGTTATAGCAAATCAAACAACTGAACTGGCAGGTATGGATATCATGGTCTGCCAGTCCCACAACCTCAACTGTGCATAAAGCATTGCCACTCCTTCCCCTGTGGGGAAGTACTCTCAGCCCTGAAAAATATTGGAGGCTTACTGCACAGTGACTCCAGCCACACAGGCAATCCCAATCCAGTTTGGATGCTGATGTAAGTTGCATCGATGCGATACTAAACTCAGAGGATATTGGACCAGTATATTCAAGCATAGCTTTATGTGGTCAGTCTGGTTAATTCAGGACTTACTAAAATCAGTGCTTATCGAAATTCATGACGCTCAATGCCTACCCTTCTGTTTTTTCCACCATGACTAGCCATGCTTACAGTGTCTACAGGAAAAAAATGGGTAAAGTGACCATGAATTACTGCCACAATCAAGAATTGTACAACAATGCTTAAAACATCTTGCTTTCACAGAAGTACAGGGCTCAGCCTGGTGGACTTTACCTACACAAGCTGGAGGGAAAGCAAGCAAAATTTGAGTTTTTGGAAAAGGAAAGATATACCTTGTTTAGCACTTAGGGAGACATGAAACCATATAGAAAGATTTTGTCATCATTTCTCATGACACAAAGCTGATGGCTCTTAACTCTGCTTCTGAACTACAGATTAGTCAAGAATCTCTCTAATACCTTTCCTAGAGAGATCCTGCTTGGAATGGCTTGGGCACCACACCTTGCTGTAAGGCTCTTCAACTAATGATGGGAGTGAATTGCAGGACTAACAAAGACTAAGGGTTTCTTTTTCTAAACCAGAATGCAATATGTCATGTTGAGTTATTTACCAATCTATTCTCTCTGAAGACATGTATGTTGTTTCATATTTTGCAGTTGTGCCAACAGACAGTGTGGGAAGCATCTTTCAAAATGAAAATAAATTCATTCCAACAAAGCAGGTGAGCCACACAGTGCCAGAATATTCAAGTGAGCAGCGAGAGAGATTCCTGGAATTTAAATCAGGCGGTGGAAGTGAATTTTCTGTTCATTTCTGGAGGCAGTATATAGGTCCCCATCTTAAATGAGAAATTTCGAGGACTACTGAACACTGCAAATTTAGAGTGTTCAATGGCCCTTAAAATTTCTCATTTCTTCCTCAGGTAGTACAGTTTCTGGTTATATATTGGACTAGTGAATTAAATATTGAGGGACTTCAGGGCCCTCCATTAGGCCATTTTTCTAACAGTCTGCAAGCCACCCTTTGCACACGTGACTTTACATTTTGTTTCAAAGTTTTGCAGCTGTTGAATTGCTGAGTATATGCTGTGCTTCCCCTGCTCCCATCCCGCCTCCTCCCCACACTTCCATGGGAGTATTTAAATACATTAAACTGGCAAACATTTTTTTTACCAAAGTTGTTAAGGAAGAGAAGCGGTCAGACTAAAAAACTAGCTTACTGACAGATGAGACTTTAAAAAGCTCATATTAAAAAGCAACATCTTGCTATCATATTTCCCCTTCCACCCCCATTGCCACCTATTCAAATATCACATTCCTTTATATGTGCAATTAGGTAAGCTATTATGTTACAAAGAAGACTGGTTTGCGGTATTGTTTACATCTTGGTATGCATGCGGGTCTGTACGCATTTCAATTTTGTATCTATTATTATACATCTCTGCCTTACATTCATTATACCTGGCATCTCCATTTTTCTTTTGTCCCTTGATTTCCTTATCCATTTAACTTAGCTTCTTATTTCCCTGTCCAGAGCTAGCCACTGAAAGATGCTGGAAGAGAAATAGATGGGAGCCTCAGGGAATACAGACTGCCTTCCTGTCATAGTTTAACCAGACTTTTGATATATTCGTTATCTATTCTCTTAGTGCTTCTGTAAAGAAATCAAATGTTTTTATAGGTTGCTGTAAAGGGCTGTGCTAACTTTCAGGGAATTTAATTCTGCCAATGGCTTGTTGCTTCTTTTTACTGGACGCACGCTATTGTTATAAATTATGTTATGCTTCTTCCAGAACAGAAGCAATTATTTCTGGAAAAGGAAAACAACAGGGAAAGAAAAAGGTAGCCAGCTCCCTCTCTCACAGCTATTGCCTCTGGAAAGCCAAAGGGCTTTAAAGTATTTAACAGTATTAAAAGACTAAATAATAAGAGATTTGGTCATTTGGGAAGCTCTTGACAGGACAACTTCTGAAGACACATTCTGGGGGTTTTTTGTAGGCAGGTTCTGGGTTTTTTGTCATGCTGGATGGAAGCTGTCGAAGAAGAGGAGAAAGATTTAGTGCTGAATGCATAAAGGAAGTAAGGCTGGCTTTATTTTTGCCACCAGGAAGGTATACCCTGGAAACGATTTCAGAATTTAACTCGGTGCACTTGACTACAGAGCTGATTAGCTTGACCCCAGTGCTAGGTACGAGTGCCTACGTGGTTTTTGGTTTAGTAGCTAGCACACAAAGCCTCGTTCAGGTATTTGGCAAAAAGCAGACATCATTAGCAAGAAAGTTTTCTGTGGGCCAGAGGGGGCAGTTCCCTCTAACTGAAAAGCCTCCTCAGGTGCCCCGGAAGAGGCCTCCCACCTTGCAAAGTCTCTAGGGCTTGCACAATAAGCCTCTGAAATAGAAAAAAATTCACACATCAAAATTAAGGATGGCAGGCACCTTTCAGCGATTTGAACGCCTATTGACTTTCATGAACGGTAGAGTTAACACACCCACCTGTGCTGACCCCAGCAGCTTTACCTGGGGCCCAGGGGGCCTCCCACGGCAGCACTCGTGCCAAGACAGCTACTCAGAGACTGCCCGGCAGCCAGGGCATGACTCTGGCCGGCCAGGCTCCCGTTTCCGGCAGCACATGCAGCTGCCGCATGCACTGCATCATTTTTCAGTGACATTTTTTTTGACACTTGGATCTCCTGGTATCAAAAAACCCCACTCCGCTGCTAATTAGCAACACGGCAAATGGGTCCACATGTGCTGCGTGTGGTTTGTGGCATTTCAAGCTGCTCTGAAGTGCTGCAAATCTTACGTGTGCACCCACTAGGGGCAAAAAGATTACTGCAAACCTGAATACTAGACATTAGAAAGGGCAACTGAATTCCTGACAATACTACAGGGTTTATAAGCTTGTTTCACAGTCTCTTCTGTTACAATCTTATTTTCCATATGCACAAAAGGATCATTAACTGTAGATACTGTCCTTTTTCCACGTAGTGAAATAATTCAAAACAGTTCAAGACAACAATCTGTTGTGCTTTCAAAGGTTAGATCTTTAAATGACAATACTTTATAAAGAATTTCACCATGATTTTAAAGGAATCTTTGTTTTTTTAAAGCCACGCCAGGTTTGCAGCATGTGAGACAGCCAACACATCATGAAAACCATGGATAATGGAGCCATTACTCCTTTCCTTATATTATTAGACTTTAAAAGATACCCAGAAGTCCCAGTGCTTTTATTAACTCTGTATTAAGAAAAAATCAAGACCAAAACATTAATGAAGAACTGCACAACTGAACCATAAATCAAAGTTATCTGTGGCAGATTATCGTATTGCAATTAAAAGACAAAACACATTTTCTTAAAGACCAGCTATGAAAAATAAAGTATTATAATAAATACTGATCCCTTCTTGGACAGCTGCATAGCTGCAACTCTAAGAGGCCAGAGACAAAGTTGTGGTCATTACTTATGTGCCAGTCAGTGCTGTCTTTGGCACGGGAAACCTTAACTCTATTTCCTGAATTTATAACAAGCTTTATGTGGATTTTAGTCTACCATTCTTTAAAAGAAACAGACACTCAAACCATTCATCTGTGCCTGCAAGCTTAACTTCACCTAAATGAAGCTTGTTTGTGGGTAATTTTTTACTCAGGTGAAACCTAGATAACCTTCCCCCAATCAAATAATCAAAGTTAGGTCTAAACCTACAAAGTTAGGCCCCAACCATGCAGTTAGTCCAACAATCGCAGCCTCTTGTCTAAGCCTACCTTAAATTTCTAACAGAAATCTTAATTTCTGGAAGGAAGCTAGAATCTAAAACTGGTGGTAGAAACAAATTTAACTACTACGCAAAAATTGTGCTGGTATGTCTCTCTAGTTTCTAAACATTTTTCCCTTTTATTTTGAGTGGAGCCCAATGGAATAAGTTACATGAAGACCACAGTTATCCTTGAGTTAATTACACAAGGGTACACGTGGCATAATCCCAATTAGAACTTAGCCTCTACTTTATACCGTCTCTAAGAATGAAGTCTTAGCCCTCTTTCTCACTATGTTTTCATTAAGTTTTAAACTAAACTACATTTAAAGATTCAAAATCAAATTCAGAATCCAGATTCCCTTGGCAGTGAACAAGACAGGTAAGCTAAGCCATTTCAGACCACACCAGAGTCTGGTCCAGCGCTCCTATATCAACATCTGTTAGAACATACCTAGAAAATGTCCATAGTGGTAGGAAAGCCTGCTGAGATGATAATGATAGAAATAACACACACATTTTGCTTTCTTTGGTGACATGGACACTTGCCCATAAAGCAAATGCTGTTGATCAAAGGATAGTCATGAAGCAACCCAGAAACACCCCTTCGGCAGCAAGGATGGAGCTCTGACCTCTATTGCTTTAACTGGCATCAGTGATATTACCACCTACTTTTTCTTGGAATCAACTGAAGGGGGGATAAGTAGCTAGGCTGGAGTGAAGGATCAATTTACACGATGTTAGTCAGCTTCAATGAACATCTCAATAGAGTAATACCAGTTTTGAACCAATGTTAAGTGAAAGCAGAGGTTTATATGGGATCAGGTGTCTTCATCCCCTAGCAGAGCTAGCATCACCAACACTCCACCTTGAAATGAAAAATTAAGAGGTTGGGGAGGAAAATATAAACCTTAGAAATGAGCCCAAGCATGTGGAGCAAGACATGCCTGACAAGGGGACATCCAAATCCAAAGTTAATCAGGTCTATCTCTAATGTATGCAGTAGCATTGATCTACCTGCCAGGCTATTAAATGATAAACTGGAGAAAACTCCTTTTCTGCAGGAACATGGACCAACCTACCACAATCACCTATCCCTACAGTAGAAACTAGAAAAAATATTAGCGCAATCATTGCTCACCCAGCAACCTGTCACAGTAGCTAAGACTAACTGGGAGGCTCTTGCTACCAGCTTGCACCACTGAACCCCCCAAAATGGTGGCAGAGCTCTTTCTCACTTCAGGATCTCTGCCTTTAAAAGTTGCTCTCCTTGGCTGTCTGTCAGAGCCGGAGTGTAGCAATCTTTAAAGGCACAATGCAAGGTTTTTATTTTGTTTGGTGACAATTGTCCTTGTTTTGATCCTGGGGCTTTGCAGAAGGGTGTGTGAAGGCAGATCTATTTTACATTGTATTGTTCATCGCTGTACTGCTGCAGTGACAGACAACACAGAAATGAGCAACGAAGGAAACTATTGTCCCCTCTGCCTCTAAGGATGGAAGAGACAATGCCGGAGAGGCTGGGTGCATGAAACATGGAAAAAGAAATTCCCTGTTGTCACAGGGCACTGGGATATGCCTGCTCCTTGAGGAGGACAAGCAACCTAAGAGGCTGCCAGCAGGTGTTGGGGGAAGCTAATAAGGGACTCACCTGACCAGAAGAGGGTTCAGGCTTGAGCTGCATAAGACCAGACTTGGTATGGGTCTACAAGGGGAGGAGCTCCTGGCTGTAGGGCTCCTGAAGTGACCTGAACTGAGATAAACAGCTCTGCAGGCCTGGGAACAAGACAAGTCACCTGAGCAGAGAAAGACTGATTAGCAGACAGGTGGGTCTTGTTTTATGTTAGCCCCTAGAGCAGCGGTTCCTAACATTGGTTTGCAACCCAAATGAGGGTTGCGGGGGCAATGCTGGCAGTGCCGTACACAAAGCATGAGTTGCGCTGCATGCCGGGAGCTCCCCTACCTCTGCCTTTGGGCTGCCATCGCTGTTGCCACATTCTGCTCCCAACAGTAGGTCACAACAAAAAAAGGTTGCGAACCACTGCCCTAGAGAGTTTGAGGGGCCTATCCATGGTCCATATGCCCAGGGAAGGGCTGAGCCAGGACCAGAGGGTTTGAGAGTCAAGGAGGCTGAGTGTACAGGCGTGGGTATAGCCTGGGTTGAAAAGTATACCTGCTGGAAGAAAGAAAGGCTTGCTCTCTCAAAGGGGTAGAGGGCTGCTTCTATTATATGTGTGCTTTTGTTATAGCCCTAGGGGCTTATAGCTTAGGTTAATGTGTAATTTGGTGGTATGGGATGGGACTGTAAGGGGTGGTTACGGAGATCCCATTAGCGTCCAAAAGGGAACATGATTGCTTTGAGCTCTGTCAGGCAGGTTCAAGGATTGAGCTTCAGTTGAGCCCAGAGAGGGCATGGTGTAAGGCTGCAGAGCCACACAGGAGCCAGAGGCTTGACACCCAAGCGAGGGGCAACCACAAAAAGGCCAAGAGCTTGGTGCCTGAGAGGGGCACAGTCATGAGAGACTGTTGAGCTAAGTTAGGGCCACACAAGGGCCAGGGGCCCAGCACCTGAGGAGCACAGCCACACAGGGGTCGAGATAAGAAGGGCAGAGGCCAAGGAGGCCGAGGCCCCAAAAGAGGGAACAACATCATTGCAACATGGTGTAGGGAAGGATTTGGAGCCATGCAATTAGCTCATAAGGCTTGAGGTGCCCTATGTAGCACAGTTTTGGAGTGAGGCTTGGCAAGGGGCCCTGAGGACCAGTGTGGTCTAGTGGGGTTCAAAAGGACCAGGGCCACGCAAAGGCCCATGGGCAGC
This sequence comes from Caiman crocodilus, assembly GCA_030014935.1. Lineage (NCBI taxonomy): Eukaryota > Metazoa > Chordata > Crocodylia > Alligatoridae > Caiman > Caiman crocodilus. Next base: position 16,912,461 of record JAGPOW010001327.1, read on the forward strand.
CTTCCTATTTATTATTTTGCCGTCAAGGCATGGCAGGAGAGACAAGAAGATGCCCTTGGGGCAGAGCTGGCATGGTTGCAGACCACCAGGGGCCTTCGTGGCCACCCCTGGGACCCTGACTCATGATACCCACCTACCTTACTATTCTCACTACCTCAACAAATCACTGGGGGAGGCCTGCATCAGCAAGGGCAAGCAATAAAACTAGTTTCTGTCCAAGCAATTTGTCATTGGGAAACTGGGGAGGAAAAGCTATAGGTAAGAAAGGAAGCAGATATAACCATCACTGAAACTTGGGTCATACCACTGGCTCCATAAAATGGATGTCCCCACTTTTCGTTGGGGGAAATATTAGAAAACGCAAGGGTAAACCTGTCCAAAGACCCTACACATTCACATCTTTGGTTCTGTGGGCGCAAGCTAGAAAAATTCCCAGCTGGAGGAATCGCATGGCAGGATGAGAAATGCAGAAGCATTTGCTGCCTCCAACTCTCTCTGTACTTAAGATAGGAAAGTCCCAAAATGGCAGGGGAGCTTGTGGGAGATTAGGTACCCCGGCAAGAAATCTGTCAGAAAGGTTCCTATGAAGCCAAGGCAAGATTTTGTGTAGCTGAGTCCCCCCTCAGTAACAATGGACCACAGTATGAATATGAGCCAGCAGTGTGATGCTGTAGCCAGTAGGGCAAATAATACTCTGGTGCGCATCAATCGATGCATCTCCAGCAAAACCAAGGAGGTGCTTCTTCCACTTTACTCAGCACTAGCAAGACCGCAGCTGGAGGACTGTGTCCAGTTTTGGGCACCTCACCTTAACAAGGACATGGACAAGCTTGGGAGAGTCCAACAAAGAGCCACCCGTATAATCAAAGACTTGCATGGCAAGCCATACGAGGAAAGGCTGAGGGAGTTGGGACTCTTTAGCCCGATGAAGAGAAGGGGACCTGGTACCAGCTTACCGTACCGCTACACTAGGGGACTATATCAAGGGCTCAGTAGGCAAATGTTCACCAGGGCACCCAAGGGGAAAACTAGGAGTAATGGCCACAAACTCCCGGAAGAGTTCAGGCT
>JAGPOW010001327.1:16922388-16952823 GCA_030014935.1 Caiman crocodilus
GGTATCTATACCGAAAAGCTTGCAAAGAAGAATTTTTCCAACTATTTGAGTTGGTCTAATAAAAGAGATCTGTATTTAGGCATACATTTACACAACTAGTTAAGAGAATTTGACAACCATAGTAAAAACAACAGTGGGTAAAATATTGCAAGTAAACTATGATTCCAGCAGAACTAAACTATGTCATAAAGTATCCCATGCTTTCAAGTGGGAAAAAAACACAAAGATAATTTTATATTTACCAAGCTAACAAGAAGAGATCATACCAAGGCAAAACATACCCTAGAATATGACATGGGAAGACCATAACCATTTGATATGGTTTTCTTTAAAGAAGAAAAAAGAGACAAATATCTCATTCAGGATTCACGTCAATGAAAACACACCTGGGACCTTTTCATGCCTAGGACTGCTCCTCTAAAAGCTAATAGGGAGTGCAGTGAAGGGGCCTGAATACAGTTTTGTTCACTTCATGTAAGTCTTTGAAGGGAGGGGAAAGTGTTACATTTTCAGCATCTAATACATTCTAAATGTTTTAAGTGCATTTCAAGTTCCACTTTGATCAGCATATAAACTCTTTTATTCCCAGGAGAACAACACACATTTTATAGTCTACAAAGACATTTGCAAATGGAGACTGCATCTTTTATATGTTCTGGCTGTTAATTATGTTTCCACTCATTCTGAATTGTTTACTTTTTTAATTATTTACCTCTGTCTTGAACATTATCGAAGCAAGCGATGCAAGTCCCTTTGTCAACTGCCAAAAATTTATTTTTTTTACAATTAATCAGTGGAAAGAGAATAAAGCTTCCCTTCTTTAGAATTAGGACAAGCCCGCTGTTGAGAAATTGAATGCATTAAGAAATTAACATACCAGTAAAATGATGGGTCTTCACAATTATCTGAATTTGCATTCCTAAAAATTCTACAAAGAGATCTGAAATCCATTTCTTGGATATCTTCAGCTACTTTCTAAAAACTGCGTGGTTAAGATTTGACAATGCAATTTAGAATGAATAGGAACTCAGCATATGCTTATTTTAATATAGACCCAACCCAAAGCATATTAGCATCCCATTAAGAAGTCAGAAACAAAGGAATTTCAGGCACTGAACACAAAATTGTCATTGTCTACACTGCTGAGCACAAGAACTGATCATCAGGAAGTCATCAGCGCTACAAGGCCGCTGGGTAGCTTGATTTAGCCCTCTGGTTAAAGGGGCTACGAGAAGACTGTTTAAAGACACTGGCCTTATTTTCTTCCCACTTTTAACTGTTTTAGACGAGCCCAACTTTGCAGTTTTTACCGTTTCATATCTAGGTGGCAGAGAAGAGCTGGACAGATATATTAAAGCTATCATCAAAATAATTTAAAATAAAGAGGGATCAGCACCAATGGAACCGTCTCAAACCCAACTGGCTCAGTTAGCTTGAACCGTCTCACCATGGAGTATTGTAGAAGGGGTCCTTCTTATATTGTCTTTGGAGCATGTGGATTAGGGCCAAGGCAGCACAGATTCCAGCTTTTCTGGAACTGCCATTTCCAGTCATTGTACTTTGCAAAGGACAGCTGTATTGCACCTCCAATATTGTCTAGATCAGGGGTAATATTGTCTAGATCATTGCAAAATGCAGCCCACAGACCGGATGTGGCCTGCCCGGCCATTTTTTCTGGCCCGCGGGGCCCCTTGAAAAAAATGTAGAAAATAATAGTTATCTGCCCCTGGCTGCCCGTCATGCGGGCCCTCAATGGCTTGCCAAAATGCAGTAAGCATCCATCCCCCCCATAATAATTGCCCGCCCCTGCTCTAGGATAGACCAGCCAACAGTTTGCCTTCCAGAGACTATCAAGATACCACTGCAAGAGCCAAAACTACTGGTATATTAAAACTGAATAATGAATGGTTAACCTTTTGAAAATTTATATTGTTCAACATGAAATTTAAAAAAACACATATTCCATTATCCACATTATTTGAATCGATGACTATTGTGTGTTAGTGATTTTGGCACAAACTCTTTAGATGTTATTACTTTTCTTTCATCTCAAACTTTAAAGGAGCTTTGATTTCTTTTGTCCTTATTATCCACACAGGATGTACAGGAACTTGCTCTTCTTCTAATGGATATGGTTTGGACCTCTTAAATACTATAGCAAATGGCCAAGAGCATTTTCTTAAAGATAAAGTTTATTGCAGACCGAAGATGGACTGGGCCTTTACAGAGAAATCATTTGATACTAAGCTGTAATGGACAAAATAATACTTTCACTTGAGAGGTCTGGCTTTGCAGCACAGTCCACACCAATGTGTTTTGACTGGAATTTGCTCAATTGTAAGGTTGCTAACAGCATGAATTGATTGTAGCAGACGACTGACAAATTTATGCCAACAGCACCTGAGTATTGACTTTTCCCTGGATTCATGTATCTGATATGGGACTGAATAGTAATCTCCCTCCCTCCATCCCTGTTTCTGAGCTAAGACCCGTTCCTCCAGCGACAAAGAAAGCATTCTTAATGATTCATATCATCAATGGGAACCTGATGATTTGCTGAATACTTTCAACTGAAATTGAAACCATGGAGAGTAACTGGAACCAGGAACCTCTGAAAAAAAAAAATGAGGTCCGGGATATTAAATCCCAGGTGTGATTTATTTCACCTTTATTATAAATTTCTGTACACTTAAGTTCTGGAGCATCTGAATTCATTTCTGGAAGGAACTATGAAATCAAGCGCGGCGTGACCTCTGATAATACCCACCCTTGCTGCATAACTATATTTGTCAGGCAATGTCACTGTCTGGCATTGCTGACTCCTGACAGCTCTACATTTTGTGGGGAGGTGAAGGGGGAGGGGGGTACAATACCATGACAGATATACAATCAAGAAGCAGGGACTCTGGGAGAGAGGTTATTTGGTTTCAGTGCCTAGTCAATCAGTGCAGATAAGCAAGCAAGCCTGATTTTCTTCCCAGTTCCAAAAAATAATACAGCTCTCCTTTGTCTCAAGAATACTGACAGAACGGCAAGTAGTAAGGAAATGTATAATAAATTCACCTACGGGCCAATTGCATAGCTGGTTTTTTTCTTTCTATGTCCTACATACCATGTGCCAAGTGCTTAGTCACTCTCCTGCCATCAGTTCAGATTTCTGATAGATCTTCCCATAGCACTTAAAAGTATCAAAGAGGCTTAGTAATACTGCGTTGTAGATTTTATAAGATCATTAGCATGCTCTGAGAAACTGCATAGTCAACCAAGATGTACAGCTTATTAGGGTGGCTAGAAAGATCAGTGAAGAGGTTTGGGGCTTTTTGGAGCTAGATGAGGGTTGCTGATACACTCTGTGACCAGTAATGGCAACCAAGATACTCTCACTTCAGTTTTGGTTAGTAAGATCTCTGATGTTTTACACAGTTGAAAATTAGTGCTTCTGAAAAAAGACTGCAAAAACTGCAATCTTTTGCATCCATGTGCTGCAAACTGCGATGACCTTATTTTGTAATGTTTGGGAGGCAGAGCAGGTGTTTTTATTTCTTTTGCTTGATTTGTTAGCATACGCTGGGAAATACGTTGTGATAGTTGGTTAAATGACTAAATGTGCTTTCCTTTGCCTTGTTGAGTTTTTCCCCTTTATTTTCCGCTGTTCTGTGCGCCCTTGTTTAATCAAAAGAATTACTTATGAGGGACATACAGTATTCCTGAGTAACAAGCAATTCTACCGAGGTGATGGGAAACATTATAAAGCTAGGAGCAGCATTATAAAATTGCTGACAGCAGCCCGCAAGGTTTTATAAAATATTTCTGATCCTAGAAAGGAAGAAGTAACTTTAGACTCTCAGGGAAAGGAAAGGTCTATTCATACATTTAGCTTGCTTTTTGTATTTTGATTTTGTTGTGCAAAAGTCTTCGTAATGCTCAATTTTCTTCAAATAATTCCACTAAAAGTAGTAAGACTCCATCCCCACCTAGTCTGAAAAGAATAAATGCTATGCAATTATTATGCAATGCCCAATAAGGTCAGGATGTAAAGAAAAAGCTTGAGAGTAGGTCGGCCTAAGTCTTTTCTTCCAAGCCCGCCGACACTCCCTACCCACATAAGAACCGCAGTCCAAGACGCTGCAGCCCAGGGAGGGAGTTACTTATCACACTGATTTCTTTTGGAAGCAACTTCATCATCCATTAGTGGGAGAATAGGACACAAGGGGGGGACTAAATGAATTGCAGCCTCTACCCTTCCTAGGATGGATCTACAAGATGGGAATAATGCATTAAAAGAGCTGGCCTGCAGACCTGTGGGTATTTTAATAGATTACCTTCCATGCAATTTTGTGGAGCAGGACAGAGTCTCCAAAATTAAATGAAGCTGCAAATGGCAAGTGGGCCCAATTCTCTTCCCCTGCCCCAGTCACTCTGCACAGCCCATGTGGCCTGAAGTGCCAGAAATTGCTCCCCAAAAAAGTAGCAGAGAATCCACACAGCGAAGATGCGTGGCCAGGGCCTACATTAAGGGCGTTTGTCGATGTGCTGTGGGGCGGGGGGCAGAAGGGGGAATGCCTTAATTAGAGCTGCTCTGAGAGCCGCTTTAATTAAAGCACCCAGAGTGTCATTTATATCATTGTCCCCGCATTGAAAAATGGCAGTGGGAAAGCTTTAACCAAAGCTCATTCGACTAGCTTTAGTTAAAACACCCCAGGAGCCAATTATCAGTGTGGGGGCATTGATATACCTTCAAAGAAGCTACATTGAGCTATATTAGCCGAGAGCTTCACCCACAGAACTGAAGAAATGAACTATTTTTAAAACAGAATAAAAGTTTTGTTTTCAAAAGAACAAAAACCAGAGCTACAAGAAATTCTGCTTTAGGCTGAGTAGACTCCTGAAGATGGCTGAAACCTTAAACTTGAATGAACTAGAATATATTCCTATGTTCCGTATATTACAGATTATAGGGAAAAGCTAATGAGAATTGGCTTCTTTTCCTTTACATGTCCCTTAGAAGCAGAGAGAGAAATAAAACATTGTGAACAGACTGCATGCACTGCACAGGGCCCAAATTCTATTTGTATCTGTGCTAGGGAAAAAGAGAGAAGAGTAAATCTACTGGCTTTAATGGATTTACTGCAGACTTATACCAGTGTAAGTGAGAGCAGAATTTGGCCACTGTGCATATATTCCACTTCACAGATGACAAAAAAGCACCATGACATTTTCCTGACAGGACAATTTCCTGCCAGGACTTGTCAGCATGCCTTACATTTGTGTCTCTGCTGATAAGTAAAACTATTTCTGACTGTTCACATGAAATCAAAGTTGTGTGCGTTTAAATCTTCTTTCTTGGGAAGTTTAAATTTGCTAAACTCCAAGCATAACAAACCGCACTATCCATTTCTGCACTCTACATCTAACTTTTCCCTCGAAACCTTATTGCTTCTTAGAGCGGGAACACTTCTAACTGCACACCTATAACAGAAGCTGAGCAGGTATAAAACCACAATAGTGAGAATTTGACAGTGTAAAATTGAACTGGTCTTGAAAACTGGACGTATTGTAGAGTCTTAACCTGGGAACCACTTAATGAGGTTTAGTGGAATTTTGCTTGACTACGAATTTTCACTTTCATTTGGACGCTTGGCCTTGTTCAGTTATTTGGTGGGGATTTTATACAAGTTTCTTCATTGTACCTGCACTGCTCGTGATCTTAATCTTTCCCACCTACATAAAAGGACCTTATGCATGTGCCCAATTAGGAGGAGAAAATATCAAATCTTCCGTGAAACTTGTGAAAACCTTTTGTTTTTCAGCATTACAAATTGTGCTAATTATTTTCTGCTTTTTCTGTCACCACATTTAGTAGAGTCCGATTCTTACTCTTTATTTGCAGCAATGCAAATAGAATTCCTTTACAAAAATACAGTTCTACCAGCATAAAAGTACCACAAAGGACTTGAGTAAGATCCACATAGACTGCATCCTGCAAGGAGTTATTTTTCCCTAACCAGAATCATCTAGGTGTTTCCTAGCAGGAGCAATCTAGCTGACCCTGGTTCTGCCAGTTTGATCACATCTTTTCAATTATCAACTATCATATTGTTGATACCAGTTTTGCCAAGAGTTAATTTACCAGGTTGCCAAGAACCGTGAATGATACTAGACTGGGTCTGCCAGAAATCACATGGCTTTGGTCTAACAGGAATCACTTCATACATTTTTCTTGCCAGGAAAATATATTGTAGGTTTATCATCCTTTAGATAAACAAAGGAGCCTGACTGTCTAAATGACTCAAAAGTCATCTCTCTTAATCATATTGGCACATTATGAAGTCATATTTCAATCCTTTAGAGCACGATGCGCTTTGTTAGCAGAGTTTTACATCTGTCTACAGCATTTTACACAACTGATATGTTTTGCCAAATTCCTATACCCATATTTGCAAGCCTTCTTGTGCAACTGGTTAAAGCTGCTGCATAACTGCACTCTCTAACCTAGGGGTTGGCAACCCCTGGCACGCGTGCCGGAGTATGGCACATGCAGGCATTTTTCTTGGCATGCATGCCTCTGGGTGGATGGCAGGAAAGGGGCTGTCTGCACTGCCACAACTCCCCTGCCCTGAGGAACGCATGCACCCACCACCAGCAATGAGCTGGACCAGGGCTCTGCAAAGCTCAGTGCAGCAGCATGCAGCCAACCTGGGATCTGGGCAGTCCCCTGCTGCCCACCACAGAGTCCAGGCTGCTCGCAGCGGGCAGCCAGGAAGCTACAAGCCACCACACCAAAGTCTGCCGAGCCTCGGCCCAGCTCGTTGCTGGCACTGCATGCACGTGCACCTCTGGGCAGATGGCAGGGAAGGGGCCAGGCTTGTGCTGCCGCGACAAGGATCGGGCCTGTTGTGGCTTCCCCACCCCTGGCACACCAACATCTTACAAGTTGAGGTTGGGGTGTTGCTGACCCCCTGCTCTAGCCACATAGGAGTCTTCACTAGAGAGAAACGTCTGATGCAGATAGACAAATCATGTTCTTAGAGGCCAATCGTGTTTCTCGGTAGGTTAAGAGGGTGCCTGCTCTGATGCCATTTGATTACATTATGAGGACAGGAGTTGGAGAAGCCTTGCTTAAAATGTGCACTTGCACCCTGGGATCTCTCTGCATAACACCAAGCGGCAGCACCTTGACGGTGAGATGCAGGTGACAAAGATATTATACAAAGTGCTAACTAAAGAGATTCTCGCAGCAAGGAGTCTTAGGGAAATACTGTGAACATTTCTGCTCTTCTCCTTCATTCTTTTTCACCGTTTCAGCTTTCAATTTACATTTCTCCAAACACCGACCTTTTCTAACCTAGGTTCAAACGTCATCAGCTCTCAAATATTTGTTGTAACTTATGTCCACATCAAAAACAAACCCCCCCAAAACAACCAACCAACCCTTAACTGCTTGTTTTGTCCTCATAATACATTCTTTATCCTTCAGTGTGTAAATGACTTGGCTATTTGCAGGATTAGACAAATTTTAGTTAAGAGGATTGCTGCATGTGAATTCAAACATAAGCCTTACAAACACATGTAAGATAACACGCAGCCTCAAAGCTGGTTTGGTACCTGGAACAAATCCACACAGAATATGTAAGAGCTGTAAATTACCAACCGTAATCAAAGTAGCCCCCCACTTAAACAGGATTTACCAACGCATTTGCCATACTGTGGTCTGGGAGATACCATAGTAATTCTATATTCTTGGAAGGTAATAGCAGGAAATTACTTGAGAAACATAACTGCGGGCTCTGAGATACTGGGTTGTAGAATCAGCTGTCAAAAGACAGTATTTTTTTATGGTGGGCAAAGAGACTGTTTGCATGCAGTTGTACTTCTGGTTTCCCATGTTATTTTTCATAAATAGTGAAAACAAAAATCACCCATGTACCTTGAGTGGACTGGTCAACAGCTTTTCTTTTTCTGCTATGGCTGTTATAGTTCAGTCTCAGTTCTTGGCCGTACTCGTTCAGAGTTTCTCGGGAGTCATAGGATTGTCTTTGTTTTCTCCCATCTTCACTTTCATCCGAAGAACTTGTGTAAGTTAGATCCACTTCGTGCTTAACTTTAGAGAGCGGCTGGTAGGGTTTGCAGTCCATCTGCTCCATGTCTGGTTATGTAGGTTCAGTCATGAAAACAAGGAATAGGAGCTCCTTACAAAAGTGGTCCTGGAAAAGACAAAATCCCATTTTTCATGTTACACATGAGCATTTAGGTCATCACAGCCAGATTTTACACTTCACGAGGCAAATCCTTTAAACCACGTCGACGTATTAAAGGTAAGCACCTGACCAATAGGTTTTCAAGAACCACAGCAAAACAGCTTTGGGGAAAAATCCTCGAAGCCAAATGAAATATTGCAAGACCATGCAACGGAAATGTTTTCCTATGCTCCAAGCACAAGATTTGAAAATACCATTTCAGCATTAAGCTAAAGTAGCGAATATGACTTAAAATTAATGGGTACAACAACTGATTTCTTTCCCTAAAGACGTGCATCTTTGTATGCTCTCAGATGGGGCAATCTGCTTGTCGCGATTTTTTTAACCCACAAAAGAGACAGGGAAGAAGCATTCACTCCTTTTGCTAAAGGAGCGTTTGTATGCGTCGATTTACACGGTCAACCAACCAGTTACAGCTTCTGATATTCTAACAAGACCCCGACCCCCCCAACCACTAACTATTTGGAACAAGATGGTTAGCAAGAAGACGACCCCCAACACTGTACAATATTAAAACAGTAATAAAACCCCACACCTTTTAAAGGAAACGCGTTTTTCAAACTATTGCTAGCTCATAGCAACAGAAGCATATTTGTATTCTCCAGTCAAACCTCTTAATTCACTGATGCCTTGGCTAGTTCCAGAGCCATTAAGTCAGGAGTTGTAGTTACCTATCCAGTGCCTAAGCCTATAATCTTGCTCTCGTGCCTCTGTCATTAGCTATTCATTTTAGAAGAAGATTCATGACAAAATCCTGACCGTCACGGCATAGAAATTCACCGTTTTGAGAAAAAAAGGATGCAACAAAAACAAGTCTGTGAACATGGCAGGCTAGTAAATGTTTATCTTGAAAATTTAACGCTACAAAACAGAAGCAGCCCATTACTACATAAAACTAAAAGGCAGGTAATATTTTAGACCCTGGAGGTTATGGGAAAAATTTTGCTCAACAGGTTCAGCCTACATCTTTTGGCTGCTTTTACACTATCGACAGGAAAAAGCAAACTCTAATACTCAGCCTTATGGTTTAATACCCAACCTTTCTCAGCTTGCAATATGATATCTTTTAATGTTATGCCCAATCAACTGCAAAATGTCAGAGGAATTTCTTAGGTTCCAGAACCCCAAACCCTATTTGCTTTGGGGGAAATTAGGGAGGAAAAAAACCACAAGAGAGAGCTGGGAAGGCATCTGCATCTATTTGGCAGAGTCAAATAGTCAAGTCCGGAGACTCAGGATGACGATGAAGGTCAAAATGGGGTAAGCCCACAGTGAGGTTCAGATGGGGCATGAGAGGGTACAGACATCCTTTGTCATGAGGGAGTAGGCGAGGGAGGTTTTAGGGAGTCTGAAACAGAAGAGAATACGAGGTTGCCATACAGGACGTTTTTGGGGGGGAAATGAAGTCATGGAAGAAAACTCAAGCATGTGCAATGCACTTCACCTACTAAAGCAGCACTGGGTTGTGTTAAAAAAAACCTTGTTACTGTGTAAAAATGTACATTTTTCTCTGTTCACCACTTGTACGCAGCTCAGAGATGCACAAAACCTGGTACTAGCCTCTCGGCACCTTGACCCTTCTCAACACATGCACGAAGGTCCTTATCGTGAAAGACCTGGTGGTTGATCTAGTCTGCAGTCTTCACAAGGTGGATTCTGCTTGTACAGTCGTTCTCAACCTTTGAAACTTCCAGGCGCTTCGCCGTAATGTTACTGGGCTCAGCCGTAGTTGGTTGAGAGTCACCGAGCTACAGCCTAGCTGGTGGCAAACGAACCCGACTGATAAGCACAGCTCTGTGGCTCCGTATCTGCCCGCACGGCAGAGCATGCCATGAACACAAACTACCACCTTATCTGATCTGCAGACAGGTGATAAATTGTTATTTCTAAGAAGTGGCAAAACACTTGATAAAAAGTTTCAGTGCATAATATTTTCACGATACAAGAATACATGAGGAAAAAAAAATTGATTCTTCAAGCTATTCTGGGGTTAAGAGAATCAATCAAATTCAAATCAATGCTGAAGTGTTAAGATAAACCCTGCCACTTGTAGTTTGAGTTTTATACCTTCCCTGCATTGAAATTAAAGGGGAAAAAAAAAGAAATAAGACTTCACTCAGCTAAAGCATGGCTTAAAACTATATTGCCAGAGTGTCTATACTGGTTTCTTCAAGTAACTGGCTCCTTTGTAACTAAAGGAAATATCCAGCTGATCAATATCAAGTTGACCTTGTCAGCCAAGTGATAGAATCTAATAAAAGCTTACAGCTACAGTAAATGACCTTTGCATGAGTGACTTAATGCTTTCCTTCCCACACAGAATGAGTCTTTGCTGACCTTTCTATCAGTGTGCTGCCATAGGAGATTTTTTTTTTAAATATATTTTTAGGCATTAAAAAGCAAAAGATAATTCTCAACCATATTTTAAAATAGACACCACACAGAAGTTCAAGTCAGATTCCTAGAACAGAAACCAGACGCAGCTCTTCACGGAAATTTACCAGCAAAACATTAAGCGCTATCTCAGCGTTTGAAAAAAGGAAGTCTGGTGGGGGGGACTGTCGCCACGCTGAAATACCAGACCAAACCTGCATATTCCGCGTGGATGCCGCGCGTGGTTTTGTGGAAAGGGTCATCGGACACGACGCGTCGCATTCTGCTCGCAACCAAGTTCTAGTAACGCCGAAACCCAATATTCAGAGCGTAACTCCGTGGTTTGCGTGACAGTTTGTCTGCTGTGGAGCTACGGGAATGTGGCGACGCTGACTGGCTCCTGTTTCAGGATAACTTTATTCTGTGCACAGCACTACACTGTTTCTTATTTTCAAAAAAAACCTCAAGGAACCTAATTTCTGTTCACTCGAACAACACTTGGAATAGATGCTAGTCAGGCCGCTATTTCAGCTCGTTCGTTTTAGAAAAAAAAATTTCCTTGCTGATTACTACCATTACCCCGAGGAGATCAGCACAGCGACTTATCCAGTTTGTTATCCAACATCCATCTTCTCTACAGAAGTTTAACATATGAAGGGTACTGACTGCCTTCTGGCCAACTGTAATGCGTTCTGGGTGAGAAGTGAAGGGAGACAAAGGAAAGTAGTGCAACATTTTTGTGTTAATTTAAGATTTGGACTTAAATAGCTCCAAAAAGTATCTGTGGCATTAAACTGTAAACGCAGGTATAATGACAACAGAGTAATCCAGAACCACTGTCGTATGCACACATTTTGAGCCTGTACTCACAAGACAGCCTTCTGCCTCTTTACTCTTCCCTCTCTAAGGGCAGGTCAAAGGGTATTAGATCACCTCATTCAACTTTGCGTCAAGCTGAGCTGCGGTCAGAGTTTGCTTACACTAGATGACAACTGACTGGAAGTTTTAATTGCTTTAAAAAAGGATGAAGTCTCATAGGTCTGATGCATCTCCTTGCTTCATATATCTCATCATCTGCTTTCTTATAAAAGTTAAGCTCAGCAGCGCCTGAAAACAAACTAAAAAGAGTAGTTTCATGTTTGCTGTAGGCAAAAAGGAAGCATGCCTTAATTCCAGAGGTTGCTTCTGAAATACAAAGTATGAAGTCTAAAAAGGAAAAAAAAAAAGAAAGATACTTAAGGAGAAAGTAAATAACCACTTTGGAGCAAACCTTTGATGTAGGCAATACCAGGAGAAAAAGAAAGCAATGATGCTGGGTACAAGCTCACCAAAACGCTCTTACTGAGAACGCTGGTTTGTGTAGTACCACTGTTCTAGCTCATATAGTATCAGGATTATATATCCCTATATATTTTTATATATGCCCACATGCATGTGCGAGAGAGAGCGTGCAAGTGTGCCAGGATGTGTCACTTGCTCCAGTCTGGCCACCATGGTCCCGCACAGAAGCAGCAGTGCCTGCCTAGCCACCTGCCTGGTGCATCATGCCTCTCCGGACTCCAGCCCAGGTTCATAATCCTGGAGTGACCCAGCCAAACTGGGATGTATGATCACCCTGCACATAAACGCAAAATTGCAACAATATAGTTCTTATTTCATAGGATAGTGACACACTATAATAACAGTATAATATGCAACAGAGTCCTTGCTTCCAAGCCATTAAACTATTCAGAATTTTTAAATGAACTAGGACGAACTGGAACAAGCCTACAGGGAATACAAAAATGGAAATATTTGGAACTGGATCCTTAAATGAATGGGCATCACAAATTGTTGCAAGGTGACAAAGTGATTGAATTTCCTTGTGTACGAGAAGGTCATTACAAACTTTTCTGCACAAGCTAGAAATGAATAGGGAGACTTCTAATATTCAAGGCATGGATGATGCCATGAATTATGCATTCGGCAGAGATGGAATTAAGACACTGATATACCTGGATAACACTCCAGATAAAGCAACAGGAATATCTGAAGATACACATCCATTGCGAGGAGGAGAGATCCAAGTCCAGCATGAAGCACTACAGCCAAACCCTGCACCCGCATGCCGGGTGTTATGAGGTGGTGCTGCACCGGTTTTTGCATCAAAGAAAATTTGGTCACATTTTGCTGAAGGAAGTTGAAAGGAAGCCAGATAGTGGACATCCAACCGTGTCACAGGAGCAGTGTTAAATGGTACATTTAAAAATAACATCAAGGTTTCAACCAAAACCTAAGTATTTCCAAACCATGCTTTTGGAGAAAAAGAAGGAATTACTATTTTTTTTTATAAGCATATATTAGTCCTGCTTAGAGGTGGAACTTATTGCATGTTAAGGAAAAGAAATGTGTAGATAAAAAGGAAACCATGAGGAAACATGAAGGCTTAAAATTAAACACAAGAAAAAACATGTAATGCTTAGGTACATCAGCTATGCAGATGCAAAATCCAGCTCGTAGGGACAGAACATGGATTTCACATGGTCCCTGGAGGGTTCTGGGTTTCTAACCCAATGGATGGATTATACTCATCCATACATGTACATTTTTCATCGTGACAGATGCAAGATGGATTATCTTCACTTTCCCATTTAATATCCTCCTTCATTTAAAATTAATCAAGGTATAATTTAATTCTAGCTAACAATATAAGTTAAAAATATTGTTCATTTTACCCAACAGAAATAAAAGTGCTTGGACAAAATGAATTAGGTTGCAGTATTTTGTGGCATATGGCAAGTCTGCCAGCGAACTGAAAAATATGCAGTATGTCAGCTATTCGGCTGCGGTACATTATTCTTGGCCAACATGCACCTTTCGCTTCCCTTGGAGAATTGCCACAGTATACAGAGCCCCACAGCCCCCTAATGTTTTTCTTTGGAAAACTAGTTATTTGGTGTACTAAGTGTATTTTAGTGAAGATCACAGCATAAAGGACCAGGCTTATTGAGCTGACACTGTAAGTGGTCCAGTGAAATATGTGGCATGTAAACCACAATGTTTACTGGACTTTTTACAGAAAAAAAATATCTATATCTATCATGTGCACAAGAGCGAACATAAAAAAAAATGGTGCATCAGATAACTTGTATAACAGAGAAGCATGTCATCTCAGCATTGAAGTGGCCAACATTTTAAGAAGTACCAATAAACCACAAACAATGAATGCTGCATGACAGGAGAAAAGTTTGGATGAAAAGCAACACTGAGTGTGGTTTTGGTTAAACCATGAGACTAACACAAATCATCTTGGTTTAATCATGAAAACTTTGCCACAGACTTCTTGTTTAAATGTGGACTTACCTATTTCTGCAACCCCATTTCCAGCCATAAAAAGAGCGATAATGCTTCATTTTTCTCAAACTTTAAAAAAGACGCCTGCTTATAAGTAGGGGAACTCAGGGAGGGGAAGCCGAGTGCCAGCAGCAGCCTGAAGAGCTATGCAGTCCCTCTGGCCAGCACTCCTTCCCCCTCCCATCCCAACCACCACTCTTCAGCCCTTGACAGCATCCCTGCCCAGGGTGCCAACATTAAAAGGTTACACCTCTGCTACTTATACCGAAATATCTCAGACAAATTCTCTCATTCTCTTATTCCCAGGGAGGTAAGTTCAAAAAGCAAACAGAGTGCCTGAAAGCATTACGTGTAGACAGTAGCAGGATTTTGACAGAACCACATATGGGAATGCAAGCTTAAACTACAAGGTAGGGACACCAATGATACATCCGCTCAGGAATTCCTGTTAGCTGAATATAATGCCAAAATGGTCCCACGGGCATCTTCCTGGAGGTATGGCCAAGGTTCACCCTTCTGTTAGGCAGAGAACCCCGGGTTGGCAGAGCTGGAGTAATTTATTTTCATAACATTTTGAATCAAGAAAAAAAGCATGATGAAGGTCATTCTGTAATGTGCCCTTACTTATACCCTTCCACATCTTAGGCCACCGAGTTCAGATCATTGCCATGAGTTGGAGCAAACTACGCGTCCCTTCTCACTTAAATGCCTCTGGAATTGTGAAGTTTCAGCCAAAATAGTACTTAAGAATAACGTATTAGCTCCAAAGCTGCTCTGCCTTTTCCAACATACTACTTATCTCAGAGAAAAAAAACCTTAAAAGAGAAACTAAAGAAGTGTCAAAAGTAACAAAAAGAAAAGTTTTTCAAAAGGTAAAAATCTGGTTTCTAACTTTTCAATATTTTTTCTGTTGTCCAAACTTTTGTACTTCCAAAAGACTTGGAACTGTGCATGTCAGATTAGGCTACCCAGCTTGCACGTGCATGCTGATCTTCACGGCAATGATCTCAACTCTGTGGCCAAAGATATGGAAGGGTATATAAGTAAGGGCACATTACAGAATCACCTTCAGCATGCTTTTTTTCTTGCCTCAAAATTATATGAAAATAAATGCAATTGAACCATAGTTATTAGTGTGACTTATTTTTTTAAATCTTATGCTGCTGGTATCATGTAATAAGCCATTTATCACACATTCTCGTACTTCGAGTTGTCACCACAAATGTCTTTTCTTTCCCTCAAGGCAATGAGTTTTATTTTACTGGTATCTTCTTAGTGTAATAGACAACTGATTACCTGTCTAAATAAATTTGAAGTTTATTCATTAAATAGAAACCTCATTCAACTGGTATTAAAATTCTGGACAGAAGTTCTCACATACCAATAAAGGAAGGATATAGCTACTTACTCGTGTGCAGGTGTGAGACAGAAATGGGCTTGCATACTGCATTTAGGCAGGCATCTACCGCTAAGGTATACTGGCGTGTAAAAAAAAACCAAAAAAAACCCCACGTGGGCTGACAGATGTCGCAAGTACTGTAATCATTTGTACATGTCAAGAAAAATGAATTGTGTTTTGGCTATTTGTCAGTAATGCAAATTGTATGACCATCAAATTGAGATAATTGTTGTTTGGTTTCCTTTCCAACTGTGCGCTTAATTAAGAGGACTCAACCAACGCTAATTAGCAACAATGGTAATTTTTTTAACCCAATTTAAAAGATCATGGGTTAAAGAAAATTGAAAAGAATGTACATGTGCCATATAGATGTGCATTCATTTTATTACATTATTTTTATTGCCTTAAATGTTGCAGAACAACAAGGTTATTGCATAAAGTTAAGTTATAAAACGTTAGTTCTCATGTAACATCCATTAAAGAGTTGAAAAATACTGTGTTCAGTTTTCCCTGTTACTTGGATCAAGCTTTGGTGCCTCAGCAATGCAGATTATAGCTGAGAAATTCATTTAAATTTTCATCCACCGTCCACTTTTGGATTAGAAGAAGAGCCCTTGATTCAGCAATGCATCATTATTCATCAATTTGCTTAAGCACGTACTTAAGTCCCATTAACTTCAACAGATGTTAAAAGCTTTGCTGAATTGTGGCCAGAGTAAATAGATGTACAAAACCCCCTCAACTACTAAGTTTGCTTCACTTTTGAATTACAATTATTCCACTATAATTCCTTATCCTTACCAAAAAAGAAGCGCAATAGAATTGACAAATGACTAATCAGATCAGTGGCCCAATAGCCGTCGTCTTGTCCACCTCTAAAAATGAATGAATGAAACATTGCCTTAGCTAACTGCTCTACGCTGTTGCATCACAGTCAACCTAGCCTCCCTCCCTCTTTTTAGCTTTGTTGCCTCTTTTCCATAAACTGAATAGCTCTGGGGCACAAAACCCAGGATACTGCAGCTTCTGGGCAATACTGAAATACAGACACAGTAATCTTGCTGCTGACCGCCACATTCATACCTAGTCTAGGTTCACTGAGATCAGTGGTTACACTAAGGATGTACCCACTCTGGTTGCTTCAGGGTCCAGCGAACCTCTCAAGGATCAACAACGAAGTTGAACACTAATGTGTGGGCTTCTTCAATCTGTCTCTGCCATTTTGCATTCTTCATGGCAAGTGAGCTCTTCACCCCATCAGTGAGCATGTGCTCAACCATTCTTCATTTTCCATGATTTTTACCCTTCTCCTGTAAGAAGCTCTACTACTTATTATGCAGTTGTGGACATATTCTACTAGATCAAAACTTTAAAGGTTTTCAGGCATTTGAAGTGTTGCCTGCCGGAAGCCCCGACTGTTGGTTCACACCTCTAGGGACTGCTTGACCGTTTCTACAACATCTGTACCACCTCCACTTGAAGTATCACTCAGGTTGCTATTTGTGTGCACGACACCATCATGTCTGAGAAGTGATCTTAGTGTTCCCTTTCTTCTTGCTTTGATGTCTGTCAAAGTACTCAGAATCGTTAAGTGCCATTGTTCTGACATGCAGCCCCTCCCTATGGACTTGTACCATATACCGCGAATCCCAGAACTGCTATTATTTGAGCTGGTGTCAGATTGATTTTCCTTCTGTTCACAATAAAGCTGTGATCTTGCAAGGCTGAAATTACTGCTGATTTATGCCTTGATTCCAACCCTAGAGAATTAGCTTGTATCAGTCCGTCACCTACGAAAAGGAGATGCGAGTCCTCCGAGATCTCACTAGTGGAACCTTTGTTCTCATCGCGGTGGAGAGCCCAGTGTAAACAGTCTCTACAAGAAATTCTTTCTGCAAATTGTAGGTGCTTTCTGTGGCAAAATTGAAAAGGTTAAAGTAGGTATCTGTTCATTTCTATTAGTCCCATCCATAGCAGACTTCTTGTCAGAGGTGAATTTAAAAGTTCCCTCCAACTAGTATGTGACCTCTTGGCACATTCCTATGGGTTCTTCAAGCGCTCCACAAAGAAAATGGTGTAAAGGGGCAGGCAGCGAATGGTGCAACTGTTCTTCAGCTTCTTCTCAAATGGCCTGTGCACATGGGGAAATGTATAGGGCTGATATAAATCCCTAGAATTATACTGCTAAAATTCTTGTAAAATGATAACTGTGGTACAATCATGCTCTTCAGTTTCTCTAGGAACACCAAACCCTTAAAAACTGAAATTCACCCCCAGCTTTTAAACCTGTTCAATTTCTTCACATTTGGAAGATTCTGAATTAGTTGCCATGAAAATGTCTCTCTCTCATTCTCAGCTGTTATAAGTCTCTCATCGCCTTTGCATTAGTTTGTATCTTCCTGTAACCATTGTCCTACAGAATATTACATTTACCCCTCCCTTTTTTTTTGGACCTGGCAATCTTCCACAAGAATGCCATAGTAGTTTGGCATTTATTTGTATTTCAGAAATGTCGGCCTGGTGATTGTTACTTGATGTCTTTCTATTACGGTTGCTAAGAATTATAAAAATACTCAATAGGGCTGGAAGGGACCTCTGCAGGACACCCTTCTAGAGGCAAGATCATCCCTATCCAAACCATCCCATACAAACTTTATCTAACCTATTACTAAAACCACACAAAATTAACCCTGTCACACAAGACATAATACCCTAACAGATAAAGCAGAGAGGCAACAGTCGGTTTAAATAAAATTAAAATACAATGAATAAGTCTCCCTCTCCCTTTGCTGATAGGACAAAATAAAAAGCCAGGTAACTTGTCTATCTTCCCCTCATGTATGCTTGCTTGCACAGCAGTAAAAGGATGACATGCTTTTTCAACATTGCTTGCTGTAGTTTCATCTCTGAAGTTTCCACGCATACTTATATTTAACTGAACCTCAGAAAAAATGACCTGCAGTATTCTGCCACGCATCTGGCCTCATTTCAGTCATAGGCAACTTTAAACTCAAATATTCTCCGAATATAAGGGAACATTTTAACATTTTAGAAATTAGTTAAAAAAAAATTTAAAAAAAGCTTTTATGGATGGATTTCTAACCATGAAAATATCTTTCCCTTTGACAGAGCTATTCTGAAAAAGTAGGGCAGGATGTTGAACTTAATGAAGTGCTGGATACCTCAAAGTACCTTCTCAACAAGGCCATTTCCACTGCTCTATAGGAGAAACTTACTGTCAGCGGCAATAATTAAGCCAGTAGCTACCATAATTACTTGAATCCAAGAGGAGTCTTTTCCTCACCCTGATTCAACGTGGAGAGAAAAGCTCCTCATTTTGGATTCAAGTACAAGGCAAAAGGGGGATTGGTGTTGGAGGGGAAGGACAGGACAGTGGGCTGCTGTGGCTCCAACTGGCCCCGAGCCTGGGTCAGGGCCAGAGTCAGAGCTGCAGCAGCCACCTGCGTGTTGCTCTCCTCTCCCCACACCACTCCTTACTGTCCGGTGCTACTTTAGCTCCAAACCCTGCCAGGCACGAAGCACATACAACCTGACCACATAGCTGCAGCAGCAGCAGCTCCCACCTGGGGACGCTGCTGCACATCCAGGCAGGGGCCAGAGCTTACACGTGCTCTGTGCCCGGGCAGGAATGGAGTCGGGGCTATAGCGTGAGGCTGCACAGGGCAAAGGCACCACTGGGGTGGGGACAGACAGTAGGGAGGGCACAAGTGGTGGAGGCTGTCTGCTCCCCCAAGCTGCTGCTGCTGCTTTCCCTGATGCGGCAGGACGGGATTAACTTGAGAAAAATCCTCCAATACTTTGATTCTAGACATCCAAGTATAACACATTTATAAATTTTCCACATCTAAAACCTAATTATTGAGTATCAATTTTGTATCATCTTAAATTCAAAGTAGCCTTGGCTTCAGGTCAATGCAGTATTTCTGCTATATTTTTGACCACCACCTCTTTCATTTTAAATGCATAAACCCACCTGTCTTTAATAGATCATTCTCCTGACTTCGGTACTGATCTGAAGCCCCTTTAGTCCGTGAGGACTCATTTGTTGACTGCATTGGGACTGAATCGGGTGACTGATTTGGAAACGCACATTTTTCAGCAAGTTTAGTTTAAAATAAAAATCTTAAAGGGAATTTATGAATCTCTTCGCTTCAGTCATCAGTTTTTATACCTGATGCTTCAGCTTCTTTTTGGCCATCCTGTCAAAGCATGCTGCGGCATTACATTCTCTTTAACCTCTGCTTTGCTCTCTAACTAAATGCAACATTTGTACGTGCGACACAATTCCCATTCTTCAATTGAAGGATCAAAGGTGCAAAACAGGGAGAAGAATGAGAAGAATACAGGTAAGTCGTGGCTATTATTTGCTGCATGTTTTTAATATTGTCGCTCTCATACTGTATATTTAAAAAAGAAAACAAAATCAAAGCATTATCCTTGATTTGGTATTAGGCTTGGCTGTCTTTCTGGTGATTTATTTGTCCTTGGGGA
Organism: Caiman crocodilus; assembly: GCA_030014935.1. Lineage (NCBI taxonomy): Eukaryota > Metazoa > Chordata > Crocodylia > Alligatoridae > Caiman > Caiman crocodilus. Next base: position 16,942,264 of record JAGPOW010001327.1, read on the forward strand.
TATAGTACAGATGACAATTCAGATCATATTTATTTTATTTACTTTGGGGAACAGGAGGACTTATAACCCACATTCATTTATGAAACTGATTTTTTTGTACTCAACGAGAAAAACGGTCCCCTTCCTGTTCTTCCGGCAGACAGGATCCTTTACTATCTCACACGTGCATTAGAGTGCCCCGTCTACCCCTTCTTCCCAGTAAAGGAAAGGAATAACAAACTCAAAGGAAAAGAGAAGGTTATTTTATTCAATGGGTTTCTCTCCTGCAGCTCAGGTGACTTTTCACTGAAATCAAGTGTGGACCTCACCTTCATATACGCAACCTCCAGCAAGGGTGCTAGAACGTGGCATGAAATAGCATTTTGCTTGGCACGTGCACCTCGGGGTGGACAGCAGGGAAGGCGGCCAGGACTGCGCTGCCACAACACGGATCAGGCCCCTCGCTGCTTCCCTGACATCCGCCCCAGCACGCCAACATCTTACAAGTCAAGGTTGTAGGTGTTTTTGGCGCTCTGCCCAAAAACGTTCCTGACCCCTGATATATGCCGACGGTTTAACTTTTTACAGGAAAGCTTTTATGAGAGTACCCCTCTCCAGTTTGTAACATTGGTAAAACTTGCTTTCATTTCACATGAGCTGGCTTAAATAGGAACACGTTACCCTCTGCCTACTTGAAGGAGACTTCACTCTCAGTAATTAGCTGGCTAACTGAAACATTTTGTCCAGCGTGTAAAACTCCTGGCCTTGCTCAGATCTGCCCTGTCATCATATTCCTTAGACAAAAATGCTATGCTAATGTTTCCCCCAGTTCTGTCAAATCACTAAGAGGATAAAAATGTTCCTCCACCGTCTTGTTTTAAGCACAAGTTGACAACAAAGGAAGAGAGTTCACGCTGAAGAGCACAGGTGTTGCAACTGCCTTTTGGTCTTTGTGGACACAGCACTTAAACAGCAAAATGAATGTTGTTGTAATTTGCTCAGGTTTCCCTTGCTTTATGCTGTACACACGTTCCTGGAAAACGGCACGTAACTCGCAGTTGCATGAAGGGAACCCACTTTACGATGTAACAAATAGGGATACGTTCCAAGACCTTGACTGTACTGGCCCCAGACCCATTTCTACCACTTTTACAAGACAATTTTGGTACTCGCCAACAGCAGGCAGTGCACACAAGCACAGGACATGATCATCATGGGGATGGCAGCTACAGAAACACGTGTCAGGGGCAACGAGCGAGGAGCACAGAGCCACACAGGAGACTACGGTTTGGTGCATATCACTCCCACAATGCACTGCACCAAGCAGCTGACTGTGGGCTTCCACCATACTGATGCCATAAGAGTGAATTTACCTTGCATATAATGAATTTTTGGTATAAAAAAGGGTCAGTCGCAGAAGAGTGGATAAGTGTGTACAGAACCTGCATAAAGCGAAGGAAACCTGTAACTGAATTAGTGGTTGCAGACCGATGTGTGTGTGAACTCCACAGACCTACGAGACTACAAGGCAGCAGTGAAGGGCTCGTGGCTATAATGGTTACCAACAGAACTTCACATAACTTTATAGTTAAATAAAGCTTCTTTTTTTCTCCTGAAGAGAACAAATCTTTACACCATTTACTATTTTATAAATGAAGACAGTCAAGGGGAAAGTGGTAACATCGATGTTTTTAAATTATAACTCATTTCATTTCATTAGTAAATAATGAATAACTTAAGATTAACATGTTTCAGGGGGCGTACTCTGAATTTTTGGATTTTAAAATTCATTGCAGAACAAGGACGTTTTTTAACCTCCCTGCCTGCCATCTGACACCTCCAGGGAAGGAATTTGTCCTGATCAACACATCAAAGAGCTGATCAACACAGCTCAAAGACACTCTCATGGACCCAGAGGAACAATCTTCCATCTTCAGCTCCCTCTGTGCAAAAATGAAATTTATTTCCTACCTATGGGGACTTTTTACCATCTTGTACCATCTACACTTTTCCCAGAGCCCGACGAAGGGACTTTGATTCCAAAAGCTTGCAGAAAAGGACAATTTTCTTGCCATTTTTCGGTTGGTCTAATAAAAGGTTTCATTTTGGAACCAAAAGTTTGAGTTTTTTGTATGTCTTTAAGATTAACATGGAAGACTTTCTACAATACTGCCAGCAGAATGTTATGGCCCATAGATTACAAGCATTTGTTTAACTACTTTTACATGTATGAAGAGAGATAAGGTTTGAAAATGCATCTGTGATGGCATGGCTTGTGACAACTCTAAATAGAGAAGACTCAGATTAATAACCTATGCCTAAGAACAGCCATTGTAGCTTAGGGCTCCCTTCAGAAATCCTCCTAGCTTATGTGAACAGGCTGGAAGTCTTCACAGTGGGGAAGAAGGGAGCGATCACAAATACCCAAAGAGACCGAACTAAAACAATATATCAAATGTCTCTTTCAGGAAAGAATTCTATCCCTATCAAAAGGATTGTATCTCTAAGTTCAGACTAATTATGTTGCTCTAACTATTTAGGATAGCATTTATTCAATATGAGAGCTATGCTCTGAAGGCAAGTTAACTGCATGTTTTAAAACTTGTCCTAATCCTTCACAGAATCCTTTGTTTTACTCTTAAAAAAATGTTTATAATATATTCACCAATTAGATATTTACTTTATCTGGAAATAATTGCTATAATGCCCTTCTAAATGGTAACTTGTAGAAGGTTTGAAGCTACAAAAAGAGTAGAATTTTAAAGTCTCAAATACTCAAATGCAATTCTCTCAATTTAAATATTTTTATGCATTTAGCAAATGTAGGTCACCTATAAGGCATAATGCTAATAAGTACTTTAAATATCTTTTAAGGCAAATCTGGATAATAGACCAAGATTTTTTACATAATAAAAGAAGAAAAAAAATGATATCATACTGAACATGCGCTTTTTCAAGCCATCTGCCAGTCAAAATAAAAACGAGCTCCTGAAAGCTTTCGAGTTGATCAGGTACCAATGCCAGAAGGCCTGGTTAATTATTTATTATAAATAATCTCTGAAATTCTTTGTATTACTCTGCTTAAGGACAGCAGTTAAAGAGCAAGACTTAAAAAGACTTGGCTAAACAAGTGCCGTAAACGCCTTCAGTTAGGTCAAAGCTTAGTTCTGAAGCTCGCCCTGCCCAAGGATCTCGTCTCTGTTCCCTACATGTAGAACTGCTTTATCCTCTCTCCAAAAATCATATCATACTTTAGACATACATAAAGCAGCTCATTCTCCAGGATTCATGTCAGCATGAATGTTGTACTGGCCAGCAGGATCTGTTTCTTATTATTATGCAGGATGTACATTTCTTGTACCGCGTTCTTTCCAAATGCTGACACGACATTTCTGGGTGCAAACTACGCAAGTTAAACATAAAGTCCTGCAACTAAATATATATTGAGACATGAAAACAGGAGCATTTTTTTTTTAAATCTACGCAAACGTCTCATTTTCGAGGCTACATTAGCAGAATTGCACACTCTCATTAAAATAACCCAACATGCTCTTTCACCCGTGCTTCAGATACCGTACAAGCTTCCAGTACAAACATGAGAAGGTTTTTGACCACAGAACCCGTTCAATTTTCTTTTTTAGCCTTGTGGTAAACACCAGACCTGCCTGGGTCTAATCACTTGAAACAGGAACATTAAAAATGAAACTTGCTACTGAAAATAGATATTAGAGGGTTCTGTTTTACATCTTACCACTAGAAATCCCAGACTAAATGACTTCCAATAAAAACAGCAGCATATTTGGATATGCCCAACAAGAAAACCCCTGCACTTAATATTACATTTCCTTCGGGGGTTAGAAGTATGTTGCAGGCAGCAAAGAAACCCTGCTCTTAGCAGCAGTAAGAGAAAGAGGGAAGGCTGTGTGCTACAAGGCAGAACCTGGTACCAGAGTAAGCATTCGCGATGGACTATTCCAAAGTGGCATTTCAAGACCAAGTCTGATGGTTTCATTTTCCACCAGCTCAGGCAAGATCAAATATACAAGAGGCGTTTCAAGTTACGACAGCAGAGAATAATGTGTGTAACGGTTACTTAAAATCTTACCTTACATGAGCGAGCCGTTGGAAGATGTGATAAAACCACAAAGCACAGTGGGGGAAATGAGATTGGGCTTCAGACTGAAAAGGATTCCTATTAAATTTTAGGGCCAAATTATGGCTGTTCCACAGCGCCTCGGCTAATTCCGTCCCTTCATTATACGAGCGCAGAACCTTTTCAACCGAGACCTTTTGTTTTAAATAAAAACCTTTAGGATATGCTGCTTCTGCTTTGAAGGTCTCACAAAAGGCCTGTTATTTTTACACTGTTCTGTCTCAGTCTATTTTCAGGGTCAGTGCAGTGACCCTTGAGTTTATTTATTGCTGAAATCAGCTGCGGGTTCTGTGTGTGAAATGTTACATTTCAATTCCTTGACATGCTGTTTCACGTTTTACAGCATCCTCTCATTGTTTCATAGGGAGAACAGCTGAAGATGAAGCAGGGTGCCTTCCAGCTTCTGCCCAGTTGTCCCATGAATAGGATTTTAGGACCAAGTATCCATGAAATCTTCCAGTATCCTGGCTGCCATGTAAATATACCAGAGCTCTCCAATCCTTACAATGATGGAACAAATTCAAGCAAGCAGCATGTGTACAGGCATGTACAGTATTTATAAGATGCTATGGAGATAGAGGGCATTTGAGGTGCTGCTCTGTATTCCATGACCAACTTGACACTACAGCTCATTTTGGGGGAAGAACAGGTTTTTGCAAGTTTATTGTTGGAAAATAGGGTCTTTTTCCACTGAGAAAGTGCCTGCTTCTAAAAAAAAAACAAACCACACTTGTAAGTCCAAAGTTTGAAATGAGAATGTCTGCTTAGTTTCGAGTTGGACATAGATAGCACGTTAGTCAAACACTACAGCAAAACATTAGAAAGCATGCCCAAAATTGTGTGTAAAAACCCCAAACTTCCTGGCTACACCCAGCTCTATTCAGACAGAAACCTCAAAGCTACGAGTTACCAGATAATGTCTGCAAGAGACAATAAATGCCTAAATGGCCAAAGTAACAGAGGGTCAGACTTTTAATGGTATTTTGGTGTCTGCAGCTGGAAATACGTATTCTATAATTTCTATTAAAGTCAATGGAAGTTAGAAGCTAAGTGTGATTTTTATAAACCATCTTTAAGAATTAGGTACCCTTAGGAATAAAAGAAGCCTAAATGACATATAAAAAAGGGAGTTAGGAGCTTTTGGAAAATTAACTTTCTCCTTTAGTTCGCTATAGCTCTGTTGGAGAAGAGCCTGAATTCTCCTCTTTGCAATTGCCACACGATTTCTGACCACTCAGGACATTTATTTATTTTTTTCATTTAAGAAGTTACAAAATTAAATCTGCTCCATTTTAATGGTTTCATTTCTTTTACAATCACAGAGAAGTAAAGCTGGAAGGGACCTCAAGAGGGCCAACCCCCTTCGTAAGGCAGGATCATCACTGTGTAAACCATCCTATTCAAATCCATTTGTCTAACCTCTTCGCAAAACTACGGAGTCAACCCAGACACAAAACCCAAAATATAATCCTAATCTGCAACAGGTAAAGCATGGCTGTGAAGGTTGTTAGTGTATGCTCAAGAGAACCCAGGAAGAGGGATATGCCCTCACTACAGAGGAAAGCAAAATGCCCTGCAGTCCATACCGATCTAACCATTGGGTAAATGCCTTCCTGCCTCCAAATGGTGATAAGTCTGACTCTGAGTGAATGGGAAAGACCCTGTAAGACAGGAAGCTTTTGAATTCACTTTCCCCTCTCCTTGCTGCAGAAATCCCAAACTTTATTGAATCTGGAACGTAAAGATTGCAATGGACCTCTCAGACCTACCAGTGATCTGTAGCGATTTCTCCAGCAACAGAGGATGGGTCTTGTGACTGATAAGGGTATCAGTTAATCTGCTTTTTCCAGGTTTCAGTTGTTTTATCAGCTTATCAAACGGATGAATTAGCTTAATTACATACTTTTGTTAATATGACCTTTCTGGTAATTACTTTTATAAATATGTAATAAAAAAGTCCTTGACTTTGTTAATTCAATTAAAGACTGCTTATAACAAAAAAAAAAGGCTGTAGAAAAAAAGAATACAATAATATATCTCATTCCACAGCATATTCTAAATCATATTAGGAACTGCTTTGGCTCTCCACCTTTAGTAAATGGTGGTATTATTATTCCTGTTCAGCATAAATGAAGTCATTAAAATTACAAATTTACAAGCAAGGTACAAAATAAAATAGGCTTGTCTTCAATAACAACACCTTAATCATTTAAAAAAACCCATCTGACCTCAAGCAGTAAAAATGTTGAATCTTAAAAAGTTCACCTTAACTCATTACTGAATATAACATAAGCCTCAAGCAGCTTCACAGGCTGGTCTGAAGAAAGGATAGCACAACTTTTTTTTTAAAGTTGTGCTATAAATATATGGTATGACAGTACAACCTCATAAATCCAGTATGCTCAGGACTGAGCACTTGCTGGAAATTTGAAAATGCCAGATTTTTTAAACTGGTGCGGCAGCCGGCTGTGCAGCCAGGGGCTGGGGGGAACAGCAGCACCCGGTCAGAGCGGTGGCACAGGGTGGTGAAGGGCAGCAGCAGCAGCCGCCACGTGCAAGCTTCCCCTTTGCGTTGGGGGCAGAGGGGGCAGCAGCTGGTCCCGGAGCGGTGGGGGGGGAAGTGCCAGATTTGTAATAGTTCTGGATTTTTGGTATCCGGATTTATGAGGTTATACTGTACTAAAATATGTTGACTTTCAAAAAACCTTTTGACATGGTCCCTCGCCAAAGGCTTAAAAAGGGTTGCCATAAGATGCAAGGGAAGGTTCTTTCCTGAAGGGCTGGTAAAAAGATATGACACAAAGAGTAGGACTAAACAGTCACTTCTCAGGATGGAGGGAGGTCAAAAGTGGGGTCCCACAGGGATCTGTGATGGGTCTGATTTTGTTCAATATTTCCATCAGTGACCTAGTAACGTGGGTACACAATGAAATCTCCAAATTTTCACATGATACCATTTTATTCTGAGTAGTCCAATACCAAGATGGCAAAGGAGAGCTGCAAAGAGATCACACCAACCTGGGCAAGTGGGCAAAAAATGGCAGATGGACTTCAGCGTCGACAAATGCAAAGCAATTCATCTGGCGGTGGGGAGGCGGGAAACCCCTCAGCTACACGCACACAAAGCTGGGTACAACTCAGGAAAGAGACCCTGGAGTCATTACAGATGGCTCTCTAAAAATATCAGCAGAGTCTGCAGCAGCAACCCAAGAGAGCAATAAATGTTAATATTTAAGCCAATATTAACGTTGGCTAATACCCCAATACTCATATTTAATATTTAAGCCAATATTAATGTTGAACATCAATAATGAAGGGAATTGAAAACAAAGTGAAGATCATTATCATGCCATTATACAAATCCATGGTGCGCCCTCTTCATAAATACTGTGTATAGTTCTGATCTCCCCATCTCAAAAAAGGGTGTAGTAGAATTGGAAAAGCTACAGAGAAGGGCACCCAAAATGATCAGGGGGCAGTGAGCAGTTGCTATGCCAGAAGACATTAAAAAGTCTGTAACTCTAGTTTGGAAAGCAGAAGGCTGAGGAGGGGAAAATAAGTCTATAAAAATTGCAAAGGGTAGAGACCAAGTGAATAGGGGACTGATTTTTACCAAGTCCCAGAATACTAGAGCTAGGGGGCACCTACTAAAACTACTATGTGACAGGTTAAAAGCTAACAAGAGAAAATACATTTTTTTTTTAAACATAACACATAGTGAGCTTGTGAACTTATTGCCACAGAAGTGGCAGAGGCAGACAGTATAGCCAAGTTCAAAAAGGGACTAGACAAATTCATGGATAATAGATCTATTCATGCTGTTGAACCGAATGGCTGGAGCTGTTTCCTCTGGCATCTCTAAACCAAGAATGGTGGATGCCAGAGATGGTAATGAATAGTAGGGGTGTGCGAAATGGGTTGTATTTGATTCGGATTCGGCCCAAATCAGGGACTGTGATTCAATTAGCTGATTTGGATCACTGTCCCCGATTTGATTTGATGCTGATTTGAAGAGTCAGCAATTCAGCTATAGACACAACTTTAAATGTTTTTTCTACATACCTCGAGATAGCAGGCTCGGCTCACAAATGCTGAGATGGTGGGGCAGATGGAGCGTCCCACAGGAGTGTGTGTGGGGAGGGGGCTGCCAGCACGCTCCCCAAAGGACTGGAAGTGCTTCTGGTCCACTTCTGGGTCTGCCACTGAGCGTGCTGGGGAGCCCCCCATGCTCCTGTGGGACGCTCCATCCACCCCAGCATCTCAGTGTTCACGAGCAGCACCTGGTACCTCAAGGTATGTAGAAAAAACATTTCAAGCTGTGTCTATGGCCGAATCATCGAATCTCTCCGAATCTCTGCAAATTGATTCGGAGGGTTCCAATTCAATTCGGAGAGATTAAAGGGTCTCCAAATTTGAGTCAGATTTGGAGACTTGACTGCTGAATTGGGCTGAATCTCCATCAAATTGAATCAGCGCCCAAAGCTTCCCACAGCCCTAATGAATAGGGGATAGATCACTCTTGATATCAGATTCATTGCTCCCCCTCCACTACAACACCTATTCCTGCCACTGTCAGGCACAGGATACGGGGTTACAAGGACCACTGGTCTGACCTCATACAGCACTTATGTTCTTAAAAGAAAAAGCTGAAAATGCAAATATGCAATATTCTCACCTCTCACAGGACTTCATGATGGACAGCAGCACAAGTCAATTCAGATTTGAGCCTTGCGTCAAGTACTGTGATAGTGTGACTACATTTCAAAAGGTGCAAGCCAGATGTTTGAAGAGCATTCTTAAAGTCATGACAGTACCTTCACCTTTGCCTTGAAACCCTTGCCTGAGCATCATCTTACCACATCCCCTTCATACTTTTCCAAATGTTAGAAGGCTGAACTGTAGTAAAAGCTTCTCATTAAAATTATGTTAAACCCCATTTCAATTCAACTACAATATGGATACTTATTAAGTCAGGTGAATTTAGAAAGAAAATCCCCCCCTCTATTAAAGGACAAGAAAGGACAAGTAGGCACTTTGCACAAGATACTGTTTCACTAAAACGTAAAACAAATACTGACTGAGGGATTTAGTACCATACTTCTGGATAGTGTCCAAATGTTCAAGCACACAGTTCCAAAATTAATTAGTGGGCCCCAAAAAGTCAGTAAATTTAATCTCCTTGATAAGTCTAATATATTTATTTATATATAAGAAAAGCAATAGAATTTTATGGCATAAGTATCACAGTTATAAAAATACTTGCATTTAAATTTAGATGACAAATCAAAATTATGATCTTTACTGAAATTAAATGTTTTAAATTACAGCAGATCTGCCTATCAAATGTCACCCTGTTAAATCTTGGCCTATCCTTGCTCGTCCAAGCGGAGTTGCAAACCCGTGGGCAGCGATCATTAACCTTTTTTACTTTAAAAAATGACACCCACCATAATTTGATCCTAGTATGCTACAGACATTCTCCTGAATCCTCAAAAAGGGAAATGGGTTGATTTACGACATTGGTGTTAGTCATGTGAAGCAGTAACTTGCACCAAATTTCCCAGGTTGGCAGCAATCAATAGGTCAGTCATTGTCATTGTCATCAGTCATTGTCTACTTACTGGCCTATGCCTGGATGTAGGCCCTGGGAGATGCACGTGGTACTGGGACTGTAATCCCACCAATTAGAAATGGATCTCCACAAGCTAGGATACTGGTAAGGCAATTAATTTCACTGCATTCTTGTGCTAGGTTGGTCCTTTCATCAGTTCCATATTACACAAAAAATAAAAATAAAACCCCGATACTCTTGCCTGTCAGGTCTCTTTGCAGTATCCGGACCTCTATATCCCAAGCTGATAAAAAGTAGTATTGATTGACTCGCATTAGATAGTGAACTCGAGAGCCAGCTTAGATTTTTATTTATTTCATGGTTCCTTAGTAGGATTAGGCTGATCCAAGCAGAGATGCACAGATTCTTAAGGAGTTAAGGTCGCCCAGATTTTATATATAAATATAAATAAATAAATAAATAAAAGACATCCAAGTTAATCGGCAGAAACAGCCTAATCAGATTAAGTTTTGAAACGCTGGACTACTGCAGGGTTTTCCAGCAGCTCAGCAAGCTTAATCCACAAGTGGATAACATGATATAAAGCATTTCTATTAAATATTCCTTTGCAAGACGCTAAACCTATCATTTTGGGAAGAGAAACAAATAACTGCAGAGAGAATTAACAAGGACCTTTGAGCTAGTTTCCTACGGCTAGAACAGCTAAAATGTTAATCTTCTCTCTCATAATAAACATGCTTCTCTAATGCCAATATTGAATGTCCATGGACATTTAAAATTAACATAATTAAGCATCTAGGAACATTTCAAAATAATGTACCCTTATAGTAGCTTTTTGTACTAACGCTAGGAAGGA
>JAGPOW010001327.1:16953243-16973934 GCA_030014935.1 Caiman crocodilus
GACAGCCTCAGGTCCCAACTCCTACTGGCATGTAAGGGCAAGAATGAGCAATGTGGCCTACCCTCCTTTAGAATTTGTGAAGTGATTGCATGAGTCTACTACCCCAACCTTCATTCAAATCAAGCCCACTATAGCTGAAATTTCACTCCTCCATCCACCCCCAGTCCTCAGTTAATTCAGGCCTACAGACGGGCATAGGCATGTATCCGGCTATCCAGGCAATAGAGTCACTAAAGGATAAAACATGCATTTCCTACTGCCCAAAGATCTGACAAATTTCTGAACGCCCAGAAGCAAACAACATGGCCTATGTATTTTAGTGTATATGCATCTCAAACCCTACAGTACCATTAGAACAGATTTATTCATGACCATTTGAAAATACTGGAGGTGGGGAGAGGAGCAATATCCAGGCTTAGACCATGTCTGACTATAGGTTGATTACTATGGCTTTTGTAGCCTAACTTCACATCTGTGCTTGGAGTCTGAACTGAGCCTTGATGCTTTTGAAGCGTTGTCCCTTTATCTTCCCGCACATCCAGGACAAGATGCCACAGATGTGGTTTAATGAGACTGCAGTTTATTAACTCATCAGGGAATTATCCAGCCACAAACTGTAGAGTGCAAGAGGGTATCTTCCAGATAATTGAAGAGGCGCATCACCACCGTTCCATGCCTGATTTCAGCCTTTTACCACAATTGTGCCCCCTTCCCCTGGGAACAAGGGTAAAAAGGGCGGACAAAGGGTGCTGTTACAGACATTGACACTGCAAACCACTTGTCAGCTTCTTTAGGGTATGCCTTCTAAATCTCACCTAATAGTCAGGGAACGCTATGCATCAAGAGATCGAATACCTACTAAGTTACACGAATCTCATCTCCTGACGTGCCCAACTAGATGCTGGAGATGCCAGGATGAAAGGGGAAAAATCCATGGCACACCATCCAATCAGGCTATGATGAATAATTCCTTCGTGGTCCCACGGGAAGATAACATAATGCTCGCAGGAGACCACTAAAACTCAATCCTATTCTGATCCTGTGGCTTGAGAGGAAACTCGGGTGAGAGGAAAAATGATACACGTACCCCGCTCCGGGTCTGCAGAGAGCCAAAGGCTTACCTAAGCAGCTGAAAGCTAGCCCCCTTTTCCCCTTCGTGCCACCGAAAGAAAAAAAATGGACCCTCTCAGGAAGCCAAACACCTTTATTCCCCAGACAAAACTGGCATGTCTTTGAGGTCACAGGAGTTGCACTGGCAGTAGGACACAGCTTTACATTTATGTTATGCTCTGTGTTTGCATGAGAGTGCTTACAAACAACCCTAGAGGCAATTGGGCTAGGGTCAGAACAGCGGCATCGTAATTATTCCTGTAAAGTATACATAAAACTATATATTATGGCAAACGCTTCTGCTAACTGATCAGGTGAGCGTTTAAGAACAAACCCTCCTTTTTAGAAACCAAAGCTTTGTGCGTAAGACTGGTATTGTTGTACTCATGTCACCAACACAACGTAAATGAACCTATTCAGTTATTTTACACTGTTTTACAGGCCCTTGAAGGCCTAACCATAAATACTGGCACAGTGTCAGCTTTTAAGTTAAGCTGTCTTTTGTAGCCAGATAAGTTGGGGAGTTTTCTAAAACAAATTCCTATAAAAACTGTACGGCTGCTGCAGACAGAAAGGACAGAAGGAGCACACAGATGAAGCTGCATTTTAAACTGAAGTGGTGCCTACGGACTATCTTCTTCCCCCAAAGATTGAATCTAGTAACTGAATTATGAACCCAAGAAAACCACTTTCCCGTGAAATACCCCATCAGCCCCTTATCTTTATTGTTAGAAATGAGATACGATAGTAGGGAAACTTCTGAAAGTACCATTTCATTAGAAATGACTTGGTATACAGATCACATGTGCAGCAGCTTAGATTGCCTTATTGACAAGCCCATCCCCATAGACTAATATTAGCGGGTGCATTTTACCTTGTCAGTTCAGCTTGGATGAAAACATACAATTAACAGATTGAACAAGCAATATAGATGTTTCCTATCAAGTCTTGACAAATGAAAGGTAAGCAAGGCCATGTGGTTCTCATAAATCGCTGACTTTGTTATGCTGATGTTTGTATTACAGTGGAAACACTTTAGAACTACAAGTAGAAAATGAAAACCTTGTCAAGCAGAACTGAATTTAGTTTGCACATAAAAATATATCTATTCGTTTGCCACAGATGTAACGTCAACCTAAACAATTTAAACCAAAATCTCCAAGTGGCATCTACAGATAAACCCGGAATATTTTTTTAAAAGTAGAGAGAAATTCCAGATGCTACAATACTAAAAATAATTAGTTGCCAGTACTAATGGAGCAATTTCACTCGGGTTAAAACACTCTCAAATTTGCCTAACTGGAATGGGAGCAGCCAGTGCCCAGTGGCCTGATTATTACTCAAAAGAACCATAAATAAATAAATAGTACTCTCTCTATATGCTGGGTGAACCTATATCTAGCCCCCCCACCAAATCCTGACTTTTCTTCTTGCAGTACTTTTGTTTGTGCCATGAAAATAACAGGTCAGTTCAGTTTGTTAGTATTTTAGCACGTTCACTCTTTGGGTCCTTTCCTTGGTTCTTTGATTTTCCTTTGGGATTTTGTATGGGCAACAACAGTTCAAGGACTTTATCTTTGACTACTGACATACACTCTGGGGAAAAGCTGTTTTTCCTAAAACTGAAAATATGGGCTTGACTTGCATGCAAAGCCAATTTATAATTGTAACAACAGAATAATACCTGAGTGCACAGAGTGTTTGCATTAGCAGCACAGAAGAGGCCCAGTAACAGCTGACAGATGCATATTAATTCAAGATGTGGCCTACATAACCTGCAAGGCCAGCCAGCTACTTCTGAAAGCCCCGTGACTCAACTGAAGGGCTTGGGATGCAAATGTTACTCAAGTTAAGGCCATGCTCGTTACAGCTTGAGTTAACTACAAGTCAAACCTTGGCAGTGAAATGAGAAGGGTTTTAACCAAGGATGGTTAGCTAATATAACAACGTTACAGAAGGAAAAACTGGGGAGACTTTGATGCATTTCTATTCATTTACAAAAAACACAAAGGCCTGTTTACCTGAACCTCAACAGCAGGGTACAGTTTCTTCACCAGCAGTTTCAAGCCTTTCAGCAGGGTTGTTAACCAAAAATCCTCTCAGCTTTCTCTTATAGGGCCATCCTTCTACCGGGTTTTCTGGTAGCTGTCCACTGCTTCTCTGTGGTTTCTGCCACCTCCTTTCACACACAGCCAGTTCCCCAATATCACAACCCTCGTGTATCTATATTCATCCTACAGTGAAATTCCTGCACAAGCTCAGATCCCTGACAAATGCTGTACTTGGCATGGAAACTACGCATAGACAGTCAAGAAGCCTGAGGCTGGATCAGTCTTTGCAGGTTAGTCTAAGCTGAGTAGATTGAACCAATAAGCAAGTGAACAGACATTCATTTTTGATTCTGGAAATGCAGCCACATGCCTGTGGTGGCTCAAGCCACAAATTGGGGCATGCTAGAGCACACTTCCCTGCTGGGCTGGAGGAGACCGCTTGAGCCAAAGCTAGCCTGCCCACCCTGAAAGGGGGGCAAGGAGCTTGTGGAGGAGATGCAAAGCATCCTGGGATGCTAGGGGACTGAGTTAACTTGAATCTAGAGGGGATCTGGGACAGAAGTTCAATAAACTGTTTTAACCTAAATCAGTTATTTAGGCCAATACTACATCCATCCAGGTTTATCTTAAACCAGTTTTGACTATTTTGAAAGTGGTTTCTGTGCACTGAATTTCTGTTCTGGTACCAGCTTGTACTGGTTTCTGATCACTTAGACCAGTGTGTGTGTCATTTCTGTTCCTAGCTGAGAGGTTTACATTGTTTCAGTTACTTCATTCCATAAAAAAACAGTCAAAGTCATCTTACCTTGACCCTGAATGAAAGCCAGCTTTCCAAATCTGATGAGATTTTGCCCACAACCCAAGTTAAAAGAAATAACATTTTAGGGACTAAGCAGAAGTCAGCAGGAGTACTCATGTACAATGCTGTTTTATCTTTCAATGCGATGAACTAAACCCTGAGAAAGACAAGTTTGGGATAGAGAGGTCCAACAAAAAGCCCAGATGAAAAAAAACAGACAGACTTTGAGGGCTTCAGAACTCAGCTCTTGCATCTGTACCTTGAAGAATACGTTGTGAATTAACTCTTACTGACATATGCCTATCGACGGGAGAGCTGTATACCCTCTCTAGGACAGAGACACACATAAGGGAATAAGCAAACCAGAGCATTAGGAGGAAATCTCAGCAACCTCCCCACTGTTTAACTGAAAAGGGAACCAGATCCAGCTTAAATCCTGCAGAGCCCAAGGGGACAGAAGGAAGCCAGGGTATATAGCAGTTTGCTACCAGGGCCACTTTCTGGTCCGGAAGGCTAACTTGAAGAAAGAGAGACTCCGCTGAGAATCCAACTGCCCACTGGGGGCTTAGGCCCGGGACAACGTCTACCTATACATTACATCTGCTCCTCTCCCAGCCCCTGCATTCCTGAACACTGATCCACTGACCAGCATATACACCGCTATGGAATTAGCAGGCAAGGGAAATGGTGCTGCCAAAGTAATCCACAGGCATAATCATATAATTTATCCATGCATGAAAGTCTGAGCCTCCACTAAACATACATAAAAGCATTAAAGGGACCTCAGAATTTGAACTAGCTACTGATAGCTGCTTAAGAATAAACACCACCAATAAATGTATGCCTATGTATATGAACATGTGTGCATATTAAGGGACATGCAAATAATACATTCACTAGTCTTCATTAGCCCCTTCTAGAAAACAAACAGCCTCTGGCAAGCATTTGCTTTTCCTTGAGATCATGGCAATAAAAACATCCTGTGGGATATGGAAATTAGCTAGTGTCTGTGTCCAAAAGTGGTATACATTTTCTGTTAAAGTGCTGAATGACACCAACCTGCTGTCTGTTTCTAAGATGACAGAAGTTTTGGAGACCATTTTTTCTCTTTTTTTTTAACATTACCAAATCATTTTTTAATGCAGACGGTGATGGGCAATGTTAATCTGATGACAAGTATTCATAGATTCATACAAACTAGGGCTGGAAGGGACCTTGGAAGATCCTTGAGTCCAGCCCCCAAAAGTATGCAAGAAACATATTTAAATGCACAAATATATGAGTATACTGAGGCTCAACTTACTTAACAGCAGAGTAAGTTATTTTTTGAGTACATCCTCATGCCAATAACCAAAGTAGGTACTGATTCTTGCTTAACATAGTTTACATCAGGCATCCCACTGAGATCTATAGGCCTACATGGATGTACAAGATCATATATAAGACCTTGTGGACTTGGAGTCCAAGATTGTTATCTCTATGAGATACAGTTTTTTTTGCTCAACTACTGTACAGCAGTTGATGCAATGGGAGCTTGAGACACTACTACCTGGGGCTTTTAAGAGCTGCTGTAGTGCATATAAGAAAATTACATCATTTCCCATAATAATCTCACCAGCAGGAGGCACCCATAGTACTTTACACTTTCCCTCTATTAAGCACAATATTCATTTCTACCAACAGGTGGCAATATTGCAGTATACAATGTACATGGCCATATATATGCACCCCCACGTGATTTGTCACATTATATAGAGGACATGCAAGGTGAAAAATTCAGAACAAGTGAAGGGTCATAACACTTGACTATTCTTAAAATTTAACTTTGTTTTCTTGTTTCCAAATTTCATGTGGCAGAATTTCGGACCTTCATAGAGTACAGCAACCAGCATCAGATCTCATGTGATACAACTCCCATTCCAGCTACCACAGAGGAGATTACCAAAGTTTAGGATCTCTTTGCACAGAGATGCTTATCCCCTGAAGCATCGATGCAGATACTTGGAGACTGTAGATACCGAGGTGTTAGGGGGTCAAACCTCGTCTCACAGCAGAGAAACTCCAGCCCCCTTAGTAAATGGGATATTTACCAAAAGACCTCCGATTAGATACTTGTGGAATTTCCTAATTTCTAATTGCCATATAGGAAAGGTAACTTTCTAACACATGGCCCTCTTTCATATCCACTATGGAGAGGTGGTAATTTTTTCTTGGCATTGCCCTCTTGGAAGTTATGCAATGGAAAACTCATTTTGCCAACCCCTGCCCGCCAAAAGGCTTCAAAATAGTTTCATTTTTGAAAGCAAAAAGTGTGCTTTGTTTTAAATGGGGGGCACCAACCCCTTTCCTCACCCTTTGTTTTTTCTTCACTAGCTTCTTGCCACCTTTTTCAGTGAAAGGGAGTTAAGTAGGAAAGAAAGCAGACTCTTTTAGAAAACTAAGTGAAGGTGTTTGTGGGGGGTGGAGGGGCATTTAAAAAGAAAAAGGAAAACAAACATTTCAAACAGCTCAATCCAGAATTTCATTTTGTCTTTAATTAACAAAAATTACCTACTTTCAAGAAATTCTGGCGTCATGGGTTTGTTTAACTTCCATTTGAGAGGGGCCTTCTTTGGAGTGGTATATTTTTGCTTACATTATTCAATACATTGAAATACAAAACATCCCCCCCCACTACAAGAGAAAGACATGAATCTTTGTGTTATCTGCAGTACTAGGAATCGATGCAATGTTCAGAAGCACTCTCTTCCTGTTATGCCTTTGATGCGGTATCCCCATCCACTGCCACCATCTCATTGGGAAATATTTCATAGCTGTCATTATTACGGCCCCTCGAGTTATTTACTTTTATGCTAACATTTGTAGTCAGTGCGGGGGATGCTAAGATCAGTCGATTCAAATAAGCAATATTACCTGAGTGTATTATTATTGAGGTAATTGGCCAAGGAACCTCACATTCAAGTCTCTGTGGAAAGAGGTGAGAAGTTCCCAAAATACCTCGGCGTAACTCTTGATCAGAGCCTCGCCTTTCGTGAGCATCTAGGGAACGTTGCTGAAATAACCAAAAGGACGAGTTAACCTTAAACTGACCGGAATGACATGGGGAACAAATGCAACCATGCTTTGAGCGGCTACTTTGGCACTTGTTTTCTCTGCAGCAGAAGATTGCTCCCCAGTTTGGAACAGAAGCGAACACACGGAGATTGCTGATACACAGTTAAATGCAGCTATGCGGATTACATCAGGAACGCTAAAAAGTACACCGCTGCCATGGCTTCCAGTTCAAGGAAATATTGCTCCCTCGCAGCTCCGCCATGATGCCGCATACATGAGGGAACATCGTAAGGCCATTGGTAACCCAAACTTCTCAATCAACATGGACATCACTATCCATCGTAAAGGCTTAAATCTATAAAAAGCTTCTGGAAATACACCAAGAAGCTCTATGATGATAACAAGAGCACTGAAGAACAATGGAGGGAAGGCTGGATAAATACCAACTTGCCACAGAAATACATCGTCAGCGACGCTACAATTCCTCACCCAGGATTTGACCTACTGAGAAAGATTTGGACCTCCGTAATTCATATCCTGACACTTCCCGGAAAATGTGAACGCCTGCTCCGTCAATGGAGAATCAAAGGAGTGTCTGGTTGACATTGTGGTGTGATTTTTCAGATGGTGCAACACATTATAAACGACTGCCCAATTAGATCATTTAATGGCAATCTAAAAATAAATCCATGCAGCCACCCCTGAAGCAATTGAATAGTTATCAAATTTAGACATTCATCTATACATGTTGTAATCCTAAAATGTCATGTGAAAGAAGAACTTTGTAGAAGACATTTATGCCTGTTTCTACCTTGATAAACTGAGCAAACAAATCTGATCAACTCTAAAATCTCGGAGGGCACTGTAACCATCAGTAGGAAGCCCATATTGATTTGGCAGGGGGAGGAGGGGAAAAGAGGGGTGTGGAAATCAGAAAACCAGGGCGTTATTGTAACTTACCTAGGAGGTGAGGAGAGGGATATCAAGCTGAAAGGGACTCTCACAAGCACTCCCTGTTGCCATGTACACAAATAAAGAATATGTTAAGTGTCCTGTTCCTTACTGGTTTCCCCATTTGGCCAAAGTAAGTAATGAGGCATTTGACCCTCCAAGAACAATATTTTTGTATTTCAATTACTCTCCTCCTCTGAAGAACACGCAGGGCTTCACACACATGGGAGAGCTCCTTATTTCCATTTTACAGACAAATGTTGGCCTGGAAAAAAAAGTTTCATGATTTACCAGAGGTAACACAATAAGCCAGCGGTACCCAAAAATGGAGCCCGTATTTCCTGACTACCTCCAAGTTCTAACAAAGTGGGAAGATGCTTCTCCGTAGGTCATATCCTATAATCAGTGTACTACGTGCTTTGCTATTGCTGCAAAGCTCAAATAAAGCCCACCACAAAACAGCAAAACCACCAATTAAAAAACATTCTTGGGGAGGTGAATCGATTCTTTATCATATAAAAAAAAAGAGTGGTAGCTTAAAGGCCTAATACTAGTAAACCTTCATTTCTATACACTGTAGGTCTATAGAGCAAAGCAAAACCTTCAAAGAGATAGGATTGTACAATGAGATAAGGATTCAAACACACGGATATTCTTTTGTTATTTTCTGAACTAGATTCATCCCCCTTTTACTTTGTATTGGTAACAACTGAAAGAAAAATCCAACTGTGTATTCTCAACTGATAAGAAATGAATTTGGGTGTCAGTGTAACAAGGGGAGCTGTAGGAATTTTTGATAAAAGCCCTTTCTGTAATAAAAAAAGCATCAAAGCGGTATTACTGAATAGTGTTTCACCTTTCATAGCTACAACCTACCACAGAAAGAAAGATGCAGTTTCCAGGCCTACTTAACTGCGGGTACCCCATTAATCTCCTGTTTAACTACAATCCGGAACATTGCCTGAGGTTCAAATGTAATAAAAAGGAGACGCATAGAGTAATCTGTCAATTTTCTCTTTCATTTACTTAACTTTTAATGTAAAATTATCTCATGCTGATATAGCACCTTTCATCCTAAAGCACTTCATAAACTTAAATTGATATACAAACTACACCGAGTGATCATTTCAGTCCCTACTGGAATGCAGCCACCTCCTCCTGGTTGAAATGCAGCAGCTCAAAGCGTGCAGAACTAACACTATGAATCAGTCCGAGGACATGCACCTTATTGGGGGAAAGCAAAGGAAGCAAAAAGGTGGCTAGAAGATAATTGCATGGATTGGAATTAGACCAGAAAACAGGGGTGAGCTTCCCTGGAACTCGCAAACCATACTGTGGCATTTTAACGAGCAGCAGAGTACATGCTTCATCAACATGGAGTGCAGGGTCTGATGTATGGTAACAATACATATCAGTGATGACATATGAAACTTCGTTAGGATAAGGCAGATCAGGAAGAACCACCACTTTCGTGAGCTACATTTTCATTTGGGAAGAAGCAGGTGGCAGGAGAAGATATTGTACCTTTTCATTAAAAAAAAAAACCCAACCAAAACAAAACATACTGCCTGATTGATGTCTTTTCTCCTACTCCCTCCTCTGTTTCTGAACACAAGTACAAAACAAAAAAGTTTTCTGGCATCTCCACTATGATCGAGGCAAGTGGAATTTATAGTACAAGCCTTTGGCGTTTGTAGAAGCTATTTCCATGCTTGCAACAGATGAGATAATCAGGTCTCTGTATTTTTATAGAGGTTTTTCATCTGGGTTTCAGACTAAACATTGAGTCAGATTCCCTGCTGACATCTCCAGTGCCTTCAATGGATTTATGCCAAGAAAGAACTTGGCACCTTATCATTATTTTATCTATAATATACCTCTACCCACATAGGGACATGTGTGTTTCTACATCATTCTCTGTGTAAGCACGTAATAGTTCTGGGTTTAAAATATACAACTAGAAAACTAGGGCACATTAAACATATGTCACATGAACACCAACTACGTTATACAAATAGCTTTACCATTTCTGAATGACCAGAGACTACAGCTGATATATGCGTATTTTTAAAGAAAAAAAAAGTGATATATTTTTAAAACTGCATCATGCCCAGCAGCATCATATCCATTGCTTAGGTGACCTGTATTATTTTGGTTTTGGCAATCTTCAAAAATTGTTTAATTCATGGTAATTGGAAACAGTCGTATAAAAAGTATTATATAAAACTGTCACAGATGAAGAACTACATGTATGCGATTACTGTAATGCAGTCATTGGTTTACAGCTAGATCCTAAGTTCTCTTAGGTGTGCTACAAATCCCTATAATGGCCTTGAGTGCTACACTTTGCTTTTATCTCTGATTTACCTGAAAGCTGTGTAAAATATCATGCCACTAGACAGCTCTTTATTGGCTATCCATCTAAAGAGGCTCAAGAGAGTTATTCTAGAAAAAAGCTGGCAGTAATTTACACTCAATAAATTAGCTCAATAAATTGATCTACTTTTTTCAGATGGGAGCACAGGAATAAACTAGGTGATTTGCTAAGTATGTCCATTTTTGGAGGGATGCTCTCGCAAACGCAAAAGCCGCACGTCACCTTTTTGTAGGTTGCAAGAACCTACAAAAAAGGCAAGTCCACACAAAGTGCCAAATCTGCTAGCCCTTCAGGTCCAAGCCCTGTTGGAAATTTTAGGCATCTGCCATACAAGCCTCCTGGCAGAATCAGGTTGGAAGAGGATATCCTGAGAGTTTTGTAAGAACAGACACAAATGGAAGAACTCTGATGAACAGCAACTGATGAGCATTGCAGCTCTTAAAAACAGAGTGTTGGCACTACACTATTGCAAAAAAAGATCCTCAGAAAAGGAGAAAATAAAAAAAAAAACACTTCCCACCCGCTTAAGGTAAGAAATGAAGAATAGCTTATTGAGCTGAAACTCAAGTAAGAGATTTTAGGTATGCAAAATGCAATTAAGCAGCCCATATAGGAAAAGCGAGTAATTGCGTTCTTTGAATACTTCTAAACAAGACCACCATGTAGAACAACCACATGCCAGAGAAGCGGGAAAAAGGGAGGGAAATTATTATTCTATACAAGAAGGGGAATAGGTTTTTAAAAGAGGTGCTGGAGAGAAAACCCATTCTAAAACATCTATTCCAGCCCATTAACAGTGCAAAGTTTTGTCTCCCAAAAGAGAATGTATTTAATATCAAATTAATAACATATCCTTGAAAAACTGAGTTTTACTAATAAACCCTCTGAATCAAAGTGACCACACAAGGGGCTTCTACTTCTAATACAGATGAAGCTCTACTATTAAAAAAGGCCTTTCCCAGCTCCTCTCCTTTGCAACTACTTTGCAAGGCTGCAGGCTAGGGCAATACACCTAACTGCTCAATTTTCCAGCTTTCACCAAGAGAGATGTGTTTTTGTGAACATGATAGTTTAACTCCTTGCACATTAGTATCTTGGAGTAATCTTCCCCAGCCAGACTGAGGTGTCCCCCATGTTTGACAAGTGTAACATGATGCGTTTTTATATAGTGTTTGGAAATAGTCACAGATAGATTTTCAGCTGATGCATCTTGTATGCCAGATTGTCAGAGCACTAAAAGTTTAATTGATAATAAAGATATCATCATCATCTTAAATTTATATAGAGCCTTTCATTGTGAAGTATCCCAAAGGCACTATTTACTTACAGGTATCTTTGAAGTGGAATGCAGCTGCTGCCTGCAAAACCCATGAGTATGGGTATGGGCTCTTTTAAATGAACAGACCTAGGTGTGATGTTACTTGCCTGACTAACACAAAAGTTAAAGCTCAGCATAGTGGCTTTACTGTCCATCTGTAAAGCAAGACATCATCCCCTGCCCACAGATGTCACCAAAGTAACAAAACACAGAATTTTTATATGAAATAGATACCAGGACAGAATGGGGACTAGAATAACACAGATTTTTTTTTGGGGGGGGGAGGACCAGTCCAATTCTGTTCAAAGTGGAGCGCCCAAAGTTTAAGTAGCAGTATGCCGACCCTCAGAAGCATCCTGGCTAACACTG
Organism: Caiman crocodilus; assembly: GCA_030014935.1. NCBI lineage: Eukaryota > Metazoa > Chordata > Crocodylia > Alligatoridae > Caiman > Caiman crocodilus. The sequence goes on from JAGPOW010001327.1 coordinate 16,965,273, forward strand.
CCTTAAAAAGGGAGAAAGTTACTTGTGTCCCCCCATTACCACTACACCCCCATGAAAAGCTTGTAAAAAATTTGGCTTATAATCCCTCCAAATGTAATGAAATTTAGAACCGTTCAAAGGGGAAAAAATGGAGAAAACTTAAAGTAATTTTTGGATTGGAATTTTCTGGATGTCAGGTCTCTAAAGCATTATATTGCATCAAATTAAATGAACTTCCCTGGATGGCTGGTTATAAATGAAAAAAAAATATTGCAAAAGCCTGTTCACTGCACATATCTGTTTCTGATATGAAAATCTACCACCTGCTGCAGCTCTACCTACATGTTCAAGAATGACCGGGTATTTTTATGCCAGCAACAGTTATTATAGGGATCCTGGTTTTCTCTCTCAGACATCCAAAATTCTCTGATTAAAATCACACATTTTCTAATAAAAACCCCAGGTCCGTGTTTTTCAACAATGAAAGCACCACTACATATATAGGTATCAGTTGAACACAACATTTTATTGATATATTTATATTTTTAAAGCAATTTGGAAATGTACCAGAGCCTCAATTATTATAATAAAATAAATTCTAGATACATATATATTTTGGCATTTGATTATATATTTTTTTATCATGGAAAATCAGAGCACCTCCCTTTGCTTACCTGGATATGGATCCAGCTATGGATGTCCCTGCCACTAATTTGTGGCACTGAGCAACCCTAATATGCTGTCGCCCTGCACCTGCCCATGCCACTTCCCCTCACTCCCAACCCACAGTCCCTGACCCCCCCCAGCCCTACTGGTGCCCCTTACTCCGGACTTGCTGTCCCCTGCACCCAGGCCCCAGCTCCCCAGGGTGTGGGGGAGGAAGGGTGTGGGGGGGGGGCAGACCGAGGGTGGATGGCCCAACTCTTCACTGCCCCTGGGAGCCCTGCAGCAACAGCATGGAGTTAGCCCTCCTCACCTGCCATACTCTACCAGCCTGCAAGAGAAATCCACCATTTCCTGGGTTTTTTCTCCTTTAAAGGAGAAAATCCATGGTTTTCCCACGGGAAACGGAAAACCAGGATCACTGGTTATTAATGAAATAAAAAGCAGCATCAAGAGTTGTGAAGCACTATTAACCTAGAGTAGGGCTCTATAACCTGTAAGCAGCTGGAAGCCAAAAGCCCCGTGGGCTACACCAGTGGAACCACGTCCCACAGACTGCACACCGTGCAGATGGCCTTCCACCCCCCATGGAATACGCCACGCGCCTGCGCCGCACCACATCAAGTACACCAATTGCCTGCACCCCCCCACATACTGCATGCATGCATGCCCCATGCTTACTCTCAGCTCTCTGGCCAGCTCATGCTGCCTGGGCCCACCGTTTGGGCCCAGGAGAGACAGCAAAAGCCAGAGGAGAAAAGGGAAGCAGACAGGACCCCCCAGCTGCTGTTGGGGGGGGGAAAGGAAGGGAGTGGGAAAGGCAGGGAAATGAGAGTTGAACAACCTGGGGGGTGCCACGTACACCCTGGTGGGTCACCAGTTGAACAGCTCTGACCTACAGCGCTGGAAAAACATACACGCATTTTGCTAAGGCTTCTCAAAAACAACATGCTACTGTGAACCACCTACCTGCAATCCCAGACTTCAATACAGTAACTCTTCAAGTAACTGGAACACCCCAATATCATAAAAACCCTGACTTGTGAATCTGCCAATGGCCTTCATGACCCTTATGAGCAAACTACCTGGAGACTCAGGAAGAACAATTCTTTCCCTTTCTTCTTCAAAAACACTACGGTTCAACAACACTAAAGAAATTCACCCTAAATTAATATATTATAAACTACTGTCTTGCATAAAATTTCTTGCCCTGTCCACCCAAGAGTAGACATTTGTTTCCCCAGGAACAAGAAGCAGCAGCACATCTTGTGCCTCTTCTTCTTGTCCATGAGGAATGCCTGTGCAACATAACCTGCTGCGGGCCAGAGGGTATCCCAGATGGCATAAGGGAGGCTGGAGCCAGCACTGGACTGGTCCTAATAGCCTTACCTGGGGTCCTGGGGACCTCCTGGGGATGTAACAGCGGCACTCCTGCCACTCGGAGTGTGGCTGACAGCTAAAGCATGGCTCCAGCTGGCCAAGCTTTGGTTTTGGGCGGTGCGTGCTGTCCTTGTGTGTGCTGCCCCACTTTTTTTTTCTCCGCAGAATTTTTTGACCCTGGGATCTGCCAGGGTAAAAGAAACCCCCCACACTGCTACCTTGCAGCACGGAGACACCCAAATGTGCGGTATATGCTGCACACATACAACATGGCCACACTCATCTGGACGCTGTCTCTGTCCCTGGACTGCCTGCTGAAGACCAACTACTTGTTCATGTTTTTAAAGCTAGTACATAAAATACAGATGAGATGCTGCACAGAGTAAAAATGCACCTTGGAAAGCGTACATCCATCTCAGAGAGCAAAATACAAAGTAGTAACAGGAAATGATAACTTCACCTCTGGACCACTCAACAGACGAGTCCTGCAAGGATTAAATTTCTTTCCTGACCTGTTTGATACTGCAAGGACTCTAGTGCCAGTAATACAGATACAACACAGGGCTCTACCTGCTCTCCTCCACGTACAAATCATACCGGTGGCTTAGCACATGAATGAAACAAGCTCATGAATTAAAATATGTGGTACAACATGAACCTAAGGAAGACACAGCTTACACACTGGTGAGCAAAAGACAATGTTTTGAAGAGTTTGCAGGCACAGCCAGCTTCTTTGGATGAAGGTGCACACTGAGAACTGACCAATTTGGTCCATAGCTGAGAAGTGCTCGGGATTTCTTGTTGATGTTAAGCTGTCACAATCACATCTCCGAGCAATATTTTTACCACCGCCATCAGTCATAGCATTATACACTACAGAATGTTACTTTAATACTACAACAATGAGCACCAAACAGAAACTCGTGTTTTAAAAACCAAAGTCTGTACTCGATACAAAATAATCTGTCTGTCGCCGCGGGGTCCTACAGGAGGGCCGTGATCAGCCCAAGGGCACCCTCAGATTGTCTCCTGCCACGTCTCTGATGTTTAGATAAAGATGGGAGGCTGCCTCACGTCTCCTTGGGCATGGTTAGTTGGGACCCCCTGTCCCCATGTTCTCCTGGACCCACCGGGGGTCTTCCTGTATGATGGGTGCTTCCCAGGCACCCTAGCCTTATGGGCTATGCGTGGCTCCAACCACCCCTGATATAACGCCCCAAGCCTCGCAGATGGGATTGATGTTGGTCTGTCTCTCTATACGTACACTGCCCATCTCTCGGGCCTCCTTTATGCACTCACCCACTCTCTGGGGCCTCCTGCGTACACTCTCCCACTCTTTGGGGCCTCCTCTGTTGTGCTGCCCCTTCCCTGTAATGTCACCCCTCTCTGGGGCCTTCCCTGTAACGTTGCCCCCACCTGGGGCCTGCTACGCCCGCGCTGGGGCTTCTCGATAATGCCCCCTTTCTGGGGCTCTCTCTGCACCCACACTTGGGCTTCTCAATGTTGCCCCCTTCCCAGCAACTTCTGTGCCCACTCTGGGGACTTCTTGGCTCCACCCCCTGACTTTCGGGTCCACCGCACTGCTACCCCCTTTTCCCAGGGCTCACCGCACTACTACCCCCCCTCGCCGGGGCTTACCTCAGTACTCTGCCCTTTCCGGGGTTTACCGCAGCACCATGCCCTCTCTCGGGGCTCACCATGCCCACACTGGGGCTTCCGAGTAGTACCCCTTTTCTGGGACTTGCTGGGCCCGCACTGTGGCCTCCTAATAATACTGCCGCCTCTCTGGGGTGCCCTGTGCCCACGCTGGCACCGGGGTCCTCACACTTCGCTGCGAGTCCCCAATGAGTACACTGCGCCCTCGCCGGCGCCGGGGTCCCCACGCCACTGGGGGTTCCCCCTGAGAATACTGCGCCCTGACTGGCGCTGGGGTCCCCGCAGCTGTGCTCGTTATGTCCTGCCAGGGCTCTCTCCCTGGCAGTTTCCACTCTCTAGGAGAAGAGCACCAAGGTGCCCTGCGACGCTGTCAAATAAAACTGATGCGATTTCATACCATTCCACTCCACAATAAATGTCCTCCTTGAATTTGCTGAACACACTCACTCTGCCATTGATAAGGGAAAATTTACAGGTGCTGTAAGTTCTGATCTTTCCAACTAAATATAGAGTAAGGATTTCTGGCAAGGTACCGCATGCACTTAACTTCCACTGAAGACCTCAGCACCACATGGATGTCTCCAAATAAATTACTTTTCTTCTTATCTTGCTAATTGTTATCAGAAAGCAATTTTCCAGGCTTATGACCTGGATGCACATTCTCCTTCTTCCCCCTCCCTGTGTCTCAGCACATACACAAATGTCAACCCTTTATATTTTGCTCTGAAATTATAATGCTGCTCTTTTCTTTTTGAACTATTTTATAGTGCAGCATAGAATAAAAATAAAATCCAATAAACTGTATCCAATGTACAGATTAAAAGAAATAGTTAACTTATTCTATCCCTATTATATATTTGAAGCCAAAGTCCATTTTCTCCATGGCTGGCCATTTATCATCTACTAGATTAATTTTTCTTTCTTGGAGCATAATAAAAACCTTCATCTATACACATTAAATTCTGTGTTTCAAATAAAGGGGAAAAATATCAGTCTGTTTCCTTTTTAAATTAATACTTTAAGCTTTTTAACATGCAATTTGTTAAAGGGCATGGCACAAAACTAAGGGAAAAAGCACATTATTTCAAAGAATTGAGCTAATAGGACAAATTCCACCAGTTTTTCCAGAACAGTGCCTTCAGCTCAACACCTCCGGTTTTCAATGGACATGATTCTGCTAACAGCTTGCTCACAGAGAAGGTAAACAATAGTGCCACTGCCAAGAAATAGGCCACCCAGCATTTGGCATTGTGCATTAATAACTCCTTGGATGTATGGAATTCCTGTGGACTTACACCACTGCAATCGAAAACACTATTTCACACTTTCTTTTGAAGGTCTTAACACTTGTATTGCCTCGCATGTACCTACCACAGCTATTAGTACTCCTCTTCTCTCCCCCACCAAACCCATACACAAAAAGGGGGAGAAAAAACCAACAACACCGGAAGACTTTTGTTTCTCGTGCTCCAAGATTAAAGATAGATCAACTGCAAGGAATAGATATAGAAGAGCTGAGCATTACATTTTGAGGAGCGTGAAGTAGATGCAGATAAATTTAACCATTGGCAAGTGCAAGGTAATGCATCCACGTCTGTTATTGGGTTCTGAACCAATAGACCACAGGCCAGATCCAACACCTGATGCTATATAATCCCTCTGATAAAGGCTGGTGGTAGGGAAAGGGGAAGATCTTGTGGAAGCCCCACGGGCTGTGGCCTGATAGTAGTACGCCGGGGCTGAGCAGAACCAGATCCTGGTGTGCAGGGCTCCAGGAGCCCGATCACAGCCAGGTGGGGCAGCGTGGTGACCCACGCCATCGCAGCACGGCCAGGATTGGGCTTTGGGGCCTCACACTGCCTTTGACCAGCCCTTGCACACCTGGCTCTGCACTGCCGCTACCTGGCTGGGCAGAGGCAAGATGGGAGCCCATCCCAGCACTCGGGAGCAAGGCAGGGCCCAATCCAGTCTTTATTCCAGGCCTGCACCATTGATTTGGCCCATGAGGTGGAAACTGAGAGCACCACCATTATAAACCAGCACTGTACCTAAGAGAAAGACCTAAGCGATACTGGAGACGCCTTACAGAAAACTTTTCTTCTAGTTACAATGGATGTTACGGAGATTCAGAAATGTCTTGCAGAAAGGAACTGTTATTGCAATAGATGATCTGTAGCTCTGAAAATCATAGGTACTGGGCACTGACAAGACAGAGCTCTAGACAAGCTCATGAATTACTGTTTTTGTTCAGGTATGGTAATTCAGAGGCCTCTTAAGTAGGAAAATAAGCATGAACTAGTACAGTTCCCAAACTGTTCTACACAAGTAGAAATGGATCAAAAACCAAGAGGCAGGAAGTGGATGATGCCCTCCCACCCCATGTCCAGCAAACTCTGACCCAGCTCCAGATCAGAATTTCATACTTCAGATTGATTTGTTTTGGAAAGTGGCTTAGGACTGACATTACACTCAAAAAAGTAACCATCTCTGCACTCTAAGCTAGCTGAAAAAAACTTCACAGGAGCTTCAGCAAAGGTTTAAAGGTTCAGTTCAAGCATGAAAATCTGTTACTTATGTGAACAGCATCATATATAAAACACTGGATGCTTGGTCATTTATCTTTCCACAGCACATTGCACGAACTGTTCCCCCTTCCCAGGGAGGGCAGTCACCACTCTATAGTCTTATTCTGTAAAAAAATGGTTCAAATCACATCTGAAGATGCAAATGACAAGATCAGCTTCATATTCGTGAAGGGTGTTTGTTGCTGATCATTACAGAACGTTTTATTTCAGGTCAACAAAATGCCCAGCGGCAAAATAGTCATCAACAATACTGAATGTCTTTTGTTCTCTTATTTGTAAACCTCCCTCACAAGCATCTCAGATCTATTATGAACATAGATCTTCATTAAGATTCACATCCTTTGTGTTTCTGTGTATATGATCACAAGGGAAACCACGAGCCATCCCTTTTTCACTGATCTTCTAACTGCTTGTGGCTATAGCTGATCTGCATTAATTGCTACTGAGAATTTAAATCATCTCCAAAGAAGAAAAAAAAAGAACCACCTTAATCATTATGCCAGTGGGGTTAGCACTTAACCAAGAAAACCCTGAACGTCATCAGTTCAGACTCCTTTATGACATCATCATAAGCAGGGATAATCCATTGTCTCCAGAAGCCAAGGATGAATTATCTTCACAAATCAACTCAAGGTCTTCTTCTTATTTAAAAATGTGTACTATATTTTAAATGAAGTCTGTAAGTAATTGCCATCCACCAGCAGTTCTGCCAACCTCTAAGATCTAAAACCTTCCATGTATTTTTATCATTACTGACTACAGTTATGATTTCTCATTCTGTAGAATAGTTTGCTCTCTTCCTAAATCTACTCTCAAATATAAAGGTCCAGAATGCAAATAGTAAAGCTAGTGGGGCTACTCACTTTGTTAAGGTTAGCTACAGCCTTTACCCATTTGGAGAATTAGGGACTGCAGAGGCCGCTCTCATACCCTCCCCTCCCCAACCAAATTTCATAGATTTCACAGACATTAGGGCTGGAAGGGACCTCAGAAGATCCTTGAGTCCAGCCCCCTGCCCCAGGGGCAGGACGTCAGCAGGGGTCACAGGATCCCAGCAAGATAAACATCCAAATTTCTCTTGAAGGCATTCAAAGTAGGTGCCTGAACCACCTCTGCTGGCAGTCTGTTCCAGACCTTGGGGGCCCAGACAGTAAAGAAGTTCCTCCTTATGTCCAGCCTGAAACAGTCCTGAAGGAGTTTGTGACCGTTCAACCTTGTCATCCCCCGGGGTGCTCTGGTGAACAAACATTCCCCGAAATCCTGGTGAGCACCCCTGATAAACTTATAGGCAGCCACCAGATCACCCCTGAGCTTGCGCTTTTCCAGGCTGAAGAGTCCCATGGCTCTCAGCCTGTCATCATAAGGTCTGTTTTCCTGACCTCTGATCATGCGTGTGGCTCTCCTTTGTACTCTATCAAGTTTCTCCACATCCTTTTCGAATTGTGGAGTCTCAGACTGAATGCAGTAGTCCAGCTGAGGCCTCACCAAGGCCGAGTACAAGGTCGGCCTGGAATAACGTCCTGCGATTTGCTTGAGAAGCATCTATGGATGCAAGCCAGCGTTCTGCTCGCTTTACTAGCCACAGCATTACATTGAAGGCTCATGTTCATCTTGTGGTCAATCATGACCCCCAAGTCCCTTTCATCCGTAGTGCTAGTCAGCGTAGCACTGCCGAGCCTATAAGCATGCTGCGGGTTCTTCTTCCCAAGGTGGAGAACCTTGCACTTTTTGGTGTTAAACATCATCAGGTTCTCTGATCTGCCCATTTCCTGAGCCTGTCCAGGTCAGCCTGCATTGCCCTCCTATCCTCAGGTGTGGACGCTTTACCCTCTTTAAGACTCCATTTATTTAAATTACTGAATATATCCTTTGTATGAAAAAACTGAATGTTGAGGGAAAATAATGGTAAGCATAAAAACAGCCTTGTTAAAAAAAATACTTTTCCCTATGTGGGTATATAATTGGGCGGGGAGGGGGAAGGTTCAACTTGCTCATGAATTCACAATGACAGAAATTTTTCATTCCAGCCTGTCAAATCTAGGAGATGCATCTGAATGCAATTGCAACCTCAACCATTAGTTACCTTTAACGGTCATCTAAAAAAAGTTCAATATGTGCACACTTGCAGACAGGCTAATCAGGAAAAAAACAAATTTGCCTTAAAACCCTGGCATTATTTCTTAGTCATTAACCATCAAAATCAAGCAGTGCAGTCCTTTCCCTTATAATCACCATTGTATTACCCACATAGGAACAGTAATACTAGACAGTTCACATCCACAAAAGTGAGCCAATGGTTCCTCCTATACAGCCCAAGCTTTGGTATATGCAAGTAAAAAAACCTGGAAAGACTGACAGCTGGAAAAGGAAAACCAACAGTAGCAAGCATAGCTTTTTTT
>JAGPOW010001327.1:16974326-16988375 GCA_030014935.1 Caiman crocodilus
TTTTTTTGCGCAAATGAAAAGAAGTGAGAAAAGATTTACTTACTGTGAATCAAAAAGGAGCGGGTTAGCAGCCACGGAGGGCAGTGTGGTCAAGCCAGATGGGTTTAGACATTTAAAGGAAGATGGAAAAAATGTTGAGAAAAGTTATTCATCCGCAGAAGAATGAAGCCTGCTCAGGGGCCCCAAAACACCATGGAAGTAATCCCTAACATTATCATCTAATGGAAGTTAAAGGTGACGTTTCACAGATTTTAATGAAATATTCAATTACCTATTTGTCCTCCTAGAAACTTCTGTCCATCTTTGATTAAAGAAAATACAAACATTTCAATTTAGGTCTTGTCAGTCTTTGGCACCTAATTACTTGAAAAAACACACCATAAAAAGCTCCAAACACAAACATCATTGTTGCATTTCCATTCTGACAAGCATTATTTACTGAGCAAGGACTTTTAACAGCGTATACAGGTTGCAACATTTATAAAACCGCAACAATACATCCAGACTTGGATGAAAAAACGATTTCACATTTTTAGTTCAGGAGCCTTTTATATCCCACAGCATCCAACTACCTCTGTGAAATATGAACTTACTGAATCCCTGGACAGGTTAAATGAGAAAAAAAAAAGTTAACTCCAGGGTTCGAATAATATTATATTGATGAGCTTATTTTACAGGCTGAAAGTGATTGAAACCAACTTGGAAAAGGCAGGCAAAAAAGCCTGGCAGACATAACAGCCTGTAGCAGAAAATACTGCATTTCATCACTATGTTAACTGATATCCATTGAGCTATGGATATATTGCTGTTATATATTACAGACAAAAGAACCTGTGATAAGATAGAGCTATGGTTGTAAATAAATATCTGAGCCTTTAAACCTGTGTAAGTAGATAGCTTTACCTATTTAAAGAAAGTTTCCAAAATGTACGAAGGAAAAAGAGTTAAGGCCGCAAGAAAAAGGAAGATAAGAGTACTCAATCAACAGCTCTAATTTAACAATGCTTGGAATGACTCCATAACCAGATTCAGCCATGCTTCCTCCTCCTCCTCCCTCACAGTTTGCTGTTGGGGAACCCCACTAGCTAGAACAGAAAATTAACTCAAGTCTGACCTTCATTCACTTGTGCAGCCAGTGGCAAGTTGAGAAAATCTCAGGCCTATGGTGAAAGCATTTGTAGACGTTTGGAGGTATCTATGGCACAAATGAGCCTAAACGGTTTACTTCTTGCCTGTGTCTGGAGGGCGCGACCTGTGGTCACAGGCTTAGTGGGGTATCAAGGCAGAGCTCGGTAAAGGTGAAGTCTTGAATACTCTCACCTACAGAGGTAGTTCACAATATCCCATAGACCAAGCTACAAGATAAAAGGAAGTTCTAGTCCCTCGCCCCTAATGAGCAGATTTCAAGGGAACGGGCAAAGAATGCTATTCATTCTGCATAGAAAAGCCGTACCAGACAGGTAACGGCACCCTGCATTTTAGAAAAAAAAAAATCTTTATATTCAGCAGTCTCTGGCAGTTTCTGGGAAAAGAATGGTTTTGCTCTCACACATTTATCATTATTTTAAAATATGACAAGACATTCTCTAAAACTCCTCACTCATATATCACCCATGTTGTAGATGGGATTCACCTGGCAAACAGACATCATTCCTGAAATGAAAAGGCTTCGAAATTAAACAATCTTTTTATGTGCCAACGAAGGAAACTTCAGAAACACAATGGTGTGAAATGCTTCACTCACTGAAGACGTACTGTTTTGTACTGCTTAGAACAATTCAAAATGCCATGGGATGCGAGTGCTTTCGGGATCATTGCTTTCATTTGGCGTTTCATTTGTTTTTGCATCGGTACTGTTCTTAGATGAACTACCGATGATCCACACGTGGAAGTCACTCGCAGGGTAATATTTGGAGCTTACGCTCATCTACTTCAAAAGGGTCCTGTGGTAGAGCAACTGAAGAGTCTTACTACAGCAGGAGTTTAAGTTTCACTCTTGGATCATACATGAAGGTTGCCTCAAATCAGCCAAGCTTTAAACTTGTAGCTATGCAGTCTGTAGTCAGACATGATGGTAGCACCAGTGCTTGTTATGTGCTGTTATGGAAATCAGCAAGTCATTTATGTTTGGGTGCATTGGCCAAGCACAGGGTGTGCACGCGAGTGCATGCACATCCCCTGACATCGGTCGTGCACCCCATAGAAGTGGTAGCCGCAAAACCAAAAGTGCACTTCCGGTTTTGCCGTTGGCTCAGTGATTGGCCTATCGGTGATCTGGTGTCCCCCAGACTCGGAGACAGCAGTCGCCAATGTTTGGGTAGATTCTTGACTCTTAGGCCTCTGACTTCACAGACATAATGTATACAAAGTGCCTTGAGATCTTAGGAAAAGTGCATGTAAAAGATGCATATAGAAGTGTGCTATACGCTGGAAATGGAAATCACATGACTTTTGCCTGTGGCTATTGATAGAAGCAACCAACACCAAGAAATAAAGGAGACAGGTTTTCACTTGGCTGATCAGCTTCACTTTTCCAACAGCTGAAATTTAACTCAAATTTACTATCCTTTCTCCCATTTAACGTTACTTGAGTGAATTATTCTTAAGTGAACTATTAACTAACAGAGCAACAGTACCCAAGGCAGAAGAATGAATAGTATTATAAAAAAAGTAAATCAATGAATTAGTGTTATGAGGAAGGAATATCAAGGAAGAAGTTTTAAAAGTATTTAAACCAACAGAAGTCAATATCTGAAAAAATATGGCAAATAAAGAAAATGAAATTACGATCAGAAGATCAGAGAAGCAGAAATGAAGCGACCAACAGTACGCTGACTACAATCACAATATCCATGCAGACGCTGACATACGATGGTGTCAAAGCAGCAGGGCCTCAGAGCAAACCGAAACAGCTAAAATACATACCATATTTACTCAAGTCCAAAATGAGGTCTCCCCACCCCCTGCCCCCATCAACGTGGAGGGGGAAGCTCCTTGTCTTGGATTTGAGCACAAGGTGGCAGGAGGCAGGCTGGCAGCCCCCCGGCAGCCCCCAAGTCAAAGCTGATAACCCCATTTGCACTACATGGCTGAAAAATTCCACGGCGACACGGTGCAGTCTTACAAAAACTCAAGTTTTTGGATTCATAGCCAGTCTCACGTTAGATGTTTACGAGAAGATAGAACAGTATGCTCATGATAACGAAGGGAAATTATAGTTCTTACACTTTGGGAAGATTTTTATACAAGTACCTCTTGTTTTCTGGCCCTTTTGAACCATTATATTTTTCACTTGTTAGAGTCTCTCTTTTATAGCTGAGCAGGTAATAACCCTTAATGCTTTAATTCTTCAGTAAAAACAGAACATGAAGGTAAACAGACTATTCAAAGTCATACAGTATTTTGTATTTTTGCATCAAGCGGCTTTTAATACATGCCATGAGGCATCTATCATCTCTTGGCAGGTTCCATAAAGTTCTCAAAACTGCAAGTGGCACATAAAGGCAATAATGTCTTCTAACTACCACATATGCCTTACAGAAGCTATTCAGATCTGCGGCAAAATTCTCTGAACCTTTCTGCTGGAAGCACCACAGAATTCCAGGAGCCTTGTTAATATTATCTCCTGTTGAGTACACTGTAATCTCCTACTGGTTTTACCTACTGATTTCTATTCTACCCGATTTGGTGGTTGCGGTTGCCAACTAAGTTCCTGCAGCACTGGTATTACTTTAAATCACTGGTTTCTTATGCTAGGACACAAGTGATTTAAAAAAAAAAAAAAAGTTAACTTTTTTTTTTAAATCATATTTTTTCACTATATACAGGCACTATCATTGGGATTTCTAACTCCTTTTATAAAACAGCTAAAACTGTCAAACTGACAAACAAAACACGATGGGTTCTTTTAGAAATACCCCCCGTTTGCCAAGTAGTGTGCAAAATGAAGGGGTGGGAGTTGGTATATTGAGGGGAAATAAGGCTGGGAACGCAGGCTGCGTACAGAAGTTACGCTTACTGCGCACTAGGCACACAGAAAGCTCTCTGTGGCCACAACTGAAGAAACGGTCAGGGCACTTAGCTAGGGACACAAATTACATATAAACCAGTAGAAGTGATTGGAAACCAGTCCAAATTTTTAACACAACAGAAGTTCAGAGCACATAAACCACTTTCAAAATGGCCAAAACAAGTTTAAGATAAACCTGGATGGATGTAGTATCAGACTTAACTGATTTAGGTTAAATAGGTTTATTGAGCTTCTGTTCCAGATCCTCTCCAGATCCAAGTTAACTCAGTTCCCAGGATGCTCTCCACCTCCCCCACAACCCCTTCCCCTCACAGGGTTGGCAAGGTAGCTTTGGCTCAAGCTGCTTGCTCCAGTGCTTCTCCCCAGCTTCTGGCCTGAGACAATGCAGGCATGTGACTGTATTTCTGGAATCCAAAGTGAATGTTTGTTCACTTGCTTATCATTTGAATCTACACAGCTTAGTCTAAGCAATCTGCTTTTTTTGGCCAGCGTAACCAATAATGGCCCTGACAAATGACACATGCATGTGTACAGCTGCAGCATGCACGTCGCCAGAAATTCAGCTCAACAGCTTAGAAAGCTTACCATCCAGCTGGTAAGTCTGTGGGGGGCAAGGGGTGGGGGATGGAAGGGACATGGAGGGAGCAGACTGAGGCCTCCATGGTAAGGGAGGAAGCAGGGCAAGGCCAGGGGCAGACACTGCTCAGCCAGGGCAGTGAATGTGACCCCACAGGTGGCTCATCCAGGGGATGCCTGGGAGTTGGGAAGGGAGGTGGCTCCCCAATGTGGTGTGCATCCCCAGGGGTGTGCCCCCCCTTTGTGTACAGGGTAGAGGCGGGCTGCCTGCTGCAGGTTTGGGGCTGGGGGCTGCACTTGGGACAGCTGGGGGCAGGTGGTGGCGGCGCTGGGGAGGGTGGCTACAGGATGGGCTATAGCTACCCCAAAATTCACCATATCCACCCCTTCCAATGTTGCTGCCCACCCCCACCCATTCCAAGCACATCTCCAGGCCTCCCTGCAGAGAAATGCATGGCGGGGGGGGCACATGCCCTCTATGCCTCTCCTGAGGGTGTGTGCAATGGCAGGGAGCCATCCCCCCATGCCCCCTGGATGAGCGGTCCACAGCTCTGTCTCGGTCCCAGCAGGGCTGCATTCACCACTCTGGATGGGCAGCACCTGCTCTTGCTCCATTCCCTCCCTCACCATGGGGGCCTCAGTCTGCCCCGCACTCACGCTCCTTCCCTCCACAGATTTAGCTTGGAGAGCAGTTCTCTGCGAGTGTCAGGCTGTATATTGGCTATTGCATCGGTATCAGCCAATATTGCTGGTTAATAATCAGCCATCAATATTGGCCAAAAAAAGATTTGCTGGTGCACCCCTACATTTTGACTATCTACACTTAGCCACAGAGCACTGTAAACATGGTGGATTCTTCTACCCTGGATGGATGTGGTATCAGACTTCAGCACTGTAGGTTAGAGCACTGCAATGAACATTTGTACCAGATCCCATCATAACTCAAGGTAAGTCGTGTTCTGCCAACATCCTATGGAATATTGTGGCACCCTGCTCACCCCAGAGTGGTGGGTTGGCCTTGCCCTGAGACTGTTGCTGACCAAAGTCAACAAAGCCCCCGTTTCCAATCCCCCCACTCTCCTACACCTTGTTCCCTCTCACCAGCTATGAGCCACTGTGTGTTGTTAGTGACCAGTGTGCAGATTTCATCTACCCCCATCTGGACATTTGTAAAGAGTGAAGATTTTGATTAAGTGCTGTGCACTTTGGTGGACACTGCATTCACACAGGGGCTGTCTAACACGGTCATCTTGTACAGTGTTGCTAGGAAATGTCCATATCTGGATCACAGTCTGTTCAGCTTGATCCATGCTCCTCTGTCAAGGTTGTGTCCAATGGGGAACTGCCTTGGTGTTGTTATAAAACACTGAAGGAAAAGATTTCAAGATGAATTACTCTGAACGATCATTTCATTTCCATTCGCTCCACCCCTTATCTAAATTTAGCGCAACGCACAAAGCAATGGCACCCAGCTGGCCAGGCTCTTTACAGGCCCAGAAACTTGGCACCAGGGGAGTGGCTAGGGTCAGTCCTCTCCTGTCTCTTGGTTTAATGCCCTAGAGTGCAGGGAGTACATCTGTGTGTTAGTAAGTTGTGCTGCCTGTTATAAGTCTCAGTCCATGGTTAAATACCGTGTCAACATTTTTACTGCAACAACTTCTGGACCATACAGATCCAAAGTAGTCTGCTGGGACATATGCCATTGTAAGTGCAGTAGTTTTGAACCCTTTGAAGTTGGAACACAATGTTGTGCTGGCTAAACGTCTTAAGGCACCTACCTGTGCACAGACTTTATTGCTGATCTTCTGAATGTGAGGTTTATTGGTGAGGGAAGTCTAATGTGACTCCTTGTACCTACAATGAGGTATATTCATGGGAAAAGACAGAGTTGCATGCTCTTGGCTCAATGTCTGTCTATGCAGAAGAGTGACGATATTGATTTATTGATGCCTTGATACTGATTTATTGATGCCCTGTCCACCATCCTCATGCCCTCCCCTCCAGCCCCTACACCACTGGCCTAGGATGAAACAGAGGTGACAAGGACAGAACCACCTAATGTTGCTGCGGACTTATCTGTTTGCATTACATTGAGTGGAGCCATAAATTGGGCTGACAACTGCTCACCCCATTTCTTATTGGTTTCCTGAGAGAAGGCAACATGTTTACCCAGATCCACAGCCCCCAGCAGATACTGAAGGCTGCTTTTTATTTTGAGTGCCACAGCTGAGGTATAACCAAGTGAATCTGTGCTTCTTCTCAGGCAATCCTCCAGGCACTGTTTGGCAAAGCAGCTATGCACACACACTGTTGCAGGAAAGGCGCAGCAGGAAACAGGAATTCTCTTGAGCAAACCTGTCCCCCTCCATCTCCATGCTTGGGTAGCCCAACCCTTCCAGCTGCCACAGCAGGGAGATAGAAGCCAGGTGTCTGGGTTTTCTCAGCTAGGAGGCAGAACATAGGTGTTCTGCAGCATGGTCAAAGCTAGGTCATGAGAAATTGTGTGGCTTCCAAGGATAAGGATAGTGGAGTCACCAGATGTCCCTCAGTCTCTCCCTTATCTCCAGGCTCCACATTTGTGCATGGAAGCCTGGCCATGGAGCCCAAAATGCTGGATCCAGGATGGTCACCCAGATAGCTGCAGTGTGTCAGAGATGTATGTAAAGGGCACCAGTGATAAGAGGACCAAAGGGAACACCTGATATGGGCCATGAGAATGGACAGGTTGACAACTGCTTGCATCCATGGTGCTGTGGCATTTGAACTAGATGCCAAGGACCAGAAAGGCACTGTGAAGGTCCAAGAATGAGGTCAACAGGTAGCCAGATGCTCTGAGGGAGGCTACATATGCCACTATGGAGCTGAGAGAATCACCACACCAGCATAAGGAGCTAGAGGGTCAAAGACTGCTTGGGATCCAGTTACAAACACCACTCGGTAGTATCAGTGCCACCTCTCAGGCTGGAGTGGTAGGGCATGCTGCCACCTACCCCCAGCATGAAGAGCCCCATACTTCAGGGCCTCCAAATTCTGGAGAAGGCATCTACAGTTTTTAATAATCACACTAAAGTCTGACAGATTCAACCTTTGATTGAAATGAGGTACAGCTCTTCCTCATGATGCTCTTTCCCCCCAGCTTGGTGTGGGCCCCTGGGGGAGGGGAATGGGAATGGTGTGGGTGGTGCGTAGTGGTGCATAGGAACCCAGGGATGGAGCTCTATGCTCCAGTGCTAGGACATGGGCACTCAAAGCTCTACTCATCCACGGAGGGCTCCTGGTCCACACACACGAGGAGCTACTCAGCCAGGGCTTTGCAGGTCCAGACAATGCAGGACCAGGGATAATACACCCATTCCCCTACAACCCAGGTGGCCTGGGACACGCACACAGAGCCCAGGCATCACAAAAGTAGGGGGCACAGGGGTAGCATAATAGCCTATGCTTACCAGCTAATTAGGGGTGGCTCAGCCATTTGGCTGAGCTTGGGAGTTTTCAGCAAGCCAGAGAGTCTGTGGGGCATGCTAGGAAGTGTGAAGCAGCCCCCCATTTCAGCTGGACGTGGGCCACGCGGGCAGGCTCTGATCCACCCTGCTAGGGCCAACACGTGCTCCGTTTCCTCCCAACTCGACCATGGGTGCTTACAGTAAAGCTGGAAGGTTAGAGCTCTTCTGCTGAAGGCTTCTTGAATGCTTATACTTGGCCTCAATTCCCAAGTGACTTGGGGCCAGGCATTTCATCATAATCATTTCACTTCAGTATAAAATGAAGTGGGGTTGGTTTCAGGAGTTGGGCCAAGTTATTTAGAAACAAAAGGACAAACCTACTTTTTGATTCCATTAGCTTGGTAGAGAAATTGTTCCAAGTAAAATCTTTGAACTGAAAAAACAAACAAACCCCTAATTATAATGGATTCAGGGTTTGTCAGCTGATGGCTATACCAAAACCTAAATAGGAAGTAAGAATGCAAATACAGCCTGAACCCAACTCTTTATTTTCATTTAATTTTTGATAACTGAGCCAACAGCCTCGGTTTTAGCTTACCAACTGCTTCTGCATTTAAGTGCCAAACACAGCATCTCCCCTGCCCTGCTCTGCTCAAGAATCACCAGCTGACGGGTTATTAACATTAGACTCATCTGTGAGGATCCCCTGCCATGGACAACCCTGATCTGGAAGATGAAGGAGCACTTTTCTGTCAGCGCTTGATCAAGAAGCTTTCAGGAGCAAAATCCTTATTTCTCTGATAAATCTCCATGTTATCTGAGCTATGGGCACTCTCACATACTAGATGTGCTATTCTGTTTAGGGGTTTTTCCTTCCTTTTTTTGATCAACTGCAGTGTGATACAAACTGGTCCAATTCAAAAAGGCAAAACATTTGATTTTTCAGGACTCCTTCAGCCCCATTTCATGCTAAAAAGTGTTAACGAGGTGCTTCTCAAAAGCCAAGCTCCTCTCATCGTGTTGGTTGCTGCAAGTTCAGATTAACAGAATTGCTCGTGGGGGAAGGCATACAGAGGAAAACTTTTCTGAAGGCCATGCATAAAAGCACCAGGCATAGGGGACTACAGGTACTTTGTGTGCGGAAAGGAGCGTAGATGTGGGCACACACGTGCAAGAGAAAAACCAAACAATCATATGATACTAAAACTAATAAGAATCAGCCTTCCCCCTCCTGAAAAAAGCACTTTTTGATTTCCCCAAACTCCTTTACAACATAATTATATAAATTCCTGGGGGATGCTTATAATTGGATTATAGGGGGTTTCATTCACATTACGGTTAGTAAAAAAAAGAACCTGCGTTTCCCTTCATGGTCCCCTAGCCACCGACTAAAATACTCACAAGGCACCCTATAATTCAATTCTAACTACCCTCTGAGAAACGCATAATTTAACAGAAAAAGACTTGCGCCTTTAGGTGTCCTCCATTTCTTTATTTTTTGGTTAGGAAAGGTTGTGTGTAAAGTCTGGTATTTCAAATAGGTCTGAAACAAACTGTACTTGATGAGTTCTCAACATCATTTTGACAATGTTACGTTGGCCTAAAACACTAGGCTCTGCCTTAGCTGGAGAAGTACAGAAGCCAGGCATGCATTCATTATTGTAACGTAGCTGCACTGAAACCATTTACCAGGATAAATACAATATTGTATCCATGTACATTCACAGAGAGTAACAGCTTCAATGCAGTTAAATCATAGTAATAACACATACTGCACTTTAGACAGAAGAGTGTTATACTGTATTAGTTGTTAGTGCAGTAGTACTCTACATTGGTCGGTAGAGATACTAGGATACTAATTCACGTCCTTCTTCCTACCAACGGCTCTTGTTTTTCAGACTCAGAAACAGGCAACAGTAAATAGGAGTTAGAAAGTTAATTTTGATATTCCTTAGAAAGAATATAGTGGGATTTTTGGTTTGGGTATTGAAGGCAAGACCCCTGCTATTCAACTTGAGAGTCTTGCTATCAGGAGTCTACTCCATCAAATGCCCGTATGATCATAGGAAGGAGATTCTAAATCAATACAAGCACGTATTCAGACCTAAATAAGACATTTCTGAATTTTAAAAAGTAGAAAAATAGCATTCAGAAATGCACAGATAGCAAGCACATAATCTAGGATCATAATTTTTTACTCATCTAGCAATAAAACCCTTATCTTTAAGAAGGGAAAAATGTGTACAGATTTGCAATTCAAATTAAAAGTAAAGCTAATAACCATTATTTCATTATTATTCAGTTAATTTCATTTGAATTATGAAGCTAAGATTAATCTCCAGAATCTGTTATTTTAAAGCCAAAAAAGGGCATGAATAAAAAGTTAATTAAAATTATCATTTCTCATACGTTATTGACTTTATTTTTTAAAAAAATGGTTATCAATCACTACTTTCTTACAAGGTTCCCCACCCCCATATTTCCTTTGGAAAACTTAAGATAGCGTGCCACTTGAAAAGCATTAAATGCAAGAAAATTAATGCTCCAAAACTTGGTTTTCAGCCTGACCAAATAGGAAGATGCAATGTGTGTGTGCAACAAAGAAAAAAAGTCATGAACTATAAAAACTACGGACAGCAATGAAGTAGCCGGAAAGGAATACAATTAGGTACAGGACAAAAGAAAAAGTCCTCCTGCTACTCAGGATTATTCCTCTCCAAGTAGATCTCCCCAGTGAAGCAGAGGAAGCAGCGCAAGCATTCAACTTGCAATCCCCCCAGCTCCTTGCACCTTCCCAAAACTGGGGTGAGTGCAGGAAAAGTGGGACTGCTCCAGGCTTGCTGTTCCCAAGGGGACTGGAGCACCAGTGCAAAGTCCCTTGCCCACTTCTCACTCCACAAACTCTACCATGTGATGAGCCCACTGCTCCTCCTCCTCTCCCAGTGTAAAGGAGGAGAGTGGAGGGGGACAGGGGGCACAGGACCAGCCTCCCCCAGCACCTGTTTCAGACCAGACCAGTCTCCAGAAAGCTCAGAAGCCTTTTGCTGTGGCTCCACTTCTCCTGGCCCCCAGGAACAGTTGAGCTGCACAGGTACAAACGTTCATTCTCCTGGGTTGGAGATGGGTTATTTTTCAGACTGCCATTTTTTGATCCAGGAATAAAAGCTGGAATATTTGTATGCTCAACAGCAATTTTTGCAGTAGAAATGGAGTGTGCGTACCTGGCCTATAATAATCAGAGGGTCCTAGAGGTTGGGTTTAGCTTCGTGCAACTAACCTTCAGTTCTCCCCCTGCCCCTTCCCCCCCACACCCCAATTGAATTCTATTTGTATTTCATTTTAATCGGCTGTTTCGCTTCTGGCATCTATTTTCATTAAGATATGGCCTTTTCTGAGTTTCTGGGTATGGGCAGGCATAGCAATAAAAGCTAGGAGGAATAAAACTCATTGATGCTCACAGGGAGTGTCCCCCTCACCAGTACATAGCCACCAAATTTTAACTCTAGTCAGTTATGAAAACCCCCACAAAGAACTTCTGAAAATACTCTTGGTAAGTCTTCTCTGCGCCCACATTTTGTAGTCAACAGTTATACAGTAATGTGCGCGTGATGAGCAGGAGTTACTGTTGTTAATCATCACTTCATACCAAAAGATCCGGTTGGCTTTTAAGTAATTATTCATGGCTTCTCAGATTCCCTCCCAATTAATTCTGACAGTATTCTTGAAATAGATTTACAATTACTAACTGGCCTCTAAATGCGTAAGCAGGACCCTCTGGGAATTTAAACTCATGTTTATTTTTCATTTCCTCATTTTTGCTGTGATTCTCCCCCCAATTTCAAACAACCCAATCCTTAACTCCTTTCTTCTTTGATAGAAATAAAAGAAATGAAACATCTGAATCATACGAATCACCTTTTCCCATTTAAGAAAACCACTTTAGAAGCTAGCCTTATTAGCAACATGGGCATTGTCTTCTATTTTTAATGTAAGATATCAGTTGGGTACTTCTACTACCCGAGTGTCATTCCATGCCAATTAGTAATTTTTGGAACTGTAACCATTATATACACCGAGTGAAGGGAAACAAACAACTGATTGACATACTATTATTTCACACATTATTGTGCGTCAGTTAGGAAAAACGAGTTCAAGACAGAATCTAAATAGCTACACTCAAATGCAGTTTTATCTTTCACATACATTTTCATTGCTGACACAAATCAAGGTCACTAAAATACCCTCAGCACCCAAAAGCAATTAAGTAAATATAGTGGGACCATTTTATTAACAGTTTTACATAAGGAATGGCTTGTGGACTATACAGGTCTAGGAATCATTCAAGAGATGATAGCACTTTTATATTAAGTTGACATTTATAGGATCCTGGATAGTGATATAATTAACTTGATTTTGTGACCAAAACAACTTTACTATAATTAGTAGGATACAACCCGGTTATAATTTTCCTTTCAAGCAGCAGAGATGAAGCACAGCGCTATCTACTTTTTAAAAAACTCTCTCTCTATATTAAAAAGGTGTGTGTGTCGGGGGGTTAAAGTAAGATTCACACAAACAAATTACTGCTTACAACTTGCTACAAATGGCTTTAGAACTGTGAATTCAATTTTAAAAATTTGAATAAAACTTAATGTTAGATCTGGGATACAAGCAAGATCATTCATTAAAATCTATGCCCCCAAAAAATCAGTATTTACACCTGCAGGTTTGAATTTTATACTGATATACCCCAAGGTAGGTAAAAGTAAACAACAGTCCTTAGTCTGAGCAGCTGAGATATTTCTATAAGGAGGATGTTCCCTCTGAGGACTGAACAATGCAAAGGAATGCAAACAGATATTACTGGCATCTATCACACTGATTATATTTTAATGCTATGCAACTACTTATGTGGATAGTTCAAAGATAACTCAGTGTCATGCCACAATAATCCCCTTTGACACCAATTCTAATATAACCATTTATTATATCTTTATAGCAAATATAGAATAAAAGTATAGTATCCCAGCCATACAATAATCCTGCAGTTGAATTAAAATTGTGCATATGGCTTTCTGTACCAAACTAAATGTACTATGCATGGTGTTCACTGCATTTCTTTACCAAGGCAAGGCTGATCTAATGCAGGGGTGAGTAACAAACAGCCTGTGGGTCATCAGCCCATCAAACAACTGGATCCGGCCTACAGACAGGCACCCACCAACTGACTATATCCAGCATGCAGTTACTCCTGCAGTGCTCTGCATGGGATGGTGCCCTGCACTCTCCTGCTTGGAGCAGCCCACACCATGCTTCCACCCATCAACAGCCCAGCCAGTCTGCATTGCTTCCCGGGACTGCTCCCAGCGTGGCTGCAGCCACCTGAGTACTGCTCGGCTCCCCCCACCTCCAGCAGCTCCTCCTGCCCCTGCTATGCTACTCCAGATACCAGGTAGGATGTGGAAGCAGCAATGTCTGTGGAGAAGTGCCCTGTGCAGCACCTGCCCTAGCATGCAGGGCTCCAGCTCAAGGATGCCTTCCACCCACTCTGTCTGTGGAACCAGCTGCTCACTATGCTGGGGAGGTAGAGGTGCGCCAGGAGTGAATTGTGGCTCTACCCCAGACCCCAACCGCCCCATGATCCTGACCCTGAACACCTGACCTGCTCCCCACCTGGTTAACTGCACCCTGTCTGCATGGGTCCTGGGCAGCGACAACATGGGGCCGGGCCCCATGGCAGAGCAACTCAGGGAGTTTAAGAGCTTTTGCAGGCCACAGGGGGAGGTAGGGAGGGCTGCCGTCCTGGCCTGCGATAGCTCACGAAGAGCTCCCTATGTGGCCTTTTGGCCCAAATAACTGCCCTCCCTTGATAATGGTTTTAGCACTTGGAACATCTGGATTTGCTTCCAAGCTCAGACAACCTTCTTGTGCAACTTGGACACGTCACTTTATTGATGACTCAACTCCCCAGTAGGAAAGGGTGGATAACATCACTGTACA
>JAGPOW010001327.1:17018730-17043312 GCA_030014935.1 Caiman crocodilus
AAAAAAAAAAAGAAAATACCATTTCAACCAGAAACTAAGTCATCTTCACAGCAATTAAGTCACTCACGGAAATGTGAAACCTCAGACCTAAGCTCTCTAAAGTCACTTGATTTCATCTTCTTTTCAATGCAATAAACTTAAGTTTCCACAGTATTTCACCTCGAGACACCCTAGGGTCAGACTTGATCACATGCAAGTTTAACAGGTAGGTTTTAATTACCAACATATGTCTGGGCTTGTCATTTCACTCCAGCACCGCACAGCTATCCTCTTGGCAATGGGAGGACTAGATAAGTACAGCTATTCACAATTTGGAATTCTGCTTCAGAATAATTGGCTCTGATGACTTTGTGATACAGAGGTCAGTGTCTGTCTAAAGAAAGACTTGACATCGAGAGCAGCATATGGATGGGAATCCAAACTCTCTTTTCTGGTTAAAAATACACCATTTAATTTGGCTTAGTTTAATGTAATTGGCAATCTGCACTCAAAAGGACTGCTCACAACTGGAACAGCATGTTGGCTAGGGGAGAAATGCACTCATGGAACAGAGTCCAGACGCTTGTAAAGACTCTGCCTATAAGCCTTTCCAAGCTCTTCCTAATATTCTTAGACCTCAACTCTTCTAAGCAGTAAGATATGCTATGCCAAGTACAAGATTGAATTCCCCCTCCCCTTAAAAAATTGAAGAGCTGCCATTAACAAATTGTGCGTGATCTCTCCCCTCAAAATATTCAGAGCCTTATCTTCTAACCAATTTTTTGGAAATAAATGAGTTCTGCCAGAAAAAAAAAAAAAGTGAATGTAGAATACTTTCATATTTTCTTAGAGCAAATTTCTTTACAGAGAAACATTAACAAAATGGTTTATGATGGACAAGGGTACTCTTTTGACCTTTGGGTCAAATCTTAGGCTTACGCAGAATTTGTTATTGCAGTGCAGTGGTATAAGGGTGCCACGCTGTAAAAAAATATTGCCACTCTTCAAAATACATATGGAACGGAGGTCAGTTGTGCCAGTCTCTTGTGACTTTCCAGATGGAAGTTTAAAGGGCCACAGCTTTACATAAAATGGAGGGGATAACTACTAATTAGCTAATATTCCTGCCTTGCTATAATGTAATGAGTTACTTTGCCATTATATCCTCAGTACCCTTATGAGGACTCCTGGTTATAAGAAGTTGGTTTACATTGATGAGCTTTATATCTGCAACATGGTATAATCTGGCCACTTTAAAAAAAAAAGCCACTTATAAAAACCACCCTACAGTACACTCAGCTATTTAAAAAACATTACGTTAACCAACCCTTTAGATATTTTTCTGAAACCTTCTAAGAGCTCAAATCAGAAATTAAGATACAAAACTCAGACCCTGGTGAATCAGCACTGACCAGGGTATAGTTAACATAAGGTTCTTTATCTTGAATAATGACATAAGAATAGCCAGAAAATTGAACATCAATTACACAAAAATTAATTGCCATAGATATCATCAAGTACTACCATGAAATCTCATTTCACAATGTAATGCTAGCATTTAAAAACGCAAATTCAACATGAAAGCCGGGTACTGAAAATTCAAATAATTATTTCTGTACAGGAGGATCCATAGAACATGGAAACATTTTGGGAAGGATTTTTTGGCATTTCCATCATGATGTAATGAAGCTTTGCTCCTTCCTGAGCTCAACCTCTTGAATTTCTACAACACATGATTGAGAGTTCACGTCTATGTCAGATACTTCCAGCAATGGGGCAGGATTGCGGATATAGCAGAGTACAAGAGACTCTCTCCTGGTCAATAAGAGTAGCAATTCTACTCTTACTTGTTTCTAGATTTGATTTAGTGGGACCTCTACCAAAATCCTTGCCTTGAGCTCTTAACTTAAAAAACAAACACAAAACCAAAATCTTTCATGCTTTCAGCGCAGAGTATTGCTATATATATAAAAAAATGCAATCATCATCAATTTTACACAGTCTGCAACTTAAGTCTTCACTTTTTGCCATCAGCTGCAATATGATCAACTAGTGGATTGTCCACGCCTCTTTACCAAGGCAAAACACAACTGCATTACGTGTTTTAGATATCCTGAAGTACCATAATGCAAAGTTACAGAATACATACTAACACACATTGCTTCATTAAAACAGCAGTAATTATTATAGAAGAGTTGCTGAGACTACATAAACACTTGATGCATCAAGTCCTTCCAAGAAGGCTGTTTTGTGCAATTTTTTGTGGAAATAAAATCTGACTGAAAAGCTATAAAAAGCTTCTCAAATTGAAAAATTAAGGGAAACTGAACTTTTACAGTGAACCTTCTCATTTGGGGTTAATATATTCTACTCCCATGTATGCTATCATCTTCCACAGACTATTTCATAACACCTTTATTTTAAAATGCATTTTGTTAAGAAGATTGTTAAAGTGTGTTTAATTACAGCTTCTTCTCCTCATGGTGACAAAGAGCGTTATAACACATGATTAAGTTTTGAAAAAAAAACCCCTGCTTTGTACTGCAGCCTGTTCCTGGGTAATTTTAAACCCCACGATACCCTATTCTTTATCTGTCACTCTGAAAAAGCAAAATAAAAGTTAACCTTTTTTAAAAAATGTAAATGTATGGAAGGAGAAAGGGATATGAGCACTTATTTCTGCCCATTAAGATTTCTCAGTTGGAGAGGAAGCATTTACCAAAGAGTTTGAAGAATATCAAAGGAAAAGCTAAATCTTCAGTTGTGTAACAGTTACACTCAGAGGGTATTCTTTCTTGGTGTGCTGAATATAAATGGTATTAAAAAGTATTTGCAGCACCACTGCAATTTACCAATGCGTTGGAGGCAAGGTGAAGCGACAGACATGGCCACATAACCGGAGAACTTTAATCCTCTTAATTCTAACTATTTGCCAGCATGGCTTTCCTTCTAAACACAGGAATCAACACAGCTTATAACCAATTGTTGACCAAGAATAATCATTTTATACAAAATGGTTTTATTATACTATCTATTTTACTCTTAAAAGTGTGTCAAATGACTCACACTCATTCCACCCCACACTTCCACAATGTAATCCAAATAAAACCACCTTACAAACACGCAGTGCGTGCAGTTCCTATAAAACATGGCGATCCAAAATACTTTGACAAAACTAAGTGACTGAATCTGACACCATCAGAATTAAAAGGTAAGCTGCACAATATACATCTAATCATGCACACACAGCTATCTATATAAACTGTGCAACTCATCTTTAATTCTGATGGTGTCAGATTCAGTCACTTAGTATTTTTACATATGGGATTTCTCCCAAAGCAAGTTTTGTTTGTTCTTGCCTTTGTTATCTATATCTTGCTCCTAAATATAAGATCTAGAGCTTAGAAAAATTATGTAGTGTCTGTCTTCTCCCTTTACTGTGCAGCAGATCATCAGGATATACTACTAACCACGAAAACCTCTCCAAAGCAGGAGTCTTATTTTAGCAATAAGGCTGACATGCTTCAAACAGAAAGGTCTATGACACATTCTGTTAATCTGGACACAACTGTAGATATCACCATGGTAACCTTCATACGATCTCACTATTAATCAGAACTGAACAGCTGATAAGACCGTCCAAATTAAGTCAAACATTTTGGTTAATGCAAAAGAAATATTGAAAAAATATCTCTGTCAACAGTAAATAATAATTCACTACTTTGATTAATCAGCTGCCGCAGAGTCCTATTTTAGGCCTTGAAAAGCAGAACTTCATTACTGGACTGACCACCACACATCAAGTCAATACATCACTGACAAAATAGTTTATTCAGATTTACACAGAAGGTGAATAAACAGCAGGGAAAAACAGTACAAGTAACCCAAGTTTGAAAAATCAGCATGGGATGCAGAAGGGAAAAAAAAGAAACTTCTTTATAATCTTATAAAAAGGCGGAGACAGACTGAGAACTTAAGCAGAAGGTATCGCTATGAATCCTTCTGGAACTCAACAAATTGGTTATTTTGAGTTGCCTGCAGCGTATGTGTCTATTAATACGATTAGTCTTATGATTAGTCTCAGAGTTGGAGATAAACATGCTCCCGAAAGAAAAAGAATATGTATTTCCACTATAGAGATTTTTCCAATATCTTCTTCTGTTTATCCGGTCTCTTACACCCTATAACTTTACTTAAAAGCAAAGCTGGTAATTTTAACAAATGATATTAGGTGAACATAAAAGGATTCCCTCTCATACAGTTGTGAAGTTACATTAATATGCTTAGCGTCAATAAAAAATATTTTGAAAGGAGGTGTTGACTTTATTTGCGGAGAAAACACAACCTTTTAAATTTTACACTCTTTTCATGATGTATGCACTTTGTATCTTTTCTAAACCACATTGGAGGGACTTAGCTTCCTGGGTCAATAATCTCTGTATCACAGATCATTTTTAGCTCTTAAGAGTCCCTAACCAAATTTAAAAACACTGCCCATACCCAATACCACAGCCATCACTATTTATGCAAGACAGTCCCATATACATTTAGCTTATTTCTTTTATATATATTAAATTGAACTACTTACAGCAATGGGCACTAAACCCCAGGGTTTCTTTCAGGTTCAGACTTCACCAATTTTTTTTTTTCCATCCCATTTATCTTTATTAAGAAGATTGTCACTTCATAAATCCTAAACTAATGTCCAGTGACTTTTATATTTGAATGCAAGAAATAAATTAAAATTTCTCATCCATTTCATTACTACCGAGACAAACCATGCAGAACTGTGCAGTACTGATGCTCACAGAAAGCACACTTTGGGTCCAATTTAAACTACACAGTAGTTTAGGATTCAGCAAGTAGGACTCCAAGCAAATATTTTATGTTACATATGTGGGGGAGGGGGCAGGCCAGATCCAGGACAACAGGTCCAGGGCCACAAGGTAGATTTGAAGCCACGCAGCCGGAGAATATGCCGAGTCCAGGACTACCTGCTGGCTTCAGAGCTGTGAACCAGGTCTGATCTTCCATGCCGGCCCTGGGGTCATGTGTTGGATCCAACCTGGCACACAGCCGTGGAAGTAGTGTGGACCCAGACTCAGCGCACCAGGTCTGACCCAGACTCAGTGCACTGGCTCAGGCCATGGATCCACTCTGTGTAGTGACCCAATCTAGTGCACAGATGATGGGGGGAGAAAGAGTTTCTAACAGGTCCAGAAATCTGGTGGCAGGAAAGCGAGCAGGAGCAGTGTGAACTTCCTAGAGTAACAGCAATCAACACTGCCACTGCTCCACTCCTCCCTCCCCTACCAAATTTATGGACCCATGGGGATCCATTTTCCTTGCATATAATATGTACCCCTATCTTCCCTAGCTGGTTCTATTGCGGGGGGGGGGAAGGGGAAGAAGAGATGCTAGTTATAGGTGAGAAAACAGTATAAAAGCAAACAATTCAGCAGCTGTGGGAAGCAGGGCTATACTTCACACTCCAATCAAAATGTCTAGCACAGACCTCAGCCAAAGACCCCTATACTCATCAAGGGCACTGATACTTAAAGAGTCTAGACAGAAATCCCTGGGGAATTGAAGGAGGATATTCTGAATTATCCATCTTCAGATTCTCAGACACACCCTATATTTCTAAAATAACCTATAAACACATTTACAGGAGACAAGTTGATTAAAAAAAGTGACTAGATACTAGGGACACAAGTGTTCTGTCTGCTTTTGATTTGAAATCTTGCTTTTCTTTCTATATTTTACAACATCAGGATGATTGGTATTCTTTAAAAAGGATACAGAAGATCATTGTACATCTTCTGAGAATAAGAGCATGATTAAATACAATGCTCTCCTCCCACAAGCAAATAATTCATATGAAGAGGGTTTTTGGACATAAGGTTTGAGGAAACTTTTTTTTTTTTTAAAGGTACATAGTAGGTAATGTGTAGCAAGGTAATAACGATATTGCTAATTAGTCTCTGCTGAAATACACAGAAACTTTACCTACTACATTCACATTGGATTCAAACAAAGCCCTAGATCATATCCTCTCATTACAGAGTAGGCAGTTATGTTAAAATGCGAGGTCTGGAGGAAAAAAACATACGGAAAAATTACTGCTGTACACAGCCCACAGGCAACAGAGAGGGTTCAGCTGGCAGTCTTTTCGACTTTCCTGAGGACTAAACTAATCACATTTGCAGAAGACAAAATACAAAGCTGGCACTGAAGCAAATCATGCAAATTTAAATGCATTCAAATCCAACTCCTATCTGAATTTGCAGCCAGTTCCTATATCGGTAATGAAGTGATGAAGTTCCTTTGGGAAGGTAAAAAAAAAAAAATAGCCCCTCACAAAAATGCAACAGATTTTTCTCCTTTACCACAGAGCCACTGAGCTCACCATTAATTAAAACTGCGCTTTACAAAGATTATCTATACAAAGAAACCCCTAAATGACATTTATGTACTGGAGGACAGGGTGGGGAAAATGGTCAAGGGGGAAAAAAAAAATCTTGATTTGCTTTTGTTCCTCTGCCCCTTCCACCCTCTCTCCACAGTCCATCCTCCTTGAAAGGCCAGTGTAATGCATCATAAATAAAGAAATGAACATATTTCGAAAAAAAAAATTGTTTTTAGACTATAAAACAGTTTAGCACATGATGTTAGGAATCATGCAGATGTCATCTTCTTGACACAGCATATCACAATACATGACTGATTTGGCTTTCAGATGCGGCAGAACCTACAAATTAACTTTACATTTACATTAAAACTTGTGGTTTCTAAGCTGAAGTGTGTTATAATAGATTTCATAGATACATAGACATTAGGGGCTGGAAGGGACCTAACGAGATCGAGTGCAGCCCCCTGCCATAGACAGGACGTCTGCAAGGATCAAATGATCCCAGCAAGGTAAACATCTAAATCCCCTTAGAATGAGTCCAGAATACGTGCTTGCACCACTCCAGGGAGAGTCTGTTTCAGATCCTGGCCACTCAGAGTGCAAAGAAGTTTGTCCTTATATTCAAGCTAAAAAAAGCAACCCCCCCCCCAACCCAAACAAATGGCTTTCTAGGAGTTTGTGGCTGTTGGACCTGGCTATCCCTTGGGGTGCTCTGGTGAACAGACGTTCTCCCAGATCCCGATGCACTCCCCTTATGTACTTAGGCTCCCACCAAGTCACCCCTAAGCCTTCTCTTCTCCAGGCCAAAGAGTCCCATAATAACTACAGTTTTACATAAAGATCTGCTCACTATCACTTTTTATTAGAAGCTCGGACATCAAACTTGTTCTGTTTAAGAAAGCCACAGAACACCAACCTTGCTATAACATTTCTTAAAAAACTAACAATTACGACGACAACACTCTGATGCCATGCAGAATGCTACCCAAAAAATCGAACTTCCTGGTTTGAAACTCGACTACATGGGATGGCTCTGGGTCTCAGTTTGCCATCTCGCTCAAGAGCTCCAGATCAGAGTTATAAAAATGAACATGAAAAAAAGGGGCCATCTGAAAGCAGTTTTCTACCTCTTTCCAACTCCTAATTGTGGTAGAAGTTGGTACAGCCTTTGCCCCAAATTAGAACAGCCTTGGGGTTGCTCCAGTTTGCTTATGCAACAAGAACCCTTCGAGTTCGCTTCATTAAACAAGAGTTGCCAAAGTACAACATGCTCTGTCCCCACTTTTATCCCATCAACACTTTCCTTGATACTGTGGGGGATAAGCAGTAGGTGGTGAAGCGAAGTCCTAGGGGCTTTTTGCCTTCCCTCATCCAAGCTCCTGAAAAATCAAGGCACCTCTCTCAAATCACCTCTGAAGTAGGCCAAACAGTCTTCTCAGAAGACTGGCTTCCTTCAGATCCAATACTCAACATCTCCATTAGCTTTCTTGGTTACGCTGTACTAGACAGGACCCTAAAGAGAGAGAAACTTCTTCCCTTTCCGTAATACCAGACATTGCAACCATTTACTTCGTAAGCAGTTAGTATAGTTAAGACTTCAAAAGGTGGGTTTTTAGGAGCTATTAGACAAAGTGTTTTTCTCATATCAGCAAAGGCATTGGCAAATGCTGCAATACTGTGGCTTTCAATAAATTTAGGCCAACACAAAAAACAGCAGGTGGATTCTACCATCAGAAGAGTGAGGTCCTAGATAGCCTTTCCCATAAAGTTTTTTGTTCCCACTACTCCCAAATGATTTAAGACAGAGTCTTACAGGTTTATGAATAAGATCTTATGATATTGTTGCTGGTGATAGCCTGAGACTACACTCAATTACCCAGAAGGCCCCTTCCAGTCCCATGGATTTAAAAGGGATCAAGGAGTAACTCAAAAGAATAAGAAATAATTTATTGAAAAATCTGAACTTTTTATTCTGAGTGCACTTCGTTGAGTTTTGTACACAACTGCCTCCATAAATTTTAACTAGGCATCATCTCTGGCGAGATTTTAGTGAGGAAAAAACTTCCATGCAATGAAGGCCTTTCCAAGAAAAATTGCTTCAGTAAGATCGTGATTCAATGTTTGACACTCCCCATTGTTTTCTATTAAAATGCTTTTAGCAGTTCTCAGCAGAAAGTCAAACAGGCTCATGTACAGATATTTATTACTGAAATGGCACGGTGAAGTTTATACAAAAATCTTAGAAAATCTCTAACTAGGAAACCACATCTATATAAAATAGCCTGGCATGTCAGAAAACTGCATCAAGGTGGATAGACATATTTCTTGAGACTATATGAATCTTTTCCAACTTTTCATTTCATAAACAGCAGTTTTACTGAAAGGCTAAACTTAAGAGATAAATCGCCCGACGATTTAAGCAGCAAAACTGGCTGACCATCTGCTACATAAAGTCCACTGAAAAATTTACTGCAAATTCCGAATAAAGCAAGCACGCTAGTTCACCGATTTTCCAAATCCACAGAAGCACCAACACAAAAAACAGCTCATCATGAGGAAATTTAGGAAAGACATTCAGGATCAAACAGAATTAAAGTTTGTAAATTCCTGCTTTACTAATTAACAAACTAATAACGCAAACATCTGGGCTAGGTACAAAAATTGCACGTAGACTGGTATAATTGACCGGAAACCAGTTTAAATCCATAACACAGTGCAAGTTCAGTGCATATAACGCGCGTTCAAAATGGCCAAAACTGGTTTAATATAAGCCTGGATAGATGTAGTATCTGATTTAGGATAAATTGGTTTATTGAACTTAGGTTCCAGATCCCCTCCAGATTCAAATTCACTCATAATCCTCAAGCATCCCAGGATGCTTTGCACCTCCCCTGCAAACCCCCACCTCGCAGGGTGGGTGGGCTAGCATTGGCCCAAGCTGTCTGCTCCAGCTGAGCAGGGCGGTGCACTCTAGCATCCCTCAGCTTCTGGCCTGGACTACCACAGGCATGTGGCTGTATTTCCAGAATCAAAAGTGAAAACTGTTCACTTGCTTATTAGTTCAATCTACGCAGTTTAGACTAACCTGCATAGATTGAATCAATTCAGCCTCAGGCTTTTTGACTGTCTGTACATAGCCCTGTAGGGCATTTATATATATATGTACCTTTGTCTGCTCCGACGCGGTAGATTCCAGCGCGTTGGACCAAACTCAATTAGTCAAGTCTGCGGAGCATGGAAGCCGACATGCGCAGGCCAGCGCTGCATCGTATGCATTTGTATAAACAGTGAAATGCACGTCAGCATGCAGAAAATGGCAGTAGCACGCTTTTGAACGAAGACGCCTTTGATGCGTTTTCGTTCATAAGTGCACCACTATCGTTTGCTCAGTGCTGAGGCACATTTTGCTATTTATACAAATGCCCATAGAGCCTTAGCTCTGCATAGTGGAGGCAATATCCTTGTAATTTGCACAATGCGCAGAACAATGGAACTCGGCCCAAATAAAATCTAGTTGAGGTCAGCATTTAACTACTGCTCTACTTTATCTTGGGCAGCAAACGGAATTAATTGTTTAATGTTAATTAAGTCCTCCTCTTTTGTAAATGTTGCATTATTCCCTCCCAAAAGAAGATAAATATGTCCTATTAAAAAAGACAGTTCCTACTTTACTAATATAGAACTGTAAGTACCAGGGGATTTTTGGAATTTACTTTACACATATATACACACTTCAGTGTTCAAAATGCTCCATGTGAAATGATGTGCCAAAACACCAGGCCGCTGTATTCATTTTTAGCTGTGGGTACATGTGCACATCTTGCAATCCTCTTTTGTCATCCCACTGACTTGTAAAGGCATAGAAAATGAATTAACTTAGCCAAACCTTCTGTCTGAGGGAGCTATGGGTATTTAATATGCACAGGCCTTTTCTCCCCTTGTGTAAAAGGAGGGCCGAGTACAGAATTTAATGGAAGGCTCTCTAGGAAGCGGAAAAGGAGAGGAACTGTGCGGGTCTGGGCTCCTACAGCCTGTTTTTCAGCATTGACTTGTGGATAGAGTCCGCTGCAAGTGGGAATTCTAGGGACGCCGCGAACAAGCAGCTGCACTGCCTCGCAGAAAGTTGGATAGTGGCAAGAACAAGGGTCAGGACAACTGCTTGAGACAGAGTCTCTGCCCACTGGAGAACCAACAAGTTTCCAAAGGGTGATGCTGCACTAGAGGATCACCGCAGATCTCCTTATCGCCTCCTAAAGGTACTCTGTGACTAAATTATCCTTAGCTATATTTATTTTGGATCATTCCGCAGATCACTGACAAAAGGTACATCTGAATAAATTAGAGTGAAATAATATACACTTTAGATTTGGACTGTATATCTTTATACATCACATTTTACCTGTACTTTAATTTGGGTTAAGCTAATCATGAACTCTTATACCACTCCAAGTGACATCTCTGGTTACATGTACCTTTTCTCTGCCACAACCTAAGTGTGGAATTGGGTTGCAATATTGATTGTACAGACTGATAATGCATATGTATCGATATACAAGATGTGCATGTATTGCCCCTCAGATCCCAAACCAAGCTTCTCATCTACCAGGCTGCTGTCACCCCAACTTGTTTTCTGGGTGTGCAACTTGCATACCCATCAAAAACACCTGAAGCTTTTGAAACGTTACCATTGGCAATGTCTTTGGAAAATCACCCATATTAACTGGAAGGACAGAGGAATGAATGCCAGCAGTCTGGCTCAAGCAAACACCACCAAATCATCACCAGTACCGAAATCATGCTTTTAATTTGCACCAGCTCCATGGGATGAGGCACATCATAAGGATACTCAACAGCCAGCTCCTAAAATTGGTCACAACTCTAAACAAGAGGGCAAAACAAGAGATTCAAGGACCCCTTGAAGGCCAAGACGAATAGAGGCAGCATTAAATCTAAAGAAGGAGAGCCAAGAGTTAGGCAAAGCTAGTTCTCTTATTACTATGGCTGAACGCTGTCAATTAAACAAACAAACAAACATATGAACAGATGGTAACATAGTAGTAGAGAAATATTTAAACAAAAATGGTGTTCTGATTTGCTGAACAGAAAGAGATCGTTATAAAAACTACAGCCAAACACAGCCTGATCAGCCAAGCCCAGTCTGACCATAGGCTGCTTATAGAGGCCAGTTCCCACTTACCCAGAAAAAACAGAAAAGTCAGCCCAGGAAAGGGGAATCAAAGGAGGGGGAAAGTCTAACATAAAAGGGAATTAACATAAGAGGGAATTGAACATCCTATAACAGGCTCTCAGAAATATTCTTCATTTGTTTAGCTGGGAAGGATGTAGTGCCACCAGGTACAAATTCAGTGCTAGTCCTAACAGGAAGATGCCATATTCGTTACTGTTTAATGCTCACCGTTAGAAGAGGATTTTGTCATCGTTATCTTCCTGTTGGGAACCTATGCTTGACGGTAATCAGGACACTGCAGCAACAACAAGAAGCACCGCTTCCTTTTGACACTAGGCATCAGGGCTGACCTCAGTGGAGTTATTTCAGATGCTTTGCAAGATTCCTTTGCCACAACTCTGACGAAGAGAGTTGGCACGCACACTTTGGGGTAAATACACAAAAGAACTGCTTAATGCTGTAGTTTTCAACATTTTTTCATTTGCAGAGCCCTAAAAAAAAATTGAAAAGGAGGTGCAGATCCCTTGGAATTGTAAGTCTGGGTATTCATGTACTTTTGACTGATCATAGTCATCTTTTGCGGACCCCTTAGACAGTTCGCAGAGCCCTTGGAAATCACTAGCTTTAGGGACTAAAATAGCATTTTTAGTTAGGCAAGCAAAGTGTCAGTTCTCAAGGTCTGATCCTGACAGAGCCTGGGCATCTGCATGTTCCCACTGACGTCAGTACCAGAGCTGTGCCGAGTACTGGGCACCTTACACAATCTTGGCCACCCTTTCCCCTATTTTACAAGGATGTTTGAAGATCAATTAAGTCTGTTTCCAGCAACTGTATGTAATGTTACACAAAGCTGCAAAATGCCAACTATGACTAGTAACAAACACAAAGGGGGAGGAGTTGTTTAATACCATCTTTCACCTTCTCTGAATTTAGTAGAAGCGACAGTAGGCAAAATTCAGCTATGGCATTAGAGGACATAAATTGCCAAATCCCATACTGAACTACAGCTCCCAAAACGACGGACTACGCAGTGCTGTCACCCCAAATCCTGAAGTCCTCATCTAAGCCAACATGCCCTTGTTCTCTGTAACAACATCCAGCTGAGTCAGTCCCACATTATTTAGGGTACATGTGGAACGGTCAAAACTCAAGAGCCCCCCAGCAAGAGCAATGTGACAAAAACTTCCACTTGTCAATCAGATTGTGGATTTGCTTATAGACAACTCAGGGTTTTTAGGTCCAAGGCCAAAGACACTGGCATTTTAGCCAGATAAATATGAAAGCAGCATAACCAGCTAGTTAGAATCAATTAAATTTAAACTTCTCACATACAAGTAGTAGCAATAATGTCGAATTGTATAAACAAGTGACAACATGCAAGCCACTTCTAAATGTCTTAACTGAAGGGAAAAAAGTGGAGGTTTCTTGTCATGATATTTCTGCTGCAACCACTGAATCACTACCTAGACCTTTAAGGCAATAGGTCTGATGAGTACTGACTCACAGAGCAGCTTGTAGGTGCTAATAACGTACAGCATCATCTCACCTACTATAAACTGAGTCGTATCACAGAGTATTTTATACCTGCTCTCATAGCCCTCTTAGTCACC
The DNA here is from genome assembly GCA_030014935.1 of Caiman crocodilus. NCBI lineage: Eukaryota > Metazoa > Chordata > Crocodylia > Alligatoridae > Caiman > Caiman crocodilus. The sequence continues at coordinate 17,031,920 of JAGPOW010001327.1, forward strand.
TGTCACACTGGATCGCTGACTCACCTATTGGAATATTCCAAAATGTTCTCCTGCAATCTTTGGAGCCGTTTCAGTTGCAGCTTGCAGAGAAGGAGTATGCCTGAATATGTACATACTAATCCCATTGCTTCCAATATGAGCTTGAAAGATGCATTTATTAAACCCTGTGTTTACATAACACAGACCGAGCTCTGTTTCTTTACAAATATGAGAGTCTGAGCAAATTAGGAAGCAAACAGATTTTCTGACGATACTGAATTTATAAAAAAGTTAAAAATGCTGTATTCTCCTCCCTCTCAATTAAAAGAAACCCCACCAAGACCAAGTACACATACTGTTCAGAACAATACATCTCTAATGCTGCAGCCTTGTATTCACATAAGCAGGGGTACTCATTTTTATGATAAGAATTAGGGCTTAAAAGCACCATTCCCCCAGCTTCAGCTGTAGATTATACAAGGACACTCATCTGGAGAACAGAAGCAGAGACCAGGTAGTCTGGAAGCACGGATAGTTGGAGATAAGCGTTCCTCACTTTGGCTTGTTAAGTCTGCAGAGAGTTGCTGTCAGGGATCCTGGCTTTCCATTAGCCATGGAAAAATGCAGATTTTCTCATTTTAAGGAGGAAAGTCCAGGAAATGGTGGGTTTCCCCTTGCTGGCTGGCAGAGTACCAACTTGCAAGGTGCTGGGGGGAGCAGGAGGAAAGGAGTCAGGCAAGGCCCCCCCTGCCCCAGTGCATGGGTGCATGCATATATAGATATGGCCTCCAGGCAGCCTGCAAAGCAGCTCCTGCAGGTAAGTCTGACATGGAGGTAGGAGCAGAAATTGAGGCCCTCACAGTGAGCGAAGAAGGACGTTGGGCAGGGATGGGGCTGCTGCCCAGCCCAGGTGACACGTGGGACTTCAGGCTGGAACATATGGCGGTAAGACCCAGGCGGCGAGCAGGATGGAGCCGCGGGCGGCTTGTCCGGGGGTGGGGGAAGGTTGACTCCCTGCTGCTGCGTGCACACATCATAGCTGTTAGGGGCTGGAAAGGACTTGACAGATCATCAGGACCAGCACCCCTGCGCATGTGCAAGAAAGATTGCTGGGGCCAGATGAACCCAGCAAGGTGGGTGAAGATCACCAGGAGGGCGATTGTACCACCTCTGGGGGAGCCTTTTCCAAACCCTCAGCACTCCACATAAGCAAACACTTCTTTACAAGCCGAGTCAGATAATCTTCAGGGTTTTAAAGACAGAAGCTGTGGCTTAGTCCACATTGCCAGGCAGGCTACAATCCACCACAGGGAGTAACATAGGGGAACATTCCCTCCCCTACAGGTTTTGAATCTGTTTCCTTCTAAATCTTTGCATGAATCTTCTACTGAACTGTATACACAGGCGTAAATTAAATACTACATGTTGGGGATAGAGTGAAGGGAAGAGAGACAATGTTATTTAACTATTTCTTCATATGGATCAGGGCCTTTAACCCCTAGCATTCCACCGGCTTAGAAGTGTTACAGCTCTACAACACCTACCTACAAAAATCTACATCCAGTTACCTTTTGCTTGGTATTCTGCACCCCAAGCTCACAAACACAACAGTGGTCCCACATAAGAGAACTAAGAGGGTCAATGTGGGCTCGAGAAAGATATGCCGAAGGGGTCAGGATTTGTGTTAACGGACGTTAGAGAGAAAACACACACAACATCCAGATTCTGGTATTCGTGTTCGCCAAGTACCCCCATGAAGAGCAGTTCAATTCCTCAGAGTATAGTAATAGTTCAGGAGTAAAAGGAGGAAGAATTCTGCTGAGCTTCACAGAACTACAACTACTTTACACTGCTACCATAACATACATGTACCTCTTCCTTGTAGCAAATCTATATAAAAATGGAGATCTCCACTCACAGATGCAAAAAACACATTTAAAGTGGAGTTCTAATCTCCTTCTTGACATTATAAGCAAAAAGATACATAAGGCTCTTTGGAATATACCATTTTGATTCCTTCACACCAAGAAGAGCTTTTGAGCTCAGACTTACCATGAATAAATTCTTCTCCGAATACATGGCGTTTTGGAAAGTTCTGTCAGGGCAACCAATGCAACAATGTATTTGGTGCACCTGTCACAGGTACTCAAGTCCCAGTTATGAGCAGATTACTAGGCTTATGCTAGCAAAATTCTCCTATGGAAAATCATGATCAAAGCTCAACCATAAGCAGCTCTAGGATTTCTACAATGCTCAGAAAGAAAGATTAAGGGCTTTCTTCCAAGCCACCATACAAATGGGCAGCATCCCTTACACTAATACATTGTACTTAAAAAGTCACATTAAGAAGTGGGTGTTTTAATAAGAAGCAATGTAAACCTGAAAACACATTCTTTTCATCCGGCCAAACATAGACCAATAAGGACTGATTCATGCAGGAACTTGCCGATTAAAAGTTACGCACTCCTGGAAATAACCACTATTTGCTGTTCATGGAAATTTCAGGTCACATATGTATGAATGTTCTCGCTCGCGCTCTCTCGCTCTGCAGGAAGTCTGCTACTTGTCCAAAATAGGAAGTATTAAAGTTTAGTTTAACAGTGATCTGATGAAAGGTTTAGCTTTAATACAATGCAGAGTTGAGGGAAAATTCGATTTACTTTTCATAAGAGTGTTGGAAAGTTTTAATGTTTTATTGTGAACGTTTGCCTCTAGATCAAGGAAGTTAAATTACAAAGGCTTCCTTCAAACAGCACTATCACCTTTTCAGATTTTTCAGCACGCTTCATTTTTAAAGAATGCCAAGTTCAGTAAAACGCTGCAGTCATTCAAGAGCTAGTCCTAATAACAAAGTCACATATTTAACTGCTGCACTCCAAGTCTGCTTGATGAACTTCCATAATGCCACTTCAAAAAGGATTCTACACATTTGATAACCAGTCGTGATGGAGGTTAATCCACTCAGCTGTATTTCATTTCAGATTGCAGGGGTATGGTACTCCTGGTTGGTTTACAAGTCTCTCCATTTCTCCCAAAAGAGAAACATTCAACCCAAAAAAAAATGTTTATTTTTTAAAATAATTACCCATCAATTTCAATGAAAATTAACCAATTATAGCCTACATTTTTCCAAACAGTTACAACAATTAGAATTAGGCGGGGGAAAGGAAAATCTAGCATGTCATCGGACTTGGGCAGCCCATGGCTACAAAAGAAACTTCAGTTGCTACTGGGAACTGGAAACAAAAGTAGGGCTGACTGCTGGCAGCAGCTACAGAAGGAATTCCAGCACTATGCATCCCTAATTATCCCCCAAACTATTCTAGGCTAAAACAGTCATTCAATTAGATGTCCAAATCTTTTATAAATCACATATTTAAAACTTCAGTTATGAATCTAATGAATCAGCATACACGAGTAAGAGAGTTGTAGTGGCAGATGTTGATGACTATAATTCATAGCACAGATGTCCCCTTAACCTATAGCCAAAGAAAGAAAGGAAAAAAAGTTGTCGTGTCTTCTCCTGCACTCCTCATAAGGCGGCTGCTGTGAAGATAATTCAACTAAAAATAAAAGAAAACTTTTTTTTTTTTTCACTAACCTAGTGAAGAGGATGTTAAAAATTAGGCTCGCCAGAGGATAAAGACCTCCCTGAGGCAAGATTGATAGATGGGTCCAGGGCTGGGATCACAGGGTGAAATCATGGGATGTAACAGCCTGGGGCCTGCACCTGGGGCACAGTCTCAATCTGCTACCCACGTGTCCCTGTGAAGGGCACCAGTTCTGCGGGCAGGAGCAGATAGTAGCTCTGCCCCAGGCCCTGGTCCCATGTGGTCACTCCCCCACAATCCTGCTCCTGACCCCAGCCAGGTGTCCTGCTCTGCTTGTAGATGCTGCTCCCCACAGCCTCATCCCATCAGGACAGCCAAGTGCACCCTGCCCGCACAGGACCTGAGCCACTGTCCACAGAGACCCCAGGATTGCCAGGCGGTGACAGCGCAGAGCCAGGCCCCAGGGCAGAGCTACTTGGGGAGTTTTGGTGAGCTACTGCAGGCCCGTGGCAGGGAGGGAGTTGTAGGAAATCCTGACCTGGCCCGGCTCATATAGCTAACCAAAACTCCTTAAATGGCCTTCCAGCCAAAATAAGTGCCCACTCCAGTCCAGAAGATGAGGCAGAGGCGGTGGCGACAGAGTTATGCTTTATGTAAAAGAGCTGTATGATTGCTCACGTCTCCAGTATGAAACTGAAAATAGGCCTGTTGAAAGTCTTTGGGTTGGTGTCGGAGGGGAGAGGAACAGGGGTGGCAGAAGTTTCCCGACCAGAGGCATGGTTCTCATGGGGGACTTCAAAATCACACTAACATCTGCTGGGAAAGAAAAAAAAAAAACAGCAGTGCCCACGCTAAAAACAAAAAGGTAGCTTACAAGAAGCGGGAAAAAAGTGGACAAATGACTAGGGAGAAGTATAAGAATATTGCTTAGGTACACAGGGATGAAATCAAGAAAGCCAAAGTGCAACTGAAGTTGCAGCTAGGAAGGGACATGAAGGGTAACAACAAGAAGGGAAACGTGCTACAAGTATGTCAGCAGCAAGAGGAAGATCAGGAAAAGTGTGGGCAACTTACTGAATGGAGGAGGCAACCTGGTGACAGGTGCTGCAGAAGAGGCTGAAATGCTCAATGCCTTTCTCACCTCAGTCTTCATAGGCAAGGTCAGCTCCCAGGCTACTGCACCTGGCAGCACAGTCTACCTTCTCCCCAAACAGCCCTCAGTAACAAAAGAGCAGATTAGGATCTATTCAGAAAAGCTGGATACGTACAAGTTCATGGGACTCGATGGGATGCACCAGAGGGTGCTGAGGGAGTTGGCCAACGTGAGTGCAGAGCTGCTGCCCATCATCTTTGAAAACTAGTGGTGGTCAGGAGAGATCCTGGACAACTGGGAAAGGGTAAATATAGCACCCATCTTTAAGAAATGGAAGGAGAAGCATCCAGTGAACTACAGATCAGTCAACTTCACCTCAGTCCCGGGGGGGGGGGGGAAATCATGGAGTAGATCCTCAAGGAATCCATTTCTAAGGACTTGGAGAAGGGACTTAGGAACAGTCAGCAGGGATTCACCAAGGGCAAGTCATACCTGACCAACCCAATTGCTTTCTATGATAAGATGGCTGGCTCCGTGGCTGTGGAAGAGCAGCAGATGTGATATGCCTTGACTTCAGCAAGGCTTTTGATATAGACTCCCATAACATTTCTTGCAAGCAAGCTTAGGAGGTACAGGTTGGTTGGATGAATGGACTGCAAGGTGGACAGAAAATTGTCTGCATCGCTGATTACTACCCTTCTGAGCCCAATGTCACAATGTCTAGTTGGCAGCAGCTGGTATTAAGTTGAGTGCCCCAGAAGTTGGTCCCAAGACCAGTTTTATTCAATATCTTCATCAACAACCTAGATAGGATGGACTACATGCTCAATAAGTTGGCAGATGACAAAGTGGGGGAGCAGCAGATTTGCTTCAGGATTCAGAGAACCCTTGACATATTGGAGGACTGACCCAAGAGAAATCTCAGAAGTTTCAGTAACGACAAGTACGAAGTCCTGCACTTCATAAGGAATACTCCCATGCTGTTACAGGCTGGGGACTAACTGGCTAAGCAGCAGCTCTGCAGACAAGGACCTGGGGGTTACAGTGGACAGCAAGCTGAACATGAGCCAGCAGTGTGTCCTTGTTCCAAGAAAGCTAACAGCATACTGGGCTGCATTAGTAGAAGCATTGCAGTAGACTGAGGGAAGTGATTATTTCCCTCTACCCAGCACTGGTGAGGTCACATCTGCAGTACTGTGTTCAGTTCTGGGCCCCTCTGCTACAGAAAAGATGCGGCCAAATAAGAGAGAGTCCAGCAGAGGCTAATGAACATGAAAATTAGGGGGCCAGGGCACATGACTTCTGAGGAGAGGCTGAGGGAACTGGGCTTATTTGGTCTGGAGAAAAGACTGAGAAGAGATTAAACTACCTGAAGGGAGGTTCAAAAGAGGATGGAGCTAGACTGGTCTCAGCAGTGACAAATGACAGAACAAGGAGGAATGATCTCAAGTTGCAGCAAGGGAAGTTTTGGTTGGTTATTAGGAAAAACTCTCTCACTAGGAGGGTAGCAAACCACAGGAACAGTGTAGCCAGAGTGTCTGTGGTATCTCCATTCTTGGAGGTTAAAGACCCAGTTAGACAAAGCCTTGGCTGGTCTTGTTTTGAGCAGGAGACTGGACTAGATGACCTCCTGAGGTCCCTTCTAACCCTAATTTTCTATGATTATACAAACTTTTTTTCCCCAAAAGACCTGCATCTGCTGAAGGGTACTGCTCAAATGCAGCGGAGAGAAAAATGCAATATAAATGCCTAAGCAGGTATGCTTCAACAGGTAAGCAGATAATTTTGTCAACTTAAATTATGGCCCACTATCACTTGCATAACAGGCAATTAAAGTAAACCGATAAACACTCCAAGAATGCAATGACTATAATGTTGAAGGTGTGCTGATAATTACAAGTCTGCCAATAAGTTTTTATTCTAATATTTACTTACTGAGTAATGCTTTGCTTATTTTCAATGAGAGGGGAAATGTGGTGTGCATAAGAATAACTGCTTTGCAATGGGTCCACATTTATGCCACACACAAGTGGTAACAGAAATTCACAAAGAATATTTAGTCAAGTGGTCAAAAACAAACATTCAAGAGGGAGAACCTGGTGAGAGCAGAAATGACCTCTCCACCTGGAGAAAGCCATCAGTATAGCATTTGCACTAAAGGTTTTCAAAGATTCTTTATGAAGGCAAGGCTTTCTTTTACTTTATCTTTTATTAGACCAACTGTATATTTGGAAGAACTGTTGGACAAGCTCTTGGCACCAGATCTCTTGCAGACCCGAGTATGGGCAAGGAGACACAGGCCAAGCTAAATATTGAAAAAAAACCCCCAAACCTCCATGCAAATACAAACGGTCTGCTTGGACAGAGAGAGGACGGCTAAAGAGGGTAAAGAGGGATAAAACAGGAGCACTTCTGAAACAAAAGAATAGGTAATCTAGTTAAGGGTAGAGCAGACAATAACCTGAGCATTAGTTCGGAATATTCACACTTTTCTGGCCCTTTTCTGCACCCTTCTCTTCCTCCTCCATGGGAGGGTGGAGCGCAGCATCCTTCATGTCATTCCAGAGCACTCCAGAAGACAGGCACTTCCGTTTCATAGGCAAAGAGAACAAGGGGTTAGGAAAAAAAAGCATCTTTGGTAGGGAACAAATGACTCTGTTATAGAGATAATCCGATTAAAAGATGAAACAGGGAAAACTGGATCAAACTGAACGCATTTCCAAAACTCCTTCAAATCAAAGCCCTGCAAGAAGCAGCTCAAGTACTGTGTCCAATGAAATAATGGGTTCTTTGAAGGCAAATTTACAAAAAAAAAGTTATGGTAGTGACAGGGGACGTTAAGAATCTGCTCTCTCATCCAAAGTGATGTATAATGACAGATTTTCAAAACAACAGGATTCGAATTAGCCTGGAGTCTTGTCTGAGCCGATTTGCCAACCCCAGACCATCGAGAGAACATTGCAAGGCAAAATGAGAAATACGCCCAAAGAGAGGGGGTTGAATTTGAAACTGAGATTGTTATATTGCTAACCAATAAAGTAAAAAACCTAAGCAAGCCAACTACCTAAAATTATTTGGTGTAGGTATTTTCATCCTATCATCACCATCAGTGCAAAGAAATGAAAACAAGTGCAACACTAGAATTTCAGCGCTTCGTATGAAGATATATACTCTGATCTATACATATTCAATCCCCTATATACTATGTTATCCAAATTAAACTAGAGATGAGAGAGAGAGAGATTAGAAATCTATTATTGTAATGGAGCTGAAAATAATAATAAATAATAATAATAATAATAATAATCTAATTAAAATTTTACGCATGTCTGAGTGACATGGAAACAACACTGCAACCATTATATAACAACAACACAATCACAGTTCAGTAGCCTTACACTCGCATAACTATAAAACAACTGCAATGCATCAATAACATAGTCATTAACCATACTAACTATATGTAGACCAGACAGGTTTGCTTTATGGTTATTGATTGATTTTTAATGCTAATCTTAACTGTAACCAGTTATCAATGCTATGCTTTTTGAATATTCAAAACATTTTATTTTAACACCCCCCCCCCAAGAAAACAAACAAACAAAAAAACACACCCACCCACAACAGAGAGCAACTTCTGTGAGCCTTCCCAAACCTTGGAGCAGAAAGATATTGTGAATATAAAGGAGATCTGGATCAAATTCCTGGGTTTTTCTTAGATTCCAGAGGAAATTTCAAATGAATCAATGGAGGTTTCCTCTACATGTTATAAGCATTGTGCAAATCAACCCTAAGACTAGCTACACTTCTTGGCAGTTGCAGGGGCTCTTGGTCCCAGCTGCACATGGCCCTGTGGCTGGAAGCCCCCTTAGCCAAGACGGCTCCCGGCTGTGGGAGCCTGCTTCTTCCTAGTGCAGGGGGAGTACAGGATCAGGTGTGACTGAGTATGCCTGGCAGGTGATGGTTGTGTGGTTCGCACATCAGATCCAAATCACACCTTTACCTACGTGTAGAGGAGGCCTTAAGGGCAGATTTATAGAGGCATTTAGGTGCTCAACTCCCATTAACTTCCTGGTCCCTCTATATGTAACATGGGCATAATAATACTTATTGATTTCTCATTTCAGGGATTCTGAAAAAGCTTAACTCATTCAAGTTTATAAAGAGCTTTGAAATTGCCACATGGAAGTTGCTACCAAAATGCAAAGTATTATTACTGTTAACAAAGCACTACAACTACACAGAACAGTCTCATTTAGTGACATAAGAGACAGAACCTTTTCTTCAGCGGCTCACAATAAAAGTTTTAAACAGAGACGAGAGGAGAGCAATGAAAGATCCTATACATGCTTGCTGTATCTCACTGCAGGAGGCCAAAAATGTTCACAATTACTTCGCCCAGGCCATCCTAATCAGTCCTTAAAATTACTGCACATTGGCTGGAAAAGACTGTTAATGCAAAAGAGCTTTTCGACAAGCCAGTCTACCAGGGACGGCAAAAGTCAGAAATGCCAACGAAGGAAAGAGGGAGCAATCTCACGTTAAAAGCAACACAAAATTAAATACAGAAGAACAAAAACAATAGGTTCAAGTGGGAAAACCAGGGAAATAAGAGAAGCACAGAAAGGAAGATCTGAGAGAAATCTAGATGGGGAGGGGGGGGGAAAAAGAGTAACTGAAAACTTTGATACTAAGAGTCTTTCACCTGCGCAACTTCCAATGAAGTAAAATGAGACACACCTGACTTCAATGGAAGACTTGCAAGATTGGGTCCTGACACTGTCAGCTGTTTGATGGCCTGTGTTCAATGACTAGTGGCCTCAGTCTGACTCCGAGTGCGCAAGTATCTAAATCATTATAGCAATCAGTAGAGCTGGTACTGCAATTTTAGCAGACTGACCCTGCATATAACCCATGGGGACTTGGCTTAGCTGCACTCAGCAGAGATTTAAGTCGGATGAGGTCAAAGGTAGATTTATGTTACCTTTATCCCTTCAGATCTGGGAAGGAGAAGAATTTTAGCCCTAGGCAGAAAGTACAGTTTAAGAAAGCCTTTTGGCAAGGGACGATTTACAGAACAACAGCCTTCAGCCACGTTCAATCTAACACAGCAGTTGGGTTTGGAAAAAATGGAGCAAGGGGTATTGTCTCTGCCAGCCCTATTTCATGTCACGTGGGGGAAATCACCACTTAGACACCTAAACTGCCATTAGGAACCGTAACATGGCAGCCACAATGTGGGCTAGAATATAGACTCTTGGCCCATCTGAATTTAATGGCTATGCCCTCAATTAGTCTTTTGCTCCTAGAAGTAACTCTCACAGAGTCAGGTCTTAAACATCTGTACTGCTGGTGCTATTCTGTTCCCCAGCAGAGAGCTCAGGGTGGCTGTCACACAGGCAATGTTCACTTGAACTGTCAAGTAACGTGAAAGAAACCAAGTAGAGGGCTGGACGAGACTGGACCAAGTTATTACAAACTTAGTAAACTAAGTGGAAGGAACCGGCAAGTCTTGAAATAGAAATATAGAGGTTAATGATTCTCCATTTAAGGTTAATTATGAAAAGGAATTTCGAAACAGTCAAAATGCTGTGTGATGAAGAAAGAGTAGATTTCATTGATGTTAATACAGGGACATGTTCGGCATCTCCTGCCGAGCACTTCCTTCTGCTAAAGAAATAGATAAACAGTATCACAAGCTTTTGTTTTGGCGCGCAGGGAGATATTTTCAGCATGGTATGCAGAAAATTAGGTGCTCATGAAAAATAATGGGAGTTGTGTTTCCAAGGCCCAATGCAGAAGATCTGCCGCATATCACTGAAGATGGTTTTAAAACTACAGCGCAGTGGTGCACAACCTAACAGAAACCTGAATTCAGCTGTACTGCACACTAGCTAACCTCTTCAGAAATTATGTCTTTTTACTTAATATGCATCTCAGTGATGCTATTGCTTTAGTACTTGGAGAACAAATATTGATTTTTCATTTAACCTTTAAAATACTTCTGTTTATATAGAAAAATAGAATGGGCTACAAGTTCAAAAACTTATGCAGTCAAGTCTGTTACTCACAGTACTCCCTTGGAAAAAGGTTTTAAAATCTCAGTCAATCACCTTATCATTAAGAAGGAGGTTTTCAATTCTGACATGCAACTTGAAGAAAAAGATGAAATTACAGTTCAGCAACCAAATTCCCAGAGTGTCAGGTTTTAATATTCAGAACCACTCACTGCCAAGATCCCTTCACTCATTCTATACAATACCTGGAAACTTTGGCTACAGAAACAGTTCTCTCAGACTTTAATTGATATTCTTTTTAACCAAGTGACAGCAAAGGAGGTATAAATTGCCTTGGATTCATTTTTCAATGAATGAAACAAGGATAAAGCTTCATCAGGAGCCTGAATGGACAGAGTGGGATGGCAAATAATATTTGTTAAAATGCACTCAGATGTCACCTCTAAGAGAAAATACTTCCTAACAAGTGGTATCCATCCTTGCATTTAATCATTAAAAGACACCTCTTTCAAACTCAGTGGCTCATTAGTGGTAAGACTACATTTTAGTGTAAACTCAATTTTAGAGTAAATGGTGGTGCAACTGCCCTATAGTCATTTTGGAAAGCAGCAAATTTAAAACTGATGAAGAGAAACAGCAGGGATGTTAGTACTAGTCTATGTAACTGTTAATGTAAAAGGCCATCACAGCAAAGTGGTACAAATCTAAAAGAGGTCGTATTCATTTGTGACAGTAGGGATGGATCTCTCTCTC
>JAGPOW010001327.1:17043412-17071399 GCA_030014935.1 Caiman crocodilus
TCTCTCTCTCACCCCAAAAATTCTTACCTTATGCCAGCTAATAGTTTGGTAAAGCAGGACTTTGGGTTATGGTCAAGTTATTCCTTAATGCCCTTCTGGAAAAAATGTTCCTTGCTCCTTCCCTCTCCTGCCACTCAGTAAGTAATCATGACACTGATCTGAATGAATTGGTCCAGAAAGACAAGAAGTTTGTTCCCATGTCAGAGGTCGAATTGGCCTATGTTACAAATAATACAGCATATTAATGTATCTATCCAAATAAGGCATGGTGGGGAGGAGCTCACTACCAAAGCTTCAGGACTATTTAGAGCTAAAGACTTTTCTAAGGAAACGCAACACTTAAAGTATCAACGTGATCTAGGCTCGGAAGTCACTGTATGGCATCCACTTTTGTTGTTGTTAGTTGTGTAAAGTACTGCAGGAGAAAGAGAAAAACTAAAGATGCAAATGAAACAAAAAGTTCACAGGCGAAAGATTTATTTTTATGAACTTCTTGCCAAAAGAAAAATATTTAACGTGAGACTTAACTGGCAAAGCGATATCTAACAAAAAGCCAACAGTAGCTATAGTAGGCATGCCTACACGTTCATTAATGTGCCTTAGATACCGCACATTTAGTTTAATACTTCCTTAATAAAGTACTAACTAAATACGCAGTACCTAGAGTTACTGCACAGTAGTGCCGGCACCCAACTATTTAGAGATGCTTACTGTGCATTAGCCTAATAACAGTGTACAGTAGGCTATGAGTACGGTATTTGCTGTGACAAGTTACTGCAGTGTTAAGCTAATGCGCTTACATCTTGTGTAGATGCAACAAGTGAAAAGCTCAGCCAGTTAAAATACATACACACTATACACAATAAATAAATAAATAAATATATATATTTCAAAACTTTGTTGAGTTGCAGCTGAATTCACTTCAGGTTCTCTGGTGTCTTACTGCAAGGCACAAGTTTATAAAACTACAAAGCTACGAGTAAGCTTGTAAATTAAATAATTTCAAGTTCCTCCATTTCATTTTTAAATGCAGCTAAGGACTTGGACAATGAAAATGTAGAACAGGAGCAATCTAAACCACACAAATGCAAGATAATATTGAATACTGATTTAAAAAAAAAAAAAAAAAAAAAGAGGTTCTGAATTTAAATTTACTCTTACGTTTGAGAGAAATAAAGTACGTTCACAGAATGAATCCGACATTGTCCCATCCAATATAAAGCTAAATTTTGTGCTTGTGTATTCTGGAAATGCAGCAGGGTAAACACCAGCCTGCACTACGCATCAGTGATACATCTTACGGTCTGAAATCATGAGAACCCTAGTTGTGTTCTGTTGGAAAAAAAAAAAAATCTTGCTGATCAGAACAGCATTTTTGTAGGGGATTGGGACCAGGTGACCCTCAAAGTCCCTTCCAACCATGGTTCTAGCTGTGCACCAAGAAAGAAAGAAAGCAAGCTACCAGCAGAAGACATCCTCATGGCCACAGCAGATCAGAGACAAGTAGCTAAATCCCTTTTATGAGGAAGGAATAAGGTTATATAAAAAAAAAAAAAAAAATGCAAAACGTAGGGGAGGAAAAGGGAGGGTATATTCCTAGCACACCTACCACCCCAGTAAGGATTTCTACCTCCCATATTTTTGTAGGAATAGAGATTTCATGCAGTGCAGGGAAAAGCACCAATAAAATTGAAAATGATTACTCTTTTAAAAAGGCCTCTTTTTATTAGGTATTATTTAAACAGTGAGCTCTTCTTTAAATCACTTCGGTAGATACAGTTCTGTTTTCCCTTCAGTAATGAACCATGCATTTTTACTCAAATGTAGCAGGATGTTCAGTTCCCAGGATAATGATTAGAAGAAGATCTCCTGTTTTAATCTGCAGACAAAGCAGATACAGTACTTATGGTTTCAGTTCCCTGGGACAAAGATCTTAATGAAGGCCAAGACTTCATGGAAATAACCTTTTAAAAGTTTGCACACTGTAAGAGCCTATCCTAGACCAATTTTGATTTGTATTTCCTAAGGTCACAAGTTTCTTGATGGAGCTTACAATCCTATTCTGAACTATTAATGATCTTAAATTCCTCAGTTCTTCTGTGCCAGAATACTGAACATTTCACCTGCAAGTTCGCCAGCCAAAGTTTCTCTTAACAAGTACCATATCTTTCAAAAAAGACATGTGTCTATATTGCCATCAATACTGGGTGCATTTTTGATGTGCATTTCTAACCTGTTGCTTTGCTTGATGATTACCTCTCCCAGGGCATGGCAACACAAACTGCACATGTACCCATCTGCTGCACAGTTAATTAGCAGCATGGAGGGGTTTTTTTGATACCAGGCTGTCCCAATGTCAAAAACACCCACCGCTGCTGAAAAGAGCAGCGCGTCGCACACAACAGCAGCAGCGTGTACTGCCAGAAATGGAGCTTGGCCAGTCAGAGCCACAATTTCAATGCCAGCCAGGCTCCAAGTGGATGGCTTCATGCCACTGCTGCCCTGGGAGGCCCCCAGGTAAGGCTGCTGCAGCCTCCCATACCCTATTTGGGTCACTTTGCCATGCAGAGTGCACGTGCAAGGGTTTGCCTGGGGACAAATGTGTACTGCTGCTATTAGTTCTGATGGAAATGTGCACTCATTGGGACGCACCCCCAGTGTCCAGATAATACTTTCCCTCAATTCCAGTTAAGGCCGCAGCTTGAGAATTCATGTCTTGCCATAGCTTGTAGGGTGGGGAACATCCACACTTATCTCAACTACCCTCAGCTGCACTAAAATCTTGTGAAAAAAGATTGTTCTTCCATCTCCTGGAACAGATGGGTTGCTGGACAATAGTACCCATGTAAATCTATCGTCTTTATGATTCCCTATAATAAGCTGAATTACTTGTTTATCAACTTCCCACACTTGCCCACCCATCCACTTTACCTAGGAATACACTCACTTTGGGACAAACCCACACTTCTGAGCATGACTCCAGACCCAAAGGTGGTATTGTAATGGGCCGTTCTTATTCAAACTTGTTTTTAAAAACACACACACCCCTCTAAACTGGTTTGGAAGCAACAGTATTAAAAAATAAAATCTAAATCAAATAAACAATTCACCATACACTGAATTCTCCTTAAGAAGTGCAGGATAAGGTTGAATGGTTTCGAAGTCAGATACCTCAAAGCTAGTTAAAGTTCCAGTAGGAGCTGGGACTCTGCTCTATCAAAAGAAATACTTGCATGGAGAGATTTACCAGGCAAACTGAAGACTGTCTGGATCATGGAAGAGATCAATTTATTAGCTTATATTAATAGATACAATTTTACTGTCACTGCAAGCCACATCTCCCCCTTTTGAGACGGCAAAAAGATTCTTCCACAGCTTTTTGGATGATTTTCCGAATATGAAATAATCACCAGTTACATTGCACAATTATGAGAGATTTTCTAGAGCTTTTACATTAGTGCCACATAACTCCTCTTTCCCTACAAATTTGTTTCAGAACCAGTTCGTTGCAAAATACTAAGTGGGGAATTAATGGTATCTTCTGCAACGGCATGAGAATGCAACATCCAAGACAATGAAACTCTAAAACAGACACCCTAAAAGGCAAGTACAACCTCATATAGTCACACAGGTGATCTCTGGGAGAAATGCAATTCAATGTCAGGTTAAAAAAAAAAAAAAAAAAGTGATCAATTGTACGGTTGCAGCTCACCCCGGTGCTATGACACTTCCACGAGCTCTCACAAACAGGCATTCTACAGCCAGTTAATTATAGAAGATCAGTCCTTGATCCCAAGCAAGCTTAGAGCCGGTGGAAGAGCATGTTCATGTCACTTCAGATACGTGAACCAGTGGGTCAATGTTTGATTATGTCAATCACAGGAAATTTGGCATAGTTTAATCTGCCAACAGCACTTTCCCTACTAGGTAAAGTCAGGAAACGCTGCCACCCATTTAAAACGGTGCTGCAAAAACAGCCTTCCCTTCCTCCTGCCCCAACCTTGTCCCTCTAGGCACCTCTGCACTTAGCAAAGTGAAAGTGATGTCAGCCTTGGCCCATCTCATAGCTGGTTTCCTTCTCTTTATCCCCCATGCTGTAATCACGTCTCACTTGAAATTCCCACACCAGCGTGTGTCACACTGAACTTTTTCTATGCTCCCTCTCCCACCTTGTACATCAAGGACCACACAGTATGCAGGCCTAGCCAACAGCAATGCACAGCTCACAAATTGACCTCTCCAGGAAGGCGTCAGCATTGCAAGGCCTTCCATCTCAGGCAAACAAACACCGAGGCCTGCGATAAGTAGCTATCTGAAAAACATAACTCCTTACTACTCCCACGCTGCCATGGCAGAGCAATGCACAGGAGGCACAATGCCTCAGCCCCACCTGCTGCTTGCTCCTTTCTGTCCTCTTTGGGGTGAGGGGGGAGTACCCACCTCCAAGGCAAAAGGAACTGAACATCTCATTTGATACCTAGGTCATGCTTTGTAACTATATAGATTTGAGTACTGTTCCCTATAGTCACAGAGAAACAAGCCCCAATGCTACCCTAACTATGCCCTGATGTGCAAAGCCGTTGGGGATTTAATCTTTATTTGTGAACATAAGCCAGAACCTTAATATTCTTTATAGGGGTATTTTAACTGACATGATGCTTATGCCTGCAGAATGTTTTGATGCATTTACATCATGTTTGTGATTTAATCTACAGCTTCATGCTTATCCCTTAGGTGTGCGGTATATTCCACTGTTAAAGAGGCAAAGCAAAAACAAAACAGCTGAATACACACTATTTAAGCAATCTATTAAAAAAAATATGTCAGAGGCATATTTTATTATTTCTAAATTGGGCCATTGATCAGCAAGATGAGGAGCAAAGAAAGAGAACTGCTCCCCTAAAACATGCGACTCGCTTATTTATGTTGCATCTTCAATCAATAAGATAAAAATATTACTAAAAATACAAAGATTCATGGTTTTGATGCATGGCTGCCTCTCGCATTCTGATGTGAGCCCACCTTCCACTTGCAATAGAACTGGTTTATAGGATTATCATCTTGTCATTATTATATATTAATGCTCCATTGCTTATGCATAAATGGCTGCTATATGATCTGGAATGAAAAGATGCAAATAGTTAAGCAGTAACAAACGAGATGTAGGGCATTCACAAAAGACTGGAAGCACAGCAGCTCTTTCAAGTTGGCCTGAAATCTGGGTCCCTGGATAGTAGCTTCTCTCCAGTAACTGTTTTGCACCCAAAATGGTTTTTGCTGTCGTCAGCCGAGTCTACGGATGCATAGTTTTCTATAACAGCGGTGCTTGTGAAGGAACAGCTTTGAGGGTGGATGTTAGACCAAGTATGTGGTAGGTCGTAGGGAACAAGTTTCTCTTTTTATACACACAGGCAGTCCTCGGACTTACGACACACTTGGTTCCTGAAAATGGCGTCTTAAGTCGAAACACTGCAACTTGAAACTGATATTCCCATAGGAAACAACATTATAGAAAGGAGGGATGGTTCCTGAACCAAGACCTGATAACCTGTTTTCACCAAAAATAACCCAGAATTTTGTACTCAGTCAATTATAGATTAAAATTATAGCTACACTGATATCTTTATATTGTAAATAGCAATCACATGGATTTGAAAGAACTTCTTTGAGGCAACTTTGCTGGACTTTTTGAAGAAGGGCTCTTGGTTGGACTTTCTGCAGGGTTCTTGGCTGGAGTCTTCTCAGGAGGCTTGGCTGCAAGTTTTTCTGGAGACTTGGCTGCTTTCTTAAAGGAAAAAAAAAAAAGGTGTCCGAGGGAGTTTGGACAGCTGTTCTCCAGGGAGACGGGTGACACAGCGACTTGTTCACTGGCACAGCGTCACATCCGATCAAGCGTTAAGTTGAAACAGACATCAGAAAGTTGAAACAGTGTCAATTTAGAAACCGTGTCAGTGTGAAACATTGTAATTCGAAATGTTGTAAATCAAGGACTGCCTGTACACTCACTCACTCTCTCTATTTGACCTCCAGGGCACATATTTATGGCATGGGCAAGTAGCTTATATCCATTCTGGGACTGACAAAGCAGTTCTTACTGGTACACAGAATACGAGAATAAAAAAAATTCCTCCCTGACCCCAAAACTGGCGAATCCGTATGACCGGCACATAAGGCTTACCCTCCTTGCATGCCGAAAAGTGCCTCATAAAGAATGCTGCCAATGCCTCCTCTCCCCACCCACTTGGCTTGGGGCCATTCTGTACCTCCCCTCAATCAAGGGAATATTTGCATTTTTGTTATTCGTGCAAATAAATGCAAGTAAAGTGGCAAATAATGGGAAAACTCAATTCTTTTTAGCTATTAAACCACTTTAAAAATTACAACAAACACGGATAAATTACAGTGAAAAAAAAAATCTAACATTCTTACCCTCTGAATGGTATTTTCCCTGGCATTTTAATTAACCTTGTGTTAGTGATTAATTAATACCTCAATTTCTACCAGCTCTACTTTTTGGCAACCTTTTTGCTAAAATAGGTCAAAAATGCAACAAGAGCACAGTAAGATATTACCAAGGACATTGGTAGAGAATGGCATTATTGTGTGAAGAATTAAGTAAGGATAAGACCCACAGGCTGCTCCAAAAAGCAGGCAAACTTCTAAATCACTTCTTTTGGCAAAACTGTACTGAGATTATGGCACTGATATTAGTATTATAGTATTGCTAATGGTGTCCATAATTTATGCAAGATGATGTACCATATATAAATCATTTATGATGTACAGAACCTCTACTCTATGTCCTTGATGAGATCCATCTTAATTGACCAGTACAAATTCCCATAATTTGAAATGGCATTTATGACGTAAGTCCTGACCAGGTTGTCATGCTCTGGTATGCCAAATTTGAAATGAGACAAAAGCTTTCAGGAATATACCCCAAGGTGGGATGGGGGACTTAAGACTAGTTTTTGTTGAAAAAAACAAAACCAACAATCGCCTGCTCTTGTATGTATACACATTAGAAGGAGGCTGAAGAAATAAGCTTCGTATCCATTAGAGTATTTTTGTAACTCAGCTAGTAAAAACCCTTCAAAATGACTTGAACTTTAGTTAGGCCATAGAGTGATACAGAGATGACCAAGACGTACAAACCTATGAAATAAGCTCCCACCACCACCACTCCATAGAGCATATAACATGTGATCCTCAGGAAAGGGCAGCTTCATTCAACTTGACAAAAGAACCTAGATACAAAAAGCCTCTTCTTTTACTTGAGTGAACTACAGCAAAAAACCCATTTTTCCTGGTACCACGTGGTAGGTCTCAGACCTTAATGCACTCTGGATGGTCTGCTATTTATTCTGTTTTGGGGCCTGCTCCACATTTACATCTCCTCTCTACCCAAGTGGACAGCCCAGTGCTGAAAGGCAGCCAGGAAGAACCTAGTAGCTGTGCACACCTCCACCTTCTTCACCACAGTTATCAGACAATATGCAGGAAAAACTGCTTGAAATAGCATCACAAAAACCAAGAACAACTCGCAAGGCAACAACAACTGAATCTCTACCTAGGCACATAATGAACTTTGCTTAGTATGCCTGGGCCAAGAGCCACTTAAAAGCTACCTGGCTACTTTGACCACTAGCTCCATCTTCACTTGAGTTTAACAGGCTTCAGATCATGTACCCCCATAAGTTGAGGGGAGGGAGGGGTTGGTTGTGCGTTTTTTTGTTTTTTAAAAGGGTACATCTAGACAGCTAAATGAAGAAGATGACATATTAGGTCAGACAGGCATACCCGTGCTAGCACTAGTTACACAAACAGAGAGGGAGTCAGATTTAGCATAGACTAACCATTTCAAAAACCTTCCTGGCATGCTAGGTACACAGCTTAGTTATTAGCCCAGACTTGTCAGAGCCACAGTATTCTCATGGCTATTTCTATTAAGGCGAGTTAGGTTAGAAGAAATCCAAGTATCCTGTGTATAGGCTGCAACCACATTCTCTTTTTCTATACAAAGCAACATCAGTTTTAATCACAGACTTTAAAGAGCCAACCAGGATTTCACTGCAGGATTACATTTAAGCAGAGCAATGCTCCTGTTATCTTGGAATATACTGCATAATTTCAACACAAAAAACACACTTTAGGAAAATACATAATAAAATTCTAAAAAACAAAAGAAGAGAGACCTTCAAGAGTTGTTTCTAGGCTCTATCACTTTCCTGGAGAGCTGAACATTTCTACTTGCCAGACACGCCAAAATTGCCAGCCTTCTTTCTGTCGATGACTGGCTACAACAGTCTCTGGTCAGTAACAGCAATAGCCCAGCTTCACTTCCCTGTTTTAATAGGTGGTATTTTTAGTATTACATTTCAATTAAAAAAAAAAAAACAAAAACAAAAAAAAACCCAAACAAACCAAACTAACCTTATTTCTGTAAAAAGCAGAGAATGCTACTGCCCACTGAAAACCAGATGATTTGAAAAAAAGATTTTAGTCCAAGTTCTGATTCTACCTCCGTCAATGACCGATTTGGGGGAAGTTACTTAACAGTGCATCTTTTTTCAATCTAGAAATGGAGACATTTATGTACAACACATTTAAACTATAAAAAAAAATATTTTTATTTTATATTTATTTTGTATTTTATTTTTATATTATTTATGGCAATTTGTAGAAATGTCTCAGTGCTAACATTGTGCTTTGTTAGACTGCATTTGGACTCAATTCTACTTAAGTCTAAATGGCCCAAAGCTCACCAACTCCAAAGGAAACAAGGCTAGTCCCTTTAAACTGTACTTTCTCCAAATTCTGTCTACTTCCATAAAACAGTTACTTTACTTTGACAAGTTGTCCAGTGTCTCGGCTATACACATTATAGCTCAAAGAAATTATCAAATGTTAGCCCCATACACACATCATCCCTCATTAACACTTTATAGTATCATAGTCCAAACTAAGTAAATGGTGCAACATAAACTATAACGATCAATGGTTTTACAGCAATAATGACCAAAGTAAATTAAAAGATGTTACCTGATCCACACGTCTACAAAAGGAGTACCCTGGGACGTGATGGCCTTCATCTCTCTTCAAAAGGTAAGAGTCTGTTCCCTTACAGGTTGGCTGATCTCCTACACAGGGCTTTAAACTAGGTTCATTGGGGGACAGGGATGCAGACAACAGTGAGAGCCTACAATCAATGAACCATAAGCCATACACAAAAAAAGTCCACATAAGTACTAAAGGGGCCCAATGGACATCAGGATGGGGGGCAGGAAGGGCACCCATAAGGGGGCTAATATGTCTCTACATTAATGCTAGGAGCATGGGGAAGAAGCAGGAGGAACTTGCACTCCTGCTTGCAAACAAAAACTTCTATTTAGTTGGGCTAGTTGAAACCTGGTGGGACCCTACCCATGCTTGGGCAGTCAGCATTGAGGGCTATAGGCTGTACAGACAAGAGAGAGTAGGGAGAACCAACCATTCACATATGTTCTTAACCTGCATTCAGGACTTTTACCCAACACAGGAGGTATACAGTCCCACCAGGGGTAATGCCTTACTGGATGCGGTCCTGGCTACAGGGAATGATTTATTTGGTGGAGGGGGATCTTCTGGACACAAGGTAACCTATGGGACAGTGACCATCACTTGATTGAGTTCACTATCCAGCACAGGGTGGGAAAGATAACCAGTAGGAAAGAAGGCCTAGGCTTCAAGAAAGACTAACTTCAGTGTGCTCAGGAGATTAGTTAGCGAGGCACTGAAGAAGAGGAGAATTGATGAAATAGGAGTCCAGGAAGGGTGGCTGTTCTTAAAGGGGTCAATCCTATGAGCGCAGAAAGAGACACCTTTGCCCAAGAAAGGGGGCAAAGGGGCCAAGAAACCTTCTTGGCTGAACAGGGAAGTCCAGCAAAACCTAAGGGCAAAAAGAAAGAGGCATATAGGCTGTGGAAGCAGAAGGCAGATGCCAAGGCAGAGTAAACCTACTTGGCCTGCACCTGCAGGGAAGCAGCAGTCAGAAAGACCAGAGCAGAAATGGAATTTAGGCTGGCAACAAAAATTAAAGACAACAAAAAGTCCTTCTTCAGGTATATAGGGAGCAAAGAGGCAGCGCAGGGTAGTATAGGCCCTCTACAAGACAAACTAGGGGAACTAGATAGCAGGGACAAAGCAGAGCTCTTCAAGTAGTTTTTTGCTTCTGTATTCTTGAACTTTGATCAGGACACATTTCCCAATTGAATCACAGACAGGCATAAAGGGGTAACCAGTCCACCAACTGTTAGCACCGACTCAGTGGAGAGACAGTTGGAGCAGATCCTGCCTTACTAACCTCGTTTCTTTTTATTACCAGGTCACAAAATACTTACATGCAGGAATCGAGATGGATGTCATCTACCTTGGATTTTAAGAAGGCCTTTGATACTGTATCTCATTATATTCTCATAGATAAACTGACAGACTGATGTAGATGATATCACAGTCATGTGGGTGGCAAACTGGCTTCAGGGGTCACACCCAGAGAGTGGTGGTGGATGGGTTGGTATTGACCTGGAAAGATGTGGGCAGTGGAGTCCCACAAGGTTCAGTCTTTGGACCAATGCTGTTCAATGTCTTCATTAGTGACTTGGATGAGGGCATGGAAAAGCACTCTGTCCAAATTTGCAGATGATAACAAATTACAGGGCAAAATTAACATACCAGAGGCCAGGAAACAAATCCAGGCAGATCTGGACAGGTTGGAAAAAATGGGCAGAACAGAATAGGATACAGTTCAATAAGGACAAATGCAAGGTGTTACACCATCATGCTTACAGGCTAGGGGAAGACTCACAGCACAGCAGTGGAAAGGGATCTTGGAGTCATTGATTCATGTTCATCTGGTGTAAGCAATGTGACGAAGTGATCAGTAAAGCTAACCTCACTTTATTATGCATTAGCAGGTGCATGACAAACGGGTCCAAGGAGGCGACACTTCCCTTCTATGCAGCATTGATCAGGCCACAGCTAGAGTACTGTTTTGGGCACTGCACTTCAAGAGGGATATGGATGACCTTGAGAGGGTTCAGAGGACAGCCACTTGTACAATTAGGGGCCGGCAGGCAAAACCTACAAGGAGAGAGATTGAGGGCCCTGGACCTCTTCAGCCTCTGCAGGAAAAGGCTGGGAGGTGATTTTGGAGCTGCCTACAAAATTCATCAGGGGAAGACAGCATGGAATAGGAGATGCCCCGTTTACCAGGTCACCCATTGGAGTAACTAGGAACAACGGCCACATACTGACAGAGAACAGATTTAGGTTAGATATCAGGAAGAAATTCTTTATGGTGACGGTTGCCAAAATCTGGAATGGGTTTCCAAGGGAAGTAGTGCTCTCCTCTACCTTGGGGGTCTTTAACAGGAAGCTGGACAAGGATCTGCCTGGGGTCATCTGACCCCAGCACTCTTTCCTGCCCAGGGCAGGGGGGATGGACTCAGTGATCTGCTTAGGTCCCTTCCGACTCAAACATCTATGAATCTGACATTTAGTTGGGTTTTTTTTTTTAGGATTTGCTTCCAGCATTAGTTCATCATTTGGCTTATTACAAAAAGCATAAAAATTAACTTGTAAGCCTGTGTCAATAATTACATTCAAGTGATGGTTTTAAATACTACTTACTGCACTTGTGATATGCAGTTGTTAAATAACTAAATGTGCAAAAGCTATAAGGACAGTATTTGTACTTTTCATTTTGATGTGCAATTTTATGCTTTGGTATTAGTATAAAATATGTATAGAGGCAGGTAGCTTTGAGCTAATTTGCAATGACACTCTACTAGAATAGTAAAGACTTGACCGGAACAAATAAAAACCCATCCTATTTTAACAAGCGCCTACTTAGAGCTGGGCAAAAAAACAAAACAAAACAAAACACTTTTCAGCTGAATAATTTTCAGACACCCAAAAATGCAGTTCTGGCACAATCACAACTACTTGAAACTAGTCACTAAATTCTGTCCACATTCACAACCAGAAGAAACAGAAGATGAACATGCACTTAATTTAAAAAGTTACACAAAATAAAATAGAGAATGAGATGAAAGAGATGCCCAGACCAAAAAAAGCTTGATTTTATTTCCCCATCAAAACATTCTTCTTTTTCTTGAGTTGAATTCAAAATGATTTTCTGCTCTTTTTCTATTTGGCCAAGCCAAGGGAGAAAAAAAAAAAAAAAAAAAATCATGTTTTTATACAGCCTAATTTCTAGCTCTAAGAGAAAGATGGTCATAGACAAAATAAACTAGCTTGATCCGTTTCTTCCTACCCTGCAGACCTTCAGCAACAGGGCATGTTAGCATGGCAATATATAAAAAAGGTGCCAGCAACAATGCTAAAGAAAAATATGATGAAACAAAATCATCTATGCCTAGTTCCTCCTATAGGGCTATGATTGCTTTGAACTATAACTCTTAAAAGCTTTATCGTCATTGTTTATAAAGTTTTAGATTTTGAGCTTAATATAAACAGGTTTTTAAATGGAACTACAAAAGAAAAAAAGAAATATATAATTACTACAAATACTGTCCTTGTTCATACACACGCTAAAAAAATCTCTCAAAATACAGTATTTGCACTAAACTTTCACATACTTTGCAAGCTTGCATTTGGGAATGTTAACATCAACCCATAAAACAACTTCTCATGGCCTGTAGATGATACTCTAGAAAACTTAGCACAAATTGCTCAGAGCAGTTCAATACAACTCATATATGCTTTCCGATTCCAAAATTCAATTTCATAAGTTGTAATCAGCCACAAAAAATATTACAAGCTGAATACAAGCAACATTAAAAGGCAATTTCTTCTTATTATTGACTACTTATCAACGGACAGCTTTACTTAAATTGAAACAATCAGTATGTTTTATGGTTATTAGCAAAATTACTGATCATTGATAAAATGACTGTGCTTTACCGACCATTAGAAGTGTACCTGAATCCAAGTAACCACTCTGATATTTTCAAAAAGAAAACATCACGTTTCAATGCTAAATGCAGATGTTCAATCAATCATTAAAAGGATGAACAATTAGATTACAGCCGACATTAGATCTGCCCCTGGTCTGAACAGGTTCACAGGGTAAAGGTTCTGTTTCCAATTGCACCAAGGTACGTTGGGAAGAAGGTCTGTCTGTAGAAAACAACTGTAACGCAACTGGACTTCTTTAAAAAACAAACACAACACCTATTTTTGATCCCTTAAACTCCACCTATGCAAGCATATACTTGCCCAAATCCTCAGCTGGTAGCACTACTCTTTTTTTTTTTTTTTTTTTCTTAACAAAATTTAATCGAAACAACCCAACCAGCCAACCAACCCCAATAGATGGTATTAGTTTACATCAGCTAAAATCAAACTCATTCATTCATTCTCAGTTTTTACTATTTTGTGACTTCACTGAACAGTCTTGATCAATATTTTGATCTTTCCAGGCATTATATTAACTCTAATCTATTTTAAAATGTATAGATTTCCTGAAATACTGGAGTCACAGGAACATGCAAGTGGTACAATAAATTGGAGATGTGACCCAAAAAGCTGTCATGTTTTAAATCTCGGACTGTCCAACTGATGACCTGTGCACCACGTACAGCTCACAAAGCACCTAAACGCAATCTTTGTCCTCCTGGTCCAGCTGCTGCTACCCCTTTGCACTTTTTCTGCTGCTGGAGACCCTGGGACTCTACTTTCAGTTTTTAAGGGCAGGGTGGAATGGTACAGCCTGCAGCTCACGTGATGTGCAGTCTGGGGGTGTACAGCCCCCATAGCCACTAGGAAGCTGGACAGCCCTGTTTTAAACACAACTAAACAGGTTTGAAATGTCTAGTATAGACCCATTCTATTAGCATTTGTTACACTCTACTATAGACTCTTCTCTACAATACAGTAAACCTATTTATTACCACTTGTATTGCATTAGCAGAGAGTATTGCATAAGCACCTAGAAGCTTAAATTGTCCCCGAGGACTCCATTGTGGTAGGCACTATATAATCACAAACACCAAGATGGCCCCTACATACAAACCAATGACTTGACCTCACCACCTATTACACTGCAATATCTGAGGTAGTTAGCCGTGTCAATTTGAAGTCAGGCAGATGGGAGGGCAGTGTGGCACATTAGAAAGCAACTGGTTCAGGGAACTATGGCCCTTTCATAGGTGACAGCCTGTTTTGCCAGATGCTATGAAGATTCATTGGTTATGAAAGGTTATTCCTCTCTAAGCCAGCTGGCCTCTAGAATGAGCCACCAATGTCCTACCTTCTGACACTAATACTCCATATTAAATTGTAGCCTAGGCAAAGCCAAAGCAGGCAATTTGGCCCCATTTCATTTTGCTTCTTTAATTTAATTACTTAGCTATTTCAAAAGAAAATAAGTATATCAGTGTAGCAAGAGAGTTGGTCCTCCTGCTATTTTAAGAGAAGGCAGGCTACCCAAGAAGCGGCCTGCAAGTATGCCATGGGGCAATTAGGAGTCACATGGCTGGGCCATAAGCCCAGAGCTGGAGCTAGGCAGGTAGTCTAGCCCTGAGAGCCATGGAGAGAAAAGCTCCTGGTTAACATCTAAGCTGGGGCAAGCAATACTGGTGATTTGTAGAAGGGACTAAGGGGAGGTAAGGAGATCCCAGATGGCCTAGAAAGAGAGGGGCTAGACAGCCTAGAGACTGCAGAGGGCCCAAAGAGCCTGGTAGGCCTCTCTCACTTTAGGAACAGCGCCAGAGCCCAGGAAAAGCTAAAGGCCAAGAAAGGGCCACAGACAGAGGCTGGTGGGGCAGCAGAGCCTGTGAGTCTCAACTAGTTTAAGAATAGGGTCAGGGTTTAAGGAGATGGACTGAAGGCTAGGAGGGTAAGGCACCAACAGCCTGGATGAGGTGGTAGATACAAGGCCAAGGGCCTGGTATCTGCAAGATACAGAAACAGGGCCAAAGGCTACAGAATGGGTGAAATGCCTGGCAAACAGACAGCAGCTGGGGCCCAGAAGGGGACAGAAGGCAGGTCTGAGCTAGAGTGTTTGATAACATCTGCAAGGCATAGGTGTGGGCGCTGGGGAGGATGGAGTTCAATTAATGAGTAAGATCACTTGTATTCTTGAGGATGACATCTGATTTGGAAAGCCCTGGGGCAGCCTTCCTTTTCTGAAAGTGTCATTTCATCAAGCTGTGGCAGGAGAGGAGAAGGGTAGACTGCTTAAGGAGAGTCAGGTTGACAGGGCCCAAGAGGGTTCCAGGGGGATCGTGGCCACTCCTGAAGCAGGACGCTGTTACAAGCAGGAATGTTACATTCCTGGCTGGGAAAGTCAGTGTAGGAGCAGAAGAAGCAGACCCTTGGGCAGGCAAGAAGAACAAGCAAGGCCAAGGAGCCCAGAGATCTCAACTGGCCTAGGAGCAGCACCAGGGGACTGAGAGTCAAGAAGGGGTAACTGCCAGAGACTGCTGGGGCTAAAGAGACCAGAGAGCTCAACTGGCCTAAAAGCTGGGCCAGGGCCTGAGGAGAGGGGTCAAAGGATTAGGACTACAGCCAGAGACTGACATGGTCAGGGACCTACAGCCCAGAGAAGAGAGGGCTCAGTTAGGAACAGGAAGAGGCTGAGCAGGAGAACCTTAGGCTAGTTTGGGGGCCAGAAGGTACAGAACCAGAAAAAGGGCCTCTGCGGTACAGAGAGCAATATGATGCCAGAATGGACAGCCTTGGGAGACTGCACAGGTGCTACGTAAAGAAGCTTTTAGGGGACAGGTCTCTCTGGAGTCCTGGGTAAGACCTGAAGCCACACCTTCCTGGGGGCTAGTACAATCTGGTAGAGCTACTCATGGTGTGGTCTCTAAAGTGCCACATATAGCAATCTCAGGGCAAGGTGAGTAGAAGGTACTTTAACTCTCCAGAGGGTCTAAGGAGCAAGTATAGCAGGGGTGGTCAAAATTTGTCCTGTGTGCTGGATTTGGCCTGCCATGCCAGCCTGTGGGGCCCCTAAAAAAAAAAAAAAACCCACCTGACCCCACCTTCTCCCCCTCCCCCCGAGCCAGAAGGCTCCTGCTCAATCGTGTGGTCTGGCCATGCAGCTGGAAGCCATGTGCTGCAGAGCAGCTGGCAGGCAGGTGTGAAAGTGGGGAAAGCAGAGGTGGGGGCAATGGGGAGTGGAAGCGAACTGGTGTGCAGGAGTGCAGAGCTTGTGCCAGGTGTCCCGGGGCCAGCGCCAGCAGGGCAGCAGGATTGTGGGGCATGGGCTGGCAGGGGTCTATGGAACTGGGCTGAGCCACACCAGGAGGGAGAGAAGGGAACTGACTAGCTCCATAGAACTAGCTCCATAGAGCTAGGTCCATAGAGCCCCAGCTGAGCAGGACCCCATCTTGCTAGCACTTGCCCTGGGATACCAGTGCAGGCTCTATGCTCCTGTCCAAGTGTTGCTGGCTCTCGTGCATTTACTCATTCGCAGGCCCCCCCACTCCATCTCTGTGGTACAAGTGGGGACCAGCATGCACAGCCTTGACCTTGCATGCCCTGCGCTCACCCATCCAGGCTGAGAAGCAGCAGCGCAAAACAAACTGCTGCTCAGTGCAGAGAAAAAAGGGGGAGGGGTTGCTTTCCCTACCACTGCTACTCAGCCCAAACACTCAGTCCCCACACCCACCCACAGCTCCCCACAAACCCCACACCTAACTACCCATCCCCCTGCATACCCCAAACAATATACAACAGTAATACTGCATTTTGAGCTATTATTCAATCACTTCTACATATACAGCACAAACATGCACAAATCAGGACAAAAAATATATTTAATTCAAATTCTGATTTTTGGTATACAATTTGGGTTTTTTCCCCTAAAATGGCAAGTCCTCTTTCCCAAAGGAGTACTTCTAGGGGCAAGGGGAGGGACTTCCAGTGGCAAAGGTCAGAGGTTGCGGCAGGACTTCCAGTCCCAAAATTGTGACTAGAGGGTGGGGCACCTGTCAAGGGGTGGCACAACCTAGGCAACCCTCGACAGCTTGCCAAAACTTGGTAAGCGGACCTCTGCCTGAAATAAATTGAACGGGCAGTATGGCTCTACCTCAGGGGCGGGCAATCTCACTGACCTAGGAGCAGGGATAGGGCTCAGGAAGGGCCAAAAGCCAAGGAGGGCCACAGCTAGAGAGAGACTGGCAGAGCTGGAGAGCCCATGGGTTTCAACTGGCCTAGGAGCTGGGTCAAGGTCAATGGAGAAGGACTGAAAGTTAGTGGGGCCACAGCTAGGGAGTCAGAGCCCAGTGACGCCTGGTATAAGGATGAAGATAGCCAAGAGCCCACAGGGGCATACTAATCAGGCTGTTGGTGCCTGATTAGGATGCATGACATCTGTGAGGCATGGACATGGGTATTGGGAAGGATGGATCCCATGTAATCAACTCTTAAGGCAATGAGTAGGGTCACCTGTACTTATGGAGGAGGAGATCTGATTTAGGAAGCCTAGGGCAGCCTCCCTTTTCTGAAAGTGTCATTTCATCAAGGTGTGGCAGGCGAGGAGAAGGGAGGATTGTCCAAAGACAGTGAGGTTCACAAGCGCCACAGGGGCTCCAGAGGCATCAAGGCTATCCCTAGAGCCGGACCCTGTTATACAGTCAGAAACACCAAATCCTCTCCAAGTCCACAACTCCATGGAAAGCTCCCTTAATACACATAATGCATATGTCTAGTTCCTCCCCATGACCATCCAACACAATTTCTGAAGTATTAGCACTATAACAGAGTCTCTTCAGCTAAAAATCTCTTCTTTAAATTCCCAAGCATTAAGGAACAGCATGGAGCTTCATAAACAACAAGGAGAAGGTTCAGGATGCTTCCATGAGAAAAGATGAGAAAGGGGAATATTAAAGTGTAGTAGGAGAAGTTATCTAAAGAGACTGGCCAGGGAGGTCAGAGATGGGCAAGACTGAAGAGATGAAGGAAGAAGCTGGAATTTCCAGACCATGGGCACCAGAGAGGGACAGGTGGGAGCTACAGTCTGAAGCAAAGCCGAGGAAGTTGTAGAGAGAACTGGGAAGAAAGGAGACATAGGCTGAGGGAGTCAGGGAAGTTCTGGAGACGACAACAACTGTAGATGTAGTGAGAGTGTGAAGCAAGAAGGAGGACAGTGTTTAGAGATCAATTTATGTAGAGGACATAGTAAGGTTTTGGAGAGGAACTGGAGCTAAAAGATGGCAAAAGCAAAAGGAGTGTGCAGAGGGGCTGGTGGAATGGGCTGGATCGAGTACTGCACAACAGTAGCTGGAATCAGGGAGGAGAAGGGAGCAGCAGAAGTATGCAATTGTGGGAAAGAGCCTATAGTGGTTGGATGCTGTACAGAAGGGCCAGGGGGTTGCACAGCAAGGGCATATGCCTACAAGAGATGCGGGGGTGGGAAGTAAAGTATGTAAGCATGGGGCTGTTCAGCTCTGAAGGGGAAGATACAGGAACGTACAGGAAGGACCCACATAGACAGCAGAGAGGCTCAGAAAGAAGGATGAGGAGGGGGAAGAGACTGAACAAGGCTCCTGAGTGACAGTCCTAGTACTGCCACCTTGGTTGCTGACTAACTTGTGCCTCAGGGTCAGGTTCTGGCTAGTCCCAGCACGAGAAGCAGAGCGGGGAAATACAAAGCCAGCTGTGAAACTTGTCAGAACTACTGTTAGAGAAAAAGGAGCAGAGTTGAGAATGTCTTTACTCCAGGAGAAGCCACACTGGGCAATACATGAATGAAGGCAAGTCATTTTTAGGTTAAATTCCAGCAGTGCTCTGTATCTAGAGCAGGGACAAGCAATTATTTTGGATGGAGGGCTGCTTACTGAGTTTTGGCAAGCCATCAAGAGCCACATGACAGGCATCCAGAGGCAGATAAAGATTAAATTTTCTAAATTTTTAGGGGCCCAGCAGGCTAAATAGAATAGCCTGGCAGGCTGCATCCAACCGGCAGGTCCCATTTTGCCCACCCCTGATCTAAAGTTTCACCAAGCCATATGATGACTGATATTTTGGACATTAGGGAAAGGGTAGGTATGGGGGGAAAAAGTGAGAAAGGAAAAAAGAACAAAAGTAGAATCCTGTATATTTTAAGTTATTTTTAAAATATACTGTTTCTTGTGCCAAAGTTAAATTTTCTTGTGGGGAGGAAGGGGGAAAGAGATTAGGTAAAATAGATACAGACAGACACACACACACAAATTGAAGATTTAGATACCCTCATTAAAAAAAAAAAATTAAAAGAGTTGAGGGAAAATGAATTCAATCCTTAGTATGTCAAATAAAGGATGTGCCATCTACAAATCTCAATACAACTTATGCTGCCATGTAAACTGTGAATTTCTAAAATAAATAATCCACCTTCTAAAAAAAAAAATGCAGCTCGGTCTGTTAGCACTCCTGACTTCAAAACCCTGCTCCCGCATGTGCCCTTCTAGCGGGAAGGGCAGCCTGGCAGGGTGTCTCCCCCGCATAGCCTTCAAGCCCCCTGCAGTTTAAAACAATGCAAGCCCTTAGATCATCTTAAACAGACCTAAGTGGAACTTTAGATCAATTTAAACTGGTTAAGCCACTTTAAGGTCTTGGATCATTTTTTTCTCCACAACCCACAATTCAAGGATTTACAAGAAGGCTGAAGCTGTAAGGGAGCCAGTTTCAAGGGGAAAAAAAAATTAACACTAATTTCAGATACAACATATGGCCCAAGTGCCTCTGACAAATTTCAAAGGATTGGCAGTCCCAAGTGTTCACAACGGAGAATGGTTTAGAAGTCAGTATTGTAAACACAGAGAAGGAAGGGGGCGAGGAGACCAAAAAAAAAAAAACCAAAAAATACCACCACCTTTATTTACCGCCTGCTTTTATAACCTTTGTGACAGTCTAATTTCCAAGTTTCCAAGTGAAATGAGGAAACTGAAGTTTCTAGGTACTGCTTATTTGCTCTCCTTATGTCAAAAACATCTGAAGGGTTATGGTTAACATTTCCAGAAAACATTTACCATCAGACAGACCAAAAAAAATAATGAGACAATTAAGTTTTGCAATCAGCACCACAAGTACAGCAAATCAAATTTGTACCTGAAAGACCACAGAAAAAATAAGCCCTCACTTAAAAGTCGTAATACATGCTAAGGGCTATTAGCACTCACTGGGGACCAGAGGCCAAATTGTTCTTATGGGGCTGCATGCAGAAGCTGCAGGCATGGCATGGTGGGGGAGAAATAGAGACACAGTACTTATGTAGGGAACAACTGAATCCTGTCATTGCTCTCCGAGCAAAAGATACAGTGCCACAGGCTGGGCTCTCTCTCAAAAGGGCTGTAGTGAAACTACTGCTGCAGCTCTGTCATCCTCTATTTGCCAGCAATAGGAGACAACTCGTTATGTGATAGCTGCCCCTTTAGGAGGTCTCTTCAGCATCCCTATAGGCATCTTTTTGGCCTCTGCTCTCCCTAACTAGGATAGATCCAGCTGCCGCCACTGGTATGGGTCCCTTCTGCTGCCCCTCTTACTACAGCAGTAGCTTCCAAAACCCTAACAGAGCCCTAAACTACTTCAAGTGTCCCAGCGCAAACACGTACCACATTTTAGGGATGACAGACTCGCCCTAGAGTCCTAACCCTGGTTTCCTGATCATCTTTGTTGCTTCAGGCCTTACCCCATAATCAGCATGAACTCCAATACATAGCATTATGCTCAGGTTACTTATTTGTGAGCTATTCCTGTATTTGTACCTAGGCTATCATGTCAATGGTATACAGCGTCATCCTTCACCCAACCCATACCAGTCCTTTTTTTACTTTAATATGCCTTGCTCTTTATACCAGAGAACTTCCTTCTCTGATACCGCATTCATATGAATGTCTCCGACCAGGGATCTGGCCTGAGACAGCTCACTTCTGGTCCCATGTTTGTACTAGGAAGAGCAAGTATCATCAGTAACATGAGAACAGAATATAGTATGCAAGAACTCATGCCAATTATTAATGCATGCAGCCCCGAACTGTATCTGTTGAAAGGCGCAGGGGTCTCATACTGATACAAGCCTGCCTTTCCTGGCAAGTGAGAAGAACTGCAGGCTTTTCCCAATGTACAGTCCCATCCACCCACAGCCAGCTAACACCTTACAGTACCAAGCAAGACTTCTCTTCTCATTCAGCTGCTGGCAGCCTGCTACCTTTTGGAACCAGTTTCCATAGAAACAGAGGTCTGGTAGGAGGAAATATGGTAAAGGAAAGTCAAGTCATCACGGTTTTGGATTCTCCATCTTAATCTCAAACAGTCCACCATCAGTTACCATGGAAACACGAGTGGAAACAGAAGGAAGTAGCTGAAAGTTGGAGCTCTCCAAGTTTCCATTTCTAGTAAAAAGGGCTAAGGGTTTTTTTTAAAAATATGTATAAAAAAATATATATATATATTAAAACTCAAAATACAGAATTGGTTTGTTTGTTGTTGGTTTTTTCTCCCAAGTTACTGTTTGGTTGCATGTTCTTCATCCATCGGGCCAAACAAATCATTGCAAATAAGCAAACAGCTGGTAAATCAACGCAACTATACTCATTTATGCCAACTGAGGATCTTGACCCATGACCCCCCTCTCCACCTTAAAAAGGTCTCTTTGCTTAGACTGGGGTGGGGGAGGAGTATTGTTATTCAAAACTGTTGGACTGAAATGACCTTTCTATCATTTCAACCTCCTGAATGTTTCTGTAAATGTCCAAGTCACGAGATAAGGCCTGTTATTGGATGGGCCTCAATAAAAATCTACCACCACGTGAAATATTTTCTATATGCATTTTTCTTCTTAAACCAGGTTTGGGGTAAGTCCCAGCTGAGTCTGATATTTGTTCTGTGAACATTCATTAAAAACAACCCTCCCCCCCCAAAAGAACAAAAACCCAACAACTTTTCATGACTGAAAATGGGGAAACAAAGGGGTACAAGAGTGCCTGTATCAAAATGTAATTCAGAAGTCAACGCTCTTTCCAAATACACTTCCAGCTCCAGTCAAACTTTGGGGGTTGGGAGAAAGAAAGGGAGGGGAGGAGAGAGGAGGCACACAGTAAAAAATGCTTGCCTGCAAGATTTGTATGGATTTACACTGGTTTTCTTTAACACAGATATGATAAATACTTTGGATTCATAGTTCACATTAAATTTTGCTTTGAAGCCTACTTGATGGAGCATACAATAAAACTCTGGTTAACTCACTACTTTAGGGGGAACGCAAGTAAAAGCTGAATTATCCAGTGGCGTACAATAACTATCGAAAGTTGGTAGTGGCAGGTGGGGGTGAGGAGGCAAGACTGACAGGGAAGTCAAACACTGCCGAAATTAAAGTCGGCAAGGCAAAGTTATCCCGTAGGTGAACTAGCCAGAATTTACGATACATAAAGAACCCCGATACACGTTTCAAACCACAAACTAAAACAGTGGGGGCCAATTTTTTCTGGGAGGCATGCCACAAGTTAAGCCCTGCACCTTCCCTAGGTGCCACTCTGCTCCTCCAAGTCTGCCTGATCTGCTGTTCTGCTTTCCATCCCCTACACAACCTGCTGCCGCGCTACCTGTCCCCTCCCTCATCTGACACATCCTACGCAGCCTGCCGGAGGCACAGCAGCAGCCCGTGGCTCCAGGCTGGCCACCCAAGGACTAAAACAAGTTAGCCCCGAGACCACTGATACTTTAAAACAATCTTCTACATCTTTTTCATTTTTAAAGGAAAAAAAGACAGGCACTTTACACCTGGGTATGTGTAATATGTTAATGAGCTTGGTGGCATCTTTTTAAATCTAGACCACTCTTTGCTAGAGACTATAAACACCTCATACATATTCTGGCGTAAGTAGCATCTACTTAAGAGGCGCTCCCAACTGCAAGACTAAGTCATTGCTGATTAAGACTAAAGGAAATTAGTAGTGCTGAGGAAAGGCTTCCAAAGCAACGAGCCAGCACTAAATCTGGTTCTGGCCAGTGGTTCTGGTTTGACACATTCATATAGAAAAAATTTGACCAAAATTTCAACTGAATTGAAAAGATGCATTATACTGCTTCCTAATTCCTCCTTTTTAGGAAAAGGAATCATTTTTCTTAATTAAAAATTACCAGCTGAACAGAAATAGGAATTTACAAACCACAGGCAAATTTCTCCATCTAGTGCCAACTGATCTGAAAGCCTGTTAGCTTCTATGTTACAGCTTTACCCACTGCAATTAACATCCAATCATGTAAAATTATTTGAGGGGATAAGAGAAAGAGATTTTCTCTCTTTTAAAAAAAAAAAAACCAAAACAACAAAAAAACCCCAACCGCCCCCCTAAAACCCCAGTATTTTAAATACAACTCAAATGTTCTAATTTCTATTGTAATGGTCCACTATTAACAAATATTTTAGACTAACCATGTATATTTTTTCATGCAACAGCAAAAGCATCAGTTTGAGTGCC
Organism: Caiman crocodilus; assembly: GCA_030014935.1. Taxonomy (NCBI): domain Eukaryota; kingdom Metazoa; phylum Chordata; order Crocodylia; family Alligatoridae; genus Caiman; species Caiman crocodilus. The sequence continues at coordinate 17,066,884 of JAGPOW010001327.1, forward strand.
TGTCCATACTCTGCAAAGGGTTGTTGTGTTCGGTTTTGTTTTTTTAAAGGAAACAATAGACCTATATTATCAACATCTTTTGGCTACTTAATACTCAAACTTGTAAGGATTACAACAGTGGAGGGCTAATCTTTTTGGCAGGTGTGCCACAAATAAGCCCCATGAAGTCCCAGAGTGGCACTCTGGTCCCCTTCCCCTGCCCAATCTGTTGCTCTGTGCTATCTGTCACTGTGCAGTCTGCCCCCTTGCTAATCTGTCAGGTGCCACTTGTTGAAAGCCCTTTGCTCAGAATATCCTCTGCATTCCCAACATTTTTATTTAAAATTAATTAACGAAAGAAAAAGAAAGGAAGCCCTGCCCCGCCCCTTCCCTCCCCCCCCCAAAGGAGGGGACATGACTGATCAGAGACTGGGATAAAAAACAAAAACAAAAAAAAACAAAAAAACCCCCCCAAAGATACAGATTTATGTCCATTAACAATCACTAGAGCCAGTCTTGGAGGCTGAACAGGGAGCAAAAATTATTGTTAGACGACTCATGTAAGTGCTACATAAGATCAGCCCCACTACAGAATTCCCAGTTTTAACTTGGGACCATGTCTATGAAGAAAGGACCTGTTCGAGTAAGAGTTTGCCAAAGCGGTTAGCTCGCCTATCTCGGAGTCTTGATTTTTCTCACTGCTATGAAGCACTAAACGTTCAACTCCGTGTTGCTGAATGGGTGACATGCACTCAAGAGACAGCTGAATCTAGATGAGAAAATACCAGGTTAGGAGACGGGGGCTTCCAAGCTTTATTCACCGCTCTGGCACTGACTCACTGCGTGTCCTTTGGGAACTCACCCAACCTATATGCACTACTCTAACTGAAGTTGTGAATGTACTACCAATTTTAAAAGGCTGCAGCACATGGATCAAGTGTTTGCATCTCATTCCCTCAGTCTGTAAAGTGAGGACAGCACCACCTCTAAGCTATTTAAGTCATCAAAAGCCTTTTACAACTGTTAAGTACAGCACTACACACATACTTCCTTAAGCATTTTAAAGTCTTTTCAAGTTAAGATCATTTAAAAATTAAAAACTCTTAGACATCATGAATCATATATTGAATAATACCCTGACTACTCCAATTAGTGTCAGTGCCAACAATAGCAAGTCTCAACTTCAATAAAAGCAGAAACAGAAACATATACTTAAAAACAGGCTGTAAAACTTTCTTTAGTTTGAACACATTAGGCTTGAACAGATCTGTGGGCATGTCCGCCACGTGCAGGCACACGCTGCTTCTGAACACAAGCTTTTGTTAAACCAATGTATACACGAAAAGCCTACTCAAAATGCATCAAGAAAGGTGCAATGCCTGCTCAAATAAATGAGGGCTTCACTGTACAGCTTCCACATGCAATATCTGTATTATAGCATCTTAAAGTAACATCCATGTCATTTTTATGTCAGCTACGTTGCCTCAATTACAGTAATACAAGAGATTTATTTTCTCCCACATCTGACTTCTTGAGGAGGCAATTTGTTTCCCCCATAAAATGGGCTTGCTTCTGAAAGGCATTTTCCAAAGGAGGTTATTTTCTAGTTTATTAAGGGTGACCATTTGCTACGCTAAATTTGGGAAATGAAGTGCACACGTTTCTTTTTCCTTCTCAAAACTCTGACATGCTTTCTTTGGAAAAAAGAAAAAAAAAAAAACAAAAGATTCCCACGACCCTTTCCCTGGATCAGATCTCCATGCTCTCCAAATAAAGAGCCACACGGATTATAAATACTCAACATGTCACCAAGGTCTTGCACAAGATAGGATCCGACAGGGAGGAAAGGGTTATTAATTGTTCGCCATCCCATATTTAAGTCAGGAAAGCGCCTTCAGCATTTATAAAATACCCCGTAACGTTCTGACGAAGCCATAAAACGAGACGTGCGAGAATAACAATAATAGCATTCAAAAAAAAAAAAAAAAGCATCACTACACGGAGGACACGAGAAAAAACAGACAAGTTAAGGATGTCGCTCACCGTCTGACGAAGCGCTGCCCCTGCTGCTGTGTACCTGGCTGTTTACGATTCGCAAGCTGGTCTTTTTTTCAGACTACAAGCGGATGTCTGGGCTTTAAAGCTCAGGGGTGAGGAGGAGGGGGTGAAGCAAAAAACCCCACCACGCACTCACACTTAGTTAGGCTTGGCAAAAATTAGGACAGAAAAAAAGGGCTGGAAGAGGAGGAGGGTGGCGGGGGACACACTTGCAACCGGTGACAGCCCCAAATATTTCTGGAGATCAAGCAGACGGCCGTGACGTGTGCCCCGCCACGCTGCTAGCTGCGATTTTTCCACCTGGCAGAGCCCAGATCTGTCCAGAGACACGCCGGCGCGCGGTCAAGATGGACAGCGAGACCGCGGCGCTGCCAGGAGCGCGGTCCACGCCGGGCGGGCCACTGGGTCCGAGCCAGACGCATCCGAGTCCAAGGACGGGGGTGGCAAGGGAGGAAGAGAAAAAAAAACAAACCACAAAATAAAATGAGCGAGAGCGAGAGCCAGAGAGATGCTGCATTGGATCGGGGGGATTCAAACACTGGAAGAGAGACAGCAGCTTTTCCCACGGACGTGCCGGGGAAGGACCAGCAGCAGGAGCTGGTTTCCCAGCGCCGCCGGGTGAGCCACGCAGGGGCTGGGAGCGGGCTCAGCCCCGCCAAGTTTGCCGGACACTTGTTACCTGCCCTGCCCTGCCCTGCCCTGCCCGGGGCACACACTCACCCGGCGGGGAAGTTGCAGCAGCTGCAGCCGCGCCCCGGCTCCGCGCGGCCATGCCCGGCTACATCCAGCGGCAGCCCCGCTCCGCTCGCGCCGCGCTCCGGCTCCGGCTCCGGCTCGGGCTCGGGCTCGGGCTCGGGCTGGGCGAGCGCCGCTCCCCGCCTGTTAAGGAGCATGCCCGGGAGAGCCGAGCATGCGCGCTGCCGCCCCTACCTGCTCCAGGGGGGCTGCAGGCACGGGCGATGCCCCCCGGGGTAAGCCGGCAGCGGCACAGCGCACACCTGCCCCTCTGCTCGCACTGCAAGCGGGGCGGGGGGTCTCCACCTCTGCTCTGCCCTAGGATGATGCCACGATGCTTTTTTCTTTTTTTTTTGGTATTTCTCCCTTGGTTGCAGGAGTCGAGCCAAAGGGGCTGGAAGAGCAGGAGGGTGCTAGGGGCCGGGTCCCCATCCTGGCCCCTGTCTACACCCCATGTGCACCCTTGGTGACGCAGAGGGGGTGCACGCGGGATGCAGATACGCCCCCTGGGATTGGCTGTTCGCACTTGCCACCCCTGCTTGCCGCCCACGCCACCGGAGGTGTCTGCAGGTGGTAGCTGATGAACGCTGCCAGCAGTGTCTGTAGGTGGTCACCAAGTGCTGGGCAGTGCTCGCAACCCATCCTGTGGGCAGCCACTGTGCCCCCCCTGCCACCGGGGGCACACATTCATGGGCATGAAAGTGCTAGGGGCTGGATACCCATCCTGGCCCCTGTCCGCACCTAGGGAGGCCATTTGATAGAGGACAGTCTGGTTATCTGCTACTCTGTCCTCTATTGATAGGAAACCAGACACCTTTATGTCCTCTATTTTTCTCTTGAGATACCCAACCTTTCAACCCACAATCAAAGTTTAGATTGTTTGTCTTCATTGGTTAATATAGTTGTCATTTAATTAATCTCCTGTTTGTATTGGTCCTGCAAACGCCAACAAAGATCCTATTTGTCATGGCTCCTAATGACGTCTTTACGTTAGGGCTGTTGCTTGCTGCCAGTAAACGCTGGTCTTCAAAATCAGTTTGACATCACCCCGCCAAGTCTTTACAGATGTGATTATTATGAATTAGCACTAAATTGAGTTAAAAATTGCACTAAATGCAACTGCCCTCTATCCCTGAGGTACCTCAATGGCCACCCTATCTACACCCAGACTTGCGTCAATCTAAATCACTTGGGGCCCTGCTGCCGGGGCAGGTGTGGGCAGGCTGCAGAAGGTAGAATCAAGCATCCAGGCGCATGCTTTCACTATAACCGTAGTGCCATAGCTTTGCCAACCACGGTTTAATACTCTCTATACCATTTTGGCTACCAGGGTACACAGTTTTAAGTAACCACAGTTTTCTGTGGCCATGCATCAGCCCGCCACCTGCCATTTTTCCCATAAGCCTTTTTGTCTTGCCAACCACAGTTTTGCCAATCCCAGAAACTTTCAGGAACCTAACCCCAACGGTTGGCGAGGGAAACCTGTATCTCACCACACCAAGTGTTCATCTGCTTTTCTGCCTCTATACCACTCCCTTCTGTCTCTGCTCTCCTCCCTTTCTGTCTCAGGCAGTACGTTCCTTTTGTTTACAATTTTCTGATGGAAAAACGACATGTTACACAAGGCGCCAGCTCCAAAGAAATGAACCAAAAGAACTCTTATTGAGCAAAGCATATGATGCCTATATAATGTCCTGCTCTGCATAATTTAGCAACAGGAGTACTTTTGCAAAGGCCATTGAGA
>JAGPOW010001327.1:17071499-17083055 GCA_030014935.1 Caiman crocodilus
GCGCCCTGAGATTAATTTAGCCCCGTATGTGAATTAGCCAGATGTGGTTCTATGCGCATGGTTGGGGCAATGCTGAATTCCCTCTCCATCCCCAGTATACTTGGTCCTTCACTCTTACAGGCAACATGCACACAATGCCTAGACAACTTAGTTCTGTCTCATTCCTCTATCAGAGAAGCAGAAACTATCAAGTCATTCCCTATGCCAAAGTGTTAAATGCTTTCACATGTTTTTGACATTTCAAAAGATTTCCCATTGGCATCATTGGTTTTCTGGAAGCAAAAATTAAATAAACAAACTTTCACACTGATTGGAGGCATGAAGTGGGAAGATGCTAACCCAAAGAGCAGGGTAACGTCAGCAACACCAGTGTGCGTATGTGGATATGTAGGGATGTGTCTCCCCAGTGTGCCCACAACAAAGGCCTCATATAAGACTAGCCAAGTTCAGGGAAGTTTCAGATTAAACTTGTCTGTCATTGTAAGCTCTGCCTTGAGTCCTGGTACAATTTAAGCCCTGGATGTAGAGTGATTTTTATTGAATTCAAAATACATTTTTAGTTTGCTTTTATAACACCTTCTTATCCCAAAACACTTGTAAGAAAAGGGTTTGGTTCAAGAATCAACTTCTCCTCTTCAGTTAAAGTTGAGAAGATTTCCAAAGCACAAAGAACAGAGAAACAACTTAACATACCTGAAGTTTTTGAAGAAAAAGCAAGCTGGAAAAAAGGAAAAATGTCAAGAGAAAATCCCTGCAACCTTTAAGACCTGTTCAAAAATGGAGAAGACAGTAGTTCAAGCTTCAGCCTCATTCGTGTTGAAAGAATAAAGTTTAAGTCCCCTGAAGGCTGAATTTATCTGACTGGTATACAAACACGAATGAGGCCCTTCAAAACTCTTAATCATTTGTTGGAGAAAAATCAAAATACTCTGAATTGGCAGGCAGCAAACTGACATTATTTCAATTAAGGCAGGCCCATCTGCTTTAATACTTACAGATTAACAGGTACTCTGGAATAAAGGAAATAGACATAATTTTTCATAGCGGCCTCGGACAAATCCAAGCACTTCTTTTTGCTCGGCATAGTAAAGAACGTCATACGTGGAGTGTCTGCAGAAGAACTGTCAGGAGATATGATCCAGACAATATCGATCAGTGGTTTTCAACATTTTTAGCCTCAAGGCAACCCTCCATAACCTTTCAGGATGGCATGGTACCCCAACTGAAAATCACTGAGCCAAATCTAAATTAAGAGGCAATATGGAGAGAGGGACCTTGAAGCTAAAAAGGTTGAGAACCGCTGACCTAGCTGGTGCCACAGTGGGGGCAGGACCTGTATTCTGCTCTTTCCACTGTCTGCCCCCTTCCTACCTGGTCTGCACCTCTGGGAGCAAGGGCAGTCCCCACTGCTGGGGCTGGTCCCGTGGAGTCTTGCATGCTGATGATTGCCCCTCTGTCAGCTCTGGGAGCATGGCAGGAGTGGAGGGAGGGGATAAGCCAGGCTACAAAACATGGCTCCATCCATTCATCCCCAATTTGCCCACCTTCCTACTTACAGCAGAGTATACTGCTGGGAGTGTTGGGGTGAGGGGCTCTGTCAAGGGCCTTCCTGGGGTCATGGGAGGGCAAGGGAAGCCCAATGGCAGCAGTTAGCAGCAAAGGAGCTGCACTGGAGTGGCTGGGGCAGGTATAGCAGGGTGCTGGACAGGGGAGGAGAGCATTAGCCTCCTTACACAGGGGCCGGGTGGTGTACCACTCCTAAGGGGATCTCTCCAGCATCCTGGCTGCCATAGAAAGATCTGGATGTAGAACAAGACCTGACTTCTGTGATCTGAGGAGTTTTTCTGGTAGAAGTGTTATGTACGGGACAACCATAGCAGATCTGAAAGTGAGGCTGGGCTAGATCCATTAGGATTAACTTGAATCCTCATTCCTCAGCTTCTTGGGCATTACTGGAAACTACTGTCACTACCAGGCAGGAAAGTACAAAATGGGCATAGAAATACTGAACACCCCTGGAGAGGACCTGGGAATACATGACTTCCCAAACCAGTTAAAATGCTTGGTTATTTCTATGCAATGGACAGGTTCATGGAGACAGAGGCTCAGTCGTGATGCTAAAAGACCCCAGTACCAACCCACTCACTCTCACGTCCCCAAAACAAGAGTTTTGTTTCGTTATTCGTTCTCACCAACAGACTAACAAGAAACTCTATATAAGATATGTTAAATATTATACTAAGAGCCCTATTTGCAACAACAAACAAGTCTTACTCAAAGGACACAGAAAGCCAACTGTCTTTAGAGGGAACTCAGTGGCAACTGAGTTGCTTTGGAGTTTATCCCTTGCCAAGAGGATTGCAAGGTGCTCTGGGCAGCCCCTCACAGACACCATTGGCACAACTTTTTTAATTCTTCTACAAAAGGCATACATGCACCCATGCACAGCTGGTGGAATCCATAGGTTAAAAACTTTGAGCACTTTTACACACAGTCCGGGGATGTGGGGAGAGGCACAAGATGCAGGAGGCGGCTGGACTGCAGTAATTACCGTGTTCCAGAGATTTGATTAATCAAGTCTGCTCCAACACACTGTAATCACAGCATGTTGGAACAGCCTCCATGCTCATGTACAGACACCAAAGAGACTGTACAGTGTTGAAATACTCTTTCTACCTGATAAGCTTAATGAGCTTGATCTGCCATTGCTTCACACCTCACATGGTTATCCATGCCCATTTCCCACCTATCCAGCCTATCTGCAAAGTAAGCATTAAAATGCTCTCGCTGTGCAGTAATGTTCTACCTTGCTTTGCATGAGTACAAATGAAAAGCAGAAGCCAAACATTTCCAAACTGAATAGGACCATGTTAAAGCTGTTGTACACTCATTTTGAAGAGATATAAATGGCTACACAAGTTGAAATGTGTGGAGAATCGGGAAAATGGTACTTAGTTGTCATGGCTCTGAGTCAAATCCCTTTCCAAAACAGCTGATTGATAAATTGCACTAAAATCTTGTAGACAAAATGTAATATTTATTAAAAAAGCATGAAATATAAATGAAATTCTAGCAACTCTTCAAACTAAACTTTGATTTAAAACTAACCCTTGGTCTGGAAAGAGTCTGCACTTCACAAGGCAGGAAATATCCTATCAAAATTCCTACCTGATAGACAGAAACAAAGACTGAGTATAGCAAGTAGCTTCTACTGTGTGCATCTACACATGCAATTAATTTGAAGCAAGAAACTCTGGAGCAGTTTGAGCCAAAGTAAACTACTCCCAGGTGCAGTGTCTACAGCTGTGCCTAGACAGCAGCAATTTGAGCCAAGATGGAGAAGTTGATGCCAGAGCCAGGGGCACCAGGGTGTTAGCCTTGGGCTCGAGGTGGCAGTGGAGGGACTGGCTAGGGCACACAAGGTGCTGAAAGTGTGGAGCTGTGTGGCTAGGCAGCAGTCAGGAGACTGGGCCTCTGATGGTTGGGTTGATCATGCTCAATTTATGCCTACAGTCAGTGTTTCTAGACATGTGTTTAATCACAGCTAATTACTCCACTGTAAGATAGTATGACAATATTAGTGAGTTTACTGCGCCCTAATAGCATTGCACGTGTAAACAGTGACACTTTACTCCACAGCTAACGTTTCATTTTCATCGATCAGAAATACAGACTGGAGACAGAGGGTGCAATTTTTGATGGATGACAGCAACAAACAAAGCTGCTTTCCCTAGTTATTCACAACTTTTGGGCCAGCGCTGGAAATTTTAACCTAATCTAATCAGAAACCGCATGCTGTGAATTGAAACTAGGGAGTTAAAATTCCTGACCCTATTTCCTGTCATTTTTCAGAACTGCATCCGCAGGCTCAATCATGGGCAACCCACTATTCTTAAAAAAACAAAGCAAACAAGTAATATTTATGTAAAGTTGTCATTTGCAACAGTGTGCAAAATCTGCCGTGCATGCATTTTTATATAACGCTTACTCCTCTGTGAAAGACAAAAGCAAGTAAGGCAGCTTTCTCTTTACCCAAATCCCAGAAGAGTTGATGATGGAAAATGTCAGTGGTCTGAAATACCTACCTAATAAAAGCACATAAATATCATAGGCTCCAATAAACGCATGTTGCCAGACTTCATTTTTTTCAGTCATTACATTTTCAAATAACTATCTTCAGATGTTTTCCATGGCATCTCTGACACTGGGAAAGAGCTCCCCATAAACAACAGCAAAGCGAATTAAACTCAAGCTTAAAACTCAAATCTCTCCTTTCCCACAATGCCAATAAAAAAAAATAACTTAAAGGGTTAGGCTGCTGTTGTGCTAAGATCACCATTTAATGTACCAGCCAGTATTATCTCACTTTTCCCTTGTTCTTTCCCATCTGTTATCTCCTCTCTTCCACTGTAAGCTCTTCTGGGCAGGGACCATCTCTTTCTTTAATGCTTGTACAGCACTTAACACAATAGGGGTCCTGGTTCATGGCAGAAACCAAGTTCTCTAGTAGCACCTGCAGTGAGCTGAGCAAGGATTATTAGCAGAAACACTGGCCATCACAGTGCATTTTTTTCCCCGTGGGTGATTTTATTGTGGTGGAGAGAAATTAAGTTTGTGTTTGGTTTTCTTTAGAGTGAAGAAGAGAGTAACCAGGAGAATAAAGGTGCAAGATTGCTCTTGATACCCCCTGAGGAACCAAAGTAAGAACAAAAGCTGCATGAGAAAGTCTAACAAAGTTGGTGCATCGTCCTGCAGCTCTCAGGTAGGGCCTTTTGCTTTGCTAGCTTTCCTCCCAAGTGCACCACTGGATTGCTCACTTTCAGGAAAATATGAACAATATTGTTCTGTTAAATATTTCTTAGAAAAATGCATATTTGGGTTGATTGAAAATATTGAAATTCAGTGAACGGTTTCAGCCAAGGAAAACTGGAAAACAGAACTCATTTACATTTATCATGAAAACATTTGAGTAATTTTTTTCAAAGCAAAACACTTTGCATTTCAAAACAGCATTATAAGAGCAAATTGACTTAAATGTTATTTTTAAACAATTACAAAAGTTGCATCCTGCTCACCTCCGTCCCCCCACAAGAAAACAAACTATGCTGTTGCATATTCTTTCTAATGTTTCTGTCATCCATCAAAAATTGAACATTTGAAGTGTTCACTGAACAGTGGCACTTCTTGAAAGAGATGGGTTTCTATAAACTTGTGCATCAGAGTGACAGTACTGTACAGTAGTTTTCAAAGGTTTTCCAAATACCTGAAGTTATCGTGTTGTTAATTAAGTAATTTTTTTTCAAATTCTAGTTTCAGAGGCTTCTCACTGTTTCCTCCCCATAGAAGCTAACATGACAGGAATGAAGTAGTACAATGAACAATGAAGAGAAGAGAGGAAGAGAGGAACAAAGCAATGATGTGTAGGGTAATTTGGATCCATCAATCCATCATTTGATCATACTCACTTTAGTCTAAAAAAATCACTTATAGAGAACAATTTATAATGGAGCATTTCTTTGACAAGTATAGTAGTAAAATTTCGAGGTGATTCCTCTTTATCTATCACTTCCATATCTTTCTGTTCCATATTAAAATGGCACTACAATATTATCTGCTAGTCCAGCTGTGAATGATACTACTGACATGTTAGTGAACATAGGGAGGGGGACCAGATTTGGCCCACAGAACTAGCCCATGCGGCCCACTGGGTTTCTGGGACCTGGGGAGCCCCAGTGAGCATGGCCACTAGTGGCAGCAGCACAAGTAATGGCTATACAAATAGAGCCCTTGTTTGTCCTACAGCTGCCAGCTCCTCCTGCCCGCTCCCACCACCACTGGACCTCTGCAGCTGCTGCTGCTTGAACCCCACCCCGCCATGGTGGGACTCCTGCCACTTCTACTGGACCTGCCATGTGGATTCCACCTGGGAGAAGCCCCCTAATCTGAATCAAGGCCAGGGCCCAGGACCCGGGGTGATTTTGACATCCTGGTTTTAAGAACATTGAGAAGTGCACATCCCGAGGAAGGACCATGTATCCAACCTACTGCTTTTGCTAGCAGCGTAATTATAGGTAGTGAGGCACAAGTCACAGGTGCCACCTAAGGGGAAGGGGGTGCTGGAATGGAGCTCAGGGGGCATCTCACTCTCCCATGCACTCTACACCTTCCTGGCTTTGGCTCCTGCAGCAGGGAGGGCAGAGAAGTGGCAGCTTCTTGTGGCCGATGGGTCTCTGTGGCTAGAAAGACATCACTGCCCTTTTTTTTGCTGGTTTTTCAGCTGCTCAACACAAATATTAGAGGCAAAAAAAAAGGAGGAGACATCTCCTCCAGAAGCAGAAAGCCTCCAGCAGCTAAGGTGTGTACCACCACCATTCGGGCCACAGTACTGGCCAGTTATGCCTTTGTATTTTTCCCCTCTTATCTTGCTCAGTCCTTTCTCACATTGCTGCTGCTTTTTCCCCCCCTCTCCTTGCTGTTGTTTCTGTCCTAAATTTTTCTCTTCTCTATTTTTCACACACCTACTTCTTCCTTCTTAGAAAAATCTATTGACACAAGGACCACATCTCTTCATCTACTCAGAGATAATTAAACATGACAGAGTACCTATGACCTCATTTGGGGATGTTCTAAGGCAGAAGATACAATGGGGCCAAAGTAGCAAGAATTTGGAGGCCCATCCAGAGATCAGCTTGTCAGCTTAGCCGTTAAAATGCAAGGGACGTAGCTCATGTGAGCTGGACAAAAACTAATTCCTAAATATAGATTTTAGTGTAAGGTATGGCTAATTAAAGATGACTTAACAAAGAATTACTGCTTTTAAAAGTTATTTAGAAACTTAAAACTTAAGATTTCAAGTAGACTTCCAATTGCCACAATAAACAACATCACAGAAATGACTTTTAAATTTTTCTTTCGCACTTTTAAGCAAGTTGATTTTTTTTTCACAGAATGCTTCTGACTAAAAATGTTGATGCCTTGGCTCTTCCTGCTGACCTTCAACTTAGTAAACTATAGTAGGAGAGGTTATGGCCTAAGTTACTACTCTAATCGTTTTATAGTAAAGGTTATCAAAGATTATGCAGTCCTGTTTTGCTGGCCTTTTCCAAAGCAGTGCCTAATATTTATCTGCTAACAGGGACATAGATCTTCTTTTAGAACTGAACTCAATCCTATTTGAGTAACAAGCCTCCATGAATGATTTAAGAAAGGCTACCAGCTTAAAAACTTAACTATTGTAAGGAAGGAAGGTTGTTTTTCTCAGAACATACGATCTAAAATAAGGACAGCTTACTACTGTCATCTCTCTTGCATATGACTTAGAAGTTGACAACAGTAGTTAGAAGTAATCACAAAGTTTAAGGTCATGGAGGAAGCTCAGTAGGTGCGATGACAATACATTTTCTTTCAAGCCTTAAGTTCTGTATCAGAAGCTACCAAACCCCATCCTTTCAAAACCTCAGGAGCCACAATACCCAGTGAAGCAAAGGAATACATTCTTTTTATAAATCTTACCTGAAATTTCCATAATTCAGATTGCAAATTAATCATTTTGTCACTTGACTATTTTAATGCAGCTATTACAGTAAAATCCTATACCTTTCAATCTATAAGGATGCTGGAAAAGTATTGTTATAGTTTCATCTTTGAAAACACTATATAAAAATTGACTTTGAATACTTTAAAAATAGGTAAAAAGAAGGCAAAATAGATCAATACATTTTGTAAAATCTGTCAGAGTTCTCTCCTTATTAAATTTTCATGTTAGAAGAATGATCTTGTTACATTACAAACACCTGCTGACAAAATTTACTACAATACCTGTAGGCATAACAAACTGTAACATTTTTTTCCTGCTTTACCCTTACGCCAAGTGTAATTATACCTGAATAGGAATAGAAAAGTCAAAATACTCTTATTACATTTAAAAATTACTTGAAGTTCAACGTTTTCACTTTGTGATACCATCATAATCCTGAATTGTTGAATCTTTCATTAATTTTACATTTAAGCAAATGAACCATTTGCAATTAAAAGTAAGATATAAAATTGGCCATAAGAAAACTTCCGTCACTGCCAAATGCTTAAACTAGGATATTTCCAGAAATACAGAAATGGTTTACTATAAATAAATGCAGTAGTTTGGTTTTCTTTTTCAGTACATAAATCAGACAGGCTACGTTTCTTCACAATGCAAAACTTAGTACTGCTTTCATGGTTTGTTCATACTAGGCAGGTACTATCACACATAAAAGGCTAATTTTCTCATTCTCTAGTGATCTTATTTTCACTTGTTTTACCAGCAGCAACCATTGCCTGAGAAGATGGCAGCAAAGAGTCAACTAAAATAAATAGTGAAACATTTCTCTTCAATAGGGCGAACACATACTGCGATGAAAATGAATATGAGGGCAGGAGGCAATATCTAGCTTATAGGAAAGACCACAAGTGAGCCTTTTTTTTTTTTTTTTTTTACTAATAAAAGGAAAAGAAAAGGGAAAAGGAAAGGCGGATCAGATATTATACAGCATGATCTGCTTGCATGCAGGAATTGCTATTTAAACTGCAACTGTTTTCCTACTTCAATTGTTTTAAATGTTTCAAAATTAACTATAAGCTTTCAATTAAATTAGGACTATGTGGATTGGAATCTAAGCTTACAGCTAAATTTATGCTGGTGTAGGGAAGGAGCCAGGTTTCTTTAAACTTCGTTGGTCAGTGTCTCTAAAACAAAATGCAGGGAAGAATCACCTGATGGCTTGTCAGCAATTCTCCAACATGGAGCAGAGTCATATAAACACGATTTCCCAGTCACAGGGATGTTAATCTTCCACAGGTGGGCTTTCTGAGTGTTACAATGCTGGTTTTCTATAAACAACACTGCCAAAATTATTCAAGTTAGTTTTGAAAGTTGAAGTGGAGAGGGCTGGCTCCCCTATCTCTGATTACATTTTAAATGAAAAAGAATGTGATTTGAGTGTTAGTATTCAAGGCTGCTAGTTCTTCTCTACTAATTTACATTTATATTCTTAATGTCTAGGTTGAGCCTAGGGAAATTTAAAACTCTATTTCATTAATGCTAACTTCCATAGAAATCCCAATATGCCTAGAAGTTCCTAGATTGCAAGGCTACTAGAGGAGAATGCCGCAGCGAAGCATAATTGCCGGGTGGTTACAATAGTTAAATATGTACATGTCAGTTTTGACTTTTGGAATCCCTGCAGACATGAACCCAAAGTACTAAAAGTTAAACATATGAAATCAATGGAGTAATGAATTAAAACATCTTTAAGATATACATATGGTAAGAGCACACTATTGTCTCTGAATGGGCTTTAAACTGTGACAGTCTAACAGTTTGGCTTTTACAGAAAAGTTTCCTTTGAAGTGCTAGATAATTCTCTAGCTTGCATTTGAATGAATCACAAATTACAAATGCCTATGCGGATATTTTAATAGTACAGACTGGGCCACATTCTGTCAGGCTTCTCTGAAGTGACATTGTTTTATAGTGCTGGTGCCGCATTAAGTTAGACGCTATCATTAGCTATGCAGAGACTTCTGCATGCAACCTATTTCTTCTTATAGTAGATATAATCTGTGCTAGGGTCTAAACATCTTTTCTGCATGCAGCACTGTATGCGTCCAAATGGGTCAAAACTATCTCACCTCCCCTTTCAGGTGTGTACCAGTATGCCTCTGTGCATCTCCTACTGGGGTGGACCTACCAAACTTTACACACAACCCATTTCTGCTGTCATATTAGTGCAAATAAGGAACCACTCCAACGAAGTAAGTGGCCTCAAGTATCTGGTCCCGAGAGAAAGTCTATAAGAGTGAACTCAGGGAAAGCCCCCTTACTGAAGTGTCCCACTGTGGTTTTGAGTGGGTCATAGACACTGGGCTATGAATAGGCTTCAAAGTCCACCTAAACATTCCTGTGGCATCACACTGGCTCAAGCAACGCTTGCCACCAAACTCCAAACTATTAGCTTTTCTCAGGAGTAGCGGGTACAGCAATGCCTGTATGTTCACAGCTGACCAGATTCTCTCCTTCTTTACATGTGGACCCTGGACATTAGACCAACTCAGCATTCAAGAGAGGGCATGCACATGGTATCAGGGAGGCTGATCCCTTTTTGGCCCTCCAGATGGAAGAATCGGTACACAAGGAATCTCCTCCATTATTCAAGTGGAGGTTATAATTCCAGGCAATGGAAATAGGTTTCTGTATAGCAGGTGTAAATAAAGGCAAAGTTACATCCTTACTGGCAAACCAGAAGAGATGCATGTCCTCCAGCAGTTAGGGTTGGTTGTGCACCTGCATGTGACACTAACAGATCCTTGGTCCATTATTTATAAGTAAGACATTAAAGTTTTGTTCTATGACAGCTGTTGCTGTATGTACACATAGAGCTTAGGAAAGGCACCTGACTACAAAAGCTGGATTGTCCCTTGCTTCTAACTTTGCCATTAGCACCCATGCAGAGAGCATATAAATGCAACAACTCAGAGACAAAAAGTTCTGATTAAGTTTTGCATCAGGATAATGCCTGTACAAGTTGCAAGCAGCAGAGAATCAATTCCTGTGTAATTAAGTAAAAAATATAAATTGTGTATGGGGTTTTTATTTAAATCCTTAATATTTCTGGCAAGGGTAATCCCTTATATCAAGTTTAGAGTACTGTATGCCAACAAGCAGATACATTGGAGCAAAGGTTAATAGCTAGACTCATTATATACCCAGAAATATATAATTCAGTCTCCTAAACAGCAACATGCCCTAGTGGTTTAAATAAGAAGTTATAAGGGAAATATTCTTTTGGAACCTATTGCTCTTTTCTGTAATATTTATGAGTATACTAGTATTTAATTCATTATTTATATGTTTCTGACATGCATCTAATTTATTTGATATATAATTTTTATCAGCAGTACTTTGTCTGCATACAAGCAATTACTGGAAGGAGGCAGAAACACCACCTAAACATGGAATAGCCTTTGGGCGATGTGATAAGTGTGCAAAACTGAACGAATGATGTGTATGGATATCAGATGGCGCATTAAACTTTAAATTGTGGTGTAGCTAAGATAATTTATACATGGCTTTTTGGGGTTTTCCATGAACTGTAAATCTGTTGACTCTCATTTTTCCAAGATGGCCACAGACAAATGTTACAATAATACTCATGCTTCTGTTTTTTATAGAAACTAAAATGCCCTAGAGTTATTGGACCTGATTCTCATTGATAGGTCCTTTTAAATTGCTTTACGCTACTCTGGCAGCATAATGGAAGTGAGTGTCAGAGCAGACAAGGTTCTTTGGGTAAATCTGATATCTTTTATTAGACCAACTCAAATAGACCATCTCAATCAGACCAACGTAAGCAGGTCTGTGTGTGGGCTTGGCAGGATCAGTGGGGATGGCAGGTCTGCAGTGGAGTGGGTTAGGGGGATAAATACAGCTTGGTCAGGACTGGAGGGTTTGGAAGAGCACAGCCCTGGGGCCGGGTAGAACTGATGAGCTTTCCCAGTCCTAAGGCTGTGCATCACACACAC
>JAGPOW010001327.1:17088584-17129971 GCA_030014935.1 Caiman crocodilus
CTTTGTTAGATTCCTTTTTCCCTGGCATGTGTTCATTTTGCTGACACAGAAGCAGCAACCCCTACAGGCTCTTCCACTCACTTCCTATTCATGCTAAGTATTTAGTTGGCCCCTACACTCATAATATCTGGACACTTCCCAATTTCCATTGTATTTGACCTCAGACACTTCCTGTGAGGTAGAGAAGCAGTGTTATCCTTATTTTCAAGGCAGAGAACTAAGGCCCAGTGAGATCTTTAAAGGCCTGGGGTTATGCAACTTGCCAATGATTTCTGTAATAGAGCAAGATTTG
The DNA here is from genome assembly GCA_030014935.1 of Caiman crocodilus. NCBI lineage: Eukaryota > Metazoa > Chordata > Crocodylia > Alligatoridae > Caiman > Caiman crocodilus. The sequence continues at coordinate 17,088,877 of JAGPOW010001327.1, forward strand.
AACCATCCTTCTTCTCTTCCTTCATGATGTGCTCTTTTACGGAGTTGCCAGAGAGCAGCAGAAAGCTCTACTCGTTTTGCTCATCCTCACACGCTGAACTTTCCAAACATAACAGAAAGATTAATTGTCAAGTCTTTGTCTGATGACACTAGGTAAGAAAGGATATGTTTTCTCCTGAGATAAAATTTCCCCAAATCATTTAATATGTAATGCCTTGAATTGCTTTTTTGTCTTTTGCAATCCATAATATTAAATGTATAGTGCCTGCTCAGAGAAATGTGATACATGCATTTTTCTATATTTAAAAATTTATAAATAGGAAAATGTTGCAATAAGATGACTGAACTCCAATTTTGCATGGGAGGCATGCAATTCAAAAATGTCATTGGAAACCACCAGTGTGCTAAATTCTTTATAGGATTATACTTCATCCTTGAGAAATCTTCCTCCAGTTCCCTGGTACAAAGCATTCTTCTGTCCTAAACTGCCCAAGCAAGTTATGTGTAGCCATTCATAAAAGCTCTGCCGAGAAGAAAGAATCGACAAAGTTGACAGAGAAACAACTACATGATTGAAAAAATGAGACTGATTTATTTGGATGGCACCTGTATTTTATCTAAGAGATTACAATGCAGAGAAGTAATCTTCATTTACATTTCAGAGCAGTGACATGCCAGATCCAGTTTAAAGGCAAGACGAAGACTAACTAAAATAAAAAGATAGAAAATTGTACAAAAAGGTGCAGAGAAAATTTAATGAGCAGAACAATGGAAGAGATGAAGTACAGGCAAAATCCTTGCAACCTGCTTTTTCCTTCATCCCATCATGCACACAAGGATGATAATGCATACTGTATGTGGAGAAATCAGAAGTGATAAAACTTATGAAATGAGACTGTTGTAAAAATACAATAAGCGAGATGGCAAGTCATATTGAACATTGCAGCATACTTTTTAAAAGGAAAATATGAAAGAATTATGGAACATACAGTTTCAAAATGCTTGACTGGGGGTGGGGGTGGAAAAGAGAATGGAGATGCCAGGAGATAGGAGATAACTATTGATAATGAAAGAACAGCTGTCTTTCTTAAAGGGCCATGATGGAACAGTAATTACAGACACATTCTTCAAAGGGCAGCTAAGTTGCACTGGCATTGTAGTTTTACAAGACTTCATCCTGACAAATGTAGCAAATGTTAACACCTTCTGTGACATCAAGAACAAAGAATTAAGAGGCAAAAAATCAAGATCCCTTTCATATTATAAGAAAAGAACTGAGAGCAAAGTAATTGGCAAACTAAAAGGGCATTATCACAAAAGAGAGAAGGAAACCCAAAATAAAAGTATTAATACCAAGGGATGGTAATTCTGTCTTTCAAAAAAATTATCTATTTCATTATCTCACTAAGAGTAACTGATATGGCCTTCTAATTGTCACCATGCACATATATTGCATGTTGGAAGTGCTCATATTCCTACCCCAAATGTATTTCATTCTGAGAAAACAGGCTGCACTGAAAAGTGACTCCTTGAACGGCACTGTGGCATTCTATATTCTTATCATTTTTCAATAGTGCCAGATAAAATTCCTTGTGCAGACACCAAGTAGATTCCTTTCTGTTCCTTATTATTCTTGCTGCAAATTTTTCTTAAGAGCTGAAGGTCAACCTGGCTTTGTTCTTATTAGTAAAACTCCAGCATTAAGACCAAAAGAGTGCAGGCTTGAACTGTAGGGAACTAGGACTTGAAGGGGACTCTTAGGCCATTGAGCCCAGTTCCCTGCATTCACAGGTCATTGTTAACCAAAGGAGCCCCCAGATCACTGCTTTGAATCTTCAGCCACCACAGGGAACAACTGTAATGTCATTCCTGTGTGACCCCATTTTCTTACAATTACGCCCTGAGTTTGCCTGCCCTTATGGACCTTATGGAACAGTTCTAAATGGAAACCATGGCATAGTTAGGGATCCAAAGAAATTGTACAGAGTCCTCTGTACTGTCAAGTCCTTGTCTTCAATGGGGAATGGGATAAGCAAACATGAAATTGTGGCAGGGACTGATAATGTAGAACACATCTTTATCTCCTGGATTGTCATCCATTAGCTTCCTGTCCCGTAGTTTTGCTCATGTTCTGAACTGTTCAGTTATAAATACGCACACAGAGCGGGACCTGCCATTGGAAGGTATTTAAGAACCCTACTGATGATTCAAGAGCAAGAATACAATCTGGCTTTTGCTCTCATTTAGCTTTCTTCTTTCTGCAGTACTAAGAAGAATAAAATGTAGACCCTAATTACTTTTGTCACTAAATCCTGCAGGCACCATTATGAATACATACCGAAGGCAGTACTGTTGAGCAAGCAAATACCATCCTTGCAATGACCTGGATGTGTCCAGGATTCACCCAGAATGAGTAACAAAGGAGGAGCTTACTAGAGTGCCGGTGTGTTTCTCAAGTAATATTTCTGTTGTGTTATAGCTTTTTTGAAATTTCTGAACGGCAGTCTAAGGGTTTGCAGTTTCCTTTACACTTCTGTTAGAATATATTGTGGAGCTGTAATGATGTAATGTCTCCTCTGAAGATTTCCCCCTGCCCAGGTTCTCTCTATTACTACATGCTACAGAAGTGCTGCATTAGTCCATTCTCTCATGTCCTTTTTCGTGTGGCTTCATTTATTCAGGTTATGGATTTCTTATTGTCTGGTACCCTGGGCAACAGATAAAGGCTAAAACCTAGAGTTTCTGTGGGCTTCTATCTATTAAGGAGTAAAAAACCCTCTGCAACACAGTTATTCCCACCTTCATGCTATACATCATGCATTGCTCTCTACAGACTCTGGGATCCATTGGGGGTCAGGGAAGGGGGAAGAGGAGGGAGAAAAACAAAGTGCACAAAGCCCGATTTACCAGATGTAGTGGGAAACAAGAGAGTCCCTAGATAGCACTGTTTCAGTGGTCATGCCATTCATGTGTGTCATGGTAGATCCCTGTAAACCACCAAATGAACTGCACCACCAAATAGGAATCGCATCTGCCATACCTGTGCCTTTTTCTGTAGAAAGGGTGTCTGTTCCAGATGATGTGCTCTGGACATCATATGCCATCATATACTGTAGTATGCCATCATCTTCATCATCTAGTATCTCTACAACATGTCCTTGTGTCATTTTCAAATTAAATGGTAAATATTTGAGGAAGGCAACATCTACAAGGCACTCATCACACTGGTCCATAGACAATGATGTTCACATCCTGCTGGGCACGGGTTATGTCAAAGCTACAAGACAGGCACTCTTTTTTCTTCTGAAAGTTGTCCATCACTATTGTTTTTTCCCAGCTTTTGATTGATTCTATCCATTTTGCAGCTGAGATGAAGACTCATCATTGTTGTCATCAAGTGCTACATGAAGCCAGCTGCCTCTGGCTGATTCCCTTGGCTTTTTAAAACTGCACAAACAATTTTACAGGGAACCTTATCAGCTGACAACTCTCTATCACCACCTGGCTACAGATTATTCAATAGTCATATGACACTTTTCAGAGGTTCACGAAGAAATCTTTTATTGCCAAGCAAGAAGTGTGGTTGAGCATTGACCCCAGCCTCCATTTTATGAACTGGAATAGCTCCAGCACATGAGGATTATAGAAGCTTCACAGAAAAAGATGGGCTATTTGTAGAAGAACATTCATGCAATCCTGCTGAGTTCCCAGAAAGCTTTAGTAATACCCTATCGCCCACTAGCTCAGGTAGCTGTGCTGAGGCCTCTGCACTGCACTGTACATGTGCAATGGAGCAGCACAGACAAAGGACAAAAATGCAACTGAAACCATGTGGTTAACATTGACAGAATGCATCACTGGGACATACACCAGACTCACGGCACCAATCAGAAGTCCAGTCACGAAGACTGCATTCTTTGTTCACATTCTCATTTTTAAAATTTATATTTATATTATATAAATATTTATATTTAATTTATCTCACACTCCAAGGCACAAGAAGAAATTAGGATGAAAATCAAAATCAGTCACTGGCTGCACTGTGCTGGCCTCACCTGGGGTGACTGGCCATTTTATTTAAGAGCCCTCTGCTGCTGGGTCTCACCCAAAGAACCTAGTTGCACACCACTTTCACCCTAGGCGAAGATGTTAGGGCAGTTTGAAGTGGCAATTTCATAATAACCATCATAAACTGACAGCCTGGTTGGCAGCCTCATCAAGGAGGTGAGAAATCCTAAGGGAACGAGGGGCAACTATATCCGAACCCCTAAGAATGGCCAAGGTTGGACATACAGGCAATGTAGTCTGGGGAAAACTGCACTGCTGCTCTCTGTGTGGTACCTGCTCCGTGGAATCCATTGTTTCCACTGCTGTCAAATCAAGCACCTTCCACAAGCACTAAAATTCACATTTTCAAAGATATCCATATAATCTGAAATGTGCCTAAATCTATAAATATAAATAGGTCTCCTAACCTGATATGCTGCCAATGAATATTGAGGAGTGAATATCATTCTGGTACTATTTCTCAATTTATTCTGTTTGCTATCTAAGAATTCTGATCTTACACTCTTCTGCCCTTACTGAGTTTTTCAATCTTCACTGCTTTTAGATAACTCCTGTTTTAAAATCTATTTGTTATATCTGTTACTTTCCCCATGAATTTGTCTTCTGTGTAGCAGATACAGGGCTGCAGTTCTTCAGTTATAAAGGATGAACATACTGGAATAGTTGTTTTGCAACAACTTATTTACATGGTTTTATTAATATTATTTTTTGGTTGGCCTATGCTATGTTATGCACTACACAAACATGGCATGGTAGATGGTCCTTGCTTGAAAGCGCTTGCAATCTGTTTAGACACAGACACAGGACGGAGATGGGCACAAGGTACAAAACTCATGCAGAGTGAACACTGTCATGACTATAAACAGCATGCTACTTTCACAGGGTTTTTTGACTTGTGTTTTTGAGAAGGTTGATTTAGTCAGGAGGGGATTAGCTAAATTTGAAGAAAAGGGAAAGATTAAGAGGATGAGTGAGATAACGGTGAATAAGAACTGCATTATGTACATGGACATTTAAAAAACCCAAAAAACCGAAACAAAACTCAAACAAGAAGAACAACAAAAATTGCTAGGAAGCATAAAAACCAGGCTTTCTAATATAGGACTGACTTTATCCAGTGATGGGAATCCACTCTTCATTGCAAGTATAACAAAATTTGTATCGGGAAAGAGAAGTCAAGAAACATTATGAAGAGAATACATAGACAAGCAATACAATGCATCTCTGTTTAGATTAAAATATAATAATTACAAAGCTTACTCTACTTTATACCCATGCCCTTTAGTAAGTTTTCACTGGTCAAACTAAAGTCAACGTTTTGGTATTGCTCTACAGCCTTTGCAGATGACTGACACTGCCACGCCAACTAAGATATGCAATACTTTCTGAACTAGTAAATAACGCACCACCGTTCAAAGCAAGGCAACGAGGGGAAAATGACTGAATCGGAACAGCTCCTCCACCTCAAGGCTTGTAATGCATCTTAATATGACTAAAGGTACATGCACCTGAGATAAAAACAGAACATGTGTATTCAGAAAGGCCTCCCAGTCACGAACAAGGAAGCACTTTTTGATTAACAAACGAATAACATGGAGAGGCAAGTGTGGGACAAGTAAATGGCTGCAGAAATGAAAGAGTATTGAGGTTACTGTAAATCTGGAAAGCCACAAATGGAAAATCCTTAGTAATGTTTTAAGAGTCAGTGGCTTTCCAGGGTGCTAGCTCTAAATACACATGAAGATGTGGCATATGTTAGTGAAAAATACACATACCTCTTAAAAGAAATTAATTTCAGCATGATTACTTACTCATTTACATTTGTACCAAAAATGTATTTTTTTTTATTAATTGCTCTCTTCAAATGTTTTTATTATTAAATCAGGAAGCATGTAATGTGTGACCTGAGTAGCCAGTAATGCAAAAATGAAGAGTGTGCAAAGCATCCTTAGATTGCAGTGTATTAATAACCATTTAAAAAAGGATAAAACATGCACAGAATTCTGGATTTATTCATGCATAATCTGCAAATAAAAAAACCCTGTAAATTCATAACTGATTTTATTCCTAGCAAATGCAATTATAGATTGAAATCTGCTGCTACTTAAGTGAACAAGATGTTTGGAATCTGGACCTATTAACAACTTTGCAAAGTACTGCTACAACTTAGAATATGCAGGCACATAAGAAATGACACAAGAAAAACAATACAGGGAAAATAAACTTATTTATTCTGAAGTGTACCAGTCCTTAAATTTGAATTGCCCTAGCCTTTCCCTCTCCTCAGATTTTGATGTTATCATGAGATCTTTGGTAGGATAAAAAGACTAGTTCTGCTCAATATCAAGGGAGACTGCGGCAAAGTAGACTTGGTGTAAGAGGATATTTCCCAAAGAAAAATAATTGCTTCTTTTTATATACTGTTCTGACACCAACAGTTATTTATACCTCATTTTATGAAAACACCACACTAACAATATCTCACACAGGCCATAGTGACTTAACTTTGTGATTTTTTTATTCAATTATGTCTTAGCATTATTCTTATTTCATCCTTAGTTGACTGCAAGCTTTATGTTTTCCTTTTAACTCCATCTACAGAGTAATAGGGTCATGGCTGTTTTTAGGCTTTCAAGCTTGCTGTTAATGGAGATTTTTTTCTGACAGTTTTGTGCAGTATTTTCTGTTTTATTTGTAATGCTGCTGACCTAAAAGTTTCCATCATACAGTAAAAAGTATTATGGGTAAAGATCTTTGTTCATTTGAAAAGATTCATAATATTCCATGTAGCAAAAAGTCCCACAGCCACGAGAAAATAATAAATTTGGGTTCCTAGCTTGGAGGAAAAGTCCTCCTAAAATTGGTTGAACTAAACCAGGTTATTTAATGATTAATTATTGTGTATTTTTCAAGAGGGTGTATGTAGCTTCATTAATGGGAAAAAATTAAAGGAGTTTTTTTCTTCTGACTAAATAGGATGACTGTTTTATTCCTAAATGAGACCTAATTTCTAGGAATAAAACAGTCATCCTATTTATTCCTAACAGAGACCTAATAATTCAGGGTTCGTGATTTGGACCTTTTAGACCTAATTACCGCATTGTTAACAACTTTTAGTACTAGCAGGTCTGCTAAAAGTCACAAATTGTGCTTTTTGTTTTCCATCTGCCTCACTCAGAAAATTATCCAGATGTTACATTTTCCATTGTTTTTATTTTTTTGCCATTGTAAATCAGTGGTAAACTACAAATGAATACTTCCATGCCTGCACAAGAAGTACACATGACTTGGTTTGAGTTAAGTTGCTGGGAAATGTGGCAGTAATGCTGAGTAACATTTAGATGAAGTTTGTTAGATGTGCTCCGGGAGTGTGTGACCTGTGTTATACCATCTCTCAGCTCCCATGCACTTGGGGTGCCTATACATGTACAGGGAGGCTGCTCTGTTACACTGCATTGGAGCGGACTTGATTAATCAAGTCTGCTGGACTGTGGTAATTACCACACTTCAGCAGACTCTAGCGTCACACGTGCTGAAAAATGATGGCCAGGGTGCTTTAAGTAATGCTTGTTTGATGTGCCTTAGTTAAAGCTCCACTGCCGCCATTTTTCAGCATGGGGATGCTGATACATATGATGCTCTGGGAACTTTAATTACAGTGGCTCTCAGAACTGCTCTAATTAAAGCGGCCCTGCCCCACTCCCAGAGCATGTCTCTAAATGCCCTGAGAACCACTCTAATTAAAACACCTGGAGAGTCACATTAGCAATATCTCCATGCTAAAAAAAGACAGCGGGACATTTTAAAGCTTGTCAAATAAGCCTTAGTTAAAGCACGCCCATTGCCATTTTTCAGTGCAGGGATGCTGATACATGTGCTGCAGTCTGCTGGAGCATGATAATTTCCACGCTCCAACAGACTCTATTAATGGAGTCTGCTCCGATGCAGTGTCATGCAGCAGCCTCCCTGTACAAGTACAGGTGTCCTGAGTGCATGGGAGCTTAGAGATGGTATAACAAATAGATCAGCAGGGGGACTTTGGTTTCTGGGCCCAATCTCTCATTCTCTTCCACAAACTCTCTCTCTCAATGAATGAGTAAAAAATCAGCAACAGCAACCTCAGCATTGTCTGTCCCAGTGCTGGAAATCCTCATATAGGGACTTATGCAGCTTTGAGTGTCAGGCTTAACTTTGAATAACCTAGTTTTGTCCAATCATGTGGTAGCATTAATGTTATTTAAATGTAGGGGTTTTTTTTGTCTGGAAATATTAGCAAAGTCCTTGCTGCTTTAGATAAGCAGATGACATTACATTCCTCTTCGTTTCCCTCATTAAAGCAAAGAAGTTGAATATTAATGAGTGTGGAGAATTATGTTGTCATGCATGTTAGTCTAGAAAATATAAATTCATCTCATAAAAAAGTCAGGGGATCAAAGAAGGTTTTTACTGTTAATTGGAAACAAAGTGTCATCGGTGTCCTGATTTAAAGGGCACTCAAGGATGATAAGATGGTAAAAAAAAAAGAAAAAAAAAGAAAAAATAATTAAGGTAGAAGTAGAGTTATTATTAGTTCTTCTTTACTAAAATCTCTTTCCCCATTGCCTATAGCATTCAGTGTGGCATTCCCAGTGTTCAAAGTCATTTTAAGAATAAAAAAATGCATTACTGAAAACATATATCAAAATTATTAGAAGTAATATTTTTATAGCCAAAAGTGCTTTAAACTCTATGGATCAAAGAACTTTATATGCTGGATCTAGTCACTTTTTCTTAAACTTACAATGTTTATACTGTTTCTACCTTTTCACCGAGCTTTCAGGATATAAACCTTAAAAAAATATTTTTAATTCTGGAATTCACTCCCAAGGCAGCATAATGGTTATACACTGGGTAAGAAAGCATCCTTCTCCTTTAGAGCTCTTGTATCCAGCTACAACTTGAGTGGAGAAAATAAGTACGGTGATAGTTAAGTGTTACTAGCAAATCTGGATTCCTCATACACATGCTGATCTGTGAAGCAGAGCTGGTGTTCAGCCAGAAGCATAATCTTACCTCTAACCAGAGGATATATTAATATTTACAACATAAACCTCACTATTACATATCTTGACTACTGAATTTATTCAACAGGAGATGGAGACAAAGCCCGCAGGTAAGTAAAGAGCAAAGTGACCTGGATAAAGGTCAAGAAAAGAGGAAAATGTAGGTAGTTTTAATGAAGTTGTAAGAGAAAAATCACAGGGGAATAAGTTAGTCATCTCTCATGCTGCATCTAGCGCAAGTAGTATGTGGTTCAGTAAAACCTGTGGAGGAAAAACAGACAAGGGAAGAAAGGAGGTGGTATTGTCTTATATATTAAAAGGTATGCACACTTTTAGAAGGAAGTGGGCAGTAACCTATTGAAAGACTGTGGATCCAAGCAAAAGGGGAAAAGTACATAGGTGATGTGACAGTGGGTGTTTACTCTAAACCAAGGCTATTCAACTGACAGCCCATGGGCTGCATGCAGCCTTCAAGGGGTTAAATTGTGGCCACTGGGCTTCCATCTGGGGCCACTGCTGCCCTCAGTCCCCAGCCTTCCTCTCTCTCTGACACCTAAGAGGTGTGATGCAGTGGGGTAGCCCATGGCCAGGGTTTTAGGATGAAGCGTGACACCCAGTGCAGCAGGGCAGGGGGAAGTGGCTCTTGGCACAGCAGGAGAGAAGGAGGGAGGTATGCTGTCCTGGGGTCTGACAGCTGCCACTGGAGTGTGGCCCTTGCTTTTGGGGCCCCTAGATACTTAGAAGGTAGAAAGCCCTGATGTAAATCAGAAGGAGATGGACAAGGCCTTGTTTTAATTAATTAACTAACTTTTTCAAATGATAAGACCTTGTGTTTATATCCAGCTACCATGTTATCTGCTGGGGAATAACACAACAGTGCCCAGATGGATGGCCAAGTTTTTGGATTCTGATGGAAAAAACATTTTGATACAGATGGGGGAGAAACCAGTTGGGGCGGGGGGAGCTTTTCTCAATGCATTGCTTCCAAGTAGGGAGGAACTGATTGAGAATGTGAAGGTGGAAAGCAAATTGGGTGACAGCGATCACAAAATGATCGAGTTTATAATCTTAAGGAAATAAAGAAGAGCAACTGAATAAAAGCACTAGACTTCAAACAAGCAGCACTGCACCAACTCAGGTGGGTGGAATTTTATAGGAGACAAGTTGACAAGGAAAACAAGCTCAGAAGAACTGGCTGTACTTTAATGAACAATTATTAAGGGCATAAGAGCATGCAAAGGAAAGCTAGGAAAGAGAGCAAGAGGCCAGCTTGGCTACCAGCAAACTCTTCGATGACTTGAAATTTAAAAAGGAATCTTACAACATGTAGAAACTTTTTACCAAGGATGACGTGTGTAGAGAGAAAATAAGGAAGACTGATATGCAAATTGAGATACAGCTCACAACCAAACTAAGAAGGGGAAGCTAATAATAAATGATGTGGAGCAGGCCAGAGTATTTAATGCCTTTTTTCACTTCAGTCTTCAGAAAGGTCAGCTATCAGATGACACATGCGGTTAGCAGCAAAGTTATAGGAAGAGATAATCAGCCTAGGGTAGGGAAAGAACAGGTTAGAGATTACAAAACGTCAGATGTTTTCAAATCAGAAGGGCCAGATGAGATTTATCTTATGAGTACTCAATGTATTGGCTGAGGTAATTGAGGAGCCACTGAGTATTATCTCTGAGACTTCATAAAGATTAGGAGACTTCCTAGATGAGTGTAAAAGGGCAAAAATAGTGCCCATTTTTTAAAAAAGGGGGAAAAGGAAGACCTAGGAAACTACAGACCAGTCAGACCTTGATACTCCAAAAGTTACTAGAGCATATTATTGAAGAATCTTTTTATTTAAGTACGTTGGGGTTAGTAAGGTGATAAAGAACAACCCCCATGGATTTGTTAAGAAAAAGATAAGGTGAAGGAACATGATTTCTAGACTGGTCTGCATAACTGGTTGTCATCATGTTGAAAGAATAGATATCAATAGCTCAATGTCTATCCTGGAGGAGGTTTGAAGCACTAGTCTCAGAGGGGTCATGTGCTGTTAAATACCTTCCTTTATGACTTTGAAGATGGAATTGTGTGAACATTTGCACAGATGACACCAGGTTGGGTAGCAAACACTTTGTTTGATAAATTTAGGATTCAAAATGACTTTAATAAATTTGATAGATGGTCTGAAATTAATCAGATATGTTCAATGAAGACAAATGCAAGGAAGGAACAATCAAATGCATAAATGACTTGCTACGCTTCAGTACAGCCAAGAAGGATCTGGGGGTTATACTGGACCATAAGCTGAATAGGAGTGAAAAGTCTGCTCTTACTGGAAGGCACTGGGGGGAGGGGAGGTGGCGAAGGGGGAGGGAAATACTTAGATATATGAACCAGAAGGTATATGTCAGTTAAGGGAAGTTATTCTTCTACCCTTTTTAGCACTAGTAAAATTTCATCACAAGTGCTGTTTCCAATTTGGGGAAGCACTGCACTTCAAGAAAAGTGCATGGACAAAACTGGAAAGAGTCAAGCAGAAAGCAGCAGAAATTATTAGAAGTCTAGGGAACATGTATGTAAGGAAAAAGTGGAAGAACTGGGACTGTTTAGTCTGGAGAAGAGAAGGCAGAGGCAGGATTTAGTAACTACTTTCAAATACAAAAAAAAGGGGTTATAAATATGATAGTGATAGACCATTTCCTTTGCTCACTGGGACAGGACAAAAGGTATTGATCTGAAATTGCCTCAAGGGAAATACAGATTGAATATGAGGAGGATCCTTCTATCTATGAGGATTTCTAGGCACTAAAACAGATTATCTAGAAATGTCATGGAAACTCCAGCATAGTATATTTTGAAGTTCAGGTTAGATAAACATTTGGCTGAGATGCTTTAGATAGAGAAGGTCTTTCCTTTAGCAGGGGACTGAGACTAGACAGGCTCCTGAGAGCCTTTCCAGAATCCTTTTTGTGATTCTGAGAGTCTATCATTACAAACTTGCAGGATAAAAGAGTTTGCAAACATATTATGTGGGTCAGAGTTAAGGGTATCCTGGGAATGTTACAAGGAGAAGTTAGTGTGTCAGTGCTATCTCTAACTGAATATATGAACTGTAAACTATGAAACAGTCTTCTGCATTTTTTTTTTTAAATTGGTTACTTGAATACCCTTCCCAGTAGAAGGTTTTGCTGTTTTGTGTTTAACAGGAGTGTTCATGATACATGTTTTGTGTAGGGGTTGTACTATTTGCTGTAGAAGCTGTAACTGCAAATTCATACTTACAATTCTTTCCAGGAGACTTAAAAAAAAGAAAAGAAAACATGTTCAAAAAAGCTTAGGAAACTGATTGCTTAAATTAAACCTAAGGAACTATGCTAAATTCAAGCAAATGTTGAGAATACACTTACCTAAGACTTCCCTGATATGTCTCTTAATGAGATCCTTAATTAGGCAAGACTTAATTTAAAGTGTTAAAAAGTCATACAGCTTAGTCTTTGAATTAGAGTGAGTTTGCATCAATGCGGCTCTAAGCTGTAATTATCAACAAGGCATAGTCCGAATGAAAATATTCTACCACCCCCCACACTGAGTACAACATTGTGAGAAAGAATTAATGACGTACTTGAGTAACTAAATTAGAATCAACTTAGCTGAAATATTTATTCACAACATGAACTAAAGAAAATTAAAAACAAATGAAAAATATTCCTAAAACAAATTACTGCTTGGAAGCAAAGGGAATGAATTTTTGTCTAGCAATGATTCACATGATTACAAGGAGAGAGGATACTGATAAAACCTCAACATTTGTCAGTCTCCACTAATTGTAATTCTACACATAGCCAGGGCAGTGAATGTGGTTCTTAAGGGGCCTGCTGTACTTTATACCATGTATAAATTTTGAATGATATTTCATTGTAAAGCACTATGAATGTTATGTGTATCTGATTTTTCAGTTGGCTGAACATTCTCCCACCACTTGTCTGCAAAGAGACAGTCTGGAGCACTGTTGCTTTCAGAAAGCTGCTGCGTTGCTATTGTTTGGTGTGCACGAACTTAGCTTTACTTGAAAGACATTGCAAGCCACTCTGACAACTCTTCAGTCAATACCTTGAACAACACCTCTTATGCATAGCTGGATACTTCCCTGTGACAGCAACTGCGTCAGTACAACTTTTTAAATGGGCTCCAGGTCCTGAGCTTGCAGCGTGACCCCATTAACTAGATGATGAACCTACCACCTGTCCTAGTGCTCTTTAGGTTTGTATGGGAAGACTTCCCTTTCCATCAGGTCCTTCTCCTGGAGAGGCATAGCTCTATTGTTTGAGGACAGCTAAGTATGAATAGAAGAACAATTTTATTTCCACCCAGAGGAGGGTAGTGGTACCCACTCATACTATGACGGTAATGAGAGTAAGTGACGTTTCCTGTTTGCTGACAAGGCAACGCCAGGATCATATCATTGTACTCAAAGCCAAAAGTGATCAAGATCTTACAGCTACAGGGCCTGAAGTTTGGATTTACAGCTGCTGTGGCTGAGCAGTAAGGCCTCCCTGCCTCTAATTCTGATGCTGTGAAATGCTTTTGTCAAAAAAGTAGTCTGATAAAAGGGGGTCAAACCAGTGGCTGTGGTTCATACGATTAGTCCTTAGGCAAGTCAACCCAGCCAGCAGATCAGGGCCTAGATCAAAGAAACTGCTAGGGCCTCTACACTTAACTTTTGGTGCTTGGCCCCCAGATCCAAAGCCCTGCATCAGGCTCCCTATCCAGCAGACAGGAAGAGCAAGATTACGAGAAAAGCTGGTCTTAGGGACGTGCTCGTTTGATATCCAACCCTTTTGAAAAAACAAACACATCTGAATGATGGCTGCAAGCAGGCAGGGACTCCATCCATTCAAAATTCTCCTATGCCCGTTCTGTGAAATAGCAGTGCTGGTGATGTATCACCTGCCTTTTATATAACAGCCCAGTGGTTTGAGCATTTGCCCAGTGAGTGAAAGACCCAGGTTTAGTTTCCTCCTCAGATGGAGAGGGATCAAGTCCTCAGCTCCCATTTCCCAGGAGAGTGCCCTACCCACCAAGCTACAAATAGGCTCATTTATGGCCCTCCTTTCATTCCTATTTCTAAGTTTGACCCCTATGTTTAAAGTAAGATACATAAGCAATCCTGGCAGCTGGGACTAGGATCCAGGACACAGGAAAAATTATCACATTTTAAATGAAAATGCATGAAGCTTGGTATCGAGGCCATCATTTACAAATCTGACATCTATGGGAATCAGACTGCCTAATTAAGTGCCTTTTTGAATGTTGATGCCTAATTTTAGGCACATTTTTGACTAACCATGTAACTAAAAAATAATTTGAATACTAGTTGGAGTCCCTTCTATTTTTGGCCACCTTTTCCAGAAAAAGAGGGCTCTACTGTTGATTTGGAAGAACAGAGTAACTGACAGTAAAGGATCAGCTTTTCTTTTGGTTTGCATCCTGGAAAATTCTTTCTTTCTTGTTGTAGGTTGGTTGGACTAGGTCTCACACCATGAAATATTAAAGGACCTCATTAATCACAAGACTTGGGACTGTAGAAATTAAAGAACAGATTTGTATAGAGGTTTGCTTGCTCAAACACATTTAGCAAAGAAACAAACAACCCTCCCCCAGCAACAGAGAGACTTGTAATTCAATAAAACAATTATTTCTATATCATTTAAGCCAAGCCTGCAGGCCTGCAAAATTCTCCTCCTGCTCACCTGCCTTTTACACTGTATCAGTAGCAGCATCTGTTTGCTGGGGTTTCTCGCCTGACAGATAGCCCAAACTAGCTGGTTTGACATAGTATAACTGGTTTCCATATTTACCAGCCAAATTGAAAAGCATTCTCTTTAAGATAAAATGTTTCTTTATGAACATAACATCACCTTATGTTCTGCCTAACTCATTAGGAAACTTCTCGCTAATCACCCATGCACAGAAACACTTGATTACTGAAAAGTAAGGTGGAAAAAAGGCAGTCCACCAATAAGGAGAGGGTAAAATGAACCTGGAAGAAGTCCATTTTCACAATGCTGTTTTCCTTTGGGCTCACAGAAATTGTGTTGCATGAGTACAGAGATCTCAGCACTAATGCACAATGACTGCCCTTCTGCTCCATTGTAGGCATATTCTATAGGTAGCTTGGAAACCAATATTCATAGTTGTTCTTGGAGTCTAGCTGCCACGAGAGAGAAGGTGGCCCAAGATGCCATGTAGAGATACTGTTTCCCTGTCCAAATTGGCTTCCATGTGCAGGTACATCTGATTTAATGTAGATCCCTACCTGTCCAGATGCTTACATTGTCCTCCCCAAAGTCTATGATCACATCAGGATATCTAATCCCTTTGCTTGTTCCCTGACTGGGGGCACCTCCACCCAGGGGAAAAATGTGGGTTTTAAACCTGAACTAGGGAGGCCTTGGAGATGTTGATGTCTAAACCTTTCAGGAAGCACTTTATGCTTTTTACTCTAAATCTAGCGAGAGTTAGAGACTAACAAAGCAAGACAGCCACTAACTGAACAAGAATGTTACATTAATTTCTTTAATTAGCTGCTTTCATTTTCTTGTATAGATTTAAATATTTAATTTTAAACGTCACAGGATCAATGTGGTTAAAGATGTACAAGACCTAAGTAGGTCAGTCACTCCACCCCCTGTCAGGGTAGCATTATTTCTGTCAGTATATTTTCCAGTCTCTCTTTAAACCTTGATAATCTCTAAGTCATGCAGGGGTTTATTGACTGCATGCTTAGTGAGATGTTATTTGATAATGACAAGCAAAGTGGGGAAAAAAAAACCCAAACTCAGTAATATAAGCTGAACTTATTATGTGGTCTGCTTTAACTTTGCAAAATTTCTATCTGCATTTTTCCCCATATGGTTGATATTAAACCAGAAATTATCCCACTCAATGGCACAGTTTTCATATTAAAGATGGCAAAGGCCTTCTTACTTTATGTGGGCAAACCGTGAACATAGGAATGTATGCTACTGGGTTGTAATGTGGGATCAAAGCAAATAAGGTACAGGATACTGTCGTTAGCGTGTTAACTTGCTTCAGTAAATATTCTGGTGCTTTATAGCATGGCCATCTATTCTCCAAAATATTTTGATTGGAAAATTTGCTGTAGAATCTATGCCCTGATGAAGGACTGTACCATAGGTATATGAAAAAAGCCCTTAGTACAGGAAGGTGGTGTTTGTTAATACATTAGGGTTTACGGACGTAAAGCAGTGAGGCATTTGTTAAGGATATTCAGCTGATTAAAGCTAAAGTTTTCTGGTTGAGTTTTTGCCCACACTCACCTTCAAATGCCATGTAATCCAAGGGGAGAAGCTATAGGCTGGATGAGTTTCCCAGCCATAAAGTTTACAGGCTCAACCACAGAGGGTAAAGTTAGACTGGAAAGAGAATCTTAAATGAACCCGGACCAAAACTGCAGCTTCCTGGTGGTATACAACTGGTGCTTTTGCTGGGCTTCTGTAAGACAGAATTGTTTGCTTAGGGACAGAAATTACACATAAACTGGTTTAAGTGACCAGAAAGTGGTTTAAATCTTAAACAACGGAAGTTCAGTGCACATAAACGGATTTCAAAATGGCCAAAACTGGTTTAAGATAAACATAGTTGGATGTAGTATCAAGCTTAACTGATTTAGATCAAACTGGTTTATGGAACTTTTGTCCCAGATCCCTTTCTGGTTCAAGTTAAATCACAGTCCCCCAGCATCCCTGGATGCTTTGCAGGCCTGGATTGCACTATGCTGTCCATTCCAACAGAGCAGGGCTGGTCTTGCCCCTACCCAGAGCACTATCACTGCTCCAGCTGGCTGAGAAGGGGATGGGGATGGGCAACCCTGCTCAGGACTGCATCTGGGGGCTGCCTGGCAGCGGTGCAACAGTCCATGCTTGGGAACAGGGGCAGACCTTGGCCAGCATGCTGAGGTGAAGGACATGGAAGGGGGTTTAGACCCCTTTTCCTCCCCTCTCCCACCAGTATGGGACCCCAGCTGGGATTTTCTTCCTAAGCTATGCTTTTCCCCGCACCCCGCTCAAGTGGCAGGGAAGGGGGCATGGTTGCCTGAGGTAAAGTGGAGGAAGGGAAGAAGGCTTAATCCCCACTCCCTCTCCTCTCCCACAGGCATGGGACCCCAGCGGGGCTCTGCTTGGCAGGGGAACAACAGCCCCTGCTAGACTTTTTCCTTCTCCCCTGCCTGGTTTAAACCCCCCTCCCTCATCCCCTTTTGCCTCTGCACCTGACCATGCCCTTTGCCCCTGCCAGTCCACTGGGGACTGCTGTGCGCCCAGCTGGGGTCCTGTGCCCATGGAAGAGGGGAAGGAAGGAGGGAGGGGCGTTTAAAACACCCCCTTTCTGTTCCCCCCTTCACCTCAGACTTCTTGCCCAGGGCTGGCATGTGGCCACATCCCCTGCCCTCCACCACTCGTGGGGAGTGGGGTGGAGTAAAGCATGGCATGAGCTCCTGCACCCCTGCCAGACAGACCCCCGCTGCAGCCCTATGCTGGTAGGAGAGGGGAGGGAGAAGGTTTCCAACCCCCCTTCCTTCCAGCCTCTTCACCTCAGGATGCCTGCCAAGGGCCAGCATCTGGCCATGCCCCTGCTGCTCAAGCAGGGAGCAAGGGAGAAAAGCCTGGCAGGGGCTGCTGCACCCCTGTCAGACAGACCCCCACTGGGATCCTGTGCCAGTGGGAGAAGGCGGGGAGGGGGATTAAACCCTCCTCCCTCCCTCCCTTTGCCTCAGCATGCCAGCGGGGGCCAGGTTCTGCCCCCCACAGCTGCCACTTGAGTGGTGAGCAGGGAAAAGCCTGGCAGGGGCTGGTTTCCTCCTCCCCCTCCAGGGACACGCCAGGTGGGGACCCCACAGGCCAGGGTGTGGTTTTAACCTCTCCCCAAATGTACTCAGAGGCCTGCAAGGGCCTGGCCATGTCCTTTCCCTAGTTCAAGCTTGGAGGGGGAAAAAGCCTGGAGGGCTTCTCTTCCAGCTTCACTCTTAGTGGCAAGGGTTAACTTTCTTACTAAAGGGTGATGTCGACCGTTTTGGGTCAGGGCTTAGTTGTTACAATAAAGGCTTAATTGTGGACAAAGAATCTTCCTGCTTCTTCCTAAGATCCAGAATAACACACAGTGGTCAGAAGTGGCAAATCCTGCCACCAACAGGAAATCAATCCCAACTGATCGATCGGACTCTAGCAGCAGCTGAATCCAGCGCAGAGCAGAACCAGGTGCCTCTACGTGCAGCAGAGCCCAGTACAGCGCTGAGGCTGGCTACACAGACCATGCACGCACGCCTAGTTGCACCACCAGAACAGTTTGATTTCCGATCACTTGGAATGTGGCCTCGATGGAGCAGGCATTTTAATTGCTTCAGGGAAGTGTTGGGCCTGGACAAACACTTGGAAGCTTACCAAGTGGGTACTCTTATCTACTCTATGGGAGAGCAGGCGGATGAAATTCTGCCTCTTACAGATGCAGAGAAAAAGCAATATGCTGCAGATTAGTTAAACATTAACTAATCATTTTCTGGACAAAAGAAATGTGATTTATGAACAAGCTAGATTCAACATTTGTAAACAGGAGGCTTCAGAACCCGTGGACAGCTTCATCACATCTTTGTATACAATGGCTGAATACTGCCAACATCGGAAGCTTAAGGAGGAGCTAATTAGGGACCGCTTAGTTGTGGGGCTTCATGATACAGAGCTCTCACAAAGATTACAGTGGGACCCTGATTTAACGCTCCAGAAGTCTGTCACACAGGCTTGCCAGTCAAAGCTAGTTAAACAGCAACAAAGAGAAATCAGGAGTGATTCTCAGTCCTGTCAGGCATTAGTTAATATGGGTGCAAGGCATGCCGTAAAGAAGCTACAACCAATTACAAATAGAATTGACAGGCACAAGGAACACAGGGAGTGGTCTCACCAGCACCCATGGTGGCAAGCAAGTGGGAAAGGAAACCAGAGCCACAGGTGTGGATGAACTCCAGGACATAGTCACGTGCAGTATCCTGCTACAGAAGAGGTATGTCAGTGATGTAAAAAGAAAGGTCATTATACTTCAGTTTGTAGCTCCACCACCAAAATCTGTGAAGTTACAGAACAGGATGCAGGGAACTGAACACATAGCCAGAGGAAGAAATTTTGGGGAGAGGGAAGAGGGGGCTGAGCATGTACATGTGTGCACCCCTCCCCACCACAGGTGGGAAAGTCTGTGGGGAAGGGGCAAAGGGAGGGGAAAGGGCCATGAGGGGGATGGGACAGGGAGTGGGGCTGGGGCTGAGACTGGGTAGGGATTGGAGGGCAGCCAGGCCCAGGATTTGGGATCAGGGCCGGAGTCTGCTGCGTCCATGTGGGCACCCCTTCTCCTGCATATGGGGTCATTGCCTGGTACTGGAGTCCCCTGCACCAACAAATCTGCCACCTCCCCAGCCCTGCGCTGGCCCTGGATGCCTCCCCACACTGCCCCTGGCCTTGGCTCTGGCCCTGCACCACCCAAGGGGGCCCAGAGCTGGGAGCTGGTGTGGGGCTAGCCTCAGCTGCACTGCCAAATCAGAGGGGATGCAGCCCTTAGGACCTCAGTGCCCACCCTGCCCTGCCCTGCCCCACCCTGAGTCGGAAGAGCCCAGTGCAGCCCTGGCCTCAACCTGCAACAGCAGCCTGCTCTGCCCCATCCAGATCCGGGGGCACATGTCCCCCATGCCTTCCAGGGTGCATGTAACAGCAGGAGCCAGCCTCCCTGGATAAGCTGCTTGTGTCCCCCCAGCTGTGCAGCACCTGCCCCTCCCCTAGCTCCAGCCCCACTCACGCTCCAGCCACCAGAAGCCTTTGGCTGGGCTGACTTGTGGCCTTACCACTGCCTCATGTTTGTGGGGGCTAAGCCCTGTTAGCCCCCACTTCCATGGCCTATGGTTGCACAGTACTTTTAGATGAAGTTACGGAGTCTTCATCAGATCCAGGAGTCTGAATGACAGAAATTGAGCTCGATGGACAGCCAAAGCCATTTAAATTAGATATCAGAGCAGCAGTCTGAGCTATCCCTGACTTTTACTACAGCCCACACAGGGATGAGATTCTCCTTACCCCTACTAAACAGCCATGGGGACCAGGCAACACTACCCTTGAAGTATTGGGATCCTTTAATGCAAAGATGACACTGAAGTGGAGATGTATAGACCAGGAACTTTATGTGACTGGTAATCTTGCTGGTAATCTTGCTTTATTTGGCTTACCAGCTATACAGACATTACAACTTGTCCATCAACCAGATGCAATAGTGGGCCAGAAATCCTTGGAGCAGTATTACAAAACCAAATACCCATTGGTCTTTTGTGATCTGGTTAATTTTAGGTGAATATCAGTTATATCTAAAAGCTGATGCCATTCCATATGCATTAACTACTCCAAGATCACTCCCTTGGGACCACCAAGGCACAACATGATGCAAGAGTGGATGCAACACTCAGAAAACTTCAAGAAGCTGGAGTTACACTTAACGAAAAGTGCACCTTTGCTACTTCGCAGCTCATGTTTGTGGGACATTGGATTACACTACACAGAATCCAGCTAGATCCATCAAAAAGTGCAGCCCTCAGGGGGTTCCCAAAACCCAAAGACGTCCCTGAATTTTGCACATTTTTATGCATGGCCACATACTTGGGCCATTTTGTGTCAAGCTTGGCAACAATAACAAAGCCTCTTAAGTGACAAGAACATATGGCTCTGGGGACCACTACAGCAGTCGGCCTTCAACAAGATCAAATCTATACTCAGTTCATCTCTGATACTGGCCCAATATGATCCAACACAAGAAACCCATATTGCAGCAGTTGTTTCATCATCTGGGATCAGAGGAGTATTACAACAATGTCAGGAAGCAGGCCACTGGGCCCCTATTGCTTTTTGTGTCAAGAACACTTGCTCTACCTGCAACCGGCATGCACAAATAGGAAAAGCAGCCCTGGCAGTCACATGGACATGTGAGCAATTAAGACCTTTCCTTGTGGGCCTGACTTTTACAGACAAACTGATCACACGCCACTTGTGTCTCTGTTAGGAGACAAACTTCTCAATGAACTTCCACCAGGAATTCAGAGATTTTGCCTCAGAATGCTGAAATTCACCTACAATATAGTACATATCCCAGGAAAAAGTGTTACAGCTGACATTCTTTCTAGAGCACTGTTACAGACTCCACTGTCTCCAGAAGAACTGTGCCAGGACCAAGATACTGCTGTTTACATGGATATAATTGCAGATGAGATACCCATATCTACTTCACTACAAATGAGAATTCAGGAAGCTCAAGAAGCTGATTCCTCTTGCCAAAATATAAAGAAATACTGCTTGGAAGGATGGCCTCAGGTAAGATTCAAGGACTATGAACAAGCAAAGTACCAACAAGAGAGACTTAATTTCCATGTTGTCAAAGACTTAATCATGATCCACAACAGAGTACTGATACCTTTAGCACTATGCCAGGAAATCCTAGAGAAAATTCATGATGCTCACCAGGGCATTGCAAAATATTAAGCCAGGGCTTGCCAAACGGTTTGGTGGCCCGCCATCTGTGAGGGCATACACAACTGAGTGGCCAGTTATAAGGTTTGTGCTCAACACCAACCAGTCCATGTCAAATCATGCCTCACAACTGATTTGCCAGATCATCTGTGGCAGATGTTGGGAGCTGATTTATTCACCTGGAAAGGTTCTGTTTACCTCATTGCTATTGATTATATTCCTGTTACTTGGAGACAATACAACAGAGAGAGTTATAATGGCCACACCACAACAGAGAGAGTTATAATGGCATTGAAGAGTCAATCTCATGCCATGGCATACTTTCAGTTTAAGAACTAAAAATGACCCACAATTTTCTGTAGCTCTGCTTAAGCCCAGTATGACTATCAGCAGGTCACCAGCGGTCCACATTTCCCCAGTAGTAATGAAGAAACAGAACGTGCAGTGCGGACTGTGAATAATTTGCTCCAGAAGAATGAAGATCTCTATCAGGCACTCCTGATCTACCATTGAACACCACCGGAGCATGGGTGGAGTCCAGACAAGTTGCTTATGAAATGTCGACTCCATACAACCGCCCCAAGTATGATCAATAACTTAGTTTGAAAAGTTGTCAATCCCCAGGCATTTCATGAGAAAGACAAACAGATAAAGAACCATTAGAGATGGAAGTATGACACCAGGCATGCTCCAAGACATACACCTGCTCTTTCCTCCCAGCAGGAAGTTTGGATCCCAAATCCAGGGGCCCAAGGCACCATCCAGGCTAGGGCAGATGCCTCTTGTTCATACTGGTGGAGGCACCTAGTGGTCTTCTCCATAGGAATCAAGAACATCACCAAATTCCACCTGGTTACCACACGAGGTCTGGACGTGCCTCAGTTTCATTGAAGAGATTAGACATGTGAACTAGTCAGTTCTAAATGAATAGATTTACCAACCTTTCTGGCTTGTTTAGATTCCTTTAGTAACTGTGTATCAGATTTTCCCTTGAGAAAGGGGGATGTAGTAGTAAGGGTTGACTTCCTTACTAAAGAGTGATGTCATCAACAGGAAGGGGTGAGTTGATCATTTTGGGTCAGGGATTAGTTGTTACACAAGAAAGGCTTAATGAGGACAAAGAGTTTTCCTGTTTCTTCCTAAGATCCAGAATAACACACTTCCAGCCTTGCAGCCACTGCTGAGGGGGAAGGGAGGGCATGCTTTAGCACCCCTCCGCTTCTGGCCAGACCCACCACAGGCATGTGGCTGCATTTCTGGAATCAAAGGTCAATGTCTGTTTGCTTGCTTCACAGCTCACTCTACACAGTTTACACCAGCATTTTTCAACCTTTTGGCTCTGGCAGCATACTTACTGGGCCTCTTCCATTCGGTGGCACGCTGGGCGAATGTGGAGCGGGGGACAGAGGGATGGCGAGTGGCCGGGCAGGGAAGAGTGGAGCGGCTGAACACAGCACACAGATACAAATCACTGGCTAGAGCCATTCCCCCCACCTGTCTGTCTGTCTGTGGCTGCAGAAGGCAGGGGGTGTGGCTCCAGCCAGCAGGGGGCGTGGCTCCAATCCAAAATTCTACAGCACACCTGGACGTGCCTCATGGTACACCAGTGTACCGTGGCACACCAGTTGGGAAACACTGGTTTAGACTAACCTGCGAAGACTGAATCAATTCAGGCTTGGGCTTTTTGAATGTCTGTACTTTGCCTTTGTGGACAGTCCATGATTTCAAAGGAGCAAAGACTAGTACAGTTTCTAAGTAAGCAAGTTACACTGAGTAAATCACTTGACCTTGTCTAACAAATTTCCCTTTCAATGGAAAGTGATATGCAAGGGTCCCAAATCAGTTCTCTCTCAGCAAAGAGGCAACACTGATGGCAGAGAAGTAGGATACAGCATTGGAGGAAAGAAACTATGGGCTGCTCCTTCTATTGAAGTAAAACAAAACGTATAGCTTGAGGCCTTGTAGAAATCAAAACAGTCAGGGAGTACTAAAAGAGATAGTGGAGGCGTCTCAGAAGGGCTTGAGAGGCAACCTGCCAAGTCTCTGAAAGTACAGCAAATAACTAGCTTTAATTTTGTTGTTGCTGTTGAGAAGAAAACCTCAAAACATGAATCAAACATTAACAGTTTGTGCTCCCTGCCCCATGTTATCAGTTACCCAGTTAATCACATCTTAAATTGGAACCCAGCCACACATTCAAGCAATTAATGGTGTCATACAATGAAGAATAAGCCACAAAGGTATTTCACATAAAATGTATAGTTCCGATCCATTAAATGAATGTATGGTCAGGTGCGTCAGGAGCCCTGTCCACAGGAGCTTGCTTCTTGATGGCAATAAGGTGTGATGGACTCTGATGCTCAATCCTACAATCATGTCTTGTCCCGTGCATGCGTGGCATGGCAAGAAGTGTGATTATAGATGATCTGGCCTGCACCCAGGATTATGGACAGAGGGAACACAGGAACACACTCATATATTTTATATATGATCACAGACACAGACATATACACACATACAGACTATACATACATCTATGCACATACACACAAATGTAGAATTCCCCTGTACTGTGCATGTGTGGCATGGCAGGAAGTGTGACTGTGTGGAGTGTGCATCAGATCCCATCATGCTTTTACCTGTGTGTCTGGCAGGGGCCTGTGTTGTGTTCCTGAAGTTACAAACAACCTGCATGGACGAGTTCTTCGAGTTCCAATTAACAGTCATCTCAATACCCAAAATCACCAAACCTCTGCTTCTTGTACCTTCCTCTGAGGTGAAAGCTACAATTGTCTTTACCCAACTGTCAAAGCCTCAAGATAAAATTTCCAGCATTGGCTAATCATTTATAAAACCAGACACAACCTCCATTTATTAATTAGAGTGTTCCAGAGAGAGAGAGATCTCTTGACTACAGCTTATAACATATAAATCTATCTGTGTACTGAAGCAGAACCAGGTTCACTACATCCCATCACTTGCAACCCTGAACTTTGTTTCACTGTCAACATGATTATCTGGTTTGTATATATAGAAAGTCTAAATAGGTTAGGAGTGAATAAGAAAAAATTCAGTGGGTTCCCAGCAATATACGAATTCCATTTTCCCACCTTCAAAACTGCATTCAACACAAAAGCACCAGCACAACAAAAAATAATTAAGATAAGTTATAACTGTTGTCTGTAATCAAGGCTTAATAGAACCCAGATACATCACCTGGATTCTGTATAGCTTTGATCAGCAGCCCATCTCAAAGATTCTTTTTACTTTGTGATTAATAAAGTACTTTGAAATGAAAAACACTTCAAAAATAGCATTTATTTTCTTTCAAGTAGGTTATGAATATGAGACTCAACAAAGACATATTATTATGATGGCTACCTGTTAATTTCGTGCTGACATGTAGAAGCATGCAACTAGTTTGAAGGCTTTAGGTTGACTTATTTTCTTGTTTCATCATCTCAGGAGCCTATCTCCTATTCATTCAGGACGCTAAAATCTATGTCAGAATGACAGAAATCCAGAAACACTCCACAATTTCATTTTGAGATAAATCGATCAGATTAAGTATCCTTTGGAGAACAAAGATTCAGTGACACAGCACTAATGTGTATAGATAATCAGGCCTGCACCCAAGATTAGGAATGGAGGAACACACCCATATATTTTATATATATTAACACACACACAAATGTAGAATTCCTTTCAGAAATCCCTATACAGCTACTAGGATTAATTTGCTTTTCCCCCCAACATTTTTCGTTAGCAGAGGGAAATAAAGATGGCCTCAGGAACACCCATTCTTCTCTACTAGAGTTCAGAGGATGAGGTACTAATGTCTTATTTTTGTTGGCACCAGATGTTCTAACAGGTAGAATTACTCTATTTTATATTACAGAATAAACAAGAGGGAGATTGTAAACTTGCTTTCTAAACTATGTACCAAATTCATTTCTTGGATACATGGGCAATTGCCACCGACTTCAGTAAAACCTCATTTGATTATTCTGGTGCAAAACATACACATACAATGGATTTCTTTTCATGAGAGGTACATCAATGCATCAGTCCCATATTGGACTGGTACTGCTAAAAGAAAATTGACAGTATTGGCAATTGACTTTTTTGGGGCTGATGTGGCCGATAATGTTGCCAATAAATGCCCCGTGCATGCACACAGCCACAGGCGGCCAGGAGCACAGCCCGGCAGTATGGAGAGCAGCTGGGTCTGGTTGGTAAGTCTGTTGTGGGGGAAGGGTGGAGGGAGGGAAGGAGAGTGAGGGGAGGCAGATTGAGGCCCTCATGGTGAGGGAGGGAATGGGGCTGGGGCAGGCACTGCACAGACAGGGTGGGGTGTGGGATGGAGCTGCAAGTGGCTTGTCTGGGGGACACGGGCTGCAGGGGGCAGTGGCTCCAGGAGCGGAGGGGTGAATGAACCTGGACAAGCAACTTGTGGCTCTGTCCTGTGCCCCCAACCCTGACTGACCCTGCCCCAGTTCCAGTCCCACTCCCTCCCTAACTGTGGGAGACTCGATCTGCCCCCCATGTCCTTTCCCCCATAGACTGACCAGCTGGACACTGCTCCAAGCTGCCACGCTGCATACTGGAATCAGATCAGTATCGGCCAATATAGCTCATTAAAGATTGGCTATTGTTATCGGCCCAAAACATCTCTATAGGTGCACCCCTACTTTTCACCTACCAATTTAAGCACAGTATTATCTATGGTGAAATTCACCCCAGATTTTATACCTCAGTTTAGAGACAAAAGGGAAGCATACTACTACACCTGACAGAAACAGCAAGTGTAATTTATAAAGACACAATGTAATTATATACATTGGATTTTGGCAGGTATACTTGATTTACAATATCTTATTCTGGGAAAAGTTTTAGAGATTTGGTCAGAAGTTTGGTTATATACTTTGTGCTGAATCTAGTACAAATTATAGTTCTCCCTAGCAATCCAAAAAGTCATTGCATCAGTGAGTTAGACCAGCGTTTCTCAACCCACGGTTCATGACCCTAATGTTGGTCACAAGAATATATGAAAAGGTTGCAAACAAAGT
This sequence comes from Caiman crocodilus, assembly GCA_030014935.1. Taxonomy (NCBI): domain Eukaryota; kingdom Metazoa; phylum Chordata; order Crocodylia; family Alligatoridae; genus Caiman; species Caiman crocodilus. The sequence goes on from JAGPOW010001327.1 coordinate 17,115,615, forward strand.
TTTAAAATGGATTCTCCTTCAAAGGAGAAAAACGTGGGAAAGCACAGACCACAGGTTTCTCCTTGCAGGCTGGCAGAGTTCCAGTTTGCAAGGGGCTGCTTGGGGTGAGGGGGGGAGTGGGGTAATCAGGCAAGGGACACTATGTGCATGGGCATGCATACACATGCATGTGGCAGCCAGGCAGTGTAGACAGCAGCTCCTGCAGTTCCCCACAGGTAAATCTATGGGGTGGGGGTGGAGGCATAGATGGGCATTAGAAGGGTGGAAGGGGAACAAGCAATGTGCTGGGGATTTGGGGAGGGGGGTGCCTGCCACCGCACGTCTCTTCTCCCGTACAGCCATGTCCAGAGCGGGGTGGTGGCAGCCAGGCCCTGGTGGTAATGTAGAGCTGTGGTCCAGTGGATGAGTGGCTGGCAACAGGAGGGGTTGAGGGCACTGCATCCCCCATCCATTATTCTTCATGCTGCTGGCAGCACAGGTGGTGTGGGGTCCTGGCAGTGGAAACAATGAGTCTCACCACCCTGCTCCACCCTCCTGCCCTGGGTCCCATCTGCTAGGCCATGAAGGCAGCTCCTGCCCATGCCAGTCAAGCCAGGGTGCACAAATCTAGGTGGGAGCACCTTTCTCTCTGCTCCGCACACTGGGGAGTTGGGCCTAGGTGCGGGGGCAGAGGAGAGTGGGTCAGGAGTGCGGGGCATCAGGGATAGGGGGAGAGGCTGTGGGTTGGGAATGAAGGAATACTGGTGGGGCCAGGAGGCCTTTTTCTGCTTAAACTATTTCCTGTATTGGGACTGGCCACTGAGGTTTACAAATGGGTCCTGGTACAAAAAGGGCTCAGAACCACTGAGTGAGAAGTGTCACAGTAAGCAAATGAGCTAGTGCATCAGCCCAGGGAATGCTTGCCAGCCACACCATTTCAGGCCCTTTTTTTCCCAATTTTATTTCTTCAAAAATAAAACAGCCTAACTTAAATGCCCCTTCCCCTTAATTAAGATCTACTGTAGAGGCTTCTCTACTCAGTGTAACTTAGGTTTTCTGTCTGAGAGCCAAGGCAAGCCTCCTGGCTCCTTCCTTCCCTCCAGCCTGAACCATGTTGTAGTACACAACACAAACCATCCATCTGGGAGCCACAAATCAACTAGATTCCTTTCCTTGACTTACGGATTCCTGAAGCTGCTTGTTGGGTTTTATGAAGACCAGGAAATCTCCAAGTTATCACCTGATCAGCTTCAGCTGGGAGGCACAAGCACATAGGAAGCTAAACCCAACTCACCCTGTGACAATCAACACTATTTCATGCCTCTTGCCTAGTCTTCTTTGGATGAAATGCTGACTAATGTCATATCCATCACCTCTTCTTTAGACAGTTAAGTGCTACTAATATATTATTTCAGAACTGTTCTTTTTTTTTATTTGGAACTGATTCACCAATGAGGCTTGTAAAAGGTAGTTACAGTTTATTACTGCTTAAACACATCTTGTTGACACTCAGCTGAATGCAATCATGTGTATCATAACTAGAACCCTCCACTCAGCTCCCCTCTCCTGGCTTTCCCTCTTTGCAAATATCACTCCCCCACACATCTGTCAACTGATGATGACCTGAAAGTTGGGCAAAACCATTCATGCTGCACCCTATCTACCACTCTACAATGACCTGTTTAATCCATCCAAGGCCCACATTTCTTTGTGATGCTCTGTTTGGAGCAACTTCCCTTGCTAGGATCTGTGTGCAGATGCTCTCTGGATCAAGGAATGGGAATGACGGGAAGTTACAAACAAGTTCCCTGTGACAAACCTCACTTGCCAACCTGTTGGCTTTGAACTATCCTGGCGAGAGTGGTCCCTGCTAAACAGGTTCAGAACAGGTCAAGGCCCCTGCACAGTCAACCTTCACTGCTGGGGGCCTCAGTGCTAACCTATTGTGCACTTGTAGGGAGATACAAACAATGCCGCACATCACCAAGGAGCGTCCCCTCTACAAACCAAGAGGTGGATTAATAACTTTCAACTCAGCTAATGAGGAGGCCATTGCTTGGCTTTGCGGATTTGCATTCACTAAATATATAAATAAATAACTGCTTAAATATAGTTAACCACGACCTTTTTGTGTGCTTTAGTTAAGCTTTCACTTGTCACCTTGGATAGCTAGGAAGGTTTGAATTACAAGATAGAACCACAATAGGTGTTATGAATGAAACTGTCTTACTGTCTACTAATTGCATATTTCATGAAAATACATACACTTATCTAGAGAATGGGACTAAACATTTCTGGAATGTATCTCTTAGAAATTATCCCATGTGCCCACATTAGGCATATGAAATACTAAGTTGTCCCCGAGGGCAACATTCTACATTTAGTCCACGCACAGAATGCACACAGATCTCTTTGGGACTTATGCAGGAAGAATCAGCATAGACAATGCCTGTTAAATTTGGCAAGCTATACAAGAAAAATAAGGTTTAACTGGGAACTTATCTGTTTCTGACACAAGAATGACGGATAGAGCCACTTTATTTACTCTGGCAGAAATATCTTTGTTGATGAGTTTTGTTTTTTGTAAAAGAAAAGGAACAGTGAGTATCCAGATTTCTAAATGTGAGGTGAAATATTGCATTTTACACAGGAATGTATAATTTCATAGATTACGAATTTGGTTTAATGACTGAGTGCAAAACTGATATTTTAGTCTTCAGTGTTTCAATGATTTATGGTCCTGTCAGAGATTTTTTAATATGCATTACGTGCACAGATGTTTCTGCAATTGTGATGCACCGTAAAAATTCACAGTGGCCAATTGCCCTATAATCTTTTCCATGTCATGTCTCTGGCAGGGAACTTGGTTAACTGCATATTGAGGCTGTCATGCACAACAGGTAAGGGACACTTGTCAAGACCTCTCAAAGATCTTTGAGTTTTAATCACTGCTTACGAAGCACACCTGTGCTTCCACAGTTGTCTAGAACAAAATAACTATTGGAAATTAAAGCAGAAAAGTGAATGCAATTGGCAATATTCCAATCACCAGGCTTTTACAAGAATAACATTTATTCACATGTGCATGTGCATACATGTGGACACGTATACATGCATGCATGGGCACCATGATTAAATTTGGGTTAGATGTTTTCATCTTGATAGAAGTAACTTGTATTCGGAAATGGAATTCTCTTAAGGGTCCTTTGGGAGGACCCTCCAAGGAAAGCTTAGTTTCTATACATAGCAAGATTAGGTAGGCTCAATTCTTCAAGATCAGTGGATTGCTTGAGATCCTTGAAGACCCCATAGACTGGTTCCCATCATAGTGGCAGCAGCATGGACTTCCTCTTTGACTGTTTTTACAGAAACTCTGGGTCCCAAAGTATGGATGAAAGAGGAACACATATTAATACTACTAAACAAAGAAGTATTAACATATGTAGTGAATGCAGTGTCTCTCACCTCTTCATATACAGATCTTTAGCCTTATAAATGAATTTCCACAGCACACTGAAAGCACAACTTTCTCCTCGCCCCATAGAAAAAGAGTTGTCTATTTTCCTCTGTTCTCTATTTTTAGGCCACTTTGAATTTGTTCATTCCATTCTCACCCCGGCTTAAAGGGTCAGCCTCCTCTGTCATTCCATGTGCTTAGCTGCCTTTTTTCCTTACTGCAATCCTTTAAGCCTATGAAATCAGGCAAAGAAATGCTGTCACCTCTTCCGTTCACCATGGGGAAAATTTGTGTCGGAGAAGGGACTAATGTATGTTGTAGGTCCATATTCTCAGTGCTGATTGGGAAGAGTATCTTTTTTGCTAGTTTCATTTAAGATATTCCTTTTCAGTCAGTCTTCAGTTTTCTGTTTTGTTTTGACAGACTTACTTTCAATCTATCTGCACTCATTGAATTGCAAAGGAAATTAATGACTGTGAGCATTACAATACTCCCACATAGGTAGACTCTTCCAACTGGATGCCTAATCCTTACAAACAGACCTCCTCACCCAAAATATCTATATTTTCTGAACAACAGGAAGGCACAAGAACAATCATACACTATGGAAAAACAGATGTTCTATTTTCAGCCTGTGTTAGATCATGGTGAAGTTGCAGTTAAATCAGGCTTAGTGCAGAACCCTAAGCAGAGACACGTTCCAAATAGGAGTAGAGAATGGCCACTACATTTCCATGTAAAATATGTATGTACATTATGACCTCAACTCTTTTCTAATGATGTTTTGATGCATCTCACCCAATACTGTTAAAAGGGCTGGTACAAAAGATGACAATGAACTAGATACATAACCTCATACAAAGAAGAGGTAAAGAGAGAAAAAAAACTTTGTGAGGTTTCTCTTTCATATTAGTCCATTGGACATTAGTATTCCCTTTCACATGAGGCGGCAAGCAGAATTACTTGTCCAAAGTTGCAAAACAAATTGGAACTAAGGAGCATGTATTGCCCAATTCTGCCATCATTCCATGAGATCAGACCCAGAATATCTGTCAAATTCTTTCCTCTCTACCAAAGAAGCTATGGATGGTCTAATTTCTAAACTCAAATGAGAGGTCTACATGGGTAAAGATCATCTTTGAGGATTCCCTGTGCCTCACTTAGACTTCAGAGCTCCTTCCATTCTAGCCGCGCAAACTGAGTGACTCACAGTGAAGTCCACGGATGTAGACATAGATCCTATGCTGGCCGATCTTGTACAAAAGTCAATGGCCATGGGCAATCTGGTTCATGGATGGCTGTGCCAACTTTCTAATTAGCTACACGCAACAATGCTTCTTAATAAAGTTCACCATTCCTGGGTCATCAACAATTTCTGGGACTTGCATTTCAAGGACATTGTTTAGTAGAAGCAACATTATAAAGGAACTCTCTTTTCTCTATTTTACTTTTCTATCATTACATCTCAGCTTGTGAATTATTGTCTATAAAAGAGCCAATAAACTTAGCTGTGAAAAATAGCCAGGTCTTAAAAATGTACTCTAAGTAGTCAGAAATATGGAAACAGATTTAAGCTCAACAAGAATGTGAGCAAATTCCCATATGGTTATATGAATAGTCATCACCAAAACGAGACAACATGTTTAATGCAGCACAAGAGTTTTCAAACAATTGTATATAAAAGGAAAAAGAATGTAAAATAAAGTTGTGTTGAAAGAGTGATGGACTTATTTTCTGAAAACGCATCTACAAGGTTACTAAAACAGAGTAATCCTAGTAATCTGGTAAATTTCCCTTTACTACCCTAATTGCAGAGATCATAGATGATTACGGCTTTGGTAACTTTGTCTCGCTACGCAAAACTGTTCATTACACTGCATGGAAAATTATATATTTTACATTTTTTATTTTAATTCATATAGGCACAACACATTACTAAACCATAGCTAAGAAAAAATAAAGATTTAAAAAAATAAATATTTATTGACAAATAAAACCAGTGAGCTGGCAATTCTCTCAAACTGATACAGATATATAGGCTATAGATGATGCATACCAGAACCATCCACTTCAAGATCCTGGATTCTCCCTAATTATTACAGAAGCAGTGCAGGGAAAGAAAGGTAGGATGAGCTAGTGGAATATTCACAAGATTAGGAATTATATACTTAGATGTAATTGGTTGTACAGCTCTCAGTGGCCAAGTTATTCCCCTTATACGTCTCCATTTTTTCTTTTGTGAAAAGGAAAATAATGACTATATGACTATTATCGTTAAGCTGAGTGGTAAATGAAATAGGGAGAAATGTTTTTTTAATACAAGATTACATCTCATATCCAGAATTTTCTATAATAATCAGATCAGTATTTGTTGCATTTATAAAACATTTTAATATATAGTTAAGAAACAACTGCTATTGTAATATAAAGGCCAAGAAAGCATTGGTACCTCCTGGCTACCAGGTTACACTTGCAGGGATTTGATGCAACTTTGCTCTGCTTTTCTGAAACCACTTTGAATATAGTTCATCAGGATCTGCATGGGGGTGGGTAGCGTGGAGAAAGGGAAGGGTTCATTGTACAGAGAAGGTATTCAAGTATCAGAGAATATTTTCTCACCAGAACTTGTTCTTTTCAGACTTCGGAAGTTGTAATTGATCCTTCAATAGAGCCAGACTGGATCCTTTTCTTGACAAGAACCAATACTTACCATGTTTAGCTGTATACCACAAACACCCTCTCCCCGCAAAATCAGCCCTCCAAAATTTGGATACGTGTCTTAAGTGGGGAAGCTGATTTGGCTGTTGGAATAGAAGCATAGAGACACTACTGCAAGATGGCTGCCAGCTTCTTTCTTAGGAAGCAAGCAGGAGGAGTGGAGTTCCGTGTTGCTCCCTTCATAGCCATTCTCAACTTGGCAATAGTTTTTGACTTTTTATTTGGCTGGTCAGCCAAAAACTGCTGTCAATTTGAGAGTGGCCATGCAAGTGTTAGCACTGGACTCCACTTCTGTTTGCTGTTTCACAAAGGAACTGGCATCTCTCTTGCAGTGCTGCTCTCCATGAAAATGCCAGAGGGTGTATGTGAGAAAATCCAGGTACATGGTTTTGTTATTTTGGTTTTAAAAAAAGAAATAAATTGCACTTCTGTTCACTATAGTGTCATACATTTGGCTAGGAGCATCAGAGGAAAGAGAAAATTGCTTGAGGTACCTTTGTACTAACAATACTATAGATTAGATCCACAGTCTTTTTTATTTGTCTCCCTTTATGCTAGTTTGTTTCAAGCACATTTAGCTATAAGCCAAAAATGTTAATTTACTTAAAATTCATTTTACCAGATGTTCATACACTGACCAAGAACATTAACATGGCTAATCCTGTTTTAGTAGATCTGTATACTACAGGATTATTTTCTATCATAGTCTGACACAAATCTCTCCAAAATGAGCATCTTAGCCATATGAGGATATTTTCTGTTCCAATGTACAGAGGGGGCCAAACCCAATTGGTACTGTCCCAATTCCTCTTAACTCCTGGGCTTAGGAACTGCTTCCTGAACATGAAGATGATGATGATGATGACAGTACCTTGTACTGTCCCAGTACCTTGTACCTGAGAGCTGTGGGTTTTTAGTCCATAGATCCCAAATGAAATTAGTATAATTATCCCCACTTTAGATGCATAGAAACTAATTCATCTACATGTGCGATGAACACAATGCAATAAACTCTGGAGCCATTTGAGCCAAAGTATATTGCTCCTGGGTGTAGTGTCTACACGTGCACTGGAGACAGCAGCAATTTGAGCCAGGGTGGAGCAGCCCCAGGCTCTAAGTGGCGGTGAGGCTGGCAGGAGCTGGGGGTCTGGCCCCTGCACTGACTGGGTGCAATTTTCACCCTGTGGTCACTGTCTATACATGTATTTGATTGCACTTAAGACTCCACTGAAAGACAGTACTGTCCCTGACAGCGCTATGTTTTAGCAGAGTTTATTAGTTTACTGTGGCCTAATACAGGCACACGTAGACTGTAACACTTTCCTGCAGAGCTAATTAGTCTGCTTGGCAGAGAAGTGTATGTGTCAATGAATCCACTAAGGTGAAAGCAGGTTTTTTGAGTCCTAGTCTGGTACTCTAGCCACTAGCCATTGCAAAACTACAAGTCAGCAGGATTGGCTATCCATCCTAGGAAGTAGGTCCTGCATGCCATGCATTTCTTATGTATCCTAAGGCCTCCCAGTTCTTCAGCTGGCATAGACCTGCACCATCCCCACCACATGATTATGAATAAAATCCTTAACAGAACAGCTGAGCTTTTCTCCCTCCTAAATTGTTTCCTTGCTTCTTTTTTATAGCATTAAGTTAATTTAAAATGCCTGATTATAATTATGAAGGCACTCTTATGGGAAATCTTAGAAAATATATTTATCTTTTTCTTTATATCTGCCACAATTTGCTTTATATTACATATGGCTTAGACTAATTGAGCCATTTGCCAGTAATGCACTGAAAGGAACATCTGGACATGTGCAGCACATACAAATTCACCTCTGGCAAATCAATCTGCTGTGGGTGAGTTTTAGTTTGCTCCTGGCTATTTTTATTTTGATATGTGGCCCATTACTTTTGACCTCTAAGAAGGTAAATATTTCTACACTTATAAGTTTTGCCAGCACATACTTGTTGTTCCACCTGCAATATATCATATTTTAATATAGCCTAAGTCCTACTATGGAAAAATACCTCTCCATTGGTAATCTATATTATTAACAGCTGCTGATGTTTAAAAATCACTATAAATGCTTAATGCCAGAGACTGAGCTCAGAAAGAAGTTCAATCTCTGGAGCATAATGTCTGTTTTGAAAATAGCATAATGTATACAGCAAAATATAATATATATTACATATATTATATAACATAATATATACAACAGTATGCAACAATCATCCCTTGCGTAACTCCATGGAGGTCAATGGTGTTAAGAATGCATTGAAATAAAACATCAGAGCAGGAAGTCGACATTCATGAGTTGATTTTTGGAGGCTCAGGCTTGTAAGATGCTGAAGAATATCTTCCACTTCTCAAAGACAGAACCTCTCCCCAAGCCCAACAGGACTAATGTCCTGCCTGCCTGACTTGTAGGTGAGAAACTGCTGTCAGCTCTAGTATAAATGATGTAGACTTCTCATTTTGTGCAGCCCTGACTGTCCCAGGTTCTGACTCAGATCAAAACAGGAGTGGCACAGTTTTTTACACAAGATGCAGTGCTCCTCTGCCCATAAGGAGAGCACACGGCCTGATCGGCTTGCCCCTAGAATAAACTGCAGTTACATTAAATGAGACCCTTTTACACTTACAGATGTGTGCAGTGATGTCCTGGGAAAACGTGTTAGCACATTTTATCCAGCATACTTCAAAGGTACAGAAAGCAGGACAATGAATGTGAAAATCTGTAGGCTCTCTCCTAGGAGACAAGTAATGTCTGTTTACAGCTTTTGGGTGCCTGGTCTGATTTATATTCTGACTTACATTCTGATCCTCTTTTAAGATGTTGAGGGTCTCAAAATGGAAACAAAAGTAAGTCAACATTTATGAAGCTGGCATTCTGCCTCTACCTTCCACATGATTTACTGCTTGCAGCTCAAATGATAAATAACTGCCATGCCACCATGTGAAAGTTTAAAATACATTCTAATAAACATCACATTGCGAGTATCACCAAAGCAGAAGAGTAACATGCAGTCAGCAGTAAAATAATAGCTCCTTGAAGTCAAGTTCACCTGTTAGAGCCTGAGAGAGGTGCATGGTGCTGTTCTTATCATCAGCATGGGTTTTTTGTGTTTTTTGAACATTTCGTAGTAGTAATACTAACAATAAAAAACCAGACAGAGAATATCCTATTTTCTAGGGTTACCGTATTTCCAGTATCAGAAAAGAGGACACCTGTGGTTGGAGGAAAGGGTAGGAAGAAGAGGATGTGGGGCGGGGTGAAGAGGTATATGATGGGGGGCAGTGATATGCCCATGCCCTGCCTCTGCCCTTCACTCCTAAGACACAACTCTCCGAGGCCTCTCCTTCCTGACCAATTATATGCCACCCCCTGGTGCTGCTGGTGCCCTTTACTCCCAACCCACAGTCCCCTGCCCTCTACCCCAGGCCTGCCCCTGCCCCCCCAGCCCTGCTGGAGCCCCTCACTCCTGACCTGCAGCAGCCTGCATCCTCAGACCTGCTGCTCACGCAGCTCGCATGCGTGTGCACCCACACTCTCTCTGTGTCTCTGTCTTCTCTGCAAACAGCTTGCCGGGGCCCGCACACAGAGCTCGTGAGCATCTGACAGACAATCACCTTGGCCCACTGTGCCCAGCCCCAAGTGGCCAATTTGAAAGTGCCTGGGAAAAGCCAGAGGTGAGCAAAAACCTGGAGATTTGCTTGCATTTTAAAAACCTGCCTGGGCTGGAGAACAGGGGGGCAAAAAAGAGGACACATCCAGGGAAACTTGGACATATGGTAACCCTATCTAAATGTATAGGAGTAGTGGAGGTATTTCAGTAACAGATGCAGCAATATATGCCTGAGTTTGCAGAGAGTCTGGAACAGTAAATCTGAGATGCCTGTTCATTTCAGTTCCAGCATTAACATTTTATACATTATAGACAATTAGCCAGACAGGCAATAGGTTAACTAACATATAATCTGGCATGTGGGTCTTTTTTCTTGTAGCACACCACCAACTAAAAATGTAGTCCTTACATTTAGTAAACGGCATCAGTTGGAATGCATTTTTTCCTGGTCATTAACTGTCCGGTTCCTGAATGAATATTCTACAGATTAGGATGCAATTATAATCCGCAGTGATTTTTTAAGGCATTGAAGATTTTCTGCTTTGTATGACTTTTTCCTTTTTTTTGGTAACAAGGCTTTCTTCAGCTCAGAATATTTGATCTAAGTATTCAATAGTAGGCAATTCAGATAATGAGCTGCAATTTTTCTCTGATACTGGGCACAGCTACTCTATCAATTAATAAAAGGGTCTTACTTGAGATGTATATGTTTTTCTAGGCAGTTATTTTTATGCACCCTTTTCTTCTTTTTGGTTTATTTTTTCAAGTGAATGGGGCTTTCCTTCCTATACCACCAGTTGACTAACAGTACCCTTGTATTCCATCTACATTTTATCCAGGAAACATGGACCAAAAAATCCATGTTAGTCCCCTCAAATAGGGCGTTAATATTTTTTGTTGCTGCTGTCATCATTATATCTTGATTTTCTTTGTTTCCATGATTATTTATTCTGAAGCCTGCCAACCAATTGACAGCTATGAGATGACAAATTGTAGGGAATCTTTTCAAGGCAATTTTCAAGGTTGTTTTGTCTTTACAATAAATCAGTATTTGGGAGAAAATTCCTATCCTGTTTGGGTAGAACAAGAGAGTGAACCACCCTCTCTGGAGTCCAGATTTCCTTTTCGAATGGCTGCAAAGGAGGATGCCGATCATAATGCCAGTTGCTCTCCATTTTTTCTTTTTGCATTTGACTGGGAAAATGTGGTTTGCATGTTCCATTGACACCAATTAAACTTCTTAAATTTGATGAGTAATTAATACTGTTTGGTTGGGGAGGAGGGAACAGATATTTACTCCAGGATCCCATGAAATTGTCATGGCCCAGAATTCCACACAACAGAAGAAGATGGTGAGAGATTCCTCGAAGACAATGAGATATAACAGGGGTAGGCAATATCTACCTTGGAAGGTGCTGGAGTGCTGATATGCCAGAGCCTGTAGCAGTTGTTTGCAGCCTCCCGGCTGCAGCCAGCCCGTGGAGCCTGGTCTGCCTGCAGCAGGGCTTGCAGCCTGCCAGCTGCCTGCTGGGAGCAGCCTGGGCTCTATGACTGGCAGCAGGTGCTTAGAGCCTCAGCAGGTGGTGGTGTGCTGAGCAAAATGGCCTTGCGTGATGTGCTTGGCACATGTGTTGGAGGTTGCTGACCCTTGAGATACAACATCCAGATACAGCTAGATAGATAGGGGATTTCAAGGAAGCAGTGACACAGTATAATGGCCAGCATGACAGACAGTGGTTTCAGCAAACCAGCAGCTAAAGAACTGTCAAGTTTTCTAACACCTTCATAAAGAGGAGTTGCTAGGAGAGATTTGAAGGTGGATAATGAGGCACAGACCTCATGTCACTATTCTCACTTGAGAGGGGTGGAAAACATCTAACCCCCCCATTACTACCAAAGGTTTATAACAATTTTTTAGTGAACATACCATTGGAAAATGTCATAACTCAATAAATCACTCTTAAATGACCTTTCACTTAAATCGTAAGACGCATAACACAACATCAGGACTCTGTCATGATAACGGATCTTATTATTTAGTGATTCAGAAGTACTTTGTAAAGTTTTAATGTATTTTCAGAACCTGTTTTCCTGATTTTGAAAACTGATCATAAAGGATAAATGACATGGTGAATGCAGGTCACAGTCCCTGATACAACCACAAGCCACACAGCTTTCCCCATCAGGATAATTCTCATCACCCTTTTACCATATTCATATTTTTTACTGTATGGCTAGACATTAAAGCCCCTTGGTCGGTCATCTAGCCCATACATAGGCATCTATTACAATGAGGCTCAAAAAAGTAGCACCTCAATTGAAACAGTAAACTGTAATAATAATAAAAGGCTCAAGCACAACAAAATTATGAGAACAGTTGCAAAACACAGAATGAGAGCAGACAATGTTCTTACCATCCAAAATAACTGAACTAACTAAAAATAGTATGAATACTGTATATTAGCACACAGCAGCTGGTGGCTTTTGCTCATACCATGAGCACTCCTGCCAAGTTTCTAAGATTATCTTTAATTAAGAAACATTTCTTTTTAAATTAAAAGATTCCCATGGTCACATTATTCACCTACTTTAGTTTGCTCTGTACACAAAAGAAGCTGTAGGATTGGAAGCATCCATCTTCTACTTAAACAAAAAGACACAAGGTATGTGTGAGAGTGAGATAACACATGCCCCAATGGCCTTAAATGATCCAAGAAAAGTACTATCTTACAGTGCCACATGCTTGGAAGTGTCTTATTGTGATAATGAAATGGCACCAAAGTTAATTTTGTTTTATAAAAGCTGTGTTCAACCACAAATTAGGAATCTTTTGCATGATTTAAAAGTAAACCATCCTACTTTCTGATAGCCTATCAGAGAAACATACCCTGAAAAATGAAATTATTCACTATAAATATGAACTATTTAATATGATAAAGCTCAGTGGTTTTAAAGCCTATTTTTACATGCATCAATTTTGATCCTTATCCACAGTAGTGTGGCAAAAAAATTGTTTAGTGGTCTCCAAATTTCTTGTAAAAATTCAGAATGAGCTATTTGTATATTACTCCTGTTTTAGCAACACTTTGGGGAAAAGTCAATATTTATTCACAGGCCCATTAATGGTTTTTTAATAAGTCCTAAATTTATATTTTTATTCTACTTTTTTACTAGATGGAGAACTATACAATTTCCCATCTGACTGATACTGACAATGCTTAGTTCCCTTTTGCATCTAAGTTGCATAAAAGTTCAAGGATCATGTGTAATAGTAGGAGTGTTGCTAGCAAATTAAGAGCAGTGATGATTCCCATCTATCCAGCACTGGTGAGGCCACATCTGGAGAACTGTGTCCAGTTTTGGGCCCCTCCTTATAGAAAGGATGTGGACAAATTGGAAAGAGTACAGCAGAAGACAATGAGAATGGCAGTGGCTGGGGCACATGACTTAGGTTGAGGCAAGGCAGACTTATTTAGTCTGGAGAAGAGAAGACTGAGAGGGGATTTAATAGCAGCCTTTAACTACCTGAAATGTGGTTTCAAAGAGGATGGAGCAAGACTGTTCTTAGTGGTGGCGGATGACAGAACAAGGAGGAAGGGCCTCAGGTTGCAGCAAGGGAAGTTTAGGTTAGATATCTGAAATAACTTTCTCATTAGGGGAGCATCCACACATGCAGGCATGTGTGCTTGTAGCAGCTCAAATAGAAACGGTGCAAATTTGAGCCAGGGCTTTTTGCCTCAGTGCATGTGCCCAGACATGCACTTTGGTATGCATCAAATTGTGCCACTTGGCACAAAATAACCCTGCCTGGCTCCTTCCAGATCTGCAGCCAGGGGGTACTAGATGCTGGGGACTTCACCTGTGCTGGCTCCAGCAATATAGACTTTCTGGACTTCAGCAAGGCCTTTAACACGGTCTCCCACCCCATCTTCATTAAAAAACTAGGCAACTGTGGCGTCAATGCCAACACTGTCAGATGGATTGCTAATTGGCTGAAGGGTCATACTCAGAGGGTGGTGGTAGACTGGTCATATTCGACCTGGGGAGAAGTGGGCAGTGGAGTCCCCCAGGGCTTGGTCTGCACTGTTCAATCTCTTTATCAGCGATTTGGATGACGGGGTGAAAAGCAACTTGTTCATATTTGCTGATGATGCCAAAATTTGGGGTGAGGTGGGCATGCTAGCAGGGAGGGAAAGACTGCCAAAAGACCTGGATAGATTGCAAGGGTGGGCTAAGAAAAACAGGATGCGTTTCAATATTGACAAGTGCAGGGTGCTGTACTTGGGCAGTAGTAACCGGCAGCACACTTATAAGATGGGAAACTCCCTTCTTGAGTGCACAGAGGCAGAAAGGGATCTTGGAGTCATCAGTGACTCCAAGATGAACATGGGCCGACAATGCAAGGTCACAGTCGGCAGGGCTATCGGACCCTATTGTGCATCTACAGGTGCATCTCAGGTAGGGCCAAGGAGGTGATCCTCCCCCTCTACACAACACTGGTCAGGCCACAGCTGGAGTACTGTGTTCAGTTCTGGGCACCCCACTTCAAGAGGGATGTAGACAACATTGAGAGGGTCCA
>JAGPOW010001327.1:17130071-17150001 GCA_030014935.1 Caiman crocodilus
CACATATATGTGTGTGTGTATATATATATATATATATATATATATATATATATATATATGAGAGAGAGAGTGAGAGACCAAATCAGTTGGGAAATGTTTTATTGATCTATTTACCATTTTAAAGCAATTTGGAAGCCTACAAGTGCCTTCATCATCATCATAATAAAACAGAATCTAAATATCTATAGAGTTTGGCATTGACTTTTGGCTTTTCTGTCATAGAAAAATTGGAGCCCATTTGCTCACCAGGATGTTCAGCGCTGAGCAGCACTGATATGCCAGTGCCCAGCCCCTTCCTTTCCCCTCACTCTCAACCCTCAGCCTGCCCCCCACCACAGTCCCCTCACTTCTGACTTACAAGGCTGGGTATGTAGGTATGGGGTTGTGGGGGTGGTTTGGGGAGGTGAAGTTTGTGGGTGGATTGTGGGGGGACTGGGGATGTGGGGAGAATGCATGGGGGGCAGCTCAGGAGGGGTGAGTCCCTGCCTGGGGACACAGCTCATGGACTACTCCCCTAACAGGGGCTACAGTCCCTGCACAGCTCATGGACTGGTTCCCCAACAGGGGCCCACGGCCTCTCAACAGGGACATCACCCCCTTGTCTGCATGGCCCATGAGACCCCCCAGGGCTCTCATCATTTCCCCACCCAGTCACAGTCCCCAATCACTGCCCCATCAGACACCAGTGTCCCCATACTCACCAGCTGCAGCAGCAGCCATCAGGACTTCTGGGGCCTCATGGCACAGCCCCTGCCACACAGTGTGGGGGCAGTGGGAGGCTGCAGATGAGCAGGGGAATGAGCAGGATGCTGGAGAAGAGGAGAGGAATGTCTCTGGGGGCTCATCTTCACAGGGGGCAGGGGGAAATGCATGGGGATTTGGGGAATGAACGGGGAGCAGAGGGAATGAATGGGGAGTTGGTCATTGCAAACTTTCACAGTGATGTCCAATTTCTGGGAGGAATATTCCAGAATCACTTTGATGGAGAGGTGGAAGTAATTAAAGTTGTGATAGAATTTATCTAGAGAGCCCTTTTCACAAGTCCATGTGATAAAGATGCCATCAATGTATCTTAGCTATCAGGGGAAAGACAAGGCAGCTCCAGTGGAAGTGGACTTCAAGATCTGTCATAAATATATCAGCATATTGGAGAGCCCATGGTGGTGCTGTTCATTTGTAAATATGGGAATCTCTGAAATATTTGCTCGAGAGGACAAAATGGAAGGATGTGATGGGAACAAAAGCAGTGTTTTTGTTAGGGATAGTGTTTTTTATGGCTTGCAATCCATCCTCACTGGGGGTATTGGTGTAGAGAGATGTAACATCCATGGCAGCTAATTTGGTGTTAGCTAGAAGCTTGACAATGAAAGCTAGTTTCTTTAGGAAATCTATGGTATCTTTCAAATAGCTGGCAGCTCTTGTAGCATATGGAAAGAGGACTGAGTCGATGTAGCTAGAAACTTTCTCAGTGATGGTGCCAATGCCAAAGGCAGTGAGGATGTTGCCTGGGTTACCAGGTTTGTGGATCTTAGGTATCTTGTGTTCCCAGAGGTAGTATTTTAAGAGTTTATCTAGATCCTTGTCATACTGTGCCATGGGGGACTCAGTCAGGAATTTGTGAAACTCCTTGGAAAGCTGTCTCTCAGCTTCCTGTATATATGCCATCACTTCTAATAACTGCTTTCTATTTAGTAGCTCTGTTTCCTGCAGTCCCTTCATAGCAGCCAATGAAGTAAGCCCTGTGCTTATGAAAGCTTACACTATACATTGCTCATTTAGTTGTCTAGAAGGGTGCAAATCTACCCTGCCTTTTACTTTCTGTACATTGAACAGGAAAAAAGAATGAGAAGCGAGAAAGAAGGGAAGAGAAAAGAAGAAAATAATGATGATTATGAATCAATTTGAATATTGTATTTGCAACCAAAATCAGACAATGAATGATGGTAGGAAATTTTCTCTTTAGGGGTTCTTCTCCTCATAGTTTTCACATCTCACATGGATAGCCATTAGGAATAACTTCAGGTCTTTGTTTTGGCTGTGAGTATTAAGATAATGGAAAAAATTGGCTAGTCACTTGTGAAATATTATAGTAATAAAAGTCTTCTGTGGAAGATGAATCTTCTCCAGAACAGTATGAAGGTGTCAATAAAGAAAGAATAATGTGAAGATCACATATATTTATTAAGATAACAACATATATCAAAGTCCTCCACATACAATTAGAATTAAAATACTCACAACACTTTTATTGCTATTGCACAACTTAGTTTGCATATTTAGAGCTAGTGGGCATGCACTTACTGTTTTCATTTCTAAGTCCTTCAATTTTTCAAACCAGTGGATTGTTGAAGTGTAGATATTAGGGCTATGCAAAGCTTTGGTCTTTGATTCGATTCGGTGGAGATTCGGCCTGATTTGGTGGCTGAATCTCCAAATCTGAATTGAATCAGGAGACCCTTTAATCTTTCCAAATCGAATCAGAACCCTCTGAATTAATTCAGACAGATTCAGAAAGATTTGGCAATTCTGACATAGACACAGCCTTAATTTTTTTTTCTACATTCCTCAAGGTCCCCCCATGCCTTCCTGGGTGCCTCTTGGTGCCTCTTGGGTCTGGGGGGGGCACACAAGGTCCCCCCAGGGCTAACTGCCAAGCTGAAGGGGCACAGGGGGCCCTCCCAGTGCACTCCCTAGTGGACCCAGAAGTGTACCAGAACTACTTCCAGTCCACTTCCAGGTTCATCACCGACCACACGGATGTCCCCCCATGCTCCTGTGGGATGCTTTCTCCACCCCACCATCACAGCATTAATGAGCCATGCCTGATACCTCGAGGTATGTAAAAAAACATTTAAAGCTGATTCTCTCATTGAGTTTTCAGATTCAGTCGAATTGAATTGGGGACAGTGATCTGAATCAATGAATCGAATCACTGTCCCTGATTTGGGCTGAATCTGAACTGAATACGGCCCGTTTTGCACACCCCTGGCAAATATAACAGCAATCTATACACTTATGTATAGAAGAGTTATTCCATTAAGACATTGTCTTTGTATTAAAACTTGGCATAAGGTATAATGGCATTTCATGCTAGCATTCAGTACTGAGCAAAGCCCTGTATCAAAGCATGTGTGAACGTTAGAAGGTTCCAACTTTAATTTCGAATCTAGACAAATCCAAATATCCAGTTTACGTTATTCCTGGAAAGAACCAAGCAAAAGCCCTAGATTCAAGCATCCTTGGACTGCAAGAAAGAGGATCTGGGTCTGAAGCCACATTCACAACAGTTTGAATCAAGCCAATCTCTAGTTCAGACTGAAATGTGGTTCCAGGGAAGATGCTGAAGACTCACATGGTTGCTTGCATCACATTGTGTATTTTACCTTATAATTGGATTGGCACAAATATATGAAAAAGATTTCTGTGAAAAGAAAGAACCTGTTTTCCTAAAGAGGAATCAGTAATTAGTATTTTACTAGCATCCACAGACCTATTGGGGAGCTGACTAAAATCAGGACAAGTTACTGATTTTTCCCATTGATAATTTACATTTCAAAATGTAAAAAAGGCCAGCAAATGATCACATGCATATACCATTTTGATGAGAATTCCTAAGCAAGTGGTCATGAAATAGTAACATCATTTCTGAATAAGGGATATGGTGAATCCAGTGGTCTGATCCCTGACATTTTAACAACTGTCAAATTGCTTGATAAAAGGTATCTAAATGATACAACATAGCATAACATTTTAGTGCAGTTCATATTTCAAGCCTGAATTTGTAGCAGTGGGAGTATGATTCTTAAAAACCCCTCAAATGCACTGTAAGTTGTAAATTTCAAGTACATTGTAAACAGGATGTGTTGTTTACAGCTGTTTAGATCTACTAAATATCTGTGGATTTGCTTCCTCAGCTATAGCAGGAACTTACTGGCCATAACTCGCTGCCTTGTTCAATAACTTCCAGTAATTATCAGGAAGAAAATGCAATAAATTTATGTAATAGACTGCCCCTTTGCTATAATATACAATCAGAGGCGATCAATGCTTCTTACAATAAGGAGAAGAATTACAACTGTGTTTTATTTTATAGCTTTGGTAATACAGCTTTGCAAACCACCAGAGGGAGTAAAGTTAAACTCTAGTGGTCAAATTCCAGAGCTGTAAAACACAGCCCGGGGCTGACATTTTACAAAGTAGCAACACAACAAGGGGTTGTGTACGTCTTAGTATCCTATTTTATTTGTTCACCCATCCAGCAAATGCACGGTCCCCATGAATTGCTGCTCTTTTAGTTCATGTGCTTTGAAAGTGGGAAGCTATATGAATATAATAAATAACCATCAAGCTTAACCTTTGGCAAAATAATTACGGAAACGAAGATGTAGGGAGCTGATAGCAGAATCTTCTGCAGTTATCCACAATAACTTGGAAAATAAGAAAGCTGCATTTATCACAGTTTTAAAATATAGTTTTATTGTGACTTAAATCAAAGGGCATTTCTGAGGCCTGCCTAGTTATGCTTAAAGTATAATTACACGCTACATATCTTGGGAAGTAAATGAAAGCCCTTTCTTGGTTATTTGTTATAAATTTTTTTTTTGCCTGTGGCTAAGTGAAGGCCAGGCCTCTAAAGAGTTTCGAGTATAATGCACAGTGAATATAAAACAGTCGATTAATTGGGATAATAGGTCCCAGCATGTAATTGCATTGCTAAGGTACTATGGATAGCTGCTGAGTGAAATGGTATTTATTCAAGGTTGTTAGTCACCCGTGGATAACTTTATTTGTCCACTGATGCCTAAATAAATGCATCATCCATCAGGAAGAATATTTATGAAAAAAATTTATAACAAAAATCATTATCATGTCTCAAATTATGAAAGGAAACAGTATATAAAAATTACTGGAGAGTGATGCAATAAAGCTAAGCCAGGTTTCAGTTTACTTGATTTTATGTCAGTGGACAAGAGAATATGGCTGAAACTCTAGACTGGACTCAAAGTTTACGTGATTACAGTAGTGGCTTTTTCTACTATTTTTCAATAAGGAAATAAATGCAATGAGTCATAATGTGGATTTTAAAAATAGTTCTTCTAACAATCTATCACATACTGCCCTACCTCCTGATAGTGATACTGCGGTAGTCTTCTAGCGTGCAGACCGAAGTTACATTTTCATGCGATCGGATCCTTGAAAGCATTCTACAGCCATGCCCTGACACAAGTGCACTTTAAAAACCCCCAATGGTGTGACAATTAACCGTCACGTGTTCAGATGAAGGCACTCTGAAGCAGTGTGCCTTCATTAACTTCTATCTCCTTGCCTGGCCAGTGCTGTTTGCATGATGGGAGGGGGGTGAGGGAGGAGAGGGAGGTTGGGCTGGAGCTTGCCCAGCCTGCGTTGGGGAAGGGTGGGTGGACTGGAGTGGCTCCAAAGCAGAGCTAAATCCTCCACTCTTCCAACCCAACAGGGAACATCTGTTGGGTCAGGAGGGGCAGTCTAACTCAGGAGCTGCACATCTGTCAGTGCCCTTAGTGCTGAAAGTGAGAGAGTCACGTCAAACCACTTGCATCTCTGAGGCAGAGAACAACATCAACAAGTGACAGCTGTTCTGGGGCAGTCAAACTTTGATATGCTGGTAACTATGACAAATACAAAAAATGTCCTCATACAAGCACATGCAAGATAACTTCACTATTTCTTTAAGTATATGTTTTCTATTTTTAACGATGCATTTGTCTCCAAAGCCCACTTTTCTTCCTCCAGTTTGTTCAACTGGGCTAGGGATGAAATTACTCACAGACCAGTACAAATGACTGGAAACCAATTCAAATCTATAACACAGCATAAGTTCAGTGCACATGAACTGCTTTCAAAATGGTCAAAACTGGTTTAAGATAAACCTGGATGGATGTAGTATCAGACTTAACTGATTTAGGTTAAATTGGTTTACTGAACTTCTATCCCAGATCCCCTCCAGTTTCAAGCTGTCTACTCCAGCTGAGCAGCGAGGTGTGGTCTAGCATCCCTTGGTTTCTGGCCTGAGCCACCACAAGCATGTGGCTGCATTTCTGGAATCAAAAGTGAATGTCTGCTCACTTGCTTATTGGTTCAGTCTATGCAGTTGAGACTAACCTGTAAAGACTGAATCAATTCAGTCTTGGGCTTTTTGACTGTCTGTATTTAGCCCTGTTACATTATTTAAATAATGGGAAATGATGATAAAAAATATGTTGTGTGTGTTGTGCGTCAGTCAATGTGTGTTTCCTTAATGTCATTGTTTTGGTGAGATTTTGCAACTATCACAAAAAATTGAATACCAATAGATATGTTATTTGACTGATCCCATCTTGAAGACCAGTATGTAAGAATCTAAACATGCCAGAACAGACCTCCATACAGAACTCCCATAAATGTTACCAAGAGCTAAGCACAAATATAGGCATAGTATTTCTTAATAAATCAAAGGCCCATTCGGCACTGAAAAAAAAATCACCTAATATCACTACAGAAAGATTTTTTTAAATGTTTGATTTTTCCAAATCCACATTTACTTTAATTTCATCCGGTCTTGAATGTATCCATTATTTTTTAAAATCATACTCAACCTTCATCTTATGCATCTTCTAAATACAGTTGAATGCTTCTTTAATATACAAGGGATACAGGAGGCCAGCATCTGTCTTACTGAGAAATTACTATTAGAAGGAAATGATGAGGCATTTCTGCTGTATGTCTGGGTTTGAGCTATTGACTGCACATCTGCATAACTACAATCAGTTACAAAAATCTGAGTCTACTGATATTCTTCATTGCATAAAGGGTTCAGACCTTTCCAAGTCAAAATATCTATAGTCTTAGTATGTTAACAAGGGTTTGGGTTTCAAAGCCTGAAAATTCAGAAAATCTCATGCAGGTTGTTTCTGGTATTAATGAAAGAGCTCACTTATACACAAGTCAAGAATAAACTTTAAAAAATTGGCTGCTCTTCTGCAAATATGGAACAATATTCATGAATAATTAGATATTCTATTCTCTATTTATATATACTTATTTTCTAAAAAAAAAAAAAAGATATTTATGTATTCACAGTTTTCTGTTGGGAATAGAGATCTTGCCAGGGTTTGTAAAACCTACAATTGTATTATTATCATTAAAAATAAATTTAGGATATTGTGGCAGAGCACCTTTGATGCCTGCCACCTTAAGGGTGAGAGCAGGTAACAGGGCAACCAGCAAGTGTGGCCAGCCCTGATGAGGTGCTCACATGGCCACTGGATGGGCCATGTGATTGGAGGAGAGGACTGAGCAGCCTCCATTTTAGCTCAGGCATCAGGGCTGAGCCAGCAGTCTGATGCTGGCAGCTGGAACAACGACATCTGGCTGAGCTGCTGCTCAGAACACCTTGGACATAAGGGAGGAGGAATGGGGATGGCAGAAGGTTCCTGGGGGCCCAGTAGGGTCCTAAGTCCCAGGCAGAAGGCTGGGGTTTAGAGAAAACAAGTCCCAGCCTAGAAGGAGGATTACAACTTGCGGGCCTACACAGAGGCTAGGCAGGTCCTGACTAGAGAGATCAGGGGTGAAGTCAAGGGGCTCAGGTGAGCCCAGGGGAACTAGGCCTCATCCAACTTTGCTGGGGCGCTAGGTCAGCCTAGCTAGTGGTGATGGCTCTGTGGTGGGGCCTACTGGGGGGACCCCCTCTGGAGTATAGAGATTAAGAGCTGCCATGCTGACTTTCTGATCCCTCGCCTGGTCAATATAAGGGGGACCAGGGCCAGGCCTGTTCAGCCAGCGGTCTTGGCCAGGTCTGTTCAGCATGTACAGAGTCTGGGTCACACAGCACCACGTTGCTGCCAGCTGCGCCTGCAGCTAGGCCACAGCTATGCTGGCTGCTGCTGCTGGCACCACAGGGGACGGGTGGGGGGGGCAGGCATGTGGCAGCCCCCACTCAAGACCCTCTACAAACCCACCCACAGACTGCACATCCCCCTCATCACTCCTCACACTGCCCCATCCTCCCATGGCTCCTCACACCCACCCACACCCACAAACCCCCCCACCCCCACCTTACCCATGATGGTGCCTGGGTCCTGATCCTTGCTGTGCTTATGCTTGCAAGGGTTCGTGCCCTGCATGCTGGGGCAGCAGGAGCATCATAGAGACGCTCTGCCCAGAAACCAGAGCATCTCTCTGGAGGACCGACTCCCAGGCTACCTGAGGGCGTGGCTCCCTGACCATGCCCTGCCCCACCTTTCCCCTCCCCCTCCAGTGTTTTATTTTGATACCTGGATATCCAGGTAGAAAATGTTGAGTCCACGCTGAAAATATGCAGCATGTTTTCAGTGTGCTTCTTGCCACATCTCAAGCTGCTTTGAGACAAGGCAAGAGGCACGTGCGGACTTGTCTGGATGCACCCTCAGCGTTCACATCAATGTGTAACTTGGGGAGAAAGCATGGAGAATTCCCTCCTGGTCCTCCAAGGCAGCGGGCATCAGCTACTTCCAAGTGCAAAACTGATCAATGGCATCTGATCCTGTCAATACTTATGCACATCCTTATCTTCAATCTTCATCTGCGCTGACTTTACAGGGTCAATTTTAATGAAAAAGCTATCAGGCACAGAAATATGGGACAGCATTGGTAACCAGTGCTTTTCCTTGAGGTTATTTTTTTGCCAAGGAGAAAAGAAACTTCATACACACAGATAATAAGTCGAAAAATTCTCCAGTTCTCTGTCAAAGATTTTCTGTCTCCCAGATAGAATTTATAGGACTTTCCCTGAACTTGTTTCAATTTGGGGAGTGGGCTTATTTCTTCTTCATTAGGAACCTGAAAGTGAGCCTTCCCTTTGTTCTATGCTTCTTAATTTCATTTTCTATAGACCAAAGGTGAACCAGCCCTTTTCATAGTGTGCCCCTCAGCTTAAATATATTCTCTAATAT
The DNA here is from genome assembly GCA_030014935.1 of Caiman crocodilus. Classification (NCBI taxonomy): domain Eukaryota; kingdom Metazoa; phylum Chordata; order Crocodylia; family Alligatoridae; genus Caiman; species Caiman crocodilus. The sequence goes on from JAGPOW010001327.1 coordinate 17,139,017, forward strand.
TTGCTTTATGTTTGCAAATGAGGTACCAAACTTGGAAAATCTGGCCTAATAGTTACTTTATGCAGTGATGATACAATAGCTTTGGATTAATATTAAATGTCCATCTGGGCACTCCTTTACTGCTGCTATAAACTGAACTAAGCATTTTAATTCTGGGACCATTAATAAATACTCACCAAGCTATTTCTTCTTCCATATTAATGAATTCAATTTTATTTCAACCATACTTTACTTGTGGAATATTCCTTCCCATCCGCTTGCATCACTTAACACACAGATACACTGCATTTCATTTTCTACCTTTCAGCCCAATTCAGCTAATCTATCAAAATTATACAGTGAAACAGCTGCATCCTTCTGAAGTTTAACTGCTCTTCCTATTTCCGTATCCTCTGCAATATTTATTACCGTACATGTTGTAACTTTAACTAAATCAATAATTAAAATAGTAGAGTAATAGAACCAGTACCAAACGCTAAAGGACAGTTTCTCAACACATTGTTATTCTACTAATCACCTTTTTATCATAATCGCTTACCCTGTATTAGGAGAATTTAAACAAAAATTGGTTTGTGAAACTTCATTAGCAATTTTCTTGAAATCCAGATCTATTCAATCTCAGATACGTCCTTTATTCATGCCAAACTTTATTCCATTTTAAAAGGTAATCACATTTGCTTGACATAACTTTCACAAACCCTTGCTGACTCACACCTATTATGTTATAATTTCCCTAACATATTCTTATGCCATCCATAAATATAATTCCATTTTTTCCCTAACATACAATAAATGTTACATTTATAGTCCTGTAATTTTCACCCTCTTATCTATAAGTGCTCTTTTTAAAAAACTGTAACTGAATTGCCTGGTATTCCATTTACTGTCTACTTGTGCATCAAAAGATTCTTTAGAAGTAATAATGGCTCAAGTATTTCAAGCTTAATATCAAACATGTTGTGTAAATGTGCCATAGAGAAACCTTAAGCTGGTCCAATCAAGTCCAATCAGCAGACAGTTAATCAAAGGAAGCGCCGATATCATCATTTCAAACCTTCATCCTCAATTACAGAAAACCAAGAACATGTTATAACACATCACAGGTGAAAACAGGAAAAATGAGGACACTGCCAATGCCCTGCCATTGCAAAGACTGTGAGGTAGTTGGTTAATACACATTCAGAAGACGCTAGGAAAATATTAACCTTAACACACAACAATGAGTTTCTATATGTCCCGATTAATTCTCCTGGTTTTGTTATACAGTATTGTTAATGCTGGTCAAAAGCAAATGATGGATTCCATCTTAACCTCTATAAAATTATGTATTTATATTATACATGTTTGTAAGGCTCGTCCTGTCCCAGCTCAATCCTGATGTTCCTAGACTAAATATGCCATGCTGTTTTAGTTTCTTCTCATGAGGCAGGCTCTCCATTCCCTTAATCATCCTAGCAGCTCTTCCTCATACCCAATTTCTTCTAAATTTGTCTTTCTTGAACATGGGTGGCCACAATTATACATGGTATTCCAGATGAGGTCTTACCTGGAGCCTTGTAAAATGGCATTAATTTGTCCTTCTCTTTGGAAAATACTTCACTCAACATCCTAAAGTTATGTTGACCTTTTTCATAGCTGCATCCCACCAGTGGCTCAGTTATCCTGTAATTAATTACTGTAATGCACCCACGTGTTTTTGCTTTTCCTCTCATACAACCATGTGAGCTCTGAACTATTCAATTTCTAGAACAGTCCTCAACGTTAAGAAATGTATTGTTGCTGAGGGTAATATATAGTCAAATAACAGTCGACTACTCGCACAAGCAAGTCTGGTTGTTTTTCTAAACATCTGCATAAGTCTGAATTTCTGTTCTTAAATCATATGTCATTTAACTCATGATAATGATTAGCTGTAAAACTTAAGTACTTTCCAAATTCATTGAGTTCTTTATAAGTCAAGGCACATAGCCAATCAGGTTGACATTCTCAATGGATACAGGAAACAGCTAGTCTTTAATATATTAGGAAGTTTAGGATCATTCTCCTTTATATCATTTTCATTATTTTTCTCCCAGCATCATGCTACAATACTGCCTGTCAAAAACTAAACACAGAGCAATATGGTTGTCTTGCCGTTATGGATACCAAGGGAGAAATTTCATCAGGACAAAAAACCAAGCCAGTTAGACTTTTTTCTCTCCCCTTTATTGTTTGCTTGGTGCCATCATTTTTTTTAGCAAGAACAGTGATGGTCTTTAATCATAATCTTCAACCTTTAGTAAAATGTTTGGCTTACAGGAGAAAAGAGAGGTTGATGTTTAAAGTCTTTTCTAATTGCCTTGCCTAATTCAAAGCATTTTTTTTTGGTTGAAATTCATTTGCTAAAAAACTTGGCTAAAGATTTTTACTGGAAGACAAACCCTGAGCATTGGAAACTACAGTTTCATTCAAAGGTTGTTAGAGTGCAATATACTCTAAAAGAAAAAATAGAATATGTTCACTTTAGGAATCAGCTACATTTAACTAGTGACTTGAAAAGATCATTCTGAAGTTCCCTGGTTCAATTATGATAAAAAGACTTTGCGTCTGAATCAACTTTATTGCAGATGGGCTTCTTTTTCTCATAGAAAAATATCAGATATCAATATCTCAATCTCAGAATAGTATTTATTTGTTATGTATATTAAGATAATATTAATGGACTACAATCGTGCTTATACTCTAATCTAAGACAAGGTACTACAAATGAAGATTGCAAAGTTTAAGAAAGGAATAGGATAAGTTAGGAGGTCAATGTGCTGTAAACCAGTGAAGTTACCTGCTTCCAGAAAAGAGTGGCCTAAGACAATCAATCACAGTTACTTTCTTTCTCACATTACTTTATAATAAAGCAAAAGGAAGTACATTGTTAAAAACTACCCACAAGGTTGTTTCACCTTATACGTTACAAGTAATGTAAAAACACACTTGAACTTACAAGTAGCAATTTTTAGAGAGCATTCCTGATTTCTGTTCCCTAAACAGGCAGCCTCATGGCTGTGAACACGCAAGTCAACGAGTAACAGAATAACTAAACCTGGATTGGTTATTTCTCTTATATACTTTTATAGTCTTTCTTCTCCCAATTTGAGGACTGTGGGAAAGTATGATGACCCTTCTTTCTGGGCATCCCATATGGTTGTTCATTCATTTTTTAAATATCACAGTAGTTCTTGCAAGAATACCTCTGTGTGACTGTCACTGGTACTGACAGCAGGTGCAATGCTGAACTGTGGTGTGTCCAGGCAGTTTATATCCATTTGCTTACAGCTTTCAGTCACCACTAAAATAGAGTCTAGCCCTGCATAACAGCAAACTCTCTCATACTTCTTCATGCCTAAAGGTCTCAAGAGAATACTATCTATCTATCTATCTATCTATCTATCTATCTATCTATCTATCTATCTATCTATCTATCTATCGTTCCATAATTCAAATGAATACGCATGTTTGATTTTCAGCTCTACTAAGCCCTGTCAGCGTCCATAGGGTTGAACCTTTGTAAGGGTTTGGCCCAAAATGTTTCCTTTTCATACCAAATATATTAAAATTCCAGAAGAGACTGCAGTGAAAATTAATATGCCACAAACTCATGCTACTCTATTGCATCTTCCTTCTCCAAGCCTCATGTGAGGGCTCACTTTAAGTACATATGCATTTAAGTTAATTCCATTCGCAGAGATTACCATGGATAACTTCCATTGTTACTAAAGGAAAGCACTTGCAAAAATACATGGGTCAGGGTGACAGTATTTCTTTGCTCATCTCTCTCTCTTGATACAGCCCAGCTATATATTGCAATCAATTAACACAGTGCATTTCTATATAAAAAACAGTTCCTTTAGAGCAGAGTTCTCATGACCCAAGAGGATCAGGGCCACATCATGTTTCCATACTGCTAAATATTAGGAGGAAGGGTCCTACCTATGGAGAAGATTGAGAATCTTGCTTTATAGAATTTATAGGGAAGTATATAAGTACCTCAGTTTACTTGGTTCAGGCCTCTCTCTTCCTTTAAGGCTGATTTACAGTCATTCAGCACAGATCTGATAAGTTCAGTAGTGTTTCTTTCAGTGGTGCTGTTCCTGCAGGATTCTGAAAATACAAAGGGAAACATGTGATCTTGGGATTTAACATATAGTTAACTTTATTATATTTTCAGCATTGTCTGATATTTATGTGCTTGTTGAATGGACCAGTAATGACAGATTCAAAATGCCCTGGTGATATTTTTTTTTCTTGCTTCTCAGGAACTATCTATAAATTATGATGATTCAGGGCCACTAGGTCCAAAATGACTTACCTCTATCTGATGAGATAACAAAAGAATTCCACTTAAAAGAACCAATAGAGAGAACCATTATAGATTAAGAGATCCATCACACATCCGTAGAAAGAAGTGGTAAACATACATCATACTGCATAAATGTCAGTAGTCAGGCTAATACATCACAAACAAAGCTTCTGGCTTTATAATACATCACAAGCAAAGCTTCTGGGCTTAACAAAAGTCTGAGTCAACAATTGGATGCTGGCTTATGACTTTAAACATGAACGTCCATATATTATAGGCACACAAACAGAAGGAAGCCACAAGACCTAAAGTCCAGGGGTCCTAACCTCTTTGCGGTTTAGCTCATTTGCTGTAAAACTGGCCTCTGGGGAATAATCCCATATGACACGTTTCCTTGCTGCAGAAAATTAAAAGGGAGAGGGCTTGGCTGAAGTGCACTGTAGTCAGGCTATTCTTAGCCACTATTAAGATAGAGCATCTGTGGACTGTCAGAGAAGGCAAAGAAAATAAAGGTGGCTTGAAGCCACCTTTCCCTATACCTCCCACTGCTTCTGCACTAAGCAGAAAAATGAAGCTTCAGTGAAGTGGGGCCAAGAACCTTACCTGCACACAGAGAGAGTGAGCAAGCGATCAAAAGACAGCAACAACACTTAAAGTCAAGAACTTTAGCACCAAACCTCCAGGATACCTCGTTCCTCAGAATCATCGTTTTCCTTATAACTATCTGTTCTTTTGTTATGGGTAGCACTCTGCTGCATTTCAAATAAGGAAGGGTGTGAATCGACTTCTAGTCTTTGAATGTGCAAAGTTACCCATTTTCTCGGGATAATTAAATACTGTATGACTAAGAGGGCACAATAGAGAGTGCAATACAGATGGTAGAGTGCACTGTATCTCACTCTCTCACTCCTTTGAGCATACTGTGAAAGCCTATTTTTAACTAAACAGGGCAAGAGCCAAGAAAAGAATTACAGATAAATATATAACCTAGAAGGGATGGAACCCAAGTTCACTTTTTTTCTCTTAATATTGAATGAGCATGCCTATTGCACTTCTTAGATTAGCAATTCTATTTATTTGTTTAAATTATACAAATGAAAAATATCTGCTTGCTGTCCCTTTTCTGAATTTAGGCTAGAATACTTTGGATTCTGGCAGACAGTTCTTTGTACATGTGAGGGCAGCTGGCAAGCTAAAAATAATTTCAGTTTTAGTTACCAGATGAGTTAAACTTCACTCGCTGAGGGGATCCGTTACACATGATCAGGCCCATTACACTTCAGTAGAAGTCAGTGACACATGTACTTGCAAGCCAGCAGAGAAATAACTGTGATGAAGATTGATAGAAGGAAGCTTGGCTTCTATTTAGGTAAAAGAAAATAGGTTTAGGGCTTGGCCTTGCCCTCAGCTACCTGGGCCTGTAGAGAACAATGCAGGTTTTTACATGGGAAAATTTCTATTCGTTTTGTATTTCAGAATAAGGTGAATTTGGGGAATGAGAGCCAACTCTGAAAACAACATGCATGAGTAAGAATAAAAACATTTTTCTGCTCCTAACAGGTAAAGTCTGCAAGTCACCAACAGTCAGGCCAACAAAGCTAATGGACAATTGAAGCAGGAAAGACACTAGCAGAAAAAAAGTGGCACCTGTTTAATGCATGCACGCTTCCAATGGTGAAATGAATACTGGAGTTCTCTGCCCCTCCACCGCATAATCCTCCACATCTCAAGTTTAGGAGAATGAATTTGAAAGTCCCTAGCAGAGCCCACAAAAATACTATATGGGAAAAAAGGGGTGAGCCTGAACTACAAAATGTACCATCTTGGTGGTTTTAAGATACTCTATCAGGACAACTCAAGGAAGAAAAGGACAAATATTTTCTTCAGGGAAGAAATACATATTTTATATACATCTGTCACATCTCAGAATTATGACTATGATCCAAACATTGCAAGGTCCTTCTGTGAAGACAGTCTTCCCCTGTAATATTTAGCGTGACAAACTAAAATAGAGCTTGGCAGTCTACCTCTCTTTGACAGGTATGACAGCAGAGACAAGCAAACCTAAAAGATTCCAATATTAAACTCCAGTCTAAAATAAGTGTTAGAAAATTATACATTTCTGCTCTGTTACATATAATGAATGCTCATTAAAAATGAATACAGGGTTTGTTTTGTTAGAAACAAAGACACGATTCTGACATAAATGATGGTAAAAAGCTAACTATATATATTTTCTCTAGTTGTCATTTTGGAAACAGTTGGGAGTTTGATCCTGATTCTCATTTGTATCACACTTGCTCCAGTGGTGTCAATCCCTTTGATGTCAGTGGTGTTGCTTGTAGTTTGCCCTCTGTGTAACTACTATAAGAGAGATGGGGATCAGGCCCTAATTGTTACTGATATGATAAAACATGCCGTATTGAATACTGGGCAGGCTGTTACCATGACTGAGGGGGCCTAGGAGTCAAATAAGGGAAGATTTGTTCTGCAATTATGGTTGGTCATTTTTCCTCTCTCTCTGCAGTACTCACATGGACCAAATTATCTGAGTACCTGAGTATGTCAAATCATTTAAGCAGCATTTTGCAAAATGTGGGATGTGTCCTGGGGAGTAAGGGGCATAAAAGTTTCCCAGGAGGAGGTGGGAGGGGTAGGAGGATATCAGAGGCACTTAAGCAGCAGGGGGAATCAGTGGGAATTTAGTTGTGGATGAGTGCCAGCAGCATCTGAAGTGGTCAGCTTCACTCTTGGGGTGATGCAATCAGCCACGGTTGGGGAAATGCTGCTTGAAATCATTTATCCTCACAATACCTCGTAAAGTGAGGAAGTGCGGTCCCTGTACAAATGGGAAACTGCGGCAGAGATTGGCTAAGTGGTCTGCCCAAGGTTACAGAGCCTGGGGCAGAGTAGGGATTTCTTCCAAGTCGTAATCATTTGGGCAGCCAAACTCTGTTGTTCGGCTTAGAGACAAACACCAAGAGCATGGATAGTGCAGGAGCTAGGACGGGTATGGAAAAGATGAAAGAAAATAAAGCCAAATGAACAACTTGCTTAAGGGGAAAAGAAACTTATATCCATCAGATAAGTCAAATATGAATAAATATCTTAAAATCTAATTTTTATTTCTGTGACAAGCTATACAGCACATAATTTGGACTAAAGGAACTAAGATGCACCTCTGCTTGAACCTGAAAGGTACATGTTGTTATTATTAGAAATGCCTGGTTAATCCTCACTTGAATCACTCATGTAAGGACTTTTAATAAAGACATCTCATGTGACTAGAGGATGGGCAGATTGTTATCTGAGGAAGTTCAACGGTGAGAAATGTAAAGTGCTCCACCTTCGGTCGAGCAACCCCCAACACACCCACAGCCTTGGTGGCACCAAACTGACTAGCACCACAAGTGAAAGGGATCTGGGGTTAATAGTAGATAATTATAATAATAATAATAATAATAAATATGAATATGAACCAGCAGTGCGATGCTTTAGTTAGTAAGGCAAATAATACTCTGGTGCGCATCAATTGATGCATCTCTGGCAAAACCAAGGAAGTGATTCTTCTGCTTTACTCAGCACTAGTGAGGCCGCAGCTGGAGGACTGTTCTGGGCACTCCACTTTAACAAGGACATGAACAAGGTTTGGAGAGTCCAAAGAAGACCCGTATGATTAGAGCTTTACATGGTAAGCCATACAAGGAAAGGCTGAGGGACCTGGGACTCTTCAGCCTGAGGAAAAGGAGGCTGAGATGGGACCTGGTAGCAGCTTACTGCTGCACCAGGGGAGTGCGTCAAGGGCTCAGTGAGCAACTGTTCACCAGAGCATCCAAGGGGAAAACCAAAAGTAATGGCCACAAACTCCTAGAGAGATCAATTCAGGCTCAACATTAGGAAAAACCTCTTCATAGTCAGGGTGTCCAGACTGTAGAATAAGCTCCCTCCAGAGGTGCTGCAATCGCCTATTCTGGAAATCTTCAAGGGGAGACTGGACTGGCACCTTGTTGGGGTCACCTGACCTCCAGTTATCTTTCCTGCTTGGTGCAGACCTGATGATCTTCGGAGGTCCCTTCTGGCCTTACAATCTATGAAAACAAGCCAACAGATCAAGATGCTTCTTGTTCCCCATTTTATAGCTGATAAGATCCTACGTGACAGCCTGCTAGTTAGCTAATCATAGTGTGCTCTAGTATAGCTCTGTACAGATGGTCTAACCTACAAAATGTGGGTAGAGCTTTCTTCCCTTTCATTGTTTCAAGATGCTCAGGAGTGGTATTTAAGTCTGGGATCAAGTCTGCTTCATAAAACAATTGCTGTCTCTTCCCTGGGATTCAATCACACACACAAAGAATTGCTGATGAGTTTTTTTATCATACTTCTGGAGAGGGAAATAAAAGACTTAAAAAAAAAAAAAGAAAACGAAAACAATACGTGTCTTCAGGAAAAGGATAAAATGTTTTATATAGCACTTTCCTTTAGAACAGGAACAATATGTTTCTCAAGGAAGATAAGTTTTATTGCTTTTCTTGCAGAGGGTGATAATTTCCAAACTCCATAAAATTGTTGATATTATTCAAATAAATCAAATAATATTGATTCAACAGCCTGGCACCCTAGGACAGATTGGCCCTTCCAGCAGAAAAAGCTGTAGTAAGGTGCTAGCACACTTCCAGGGTTTTCCTTTTGTCAAGTGGGCAGGGAAAAACCCCTCTCGTATTTGGGAGGGGGCCCAACTTCCCCACTTAGATAGGAAGGAGAGCCTTCCAGTCTGTCCCAGAAGGAGCTCCTTGCCCTATATGTCCATATGGGTCCAGTTCTCCCCATGTGCTCCATCTCCTCTCCTCCTTTCTCCCAGATCCATTCTTCTTGCCCAGTCAGTCTTTGGCACTGTCAGCCATTCCTCATTCAGTCTCAGACCCCTTTTGCATTATTCCCCTTTCCTTCCTTTCTCACCTCACAGGCTTCCATGCCAATCCCAAATCCAAATTTCTCTCCTTCCCCTAAATTGCTTTTATTTCCTGTCTTCCCTTACTGGATTCCTTTCCATTATCTACTCACGCAGGTCTATTTTGCATTCCCTTGGTATTTCAACTTGCCATCTTCCTCCTCCCCAGTACAATGAGATCTCTGAGGGGGCAGGGCAGAGAAGATCCTTGCTCCCATTCTGGTGTGCAGACCCAACCTGCACAAGCCTAGTGCAGCTTTGGAAAGTGCGGGGGTTGGGGCGGTATGGATGCTATGGCACACTCTTGACAGCTCAGAGTTTCCACGTCAACAGTGTGGACTGTCAGCTTTCAACAAATCTGCACATTTTTCTAAATACGTTGTCACAGGGACACAAAAAAGGAAAGGAAAGTGGTTCATGTGGCATCTGGTCAGCGCTTGGAGCTCCGAGGGCTCAAGCATGCTCAGTGAGGATGAACTCTTTGGAGATATTAGTGGTTAAATGCCAACAAATCCTTACTGAGCATGTGTGAACAAATATTCGAAGAAGCCAATAATTTTGCCAGATCTGAATGGATTTTCATGAGAATGGTAAAATTAAAGCATCCTTGACATAAGCACAAACATATCCTCTTCCAAACACATCAATCCTTATTCCAAAATATGGGAGTAATAGAGCTGTTCTAAGAATAGGTCTTAAGGATTTATAATGTGGCCCCAACCGTGTAATTTTCAGTATCTTTCTTCTCAGAAACAGCCAAATCGTTTCACCCGGGGGGAAAAAAAGGCAAATGCTCGGATGTGAAAAATTTCAGCCCAAATGGCTCAAGTTTGGCAACGTAAGCACCTAAAAACAGGGGCTTATCCAACAGGACAACTCTACCAATCATAATAGTTCATCATGAAATCTAACTGAACTTGGACCCTCATATGGATTATGGCCAACTGCTGTTTTCACAAATAACCTATATCCCCAGAAAGCGTCAGCCTGGTAATGCACTGATCTATTGTATTATTTTAAATTGCTACATTACTACTAAAAGGAATATGGCTGAATCTCAGCCTACACAGACATTTGTATGCTATATCACAACCATATTATATACGGTAAGCTGTTTTGGGGAGTTCTTTAGGATTGGAGTTGTGCAGTATTTTCTGAAATTACTGGGAGTTGTATAGCTAAATCCTGGCAAAACTCCTTGAAAACTTACAGGTAAGTATTTTATATATTCTGTCATTTGTATTTATATATGCATATCCTTAGTTTCTCAGTAGATCTGCTTTGTGTTCAAATAAGTATGCACTCTACACATCAATCTGATCCTTTACTATCAAAATTTCACAGGCAGAAGCTGGGTTTTGAACAGGTGCATCAAATGTGATCATGGAAAATAACTTTCAGATAACCACAGCAGACAGAGTGCTGCATTTTGCACTCACAAACACCAGGATAAATCCAGAGTGTGACTTCAGTGGAGTTAGCATGGCTTTACAGTAGTGTAACTGAGTATGGAAAGCCACCCAGACTGTTTGTTATACCTTATCGGACAACAGCAGGGGGAGAAAACAACCATGAATAGAATAAATTTGATTTTATTTTGTTTCAGATACACTGCCCCTCACCTCTAGGACATTTAGAATGAGTTACTATCTGTGAAGGAATCATCTATCTATAACATGTGAGATATAATATATATATATATAT
>JAGPOW010001327.1:17150101-17182926 GCA_030014935.1 Caiman crocodilus
TATATATAAATAAATAATGTGATATAACATGGTGAATGACATCAGCAACACATACGATAGACACCATTCAGAAATGTGATAATCTTAATTAGAGAAAATGGTAGTGTAAGATGTTGCAATTGTGATGGTCCAGAAATCTCCTAAAGACAAGGGTTTCACATGTGAGATCTTTTATTGGACAAACTGTACAGCTAGGATGGAGTTAGGCAACCTTTTGAATGCAAGACTTCATCTGATGAAGAAACTGACCTGACGAAGAATGGCTTATGTTTGAAAGCCTAATTCTATCCTAAGTATATAGTTGGTTCAATAAAAGATCTCACCCTAAGAAATCCTTGCCTCTCTTACTTTAGAAAAGGAATTTGAACAAGGCTTCTCTAGCTTCATGAAAAGAGCAGTACACTAGGGACTTGGGATAAATGGGTATTACTCTAGTCTCAGCCATTGTCCGTCACTCTCCATGCTTCCTTCTCCTCATCTATAAAATGCTTGAGACATTTCAGGTAGGAGGCTAGAAGTAAGGGGAGGAAATGGGGGGAGACTTCTGGGGAAATTTTTCTTCTAGGTATTGTTGGTTATGGGAGAAGGTGCCTTTAGAGGATTGGGGCAGTAATAGGAAGCCTTGGTATTAAAATTCAGATGATCCATAGGTTCTTTAATCTATCTTGTTCTACATTAAATGTTTTGCTCTTGAAACAGGGGCTTTGCCATTGGTTTAAAATGATGAGACATTCAGCCTTCACCCCAAACAGAACCACTATACAGATCTGAGTTCGAATCTGAAAAGTATGGCTTGTCTCACATCTATCCTAGCCTATTACTAGAACTGTTTTAAGGCTAGAAAATATGGAAAATTCAGGAACTAATTTTTCTGCTCACACATACACCAATTTTAGGGCTTAAGTGGAAGTATTCTTACATGGAAGCTTTTCAAAGTTGTCTGGAGTTTACTACAACAGTCATCTCCTTTTTTAAGTGCAGTAAAACCAAGTTACCTGAACACTTTCCCCTATACCGCTGGTTAGATCTCACCCGTAATTGTTTCTGGAACAACCTTATTTTCTTAAATTTTTTCTTTATGTAGCAGGTCTATCCTGCTACATAAAGAAATAAAACCTCTATTTATTTTCCAGAGCTGACTTCATGCAAATGTTTTCAGTAGCCACTATGTCTAAGTAGTCTTGAGTACAGACAGTCAAAAAGCCTGAGGCAGAACTGATTAGATCTATGCAGCTTTCTTATACAACTTTTATAGAAACTTGTTAATGAATAGGACCTATATACTCCTAAGAATTACAAATATGCAGGCCTTGGCATAAGTGGGACTTCACAGGTGTAAAGTGAGCAGAGAATTCTCTCCTTTCAAAGAAACGTGTAACCAATTTTGACAAGTGGGCTGATGGATGGATGCTTAGATGCCATATCAAAGGCCAGGTTCTTTGGGTAGACGTGATATCTTTTTTTAAACCAACTGAGTAGTTGGAACAAAGTTTTTGGCAAGCTTTTGGGCACAAGTATCCTTCTTTAGGCAGAGGGAGACGGTTGTTGTTCTGAGATCTCCAAGGAATAGCTACCATATTTACCTTTCCATTCACCAGATAGGCAGACCCCGCTATAAATGAGCTTGCTCTCGAAGGGTGGCTAGAACACACCCGGGAGGCCCGTGACCCTTGCCCAGCTCCAGCCCTAGGATGCCCTCCCCTTTTCACTGCTGGGCCTTTGATATCCATGCCTCACAAATGTCAGTGTACCATCACTCAGGTGGAACATGTGCCCCCGAAAGCCACCAGGCCACCTCAGGCCTTTACACCCTTGTTGGGTCTTTGACCTTCATGGCTTCTGCCTCTCTACTTTAAGTGGTCCTTTAGCCAAGACTGGACCTGGCTTGTGGGCTCCAGCCCCTTATCTTGCCCTCCAGGGCCTTTATCTATACTCCGCTTGGGCTACTGGGCCCCGGGCCCCAGTCTCTGCTCCGTTCTGGGCAATGAGCTTACTTTTCTGCCAAAGCCCACCCTTGGCCCTGGGAGGCTCAGCACACCTGTGTGCCCTCAGACACTATTGAGACCACTGCCAACTCCTTAAGTGTCCCAAACCCAAGCCACTGGTTAAAACGCAAACCAAAATACGAGCCCCTTGGTTATAACTAGACTCTCATCCCTATGGTTGCATAGCTCAATTTGTAAGCCTGCTGGCTCTTTAAGGCCTTTTCCAACTATACTGGCTCCACTCCCTAGCCAGCCCTCGCCCTCTATTTGCAGCTCCCTGGCATAGTATGTTCAGTCCATCATCAGCCAGCAGCTCCCTGCAGAGCTCCCTTCTTCTCAGCTTCCCGGGCTAAACCTGGAAATGAGAAACTTCTGGGCTAAACCTTGAGTTTTTGAGTCCCTCCCTGGGTCACCAGACCCTCTGCTTCTGCTTGTCATCACTGTTTGCACAAAATAGAGGGATCTTATTCAGACCCCTTTCCCCATCAAGTCTGTTCACAGGGCTGGATGAACCCCCAGGCCCTGAGCTCCTTCCCCTTCCTCAGTAATGGGGCAAGGGCCCTGTTACATCCACCTATCAAAGTCTCTTATGTTGCCTTCCTCTCAATGGATATCATGTGTGAACTGGCAAGAAAAGTTGCTACATGATTGATAAATTACTATATTTTATTTTTACATGACAATTAATGCACAAGAATTTATTACCAGAAGAGAACTGTACAAGGATGCTGAGTAAAATCACGCCTTTTCTCTGAGTTTATGTAATTTGTGCTTTTTGCTGTAGAAAAAGACATCACAGAGAAAAGTCCATTTTCTAATAGGTTTGGGAATATAATCAAACAATAAATAATAAACACGCAGCACTTATATAGCACTTGATGTTTTTTCAAAGCACTGAACAAACATTAAATATTTAACCTATGAAGTAGGTAACTATTATTAGGGAAACCAAGACAAAGAGAGGTTACATAACTGCCAAAGACAACAAGTCAAGTTAGGAGCTGAGGTAGAACTGCAAATTGTGCTTCTCAGTCCCAGTTTTGTGCCTAGTCCATCAGTGCAATTCCAGCAGAGCCATGGGGAGAGACCACCTGCTCACACCTGCTACAGCGGAGCTGCAATCTCCTGGCCCAATGTGTCCCTCACCCTCCATCCGCCAGTCCCTTCCCTTTCTTCTTTCTTTGCAGCATCCACTTGAGAGTCACTTGACCTCGCTGCATCTTGAAGATGCTGAGCCGGTTGTCATCCTTTGCTTCTGGTTGAATAAGCATTTACACATATGGCCAGGAGCAGCCATTGCTCCCTGCTTCTGCCTGCACCACATTTTTGCTCCCCTTCACTTTCCCTCTCACACTCACTCACCTCTTTCCATAACAGTTTCTTTTTCTCCTTCATTTCAAGCCTGGCAATTATATTTTAAAACAACTTCTGCATTTGGTTTTCCATTTCTTCTTATTTTATGAGAACATACTTAGAATGACACCAGCCTCCCAATATAGCATAGTCTCTGCCCTCCCTTAATTACCAGGTCTTACACTACAATTCGCCGAATGTGATTTTGCTAAAGAATCCTTTGAACTCATTGAAGCCAATGGATATTTTGCCATTAACTTCAATGCAGGAAAGAGCAGCTTCCCATACTTCTGAACCCAATTCGGTTCTTTCTAGATAGAATCCAGACCTGAGAGCTCTTTTGTTCCTAGCCCTTTCTATGTAGGAGCTGTAAATACCTCTACATTTTCACCACCACTCTTTCACCACCAACCTTTCCAAGATTTCTTCTCTTTGACCCAAATATACTTTCCTCAGATCAGAAACACTATTTTTTCTTTCTTATTAATATAATTTAAAATTCATATCTTTATAACAAACACGCTGCTGCCATACCTGTTTACTTTTCCCTGATCAGACCTGTCCACGTACTACGCAGAAAATTCTCTTTTGACCCAGGAAAACTCTATTAAGTTAAAATGAACCACAGGTAAAAATCAAGGGCAGACTCCTAGGCTTCAGTGATGCTGGAAGCCACCGTGGAGTAGTTTATGGCCGACGTAGCTTAGTAACAGATAACATTATAGTATAGCTTCACTGTCTCTCATTGCCATGTATCCATGGCAATTAATATCACAACTGTCAAATGAAATTGGCCTGGATAAATCATTTCTACCCAATCAATAATCATAGTTGCATGCTCAGGAAGCTTCAGCTATTCAGTAAATCCTATTTAAACTTCTGTTGCCAAAGATTTTAGAGAGAGTCTTGAAAATCTGTTACAGGCTTTGGGCCTAACTCTTATGTACAAGTAGCAAACACTTATGGGCATGAGTTGTCTCACTGACTATGAATGGCCTACTCATATAAATATAGCCATATGGGTGTTTTCATTGGAGCTGACATTTAAGCAGTCCTAATATAGTAGTAACTTTAAAAAATAACATGAAAACAATACAATAAAGCTGCTGAAGGTATTCACCTGCTTAAAAAAAGTTCACTTTATCAAAAAAAAAGTCAAAAGATCCATCCATGTTCTGTTATGTATATAGGTCTCGCACACCTTAAGGCAGTACAATTTGCTCCTTCTTCTTGACTACCTCTGAGACTCAAAAGTTGAAATATGTCTTTGAAGTCAGGTCACAAAGGAGACAGGGTAGAAAAATGGGCACAGAAACCAAAGCAGTTCTGCACACCAATGTGTGGCTCCAGAACTGTGACAGCAATCACAGAATGGAGCCTGGGAGAGAAGAATCTCTCAGCCCCAAATCCACAACTGCAATCTCAGAACCAGGGCTGGGAGCTCCCTGCTCTTGCCCTGGGAACACTGTCCCCACCCGGGCTCGGGTGACAGAGCCCACTTCAGCAGCAGGCAGCTCCCAGGGGCTGGGAGCAATCTCCTGCCCAGCTGACTGGGAGCTAATTTGCTCCTGGTTGTCTGTCTACACATGCTGTACTGTGCAGTAATTACTTGAGAGTAAATTTGCTACTTGTACTTACAGATAGCAAATTTACTCACCGTTAGAGCAAATTACTGTGCAGCAAGTGTCTGCATGTGTAGATAGTAAAGCATTTTGTGTAGGCATGCCTTGTGTCCTTTGTCCCATTTCCTTCATACACTTTTGCAGCTTCCTTTCCCCATCTTTTGCTGCATACCCTCACCCCATTCTCTTTTACCACCTGTGGCCAACTATACATGTCTAAAGATGGTGCCACAACATACAAAACCCTATCCATACCAGCTTTTTATGGGGAAGTTCTACCAGTAGAAGATAAGGTGCAAGTTTACACTAATACATTTATGCTTCCTTATACAGATGCTTATTCTGGAGACTTTCGACATAGGCAGTTAATCTGGTTTAACTATAACACTAAGTGGTCACGTTTGCCCAGATAGGAACATATCTAAAACCTGGCACTTCAGCACTTTTCATGGTTTTTTAGTTTCCTTGTAAAAAACAGCTCTCATTCCAATTTTGCTACTTGCAGCTAGGACTCTCACAGTGTATCTGCTTTAAAATATTGCTGATTTAGTCTACAGCAGAGAGGCTGATAGGAAAAGACTGGCTGAAGGAGCAGAAGCTCAGCTCACAACAGTTAGAGAACTTCACTTGGGCTTTAATGCTTTTAGGGTTCTCATTAAAGAACTTGCTTAACGTTTGAATACCTCACTACTTAAACCAGCATAACTCACAGACTAAGCACTATGGAGATATGGAAGGCTGCAATCACATAGAATTACCTTTTTTTTTTAGCCAACAGCACTATTAATGCAGCCAAAGTGGGTAATTTAGGGGGACTGCAACTATATTTGAATTAGAACATTCAGAGAGAGGAGTAAACAGCTTGCTTAAATATCCTTGAGTGCTTCTAAATATTGCTACTATTTATCCAACTTTAGACAAGATGTCTTTTAGTAGAGATAGTCCCTAAACCAAAACTTTGAGTCTGAATGCCTGTACATTTGGAGATTAGGTAGACAAGTGGAATATTACAGACAGAAAATCTAACAATTTTACAAAATATTTCCTAGGCTTAAATGGGGACAAACACCCTGATTTCAAGCAAATCTTGAGTTAACTTTTAGACTAATGTCCTGATTTGTATTCTGGTGTTACAGCCCACGTGTCTAATTTTACCTGTTATGTCTTAATTTTGGGAAGGCTGGTTTAAAATAGAACAAAAATTAAACTGAAATTTTACTTACCATTAATATAAAAATGGTAGAATTTCTCTTCATTGCCAGCCAGTATGTTGCTGATATAAATAATTGCTTCCATACATAATTCATAATGTTAGATTTAAAACTGAACAATTTGGTATCAAAAGACATCAACCCAATCATGGTTTTTTTCCCTGAGCTTTTAGTAATAACTCACTTTATCTTGAAGAAAGTTCACACACTTTCAGCAGAAAGGATAAATAATCTCAGCGAAATTCAGTACTTATGCAACAGAGCTAAAAAAATCTCACTTGTCTGTGTTCAGTTTGTCAAGTGAGTTGATTGGTGAAAGTGTAAAGGTTGAGGAGGAAGACAGCCCTGGGATTAGATTATTGATCCTGACCTCATGCTATACACCACTGAGGAAGCCACTGCACCAGTTTGAGTACCACACCAGACTTCAACTAATCCACCCTGAGAATTAGTGGGCAGCTTGTGTTTTTTTTAAATACTAATTACTCAGCTCTTTTAAGTGGTCTGCAGATGTCTCTCTAGAGCAGAAAATCTTTGCCCTCAGTCTTCAACCAGCTATCACCTCCTTGGAAAATTACTGGCAACAGAATCATCTTTCTCTTTCTGTTGAGTAGGTCTATTTATAATTACAGACTCATGGCCTTTGGTGGATGAAATATTCATGTACACTCAATTGTCACACTGCACTTATGGCATAGTAAAATGCAAACATTATCATATTAAAAGCAGTTCAGGCATGTTTCATGCCAACTTAATAAAAATGTCATTTTACATATTGTTTAGGAGCATTCATGTAACAACTCTTACCCAGGACCACCAAAATATGTTTATTAGGCAATCTGGATAATTTTTTTTAAATAAAGGGGGTCTAGATTGGATGTATAATTCCAACCAAGTATTGACAAAACATTTATTTAATGATTACCTGTCCTATGTGGGGTGGTACCTTTTCTGTGTAATTGTTTCTCAAACTCAGCGGGGGGGCACAATGTAGCCCATAGGCTGGATCTGGTCCATCAAGTGATTTTACCTGGCCCATGGCAGGTGTCTTGGTCCAATCCAGTCCAGACATAGGAGGCAGCCTGGGATGTGGTGCATGTGGCAGGTCCCACCACCCCCAGGTGCACAGTGGGGCTGGGGTGATGGCCAAACTCAACTTCCCAGCAGTGCTGGCTGTGGTGCTCCTTCCAGCTGCCACTGCCAGTGTTGCCACTGCTGTTGGACCTGTCTCTGCTGCCACACAACCACCATTTGGGCACCAGAAGGAGTAGGTTGGAAGGGTCTCCATGGAGACTGGCCTGGGACCCCTGCAGGCAGGGCATGCTCTCCTGGAAGATGGAATTGAGCCATGGGTGGCCAGGGAGTAGTGTCCAGGAGTGGGACAGGCAGGCAGGGCCAGGGCCAGGATTGCAGTGTGATAACAGTGTGTGGCTAGGGCCCAAACAGAGCTGCAATTTGCTCCCTGCATGATGGATTATGACTGACTTAACCTGGAACCAGAGACATGCTAATGACTTGGCCCCTGCTGCCCCTCCAGCACAGGCATGCATGGGGAGGCCCAGTATAGCATAGCTGCAGAATGGCACCCAGCAGCCTAATCTGACCGTGATCTGTTGGGGCCACTGTGTGCTGCTGGGCTACACCAGTCTGTAGTCCTGCTGTACTTGTGCTGCTCGTGCATGCCCATGCTGGGGCAGCGGTACCAGGAGCTGGGTCATGGGTATACGTTCTGTCCTGCCCCTGAGTTGGGCTGGTCACACAGGGAGTTAATCACTGCTCTGCCCTGGCCTCAGCCCTGGCCCCTGACCCACCAGATTAGGCTACCAGGTGCCACTCTGTGGCTATGTTGTAATGGGCCTTCATGTGCACCCCTGTGCTAGTGGTTGGGGGATGTGGGGAGGCAGGTCACTGGTAATCCTCTGTCACTGTCACTGTCCCACAACCCTGGCCCTGGCCCTGGCCCTGGCTTTGCCCACCTCCCAGACACTGGTCCCTACCCAAAGCCCAGTCCCATCCTCTGGCTGAGTGCACGCTGCCCACAGGGGTCCCAGGCCAGTCTAGTAATCTACCATTTAGGGAGTTTTGGTCAGCTGTTGCAGAAGCGGGGGCAGTGCTGACCTGACCTGCAACAGTTCACCAGAACTCCCTAAGTGGCCCTCTCACCCAAATAATTGCTTCCCCCGCTCAAAGCCTTGTGTCTGTTTTTTTTCTGCAATGTTATGGGCTTAAAACATATAAATAGAGCTATTAAACATTTATATAATAGAGGATAATTGATTAATTATTGGGTAATTGGGTATTATGTTGGTGATGTCTGTAAAGAAAATTTAGACTGGAAATTGGGTGAAGGAGCTGAAATCCCTTTAGATTTGGATATTTTCATCATCAAAAGTCACTGCTTTACAACCATTGAGGACACAGACAGAAGTGACAATTTTTTTCTGATCTGGCCCCAGACAACACTCTACTGCCATGACTAAACAGAAGTGCACAGCTGCAGAGTACTGTAAAAGAGTCCAATCCTGCAAAAATCTGAACCCTGATTGCATGGGGGTTCAGATGTACATGCTCAAAATGGAGTGTGTTCTGTAAATTGTGTCTGCTGAATTCCCAGCCTGCCCCTGTTTTCAGAATGGAATCAGGGAAAGGGAACAGAGGCAGTTTGGTTTTGCTCTGGGTCTGGGTTTGGATTTTTCCAGCCAGCACTGGAGGGTGGAGCAGGTGGATTGGAGCCCCACGAGGTAGGTGGAGGGTAGGCTCCAATCCACCTGCCAAGGTTGGCCCCAGAACAAGCTCCCCCTGGCTCCCTTCCCCCTTCTCCTATTCTGAAAAAAGTATCCAGGCTGGAAGAAGGGGAATGGCAGCAAGAAGCTGGAATCCCCAACTCCCAGCCCCAACAGTAAACTTCTGTTGGGTCTGGGGGATCATTGCAACTCACAGCGCTTCCTGCAAAGCGCTAGACATTGCAACAGGCAGCTGCTCTGCTGTCTGGACCTGGAGCTATTAGGTAAATTAGTATCCCCTACTTCTTTTCTGTTGCTGTGATGAATCTAGGCCTCTTATCCCAAAAGAAATATTTTCAGTCAAAAGTGTTTGGTGAATTTGTCACAAATTAACAGTTTGGAGTCAGGCAAAACATCTTTGATTCATGGATTATTTGCTGGGACAAATAGTGCCCAGCGCTCACTGTTTTGAGCTCAGTGTATACTTCAATGGGCAAATTCTGCTCTCAGTAGTATAAATGTAAACCCACTGTAGCCCTAGTGACACTTACAGAGCTACCATAGATTGACATGGATATAAATGGTGAACTGAGGGTCAGATTGCCTCTCATGCAGATAAATGCATGAGAGTATGGGGGAAAAAATCCTCTCTCTTTAATCAGTCTCCTCTGTGATGTTCCCGTGCGGGGATGAAGGTGAGATTTTGTTCTGTCAGTAAAGCAAGGAGGTTGATCCAAGAAGCCTAATATAGTTACAAGGCCTCCTCGCTGACTCATGTCCCTGAGACTCTTGATGGTTTCTGTCAGTTGACCTCCAGTAGAGATGCTCTGACAAGGCTTCCCTGCAGGGTTGGAGGGAAGGAACAATATACATCTATTCTCTGCCATGCACAGCCCTTTGCTACTCCATTTTCCACGGCAGATGCTGAACCGCTGAGCCTTCTACGGAAGGACAGAAAGGCTGCTGCGTCTTCCATGGGACTAAACAAAGGCGGCTAATTCCTGCTTCTTTGTGAGCAGATATTTGCATACAGAGGCATTCCTGGGGTGGGAAATCACAGCACTATTGCCTCCCTGTGCTGAGCAGTATAATTAGCAACTCCCACAGGCTGGAATGCATTTACCGATGTTCTCACACCCTTTTGATAATAATGATGTTCCAATAGGTAATATATTGGCAGGGGGGAGGAGAAAGCGGTTGTTAAACAATAATGCTGAGAGTACTTGAGCTTAATGGATACTTTCTGGATTGGTTACAGTTATGTACAATAAAACCACTCTAATTTTCACTTGTTAGGACTTCCTATCATTCAGAAACAAAAAGTCCATTATCCCCATGTTACAAAATTATAATAGAAGGGTACAGCAGTGAGAACGTATTACTAAAACTTCATTATCTAACAAAGTATTTTACAAGGTAACATTTATGAGTATAGTATCTTACTAAATAATTACAGCTACATTTTCAAATGAATTAAGCACTTTAAAATTATTTGTTCTTTTCCTTGCAAAACACAGTAATCTGCCGTAAGCCCCCTAGAGAGGGTTAATAACTGATAATGCTGTACAGCAGTTTCTATATATAAAAATAAAATGTTTAAAAAGAAAATGTTTACTACAATTGATAAGGGGCCTCTAAGGGTTTCAGCAAGACCTTGCATAATGCTGTAGAATCTCTTCAAGACCACTGTAATATATGCTGTATATAGTACTACAATATTGACTGAACAACTTTTCAGCCACTTAAAAGAAATTACAACACTTAATCAATAGAGTAAAATTATGTTTGTTATAAAATCCTAACAGCAAGGCCTTTTTACTAGAGCCAAACATTATGTTTATTTCAAATAAATGAGGGAAAAACTATATTTATCCTCTGGTATTTGAGATTATAGACTAGAAGCGGTCACATAGTTGACATAAAAACTTACTATTAAAAAACATAAAGAGACGCTCAGAGGATTTTACTTTAACTTTTATAATTGGGGTGAAAACCAAGTGTGGTAGTTAACAGGCAAGACTATCAGTGCTTGTGTGTGCGTGTGTGTGGGCACGGACGCATACATTTGGGTAACATTTGGTTAATATCTATTTATTGGTACAATCGCACATAACTTGTCTTCAATTCAATTAGCATTCAACCTGTGTTCTATTTTTGTCAAAACAATTATACATACTTTACTGATTAGCAGCATTCTGTCATTTACCATAAAATCATCAGACCAGCAAACAAAAAGATTAAAGAATGTAACTGAAGCTTACAAATTCTTTGTTTGTTTATGTTGTCGAACATGTTCAGTGCATACACTTGAGCAGCAGCAACACAATGGAAGTTTAGTGACATACTTGCTGTAATAACATTTATTTAGGCCTACGTGATTTGACTAAGACCACAGAGACAGCTTGTGTCTGATCCTGAATTAGAAGGCAGTTTACCTTGTTCTCAGTCCTGGGTTTGATACTCTAAATAATTGCTTGATTGTATTGAGCTACTGTTCCAGCAGCCAGAGGACTTCTGGGGTACAGAGAGAAGTGCAATTCCCCACTGTAATGGAGAATGTTTGCAGAAAGTGTTCTGAGTTACAACGACCCCCCGGACCAAACAGAAGTTCACTGATCATTCCAGGGAGGAGGAGAATGTGGCTGCTGCATACAAGCCTGCAACCAGGGTCCCCTAACAATGGCCCCTCCTCTCTCCTAGCCTGTCCCTGTTTACTGAATGGAAGAGGGGAAAGAGAGCTCATTCTAGGGGTTCCTCAGCCAGTGCTGGAGGGTGGGGTGGGTGAATCGGAGCACCCCCCCAAGGTGGGGGAATTTGAATTCACCACCGCACCCTATAGACAGGGCTGAACGCCCACCCAGACGGAACTCCCTCCGCTCCCTTAGCCCCCTCTCGTTCTGAAAACATCTCTGAAGCTGGCAGGCAGTGCAGACAGAAGTTACAGAAGCTGCTGTATTTTGAAACATCTTCATCTGAACCCTTATGCAATGAAGATTCAGATTTTTGCCTAGTTGGCCATTTTTAAGGGGTCTGCGGCCGTGCACTTGTATTTGGCCATGGCAATAGATCACTTTCTGTGGCCCAATGGGGCAAAAATGATGATTATTTCTGTCTGTGCCTCTAGATTGGCCAGGTCAATACAGGAACTGATGTCATTGGAGTCAATTAGCAGGGGACTGTTTATGATTGATTGTAGTGCTTTCAGTTGCAGCCATTTGAAGCATTGTCCCAAACCAGTATGGACCAGTCCAGTCTCCTACCAAGAGGTAAGAGAAAATAACCGTATCTTTTACAAAGCCTCTCTATGTGCCTGCAGCTTAGACTAAGATTAACCTGTAATCTCAAGCAAAAAACAAACAAACAACCCCCCCCAGCAACAACAGCAACACGCTTCAATCTTTATTCTTTAATGAATTTGAAGTATATACACGTCGGGTTCAGAAATGACAGTTTTGGAGACAATGGAGGTATGAATAGGGACTACAATGATCAGGAACATGTTAGGAGGAATGCATAGCCTAGTATATTCTCTCTCAGTTTCCTACTGCTCTCAAGCGTGACTGTGAAACCACAGCCCCGTGAAGTCAGCAGAATAACCATCATTTACTTCAGCTGACTTTGATCAAGCCCCAGTGACCCATTACAATTAAAACAAAATCATGTTGTGTTGAAATCACAGTTCAATAATATAACAGTAGAAAAAGGTACACTATTAGATATACTCTCTTTCAGACACAATAATGAAATGATGTCCCTATTGCTAGTCTCTGCTGGTCTAGGTGGAAAGGAAAAGCCCAAATGTCTTTTTATTAAAAATATCCTTTGACCTCACCAATATTCTTTCATCACCGCTCTTGTCAGGCCTAGGAAACAGAAGATCACTCAGTGTTATCTACCACCACCGAGCAACAACGTTCTCATGACTTGCCTTGTCAACGTAAGCCAAGAATTCTTGCTTATTGTCCTATTAGGAAAAAGGAATTTGCTACATCAGTTGAAAATAAAACCTTTTTTCTTAGTTTAGATATGTCTTAACTGAAATGTCTAAAACCCCCATAGGAGCCATTAACCAAAAAGTACATAAGGGCTGAACTAGAGGAAGAAAGTTAGCCATGTTAGCCAGGCAGAGAGCGGGGCTGACCGGCACTTCAGGGCATCTATATGTAGGCTGGGCACCTGCACCGATATGTGCTAAGGCAGCCCCTGAGAGCTGCTTTAATTAAGGAGCCCCCACCCCAGAGCATGTGTAAAGATACTGACTGGCTCAACTGGTCTCAGCTGGGGGACTAAATTTAGCATCACATTGTTATGGAAAGGAAAATATTTTGTTTTCAGTACGTCTCTACAATCCCACTTACTTGAAAGGGGTAACTGAAGACAGACACTCATCTAATAAGTAAAATAAAGACTGCTGGTTTTAGCGTAGCCAAATTTCACTCTTTTTCATTATAGTAATTAGAAGATGACAGTAGATAAATAAAACCAGTACCTTTTCTATTCTGTTGTTTCCATCACCTGCTTCACTTTTTATTACTAAGTAAACAGCAGCTTCAAGAACACAGTATGCTCCAGAACAAAGTATTTCAACAAGTAAGCTCCCGAAACTCATCTGTTTCCTGTTATCTCACAGAAGGCTTACCCGTTACTGTGAGCCTGCCAGCATGATGGAAAGTAAGTCTAAAGTGCTGATAAATGTCATAGATTTCATAGACATTAGGGGCTGGAAGGGACCTCATGAGATCATCGTGTCCAGCCGCACTGCCATAGGCGGGAAGTCAGTGGAGATCAAGTGACCCAAGCAAGAAATAAATTCCCGTTTTCTGAAGGAGTCCAGTGTAGGTGCTCGCACCACCTCTGCGGGGAGTTTGCTCCTGACACTGGACACACGCATTATAAAGAACATTTTTCTTATGTCTAGTCTAAGTCAGCCTTCCTGGAGTTTATGGCTGATAGACCTTGTTATCCCTTGGGGAGCTCTGGTGAACAGCTGTTCTCCCAGGTCCTGATGTAAAGACTAAATCTAAATAGCAGTTTCCAAATCATGCCACTAGGCCTTTGGGAAATTCCTCCTTTTTCATGCATGGAAAATGCCAAGTGCCACTTAATGAAATGCTACTTTACTGTCAACATCACTAAGTTCTTACTTTCTCGTTCCAGCAGCGATTCTTAAGTGAGCATGGCTTTGGCACAGGTCCCTCTCTTCAGCTGAAAGGTAGACAGTCACATTCATCCTTAGTGTCATTCTTTGGCTAAAATAGAATCACAGAGACTGATTTGGATCACACCGCTTGCAATTATTCCTTTTCCCATTTGAGCTATTTTTCCTCTGCCAGGAAGAACTTTTTCTGGCTACCACCAATGAAGAGGGGAAGGCAGCCATACTACCTAATAATGTAAACTTCTACTTTGTTACATATTCCTCTTTAGCACTAACACTGTTCTCTGAGGTCTGAAAAATGCTGTTTTTCTGAGTTGCTAAAAGTAGAAAATAGTATAGGAATATTTATAAATTGACAAAATCATTCCTCTTTTACACCAGGTCAGACTAACCAGCGTTCCTCATCTCGGAATAAATTATACACGCATGTTGGAAGATTATATTCAAGCTACATCCATGGTGAACGTAGGTACCTAAAATTAGGAAATACCAGATTAAGGTGCCCAGTATAATCTTAAGAAAGCCCTGCACATTACACTCTTAAATGACACAATGCATAATATTTCTTTTCCACAGGATCCTTGCCTTGATTCAGTACATGGTATGAACAGCACTCGCTGAACAAACAGCTTTCCCACATTGGGTTTTTACCGTCATTGTTCTGTGTGCGGCCCCGTGTCTTATTTACTGCTTGTTGTATTCACACCCTGCTCTGAAGATAGAATGATTAATTTCCTCCTGGGCCTTCTAAGACACTCATCAATACAGTATCTGCATCCTTCACAAACGTTAATGAATTTATTTTCGCAACTGTCCTGTGAAATGAGTGGGTATTATCATTCCTATTGTAAAGAGATCAAATAATTTTCGTGCCCTATATGAGATTTTTGTTCAGAGCAGTTAGTTCTATATTGAATTTTATGCGTTTAAGACACAATTCCTATTGACTTAATTTGTAGCTGTGAGTACTCGGTAGTTTTGCAAATGGTCTCAGGTAACACACCCGGAAAATGTGGAGCAGACAAGTAGTGAATGCCTAAAAAAACCTGATAAAAGTGCTATGCGTGGCAGGGCCCTAGAGCAGAATGTAGAAAAGGACCAATCCTTCAGGCTAATAAGCATGAGACTATCCCTGTTCTCCCAGTAAACCCTTGCTTTATTAATGGCATGCCTTCTAACTTCTTGATGAAGTGAGGCAGGGGGTACTATGGACCAGAACCCTGTTTCAACCCCAGTGCAAGCCCACCCTGTGCACCCAGTGAGGCAGCTGTACTGTGGAAACAGGAGGCTATGGTCATGTAATGTATATGTAAATACCATACAATGGGTGATGGAGGCACATGAGAGATTGCTTAGTCTTGGGGCTGGACCATGCCCAATGTGAATGGAACCGGTGGGAGATTTAGATTCGAGAGCCCAAGAAGTTTCCCCTGTGGCAAAATTTTCTCAAGGGCTTATGACTCGGCCAAAATGGTCAGAGGAATGGCAAAAGTGACTTGCTTGATAGGGCCATGGCATGTTTCAAGGCCCTGCTCCAAAGCACCGTGTGAAAGCTGTTCACAGACATAGGCGCACCAGAATTTGTTTTCTTCAGATGTGCCAAACGATGTATTTTTGCCACCGAAAAAGCTGAGCTGCTTTGGTTGAACTTTTGTTAATAAGAATAGTAATAATTGAAAAAAGTCACTCTGTGGAAGACATTGTAATAGAGATTTTCTCTCTGAACAGTTTGGGTTTTTTTTCAAGCCTTTAAGGAACTGAAAGCAAGACTTTATAAACAGAAAAGCAGTATTACCAGCTCCACATAAAATAGACTGAGAGTCCTGTATTAAAAGTTGGATGTCCAATGCCACACATTTGTGTACTTAGGTCATAAATAAATTAACACTTTTACAAAAAAAGGTTTCTCTAATACCTGGGGGACAAGATCCTACTGAGACCTGGGGAACTCTGTGCTGGAAGGCTAGACTAAGTATAAAGTAGAAATACATTTGCCTGGGATGGTTTAGGCAGGGGTAATCTTGCCTTTGAGCATGGGGCTGCACTAAATGATCACCTGATGTTCCTATTTTTCATTTTTCTGTGACATTGCTCTACAAAGGACTATAGTTTGCAAAGCTGTGAATCTGGCACTTGGTAAGGGCAGTGATTCTAATAAAAAAGGAAATAATATTTTTTAACAACGGACATGGAAGAACTCCTGATGCTAAGTCTTTTCAGACCAGTAACTAAGGCATAACACATTCAAGGCCAGCTCCAAGCAGACAAATCATAGACTTTTAATGGTGTCGTGCCATACTGACTGGCGTCATGGGAATAAAGGTATTCAATAAAATAGTCAGGATTTTTTTAATGGGCTTGTCAATTGTAATTAAAATAATAAAAATCTCATAAGTGAATACATATAAGTGTTATCATGCCTCTTCAAACTAAAGACCCAGTCACCCATTGACATTAATCCACATCTAAAAGCTGTAACATCAGTCCATCACTTAGGCAAATTTGACTTTAAGGATTATGGCTGTTTTACCAAAACCGCTGACTTTCCAATGATGCTGTCTGTATCCTAAGGTGTTCCTCATTATTTCTCACACTATCTTATCAAATCCTAAATGACTTTGGTTTTCCCTCTCCCTTGGTGTCCAAACATGGCACTTAAAAATAAGTGACAAACTCAAGCTAACATCTCCTAGGACTGGAAGACTAATCCTAGATCCAGAAGCAGGTCATTTTTCAGGATGGGCTGTATAGTCCACTGCTGCTCCAACAATACATGAGTTTGTGGGATTTCATAGGTTATAATATTGGTTATAACAATGTGCACAGTTTGTTTTTTGGGCAAAGAGAAACATGGGAATTTCTTCTTTCCAAATCTGTTTTTCAGGAAGGTAAGCATACAATGACATATAATTGTATTTGTTTTATAAAAGAAACAAAGAAAAATACAGACACGAGAGAACTTCTCACCAACTATAGCTATTACTGGTTTTCCACACTCACTATACACTGCCATGCCATCTGACTACTTTCCACAGTACTAAATTCTTCTAATTTTCTTGACTCAATATTTAAACGTACTAAAGAAGTCAACATTATACCAGTCAGATGCCTAACACCTTCCCAAACTCCAACACCTGTGTGAGGTAGGAGGATAGGGAACAGTCATACAGAGGAACTAAATGACTCACTCAAAGCCTCATGGGAAATCTGTGACAGTTAGAATTGAATCCAGGTCTCTGTAGTTCAAATAACTTATCCATAAGTCCAAGTACCTTAACCACAATACCATCCTGACTAGAGAAGACAAAATGCATAAAAAAGTCACTCCATCAGTGAAAATAAATCTAGAGGTTCAAAGCTGGTAACCCTTATTACTGGAGCCTGCTGCTACATCTGTGCATATTTCCACCGCACTGTGGTAGTTAATAGCAGGCCCTGCTAGTAAACACTTGAGAGCCTTGGATCCAAATAAGTTGTCATATGCTCAAATAAAGTATACCCAGAAATGTATCAAGAAAACAATCTAGCCTAAGCTTAGCTAAACAACAGAATTTATACACAAGGAAAAGGCTAGGGAGAAATAACACTCGTAGTTCCATATATTTCCTTACGCGTTCCTCAACTTTTATTGATGCAAAAGCATAGCATTGTTTTACTCCTTTAGCTCTCTATTCTTTTATGATAGAAAGCTTTCTTTTTCTCAGTAATACCATCAGCTCAATCTATCATTTCACCCTAATGCTCTCTCCTCTGTAAGATGTGGTCTGGCTCCTTCTCTGCTCCCACAATATGTCACTGATATGTGCATCTTAACCTTCCTTCTAAGCTGTGGGAGCTCTCCTCCCTTCTGCGTATGATTGCTGGCCTTTTCAGTCCTTACACATAAGAGCATTGTAAGTATTTAACAGATGTCACCAAAGTCCGTTTATAAATAAAAATATACTATTACCCTGATACTGACCTCTCATGCCTATGTTTCTCTCTGATGCTCTTCACAGATTTTCTACAGTCATTTGCTTCTATAACATTTTGTCTTACTGGTCTTATATAATCCCTTAAAGGAGATTATTTTTATATTGGAGTATCATCTCTACACTGAGGGCAAGCACATTCTAATTTAGCTCAGTGAGTGAGATCCAGTGTGCAGTAGGGTAGGCTTGGTGAGAGGGGTATGACCCCCTGGTGCTGTCAAAGTGTGTGTAGGGGGGAGCATGACCCCAGCACCCCATCCCCACTCTGCCTCTTCCTGTACTTTCTGGCTTCAGGCTCGGCACTGGTGCAGCAGCACAGGAGCTCATCAATGAGTGAGGGGCATGGTAGGAAACGCAGTTCTGTGAGTGGTAGTGGGTGGCAGCAGCAGGAGCTTGCTGCTGTTGGGGCAAATTTGCTTTGCCCACTTAATGTGGGTATCTGCAGCCAAGAAAAAGTAAGGTAACACCTCCAGTTAGCAATAACAAAACTTACCTCTCATGTGCTACCTACTGTCAAAGCCTCCAGAGCCAGAGAAGAAGAAGATATAGGGGAAAGGAGGAAGAGAGAGGAAAGAAGGTATAGGGGAAGGTGGGAGGGAGGAAGACTAGGTAGAAGGGATGGGGGGGCTGCCTGGGGCTTGTTCTTGGCCAGTTATGTGTCTGCCCATCAGTGGGCGAATCTACACAAGATGCTTTACTTGACATTAGCGCAAATTACTGGGCAGTAAACATCACCATCTATACGTGCAGATGCTTACTGTGCAGTAACTTGCTCTAATCGCAAGTAAGTTTGCTACCTGTAAATACAAGTAGCAAATTTACTCACTATCAGTTACTGTGCAGTGTGGTACATGTAGATGGGCAACTGGGAGCAAATTTGATCCTGGTCAGCCAGGTAGCAGAGGGTGGGAAATTGCTTCCTGCCCCTGGAAGCTGCTTGCTGCCAGGGTGGACTCTGACAGTGGAGCCTGGGTGGGAACAATGTCCCCCTGCCCCGGCAGCAGGGAGTTTCCAGCCCCCACTCCATGATCACAGTTATGGAGCTTGGGCTCCTAGCCTGTTCCTAGCCCCCACTCCATGGGAAGAGTTTCCTGCCCAGCCTGGAACTGGCTGGGACCTGCTTCTAACTGGAACAGTACCCGGTCAGCCTTGGGCTGTGCAGGGAAGTCTGCATGTACAACCTGGAGGTGGCTGAGGACTGTCTCATTTGGTGGACTACTAGCTGCCCTACTGGCAGATCAGGGCAGGGGCTGAGGCATCCCTTTCCCCTGCAGCTCTTTCCAAGCCCCCTGCCCCCGATCGGGGGGCTAGGGCTGGGAGCTCCCTGCTGCAGGGGCAGGGGGACACTGTCCCTGACCAGGATCCAGTGGTGGAGCCCGCCCCAGCAGTAAACAGCTCCTGGGACCAGGGCACAATTTCCCAGCCCTGGCCAGGATACAGCTGTCTCCTGGCCTTGCACTCCCTGCCAGACCCTGGGCTAGCACCAAGGCTCTAGGCTCCCCCTGGCTGCTGCAGGGAGCTGGTGCAGGGCCAGAAGAAGCAGAAGCAGACTACTGCCAGGAGCAGCAAATCTGCTCCCACATCTCCACATGTGTAGATGCCCACCTGGGGTGCTTTTACTTCGGAGTAATTTACTCTAGAGCAAACCCGCACTGCAGCATTTGCACATGTAAACATGCCCAGTGTGGAGGAATGCTGAAAATAAGTTATCCATGAATATCCATTTGAGTAAACCCCACAAATTTGCCTGACGGTAAATCACAAGTTCTTTCATTAACAAGAATGTCCCGTGTAGGAAACCATAATACAATCTCATGCACATGTGAATCAAGTAAAAATACATACAAAAAACTAGAACTTTTAGTTCCAAACCACGTAAAACTAAGTTTTTTTACACCATTTACATGTGGACATCTCAAAACTTTTTGTGAAGTTAAAAGCCATCCAGTCATCAAGAAGAAATATAATGTGTGACTTATATGGCTAATTACCTGCCAAGAACAGCTAATTATGAACAGCAAATAACTAGATGCAAGAGTCATGATGTAAAAACTGCAGAGGATGCAATATGTTTGCATAAATCACTGATCAAATCATTTAACAGTGAATACATTCATAAGTCATTTGACAACAGACAGGGGCAAATATGTTGTTTGCTGCCAAAGAGTTTTTCTAGTGCTATTCACATTTCTTTTCTATGGTAGCATCTCATCTGAGCCTTGTATCTTCAGCAGAGCAGAGCAGAATTATTTTTCAGAATGATCTTTTAAAATAACTTCTAGCAAACCTAATGAACCTCAAATTATATCTATCAGTTTTACTTTCCATAACATCAGTCTGGGACTATAGACTGAATATTTCTGCAATATTTCTGCTATGCAGTCATTGAACGTATTTTTTTAAATTCTAGTGAGAGTCACTGTCTATCACAGCCACCTCTCACTTCCTATTTCACACTTTACCCTTCTGATGCATTCCAATACAACTTTTCAGTTGTCATTTGGTTAAATGGTTCATCTCAATTAATCCCTTTATTGTGCAGAAAAATAAACATGCTATTACATTGGTAATTGGTTAATATATTATTTTCTCAAGGACTGAGAATGACAGAGGACATTTCCTAAGTGGCATATGAAGGGAGGCTGACAGTTTTCATTGAGGTTCTAATAGAAATAGTGAAAATGTTTTTTTGTGACCCAATGAGTCAGGTACTTTGATAATAGGAGGATTGGGCGGTAATGAAAGTGTTTCACTTCTAGTTGACTGGTTTAAATCAGTAGTGATTGAAAAACTGTAACATCTAAAGGCTGTTTGCTGGCTTAAGTGGTGGTTTCAGTCCATTTCTATTGGGTAAATACCCACATCAATAAAACACCAGCATCACCAATTTACAAACTAAGTCAACAGTTTCAAGGACCGAAGAATGAAGTTGTATGGAGACTAAATATTGATCTAGAAAGCAGTTTTAACGGCTTGCATTGCCATTTTTCCATACTGTGTCATTTCTATAGTTAAATATCAAGCTCCTCTCTTTTGCAGTTATATGGTCAATAACTTATGCATACTACTTTTAACTTTTAACAGTAGTTGGTTCAAAGTTAAGTACATTCAGAAACAGTAATTTTAAAATCCTTTCCCAATATCTATCAGAAATAGCCAGGCAAAAGGGGTTGAAGTGTACAATTATTCTTTTCTCCCAGTTAAAATGTATCTGTGTGCATACAGACCACTTCTTTTGTTCATTTTTTGGGTAAAACAATCTTCAGAAGCTTAATTAATTAGAAATTTGGTTTTTGTGTGTGTTTTGTGTTATAGTTTGATGGATTTCAGCTCTTGAAGCAATAATATTTACTCCTTATTGAAACTTTAAATGTTTCTTTAATATGACCACTGTATTCAATGTCTAGACTTCTAGGCCAGGTACAGACATTACACATAAACGGGTGTAAGTGATCAGAAACCATAGTCTAAACCTATAACAGAACAGAAAGTTGGATCACGTAGACCTAAGCAAGCACAACTTGGGGAGGCAGCCCCCCACCACTGCTGTTGGTGGGGGAGCATGGCTGGGGAGAGAGGCCAGGCTGGGAGACAAGCAGGAGTGCCTCCCACCTTCTGGCCTTAGCCAGTGCAGGCATTTGTATGCCCTGCACCACCCAAGAGCAAACGTGCATTCTGTTTGTTCCAAATCCAAGCTACATAGCTTAGAAAAACCTGTGTAGGCTGGACCAATTCTCCCTCGGGCTTCTTGAACATCTGTACCTAACCCCGCTTATTACCTTTGTTGGTCTCCACACTGTTAACTAAATAGTTTATATTTCATAATGCATTGAACATGCAAAGTGCGCTAAGCGCTGAACATTATTATTGTTGTTGTTGATATACTGTAGCTCAGAGAAGCACAAACCCCCAAAATGTGACAGAAAACAGCTAGACAATGATTCTAAAATTATATTAAAACATCCTGCTGTTGTGTTTTAGTGTTTGTGCTTCACATTCAGCACTTGAGGGTGCTGCACCCTGCACTCAGGAAATGGCTTCCCTATGGTAGAATAGCTCAGATTTGACTCATAGATTTTGAGGGCAGTAGTGATATATAAAGATTATAATTTAGAGCTAGTCCTTTGTACAGAGTAGTGTGTGAGTGGAGGAACTGGGAAATGCACATGGGGTACCTGGAAGCAGAAGGCTGCAGATTGAAGTAGCTCTCTCTGAGGTCAGTAAAAGATCTATTTCTTTCTCACAACAATTTTTGTTTCATGATTCTCACACAACATTACAGACCATAAAGGTTACTTGTGCACTTTCCGTTAAATAATACAATGCTAAAAAATGCTGGTCATGGATGAAAGTTAGCCGTCAGCCTAGATCTCATCAAGTTTCCAGTGAGAATTAACATATATCTCCTTATCCACTGGTTCTGTAGAAGGAGGGGGCAAAAGCAGTGACATATCTGTAGTCAAATCTCCCCCTTTTTCATAAATTCCTCCTTTTTCTCCCTGCCATAATTGTGTTCTTTGACATCTAACAGTTAATAATAGTTTCAGAAAGAAGGAATGGAGAAATAAATAATTGCTGGTGCTCTTAGGTTGTCCCAAGAGTAGCAAAATCCTTGAGCCAAGAGGGTTATTTAATATCATCCTAATCATCAGTGCTGATTAAATGCCCTGTGGTCATTGTGGATACTTTTATATTTTTCCCCACAAGATGAGAACTGGCATTTGTAATTATGCTGGCTAATGTGCTTACTCTGAACGGTAAAACATAGTAATTGCTTCAAGGGCAGTTATGGCTCTATTTTCAATCTCATATATGCATGTAATTATGGACGTGATCATAATTAGGGGTCCAGTGTGTGAGGCGGAGTGGCTGGTCAAGAAGGCCATCCAGGACAATTCAAACAAGAAGGCAGGTTTGTGATATTGGGCCATATGTCATTTGCTTCTGTTGGACTAATCAAGGGATTGTTCCTTGATTGATTGGATCAGATTCTTCACCACCCCCATATAACCGTTTTGATAGTTTCAGGGTCAAGGACCCCAACTCCTCAGTGCTTTGTAGTAAAAGATTTGGTGGCTTGTGCAAGCAGATGATCCTGGATGTACCCTTATGGGACATATCTATTCATCCTCGCTTGGCCAGCATTGGTGACACTTTCATTTTAAATATTTGCCCTATAGGCAAAAATTATAGTGCAATGTCACACACAGATATATGAATCAACTGCTTTAATTTGAAGCATGTAGTATAAAACAAACCACTATTCACGAGCTGGAGAAGATTGCATTACTAGGTATCTGCTAGTTGTACTGATTATTCCAAAGAAGTACAAAATTTTGCAAAAATTTGAGGTTATATGTAATCCTGCATTTTTTAATGGTATAGGTATATCTTAATTGTTCCACCTGCCACAACCCCAAATGTACAAGCCTCCAAAGGAAACTAAATGGTGAACAATAAATTTAAAGTAAAGATAATTGTAAATGTGTCTAAAATACTGCTGCTCTTCACTTAAAACAATAAATAAGACTGTGATTTTTTTCCAAGTCTGATACCTTATATTTTATCTGAGCTAGAAGTAAAAACCTTGTGGTGTTGGCACTTTTTACAAAAAGTCATCATTACCTTTAATTACAGAACAGAGGTGTCTGAGGTACCATAGTACTTCCCTATAAATAGAACAGAAAATAGCTGTAGTAATTCAGACTGCCACTCTGAGTAAATGTTGACTTTTTATATTTTGCTGATGCTGGAAAGGTGAGATTTCCCAGGTCTTTAATGGCACTAAATACTCATCTCTGTCCCTGACAGGTTATTCTATCTTTTATCTGTCTGTGGTCCAGGACTGAGCATTCGCTATCCTGCGCTACAAAATGCATATGATACTGTGAATTGGTGGGGAAGGAGTGTTGGAAATTCCATATTCCAACGCCCTTTTTTTGTGACAGACTAATTTATATACAGCAACAATATAAGGATCGTTTGAAATGTAAGGTGCAGGCCTGCAGGAGATGGATTAATTGGTAAAGTTCATAGAAAGGTGTCAAAGCTGTGCAATAAATATGAGCGATCACATGTCTATCACTGCGGTGGTTGCAGTAAAAAAACAAAATATGGACTTTGGTAATGATTTCTGAAGTCTGCGTTTCCAATCTACAACAACGATTATCTGTGGAAGCAAGTACCTCCTTGTAGACTGCCAACACCCTGAACTTCCCGGTAACATCACTTACCTCAGTTAAGGGATTTTAACTGCACTGACGAGTACACATGGGAAATAAATTGTACTCAGTTACGTGCACCTGCAGAATGGCAGATGCTAAAGAGACAACTAGGTTGAAGCTAGACTGAAAATTAGATCATATAATATTTATAATGATTTCCAGTCTAACCTCAATGTATACATAGAGTGTTGTATCTGCCTGGCTATGTGTCTATGTGTATTTGAGCACACACATACATTAATATACATCTGTTTAATTCTTGACTGGTTACAGGCACAACAAAATAAAATGCTGCAGCAGAATTTCCCAAAACTGCAGGATCTGCGCAGACTGCTGTCAATTTTTTGGGATGTTGCTACATCTTTTGTCATTAAGACAACTAAATCTGAACTTTCAATAGAAAATTATGAATACATGCAGTGTCACAAGGCGACCACCAGTCAATTTTCAGTGCTTTGTAAAAAAATAACTCCCCAAAACCTTGCCATTCTTACTCTATTGATATAGCCTAACCTTATTGGGGACACTAAAGCTGTTTTAAAAAGCTTGTAGTGTAAAAGAGCTTGGCCCTCATCTGCAGGGTGGAAAGCTGACAAGTTAATCAAGCAAAGTGATGATGTGGCAGCTACAATAAAAAGGTCAAAATCATACATTATTTCTTGAAAAATATCTACTGATTTGATGATGTCAAGTTGAAATTTTAATGTTGCATGAAATGAACCACAAAAGTGGTACAGAAATTTTGAGGTATTCAGCTAAACATTTTCTGTATTAGGGACTTGTTATTTATACAGCATTTCAAGATTATGATACTGTTATTGATTGTCACTGCTGTATTACAAGATACACTCGCTGACTTTTAACTGAAAAAGAAACTTTACCCATAAGGAGCAAATGGGATCCTGACCATTACAGCCCTTGATAGTTGTATGACAGTCTCAAATGACAGACAGCGCAAATTAGAGCTAATTGGCTTGGATCCTGGAAAGTATTCCATGCCGCTACTGGTGTCAATAAGCACAGCAAAGTTAAATTATACAATGCAGTATTACGGGCAAAATCTTTTTTTTCTTTTCCTGTCTGTCCCTCCCCACCCCACAGGCAAAGTGACTCATTTTAAAGGCAACAGAGCTCTAGAGAGGGTCTGTGATCTCTCTTTGTGTACTGCATTTGGTGGATCACAGCTTCTGACATTCGCCTACAGACATCTAAGCAAAGAAGATGCTCTTATAGTTGGCCTTTTTGGTTTCCTCCTATTCTGAACTATTGGATCCATCTAGAGGACCATTGATGCCAAATCTGGGCTTTGGGTTAAGGTTCTAGTCCTTAATGCTTGACATAAGGATGAAGTAACCAGTAACTGTTTGGTTTGGGGTTTTTTTTAAATCCTGAGCTTATATTTCTGGCATTTTCTTAATTTTCTCAAAGGAAGTTTTTCTGTGAACCTGACTGAAGCAATTCTAATGCCCAAGTGAGACTGCAGCTTGGAAGAAGTAAATTGGTTTAGCAAGGGGATGAGAATCAAAGTGAGATTCTTTTATGCGCAGAGGTAGACTGGAAACAGAGAAAATGGGGTCTGGATTAGATAACCCTGAAGCTCTCTATGATTCTGTGAAAATTATTTCATTTAAATAAGTAAATGGTTTAACTGGGACTCCAATCAGAGAACTGCAAGATCAGTGAGGGATAATATCTGATCATTGCAGGCTATGTCTTGCAGGAATATTCCTGTGCAATTTAATATAAAACATGGCATGGGTACCTCTGAATGGATGCTGTCTATTAAAAATGTTCCTTTTATTACAGTAAAAGAGAACTTGGTTTTGTGTGTATGAATGTGTGCGTAAGTCAGTGCCTTGATGAAAACGAAGAAATAACCTCACATCGGCAAGATATATTTACATGTAGTGTTTTAAAGGAAACAAATGGGGACACAGTGAAAAACCTGACATTGCAGGATCATAAAACACCAGGACCTTATGCAGCTCTGCAAAACAGGTGCAGTTGAGAGTGAACAATGTCATGTCAAGAGAGTAAGAAATTTTGAAAAAAAGGTTATCTATATCTCATAAACAACCGCAGCTAGGCACCCAATGGATGTGTGGCTGTAATTCACTCATGGGCCCTACCTTCTGGATCTAACTGCCTTCAAAGGCTATGTTTTATGTTTGTGATTGGTGTTTTATGATGTCAGAAAAGCCTCTTCCATGAAACACTACAACACTGAATTCGTAGGATGCCCATCTTTCATCTTATAATACGATTGCTCTGACAAGTTGTAAATTAGCAGATTCTTATTTGGGCTAGTTACAGTGGATTATCTGGATTTTGCAGATTTGCTCTTGACTCTGTCATCCCCAAATCATATCACTGTGTACACAAGCAATACTCTTAGGTTAAGTTCAGTGGTTTGGCATGGGGAGAAAATGAAAATGCTCAACTTAAAGAATGGTGTAGTTCACTTTGAAAGATCACGTGAAGAAATGCCAGGCACTCGGTCTTGGTAATGGTTTTATAGATGGACTGGGAGTAGGAGTCTATGAAAATCCTAGGTATCTAATTGTATTCCAGGCTACAACCTATACCCCTGAAGGCTTATGCGTGTTATTTAAAAAAATAGAGATGCAAGTTTTTGTAGCAAAACATGCACATGTTAGAAATTTGACTTTCAGCTACAGAAGTGTTCTTAAATTTAAATTAGATTTCAAATTCAAGCATTACAGGAATTGTAATCAGGGCATTTTTTTGAGGATTTGTGAATTTCACTGCAAATATTTTGCACATCCTCAGCTGGGAGTCAGATGCTCCTGAGTCCCCCCACTTTTTTTTTCCTAATAATGACTTATTCCATGGCTTCCAGCTGCTTATGGAGAGTGAAATCTGAATTTGATTGAAGCCACTGGAAATTTTGCCAGTGATCTCTACAAGCCAGGATACCACCCTGAGTTCTGGGGCTCAGTATCTGTGGCAGGGAAATCAAACACATTTGAGAAGCTGAAGTCAATATTTATTTCTGAAATGTTAATTCACACTTTTAAACATAGTGTTTGCAACTCTCTGTTCCAGTTGCTCCTGTAAGAAAGAACTGAACCAACCTTGGAGATCACTATTACAATTTTTCTAATTACATTTGCAAGTAATTAATGTCATTGTAGTGTTCATGGATTTGCAGTATTCCCCAGTTATCCGCTACACTGAGTAAAGGGAATACTGGGGGAACATAATCTAATTGCAAGTCAAAATTGTAAAGAATTTGAAGGCAACTACTATAAAGCACTTTTAATTTTCCGTGTGCTTTACGAACATTGACTAATTATTCCTCACAACACCCCTGTGAGAATGTTATACCACTTCTGCCTCTGAGCTTGGTAGAATACCTTCATACTGAACCACAGTGCTGAACATGTTACACTGGAGAGAAACA
Organism: Caiman crocodilus; assembly: GCA_030014935.1. Lineage (NCBI taxonomy): Eukaryota > Metazoa > Chordata > Crocodylia > Alligatoridae > Caiman > Caiman crocodilus. The sequence continues at coordinate 17,177,773 of JAGPOW010001327.1, forward strand.
TTTTGTATTTCAAATGTAAATGCCAACTTCCAGTTTTTCAATTAAGCTCTACTACCAAGCTGTATGTGTTTGTTTTTTGCATCATCAATAACAATTTCTGTGTTACAGGTTATAGTTGTAGTGCAGATCCTGATTCAAACAGGTAAGTGTTGAGTGTGCAGGATCCTTTTAAACACAAAAACATGAGACAATCTGAAATTATCTGCTTTACTTTCTTGAAATTTTAGCAGGTCATTTCCTAGATTATAGCTGGTATTAAATCAAAATTTGATAGCACTATTGCTAGAAGCAGAATTAAATGTCAGCTTTAAAGTATTACATTGTTTTTTCTTTTTAACTACAAAAAAAGACATGGTAAGTTATTGAATGCTAAAAGCAAATGCGGGGAATGATTGTCATTATTAGGAAGAAAAAATACCTCTCCCTGCTCAACTTAAAATATATTTCTCACAGGGCAAAACAAAATCTTTCTAGAAACAGGCTAAAGAAGGATAGCTTTGTCAGCTTTTAAGTCTTTCACAGGTCAATGGACATTTTATTAGAGAAGGGAGCTATGCAAGATTGCCCAGTTTCTCTCAGAGCAAAATCTTTTTTAAACCCTGTGTTCCTATATAAATCTCTTAACTATTTCCCCTGGCCTGGGTGGATCCTGTTCAATGCCTGCATTCCCGGCACAAGTATCAGTTAGTGCAGTACACGTTACACTTACAAAGGGATGTAGAATACAGTAATTACAAAACAGACTGCCACTAGATATGTCTGAAGCATCAGGTGAAGCCCCACTGAAAATCTTATCTTCACAGGATTACCAGTAGATGGTCTAGCACAGTGGAGCTAAATCTTTTGGCTTTGTGGACTGGATGAATGGTGTAGTGGTAGTCCATGGACCAAATCAGGCCCAGGGTGCCAGAATCAGGCCCTGCACATCTGGATCAGACCCTGCGCTGCCTCCACCCAGCCCACACGCCAGGTCAGGTCCTGCCCTGCCTGTCTAGACCTGGACACCCCATATGCCTGGATCTGGTCCTATGCCACCTCTGACCAGTCCTGCACACATGCAGGGAGTGAGGTCTCTGCTACCTCTGCTTGGCCCTGCATGCCCGAATTTGGCCCTGCATGTTGAGATCAGGCCCCACATAATTTGGGCCAGCTCCTATGCATCCAGATTGGTCCCACATCACCTTTACCTGGTCCTGTGTGCCCCAGCCCTGAGCTAGCACCACTCAGCCCTGCACAACTGGACTGGGCCCCGCACTGTCTTCTTTGCTAGCCTTTGTGTGCTTGGATCAGCCCTGTGTTGTCTCAGCTCAGCCCTGCATGCTCAACCTAGTGCACAGAGCCATGCTACCTAGCCTGCGGAGCTCCCTATGGGCCCAGAAATTTGGTAGCAGTGAAGTGACAATTAATGCTACCATTGCTCCCCCACAGCTGAATTTTTGGATCTGTGGGGAGCCTATTGGGCCAGATGATGCAGATCCATGGAGGTTGAGTACCCCTGGTCTAGGAGAGTCCTTTACGCCAGGAAAACATACATTCAAGGTCTAATCCAAAGAACAACAAACAAGATGAAAGGACTGCTGTTGTTATCTATCTGGCCATCCACTACTGGCCCCTATGCCTAATGGGAGTCCTTCCATTAAGTTCTATCTTTATCCATCCAACCAGTTACTTGCATGGCCATCAACCTGAGTACCTCAACATCACTGGTTAGTTTTCTAGAATCTTAACTCAAAAGGGTCCCCCCAAAAGGGACCATTACGACTGTCTAACACAGGGCTTCTTGAATGAATGTCTGTTAGAACACAACATATCCTTTGGTGGGAGGTGGGGGGAGAGTCTCATCTTTTAAAAACTGTTAGAGATTTAGAGAAGGAAGAAGCTCAGGAAGCTGTTTGTTGTTGACAATAATGTTAAAGAATTGGTACTTCATTTCTCATTCAAATTTTTTAGGTTCAACTTTCAGTCAGATGTTGCTTTCCATGTAAGTACTTAGCCTCCCTAAATTCAGTAAGGCCTGAAAATAGCAGCCTCATTTTGAAAACAGGGAATTGAGAGACAAATTACCTTGTGCAAGATCACATAGGACATCTGTAGCTGATGGACATTTGCAGTCCCAGGGTATTTTATTCATGTTCCTATTCCTCTGGCCACCATTCCTATGATCAATAGTTTGTACTTAGGCCCATGTAGAATTAATTTCACAGCCTATGCATTTGGTGTAATTAATTTACATTTTTGGAAAAACAGTTACAACGTATTATAACTCACCTCTAACAAGACTGATTGCTTTGAATTAAGGCTATTATCTGGATAAGGTATTTAATAATCTACATGTTGAAAACACACAAAGCCCAAAGGCCAATGTAAAAATGAATCATCCAAGATTTTAACTACTGTAATTTAAATCCTGCACTCTTTATGGGTCAGATCCTGTTCAAAATTAGGACAGTTTTTCTCTTCATTTCAATGGGGGCAGAGCCAAACACAAATTAAATCATGGGTGTTGCCAATCACTGCAGGGTTAATATATTATATATAGCATTGTAGATAGCTTTAATAATATAAAGTAGGATATGTGCTGTGGGTGATCAACATACATTTTAAAATTGACGTATTTATATACTTGACATACATATCAATAAAAACTCTTTTTTTTTTGGTTCTTACTATTCCTTCCCCAAGAGGAAAATCATGTATTGGCATGTGTTTACATATATTTTATAGAAATATTCACATACTTCAGTTGCCTCTTTTTAAATATATTTAGCATACAACCTTTAAAATGGGTCTTTCTAAAAAATGGTAGCTGGGAGTCTTGCTTAGTTATCAAAGGGAATTTTCTTCCCCAGCTTTCTCCCTATCTGATCTCAAGTGCAGTCAGGTGAAAGTGGAGAAATTTTCCATCCATTTGATATCCATTGCTAATCTCCTCTCAAAGGGGTCTCGTATCTTAGATTCACACTAAAATAAGTAATTCAAGGTTAGAGGGAGCTGCATAATCCAGTTACAGGAAATCAAAAGTAAACCAAGATTCACATGGTGGTATAGCCCTGTCAAGCAGCAGTGCTTGGGAAAGGAGCTCAGGGAATTAGTCATTAGAAAGTTACATACAAGTTTGTCAGACAGTTAAACCATGTGACTGGTAGATTCAATGGAGTCACAAATTGAACTTTAAGAACCAATTACTTCTGTTTCCTACAAGAAGAAATACTGAATAACCAGCAGCAATAGGATTCTGAGATACAACAGTGGGCAGTTAAGGGAGATGCATAGGATTGTGGATAAAATTGTTTGTCAAGTTCGGGGTGGGCCTGAAATAGAGGAGGACAAATGGCCTGTTGTCATCCTGATGTGTGTAACCTGTAGAAGTAACATAGGTACTACAACAAAGGGATTCCTTAATATTTTCCCAATTCTTTGTATATCTCAGAAACTTTTCTTCTACATAAGTAGCTAAAATTCTACAGAAAAAGTGTTTGGTTCTCAGGTTCCCTTTTGTCTAATACACTACTGCACATCAAAGTGTTTTCTCTGTATTTTCCCTTATGATATCTGAACTTGAGTTAATCAGTGGTTCAAATAAAATCAGAATCAGTATTAATCTTTGTGTAAATAAAGTTTCTCTGGAGGTTCAAAAACATTGTTTTGATGTGCCACGATCCATGTCCCATAGGGCTCAAAGCAACCATTAGTAAGAGTCACATTAACTACTGCTGACTGATCCGCATGCAGGAAATATCAGAAAGTATGTCTTAAGATAGGGCTGTCAAACCTATAGGGCACAGGCTGGCCCCATGGGCAAGATGAATGGTGCAGGGCTGGCTCAACAAGTTGAATCATTTACTCCGTCTACCTCTGGCATGCCAGATGCAGTGCCTGTGAAACTTGCTCCTGTCAGTCCAAGCTGCCCTGGTCAGATCAGGATATAAGCAGCACTCAGTGCCTGCTCCAGCTGGTTCAGGGTGGATGCCATATGCAGCACTAGTCCCAGACCAGCTGAAGCAGGTGCCACATGTGGTGCAGTTCCAGATCAGCCAGAGTACGGCCAAAATCTGGCACGTGGTGGACCCATGGATCCTTCTCCTCCCACCTCCTCCAGGATGCTGGATCCAGTTTCTACTCTAGCCTGCCTGGGACTGTACCACCCCTGGTGCTCGCTGTGGAACCCACATTGAACACAGCGCCCACCTTGGACCAGCAGGTGCTGTATGTGGACTGGCCAGAGTAAGACCCATGGGCACGTGGAGGTGTCCTGGACTGGACCCATATGGGGCCTGCACTGGGGACTGAATGATGTGGCTTTGCAGGATGGATCTGGCCTGTGGGCCGTAACTCTGACACCCTGCGTCTCATGAGATTTCTGGCCTAATTTTGCAGGCTCGAGAGTTCCAATAAGCTCTCAAAATGAAATAGTAACCTTGTTCAACTCAATCAGAGTTTTGCCATTGCTTTACTGGGGATAGGCTTTCACTCTAACATTTTCTGTTGATTGTTTTAACCAGTTGTCTGAACTCTGAGGCTTACCCACAATTTCCAATCTGTCAATTAAATTTTATTTTATGCCAGCCTTTAACATTCAAATGTCTTAGGGAGCTTTTATTTTTTCCCTTTACCAAATTAAGCTACAGGCAAGAAAAATATTCCAAGGCAAATAAACATTGGCTTCTTCTAAACTTTGATAAAGATTTGCTTACTGGGCAGGGAGTTATGCTGAATTTTAGATAAATTGAAAAAGGATGAAAACAGCAATTACAGACAAAACAGAATGAATGTGTTTGAGAAAAAGGCCAAATGAATTCTAACTGTGAACAAGTGAGCAGCTTTTAAGTTACAAATACCTTTAGTCAACAAAAGAGTTGTATGTACATCTATATTTTAAAAAATATAAAGAAGAGAAAAGTTGAAGAACAGGTATTTTTATATAAAGCTTTGTAGGTTTCATAGTTTCATAGTAACTAGGGTCAGAAGGGGCCTAGAGCAGGCCATCTAGTCTGACCCCCGGCCAGTAGTAGGAACGAGTGCTGGGGTCACAGGATCCCAGCCAAGTACCTATCTAATCTACTCTTGAAGATGCCCAAGGTAGGAGCAAGAATCACTTCCCTAGGAAGCCGGTTCCACATCCTAGCCACCCTAACTGTGAAGTAGTGTTTCCTA
>JAGPOW010001327.1:17183026-17226835 GCA_030014935.1 Caiman crocodilus
TCCCTCTTGAAGTGCGGCGCCCAGAACTGGACACAGCACTCCATCTGCGGCCTGACCAACGCCGCATAAAGGGGGAGGATCACCGCCTTGGACCGGCTCAAAATGCATCGTTGGATGCACGCTAGGGTTCAGCTGGCCTTCCCAACCACCATCTGACATTGGCGGCTCATGTTCATCTTTGCATTCATCCATCTATCAAATGTTGTCAATAATTATCAACCTCAGAAGGGTACTGTGAGACTTAATTAGCAGCAATTGCATTAGTAGTTACGTAGAGAGCAGCATTCCCCTACATTTTAATTGACGCTGAATTGCACTTGGAAAATGTCTTCATTCTAGTCTTTTTATGTCTTTAACTTTCTGCAAACATTGTTGTGTCATTTACATGAGTAATTAGAGATCATTGCTAGTTTTTGTTCAAGGGGATTAAGTTATTGCCTCTTGTGTAAACTTTCTTGAGCTCCCCAAGCAGAACCAGCTTTCACATTTTGTGATGAGATTAGGAAACAATTTAAAGTCCGCATACTACCCTCGTTTTCCTTCCTGTCCCCTTCCACCTTCCAAACCCCCAGAGCTGCCAGATACATTGTGGTATTTATATGTTACAGTGATCCAGCCAAAATATTTTAAAGAAGCCAGTGAGATGATGTTAAATGCCCCCAAATGTATTTGCATTCATCCCCTGATAAACTATACAGGTAAGTTATGTGGGTAGGCAAAGGTATTCTATATACCACAGCCAGCTTTTCTTCTGCAGAATGGGATTTCAGCTGTTTATCTTGGCTGCAGGGAATATCAACACAAGGGACAATTCTGCGGACAATTTTCAAGGCCCCTATACATCGGTAGGTAAAATGCATACAGTGCCGTGTTTTTTCTGTAGTTATTTAAGAAGAGAATTCAATCACAAAACACAGTAATATAACAGATTTATCCAAAATAGCTTTGCTGCCTGAATACTGTTCCATCTTCCTTATCGTCAGTTTAGAGAAATAAAACGATATCGCAAAAATATAATAAAGTATGCAAGACTTAGTACGCCCTATATCTTTCTAGCCCCTTTCCCTTCTTTCCCAACATTTCTATATTCTTTTTCTCTTTTTTCTCCAATACTTTCTGTTTTTTTCTCTGTGGGGGGTGGGGAGGAAGCCTCTCCTGTTTCCTCATTCAAAAACTTTCCTAATCATGTCATCCTTTTGCATTCACCCTTGCTTTCCCCTACTACACTGTTTATTTTACCTTGTCCCCCTTCTTATATGATCTTTCTTCCCTGCCTCCAACTAAATTACCATGTCTCTGTGTCTCCTGTTCTCCACTCTGCTCCTTTTTCTCTGCAGTTCCTTTGAGCAGCACTATTGATTCCTTGGCTCTTGCATAATAACGCTTTGCAATTGCTGCTAATTAAGTCTCACAGTACCCTTCTGAGGTTGATAATTATTGACAACATTTGATAGATGGATGAATGCAAAGAAGAAAGGTTAGCTGGCGTGACCAAGCCATTGAAGGATTCAGTGTCAGAGCTGGAGTTTCAGCACAGAAGTTCCTTGCTTTCTGTGCCGTGTCTCTCTAACTAGAGTGCAGTGCATCTTATGCCATTGGGTTGCCCTCCTTATTGGGTTCTCAGGATAGTAATTAGCTCAAGGTACAGTTTACTGGCTAAAAGCCAGGAGGGGGCCTGTAGCATGCCTAATCACTGTGCTAGCCGCCTTGAAAGAGCTTCCTCACAGTTACATATTAGTCTTGGATTCTCTTGGATCTTGTACAATAACTTGCTGATGATTGTATGGACTCTGGAAGACCTGCACTGGCTGACTGCATGGACTGTGAATAACCGATTATTTTTGCAATGAAATCAATATTAAAAAAACACTTTCCAGGCTTAATAAACCACTTACATATTCAAGGCTGTTCAACAGAAGGACCAGGAAATTACTAACAGAAAATCAAGACTACTCTTGACATTTAAAAGAGTCCCCCAAAACATCTCAGTGGGGGAAAAGGGGCTGAGCTTTGGCCTACACACCCACCTTGGGCAGGGTAAGAATGACCAGTAATGACAGATTAATTGTGTACAGTGGAAAGGTCAGTGGTTTGGACAGCAAGAGGGAGTGGGGGAACTGGACAGTGGATTGGAGCGTGGACCCAATATACATTAAGGGATACATCTATACCACCTACGTGTCAAGTATATGAGCACAGCAGAGAAGCAAGTCTTGCATCCCACCCCTGCCTCCAGCTGGCTACTAAATCTTAGAAATAAGGTACTGTAGCCACTTTAGAGTGGCTCACTTCCTTCTGAGCTCAGATTTTTCCTTTCAGGTAGGTTTATCAGAACATGATCAAAACCTAGCCCCATCTTCTGGATTTCATCTATATGGAGCTGGTGTGATTGAATGGGCATGCTTCTTGGCAGTGCTCCTGGACTCAGCATGGAGTCAATGTAGACCAGACTTAAGTCTCATTTACTAAGCATGCACAACTACTCACCTCCACTTTTCTCCTTGCTATTCATTTGGCACCCTCAGTGGGGGAAATGTATGTCAAACTGAATAGGGCTGGGTTCATACAATAAGTCAAAAAGAATAAAAAAAGCATCAGACCTGGAGATGAATTGAAATCTTGCTATATGAAAATGACTGCTGACTTCCAGTGAGGTACATGTGGGGGTATCATCTTGGGTGGAAAGTTTTTTAGTTAAGTGTGTTCCTAGCACACACAGAGAGAACTCTGATTAATACTTTCAGTGTAATGTTTATCAAATTATGATCATTTTACTTACCTTCCTCATTGGGGGGTGGGGTGGGGGCAGCATAAATTGAATTGATCATTCATTCTCCCAAGGGCATAAGAAACAGTCATGGCTTTACCTTCATTTCAAATGACCCATTAAATGACTCTCTGGGGAGTGCAACTCATAATTTCATGAGTGTAATAGGATACATTTTCTCTCTCTTGCAAACAAAAGGTTCCTTGGCACAAGAATTTTAAAATCTTTGGCAGCAGACTATCCTGAAACCCATCTGTGTTGGAAATTAATTTTTTGCTGTTGGGTATATTATATTTACATATTTTGTTTTTATTTCTCAATATTTAATCTAGTGAGAAAATAGCCTCTTAGGCCAAGCATGAAAACCTCTCAACAGATGTAAAAAAATAGCTCTCTGGAATAAGCACTCCAGCTACGTTTATTTAGCCAGTAAGCACAAATGGGATTGACCGTGCCTTTATTTATTTAAGCAAGTAAATGTTAATTATGGATGTTCTTATCTTGAAGCATACATTATTTATTACATTATACTCTGGAGGACATCTGCCTCTGCTTGCAGAGGGTGCAGACACTTTTCTCCCATTATAACTCTACTTTTATTAGGTGTATATAGCTTTCCAAAACTTTCATCCTTTTGGCTGAAATTTGTCATGCTCGGCCTTTTACTGACATGGAGTTCTTATAGTATTAATAAATTTTATTTATTCAAGAGCTATACTTATCACTGTGCTACCAATGCATTGTACATAACTAAAGCATACCCCAGCCAAGAATCAAAGGTCCTCCAGTAGCTGGGAGGTAATAACATATCATGAATTACTTGAATTACTTTAGTTAACACTGCTGCCAAAATTAACTTTCATTTTTTCGGTGCGACTTTAACTGCTCAATAATAGCAAAGATTTTTTTTTCCCTTTTACTGCAAAATATTGAAATAGATTTTTCAAAAGAAATTGGTAAAACATCTTTTTGCAGCACAACTTCTCCAAAGTAAAAACTCAATTGTCTAAAACAGCATGACGCTAAAAAGGTATGGGAATATAAAACACCTTGCAAAACGTGCTACCCTAAAAACCTTTCTGTTGTAATAACTTCCCATTAGAAGTCGCGTAGTTCTCATCTGGAAATCAGTTCAGATGCGGGGAAGTTGTTTTTTACTAGGTGTTAGGATATACGCAAGAGAATTGGATCCATCACAGACACTTGTCCTTCTCTAGACAATCTCTACTGCATATTGAACTCTTGCACTGTCAACAGCACTGTATTTAAGTAACACTTTCAAATACTAACAAATTTCCTCCCCATAATGATCAAACACAGATCTTATGAACATCGAAGGACGTTCAAAGACTGAGGCTTAAATAAGCAACAAGACAGATGGATTTGTTTTGTTTTGTTCTTTTCTCTCTCCCTTTCTTTCAAGAAGAAACCACGCTGGTCTGAACTCTAAAACGACTGCAAAGGGAAGCAAACACAACAATCTCAAAGATATACAAGTAGGAACACCAGGACATGACATGATCCCCAAACGGGATCTGGAACAAATTGCTCTCATTTGCAGCAGTTGGCATTTACAACTGCCAGAGAAAAAGACACCCAACTAGATAAGACATTGCTTTGTTCCATTTGGCAATTCTTCCATTATGTTCTCCCATTCTATATAAATAGTATCACTTAGTTTTGAAAATGAAGCTTATATTCACTGTGTGGAGAAAGCATGGGCTGCAGTTGAAAGGAAACTGATGTCAGAAACCACCCATTATTACTCTTTTTTTAAAGAAAGAATAATCCAAAATATACAATACGTAGTGTATCAGAAATAGCTACCAATATTAGCTGTCAGTTATGTAGGAATTTTATCTGCATTAATTTCTATTACTAGCTATCAATTTATTAGTGGCTTTGGTGGTTACTGTAGGGCTGACTATAAAAGTCCCTGTGGAGTAAACCAGGAAAAACAATGGCCACAGATAGAGTATAATTGCCAGAACTCAAATAGAGTGTATTAAATTCCTTTGAAGTACATCTTTTAATGCGAAACACAGGATCTCCTGGCGTGGGATGTTTAAAGATTTAAACTTCTGGATGATTTGATTAAAAAGGTTACAAGATCTTAAAGAGGTAAGTCTTGAAAGAAGGAGCAGAGGATTCACAGCAAAACAGATTGTAAGAATAGTCTCCAGATGCTGGGACACCAGGAACACTTGACTGTGCAAATTATTTTTATTTTTCAATTTTTTGCTCTCTATAAACCCTCTTCCCTCTGTTTAGGATGTTTCTGGTCATAACTACATCAGACTGCTTTGAACAGGTTGTTTTCTTTCACTTCTTTTATCAGTTGATCACAGCTCCCAGGAAATGCACAAAGCCTCAGTTATATCAACTGAAGTGCCATGAGGTGGGCATATAGAACAGTATGCCTTCCACTGATCCCTCAAGATATATGGAGCCGGTGGTTGGAAAAGATGCACTCTCTACAGAACATGGCATGAATGAGGCCTAGAAGCACATCAGTAATTACAGTAATTGCCATCCAGAGTTACTTAGGAAGAAATTATTGTAGCTGCTCAAGAGGGATTTCATCTTGCCCACCCTTAAGGAAGTGTCAGCAATCTTCCCCAATAAGAAGACCCTAGGAGCTAGACTCCAGCGAGATTAGTTACTTACTTGCTTGGATCCAGAATCAATGTGTACTAAAATCAACTCTCAAACCAAGAAAACACCACATTGGTCTCTCTTCAAAGCACAGCTCTGCAAAACAGAAACAGACCACCCAATCCAAACCTAACTGAATCAGTAAAATAACCTGAGCATGCTTCAGACCATGACATAGGCAGGCAAACTTCTTTGGGTAGATGTCATATCTTTTATTAGACCATCTTAGTAGTTGGAAAAAAGTTCTTTGCAAGCTTTTGGGTGCAAGAACCCTTCTTCAGGCATAGGACATCTCTGCTTTCCTGAGATCTCCAAGGAATGAAAGAAGCTAAAAGTGTGACAGGATGTCAGTGAAAATGTAAATAGGTAGAAATTAGAAAAACAAAAGGCAAGGAAGGGGGGTATGAAATGAGGGGAAAATAATGCCAAAGATAAGTAAGAGAGACTCTACTGTAGTTGAGTTCTCCAAGGTAGAAAAGAGGCAGTCTGTGAAAAAGTAAATAGCTGGAAATTAGAAAGACAAAGGCTAGAAAAGAAGGGGAGGGGAGAAAGTGGGGGAAAGAAAAGTGTAAACGGTAAGGTCAGGCAGGTTGTAACGTGTCATAAATCCAATGTCTATATTTTTTTAGGTCCATAATTTTTTGTATCCGGTAGATTTATGAAGTGAAGTTTGTAGGCTTGTCTACAAAAGGCGGTTTGTAAGTTCCCTTTGAGGATCAGAACTAAGAGAGAGGAAGGGAGAGAGGGAGTGATTGTCTTGTGAGAAGTGTGCACCCACAGGTAATTGGATGTTTTTGTCTTTGAGAGATTTTCAGTGCATGTTCATTCTGGTACACAGTTGTTGTTTGATTTCTCCTCCATGTTTTCCATCAGGGCATTTGGTGCACTGGATGAGCTATATAACATTTCTGGAGGTGTAAATGGACTAGGTTAATGACCACAGAAGAGCACACTTTATTGGAGATTAAGGGGGGAAGCAGGTTGCCAGGTTGACAGAAATAAGAAAAACCTAACAAGCTTCCCCTCCAGCCCCCCTCCCAAACATGACTTTTTTTTGTAGAACCATGACATTAGGTTTCATACACTTCAAGACTAGAAAGAGCCATTATCATCATCTGATCTGGTCTATCCAATGGAGTAAAATAGCCTATAGAATTTCATTAAGTGATTCCTGCAGCATCTAGTCTACAATTTCTGTTTGAGCTATGGCACATCTTTTAAAACAGCATCCGGTATCCACACTGTCACAACTATATTTGCTCCCGTTGGTCAAACTTCTCTTTAAGCTTCCACCACTGCCCTTATAGTCATCTACCTTCTTGTTCCATTTGTCAAAAGGCAACCAAGTAGCATAGCTATCTGCACAGATAAAATTGCGGGGAGAGGGCACTTTTTTGTATACACACTCAAAAGATAAAAGATGTTCATCAAGTGGGGTGGCACAGGGCCCAAACCCAGCATGCAGGGCTCGCTGATTGTGGCACAAGGCCCCATGGCCCAATCCCAGCATACAGGGCTGGGAGGAGGTGGCACAGGGTCACAGAAGTCGATTCTGGCATGTGGAGCCAGACAGAGGCAATGCAGGGCTTTGGAGCTTTAACCTAGCATTGGGGGGCACGGATCTGATCAAACTTGTGTATCAGCCCTGTGCCATTCATCTGGCCACGGGACCAAACGGTTGAGCACCACTGCACTAGAGTAATCTGAAAACAAACTGGTTGTATCAGCTCTCAGAGGCAGGCAATCAAACCTGGCCTGTCCACCACAGGAAAAGATGCCATCTGACATCGAGTCAAAAGAGACAGTCTTCATGCCATAACCCAGCAAGAACTTCCAGTTCTTCACCATCTAATCACAGCCCCCAAATTAGATTTAGGTAAGTACTTGAGCGAAGGCCTTCAGAACCAACTTAAAGAAACCCAGACAAAAACTGCCATATGAGGAATTAACAAGGGCAGTGCCAGTTCACATATATAAGTTCATTTGTTTGAAAGTGGGATCTTTCATTTTTCATATGATCATTTCCCTACACTGGATGAATACTTTCAGAAGCGTAACTTGAGCAAAGCCCAAATTGTGCCTGACTGTCAAGTGGCATCGTACCAAGTTTGCACAGTCTGAATAAGAGCTGCATAATTCCCCTCTCATTTAAATGATGCCAAAAATGAAAGTATATGCAGCAGAAGGGAAAGAAAATGTGCCCCAAAGACAGTTATTTTTTAATGGGACAAAAGTCACATTGCCTCAAGAAAGTATGGTATTTTAAAGTGCTTTCATGTAATTAACAAATGTGCTTATTTCATAGATCCTGGATTTTTTTTACTGCATGTAAAATAACTAGAAACCTCTCCCCCAACACACCCACTCTCCTCACCCTCCTCTCTAGTGAGTTTTCATACTCATGAAAATGAAGCATGATATATTTAGCTATGCTATATGTTTGCATAGTTCAGGCAAATACAGGCATCCTTCCCACAGCTATTGCCTGCGTTAACCCTTCTGTTGCTCTTACTGATGAGAATGGCATTACCACGTTAATGTAAAACTATCTTATAACCTTAGTCTCTCTTTGATGTCTTCAGCATCAAAACAGAAAAAGCTGAATCTCAGTTTATATCAGAGAACTACTACTGTTTAAGAGAAAATGCATCAAAGCATATACGTACATTCCCAAAATCTGTTTTACTCAGATCTCTACAGAATCAAACATCTGTCTTTAGAAACTCATGAAGAAATGGGTAGGTTGTATGTTGTGCCAGTAGCATGACTGTGTAATGGCAGCAGCGGCTGTTCTTCCCATATCCCCCCGACCAAGTTGCTGCCCTTGTTACACCACTGCTTTTGGTTGTCCCTGTTGTCCCCAACAGAGACAAAGTCCTTATCTCGGGAGCTAGGCTGGAAGGGAGTCCCTGGAATCAGGGCCACAGAGCAACCAGAGAGGGACAGGGACTGAAAAGCCAGGATCTTTCCTGCTCGAAGAAGCCATGCCAGGACTGGCTTTGGGGGGGGGAACTGTCACAGAGCAAGCAGCCAAGGCCACAGTAGTCTCAAGCAAGCAACTGCCTATAAGGGGACTCTGCCAAGCTCCTAGGACTTTGCTCTACACGTTTCATGTGTTTTGAAAACATTCAGTGCTAAGGGGTAAATTCCTTTTGGACAGCAAAAGCAACTTCTGTTGGCAAACTTCCTTTCCAACAGCTGGCCTTTTCCACTGAGAAATGCCCTTTACTCTTGCAGTGAGTTGGACCACAGTAATAAAGGGCACTTCTATTAAGTTTGCCTTGAGATTTGAGTTCACCCTCCAAAAAAACCTGGAGGGCTTTGCTTGCTGTCAACATTTGCAAACTAAACTTATGGGGTTAAGATCTCAACTCTCTTTAACAAGTGAGCTTAGCTACCTTAGCCTGTTAGTAGCCAGCGAGAAACTGTATTCATTGTGTCACGGGCACTTGCATTCACATTTTAAAGCACTTGAGCATGCCGTGTTTCTTCATGAACCTAGTCTTTGTGATTGATACTAGTAAATATTTATATATCAAAGCATAAATCAGAAGAATGAACACACTATTGTTTATAAAAGCAGTATAACAGTGATTCAAAATGCATTCCCTTTAAACAGATTTGAAGTGTAGGCCAGCAAGTACTTAAAAGTTATAACTACAAAAGGAATTACTTAGGGAGTTATATGCCGTTCTATAACATTACAGTATGGTCTCACACAAGAATTACAGGGAGAAATGATGGTCCATAGGTTAAAATAATACCTGAGAAACCTAGATTCATCCCCTTCTCTGCCCTGACATTTTGTATATCCTTAGCCCTCCATGTTGGCAACTCTTCTTCCCTGTTGCAGAGAAGCAGCATGAGAACAAATACATTAAAACCTGTGAAGTATTATGGAAATGGGATCTATACAAATGCTAACTACAGGTAGATAGAAATCAATACTTAGGCTGAACAAATAGACCCTAACATAATGGGGAATAATATCCTTCTGGTCTTATCCTGTGAAACGTTACTGGAGAAAACAAAGGAATATATATTCTCATATGTTTGGAGAAAAATGGATTGGAGTTGATCAACTATATCGCTTATACGGCATTAAGAAATAGAAACAATAAATGTGCAGACCCAACCCAGAGTATCATTTTATAAAAAAACAGAACCATGCGGCAATATTATGTTAATGTTTTTAACAAGTCAATGAGTCAGATAAGTCTGAAATATTTTTGCTACTGGTTTCATTGGACGTAGGAGCAATTTCAGAGACTGAGGTAGAAAAGAGCGCTGTAAGGAAATTCTGCATATCATTCTTGGCTGTGTTTGTGCTACGCCGATAGAATTAACATAGCGAGAAAGCCCTCATTTTCTCAGCCGTCTATGCTTACTTCAACAAACTCAGACTGCAGACCTTGAACAAGGATCAGACCTACTCACAGGTTGGAAAACATTTATGGTCACCAACAACACTTAGTTCCAGAAAAAACCCATGCTATTTTTATTCTGAGGAAAAACTAAAAAGGAGTTTTGCACAGATTAAAAAAACAAAAAAAAAGAGGTGGAACAAAGGAAACCTGACAATCTGTAAAGAAAAGAAGGAAACTGTTCTCTAAATGACTGTTTGCATATTTTACGCATCTGAAGGACTGCAATGTTTCAATTGCATTCACTCCGCAAGCTCAAGATATAACAATGAAAGAAATTACTGTACCTGAAGCTTCTTGTTATCTTTGCTCATGGTAGAGATTAGGGCTTTTACTAATTCAGTAATTTGGCAATCCCAATACACTGCCTCTTTCAAATGCCAGAGACCCACTGTTTGATTTTGCTGTCTTGAATGTTTTTTAAAAGAAGTGCAGTAAACTCTCTCTAATAATCATATAATTATAATATATTTATATTTCTCATTTTAAAGTTATGAGAAAGTAACATTGATTTTTGACCAATCTGCACTGAAAAAGAGCTAGAATAGCTTGGGTGAAATAAGCCACATAATCAGATTAGCTTTAGAGCACTGATTACTGTACTGCACACTCAAATAAAAGCCGAGGAATCATTTGTTTGCTGTACTTGTTGAGCTAAAAGTGCAGAATTGACATAAAATGAAAGTTCTTTGATCTTTTGTAGGTGTTCAATATAATCTTTATGCTTTCTGATGAGTGACAACAATTTCTAATTTTTTAAAAAAACCTCTATACCAGAGAGGCTTTTTATTTTTTGGTTTTAGCTATATACATTCATTATAAACTGCTGCTTTGAAGTAATTTTCCTTCCAGTTTAAAAAATAAAATAAGTCTTATTTTGGAATGTCGGACCAGTACATCAAGTTGTTTTCTAAAATCGACTCACATGGTAAGACGATGCTGAAACCCCAGCAGTAATTTAAGCTTCTTGGTGCTTAAAAGGTATATTTTCCCCTCAAGGTTAGTGTCAGAATCACGTGCATTTTTCAGGGTTGAATTTATTTTCTCGCATTTCCATCTTTCTTCTGCCTCTGTGGAGAAGTTCTATGAAATAAGGAAATTCAGTTTTTGTGAATGGACTGTCCATACCCGGCTCTCATGCTGAGACGGTATCTGAAGCCCCGTGTCTTGTCTGTACACCAAAGCAGCAGCTGAGTTTTCAAAGCAGCTCGTGCTAGTCATTACGACTACATTATTTCATTCATTATGAGAGTTCAAGAAAGATGAATGGCTATTGCCTCTATGCTACTTGGAAAATATCATCCAACAGAAAAAACATAGCCCAAGCTTCTTGCTGTACTTAGGTGTTTCTCAGATTTTCCTGGCAAAGACTTCGGTCTGATGTCCTAGCCCTCCCTTGCATCCTTCTTGAACAAACACATTATTTAAATAACTGAATCAAGCTTCTTATGCATATTTTTTTTTTAACCAATGAAGATCCATGATATATTGTAATGTCAGACTTTGGTCCTTAGTAGGCTAAAAGTTTGGGGGTTTTTTTTAAGAGCAAAAGTTTTTGAAGCAGCTACAAGGAGTTTGCTGCAAAGATATTTTACAACGGTTTATTTATTTATTTAAACTATACTTTGAGTTCAGCTTCATTGAAATCCTTGATATGAAACAATTCCATTGGCACTGAGCTACTGAAAGAAAATGACTGATTCAACAGAGCAGATCAGACCGTCTCATTCACTTCCATTGAACCACTCTATTGAATAAAACCCCTAATGTGATAACCCTAATGTAACTGGTGGGTTTTGCTTTTTATTTGTTATATCACTGTGAGCCTTCCTTTTCTTCTCATTGTTATTGTTGTAATTCTTAATGCTGTCCCCAAAATATAAGAAAAGAGCCCCCTCCCAATGTTACACTAAGTTTTCAGTGATAATCAAGGAAAGTGATAAAAACAGAACCAAGCACCTCATGCTCTTGGTAAAAAGCTCATTTTACAAGATATGTGAGTATAGTTCCCGTAACATCTAAGATGAGAATCCAAAGTATGAAAATACTCTTCTGTATCTGCACACAATCTGGCACCAGCTTCTCTTGCTACCTCTTTCTTTCTAAACTTAGTCGGACCGTTCTATTAACAAAATATTATCATGATAGATATCTGATGCTGATTCTTTGAAACTGGCTTTTGCAAGTCAAATTTCTGGTTGGTACTACTGCGCATAGAAGCATTAACAGGAGACCAGAGCATATTTCCAATTGGCGATTACAGGAAAACAATTAGATAATTAGATTGGGGGGGGGGGGAGGAGGGGATAAGTCCAAGATGTTTATTACATCTGTGTGTATTTTTTTTGTATTATTGTAACTGCCACGTTTGTGCATCTGTATGTAGGTGGGGTGGAGGTGTATGAAGTAGGATCTACCCAAAAGTAATTCCAGAAGAAATAAAGTGAATCATGAAGGATTATCATCATCAGAAAAACGCTTTTTTCCCCACTTCAGTTACTGTATCACACAGATGTTTTTACTGGCAAGAGCACTGAAAAGAAGTCTGCTGTGACAAAACTGATCAGGCTCCCAGTTATGTCAGCACTGTGGGGGCTGCCAATTAATAGTGACCCTTTCCAGCTTTGACAAGATGTCTCACGATAAGTCACGTCATTGGCAAGGGAAGATTACTGAGATAAAGGCACTGTATGTGAGATGGCTTACAAATGTAAAATAGAGGCAAGGGCTTGGAAGCTCTCCCTAAGGGGGAAACATTGTACCCCCAAAATACTGACAATTGATGCAGCTTTTTGAATTGCTTCACTCTCTTCCATTTGGAAGCAATATTTCCTCTCAGTCAGTGTCTGGTGATCAATTGTCCAAATTTTATTCTTCTCTCCTGACCGACTCTCGTTGATACAGCTCTTTCAAAACAGCCTATCCCTTCCCTCAACCACCCCCCTCCTACAATGCCCCCTGCAATTCCCCCTGCAGCTTCAGATTTTGTCATGAACTTCCTCAGGTGTTTAATTGCTCTGCACCTCTTTCCCCTCATGTCCCTTGGCAAAATAAACATACCAGCTACTTTGCAAAAAACAGCCATCACCATTTCAGTTTTGGTGTTTTCTCTACGGAAATGATTCTCAATCGGGGTGTCATGGCACCCTGCAGTGCCCTGAGGCCCTTTTAAGAGTTCCTGTGGCAGAGCTGGCATTGAGTGGCATGGCAGCACCCACCTGTTCTTGTCCAGCTCCTGATGGTCCTTCTCTGGTCCCTTGGGCCCGTCCCTCCTACTTTCCTACCATGCCTTGAGATTGTTAAAAAAGAAAAAGGTTGAGGTGCTTCCCAAGGCCCAGAGGGAATCCACTCCACCGCCTAGCCCACTCTGTCCAATCTGCCATGACCCTCTCTTTGGCCAATGGTGTCTTTGGACATGAGGGATCTTACTGCCCCTACAGTCATGCCCATGCCTCACAGGCATTACCAGTTACCACTGCAGAAAGTCACCTTGGCCCAAGACAATATGTGGCCTCCTTGGCCTCCATGCTTTTGTTGGGACATTGGCCTTCTGGCTTGTACCCCTTTCCTCTAGTTGCACCCTTAGCCTAGGCCTATTAAGTTGAGGTCCAGCGCATGGGTTCCAGTCCTTGTTTCACACCTCTCAGATGTCTCACATTCTCAGGTCCCTGTGTCTGGCCCCAGCCTACTGCTTTCACTCATCTCTGGCCACAGCCTTGGACCTCTTGGTCTCAGGCCATCTGTATATTGCCCAGGCTGGTTCAGGCTTTAGCCCTCTTAACTTTTTGCCTGCCTGTCTTGTGTCCATCTGTGGCAGAGCTCAAAATCTGTCATGCCCCTAAGGTACTCCTGTGACTTGCACCCTGCCCTGGCAAGCCTCCATTGTGCACCCTCAGTGCACCCCTCAGGTACCCCCCTGCGGCCTCCTCATCGCCCCTTATAGCCACATGGTCCACCAGTCTAACCTGTAATGTAAAAGATGACTGTTGCCCTAAGAAAACCACCCCACTTTGGGTAAACAAACCAACATCGGAGCAGCCTTCCCCTTGGGGTCTCACTGCCCTGCTGTCAGAAGGCTCTGGCTCCTGCAAGGGTTTCTCAGGATGCTGCTCTCTCAGGTGAGCTCAGCTCTCTACTAGGCATCGTTTGACTCTAAGGCCTTTCTTTACCCTTAGGGGCTGCCTTATCTGAGTCAGATGCCTCACTAATCTACACAAGGACTAATGGGGCAGCTCAGTTGTCCTTGCTACAGCTTAGGTTTGCTACAAGCAGCCCCCAGCTCAGCTGCTTTTCTGTCCATCCAGCAGCCTGGCTGGCTGGTGTTTTCCCCATTTTCAGGACCCTGCGACTCCTGTTACAGCGCTACAAGGTGCCACACAACATTAATACCATTAAGTGTGCAAACGTGATTCAGAAAATAAGACTAGAGATTTCTAATAGGAATCCCCTGTGTTCAGACTCTTCTGACCTGTGTTCTCTGCAACAGCGGAATTGCTCTATTATTTTTTCCTGGTCAAAAACCGAGCGAAAGCGAAGAGCTGGCATTTTCCAAGGGGTACCAGGACTTTAGCAAGGGGTGTCCTGAATCTAGAAAGGTTGAGAACTGGTGCTGTAGGGCATAGAGAGCTTGGAAGGCTTTCCATCAGACATCACAATGCTGGTGATTTCATCAGCTCCACACGACTCTGGATCACTGGTCCCTGTACATTCAATTTTGTTTTGTAGTTTGGTTTTCATAGGCTGCATCAATTACAACATGAAAGGTTATATTAATTAGACTCCTAATGTAGTGTTATGCTATCTTCCACCATCTTAATTTTTTTTTTATTGAGATAATCTTTGCAGTTATTTGTTATGCTTTTTTTCCTCCCCTGGCCTTTTTAATTTTTCTGACAGCACATCAAAACAAATGGCACTTCCAAGCCAAGGCTAAAACATAATCTGATTCCCTAAGCAAACTGTAAAAGGTGTGATTGGTGGCTGTAAAGATCCTGCACCAGATTGGGAACAATCCCTTCTCAGGGGATGCTTGTACGTGTGTATGTTTAGCTGTTGTAAGATTTGCACATGCAGCTCATGAGGGCTTTTATGGAAGAGTGCAGTCTGGAGCATGTATCGACAGCTAAACTCCTCACAAATCATAGGCGACATGCGTAATGCAGCATGTAGGCTCTCATGCAGCTTGCAACCGACTTTGTTACCAACACATGAAAAATGCATCCCAAAGCTTGGCACCTAGGTCACGGAGCTGCCAAACTTGCCCCCTGTGGGAGCAGATCAGGCTGCCGAGGTGGGCAAAGAAAACATTTTCAACACTGCCAGCGACAGAAAGAAGGATGAGAATCCTTTTTATCTGGTTATAGACTTTGTTATCATATTAGTGATTTCATTATGCTGCTCCTAGAGACCAAACCTTTTTAAATGGCATGGTGCTCAAGATGCCCCATAAAAATTGCTGTTATATATCAGAATCACTTCACATTAGCAGTACAGGAATTACAGTGTGTCATGAAAACTACACCTGGCAGGCAGTTCCCCCACTGTTGGTTTTTAAACATTTCTTTACCATGTGCCCTGCCATGTTACGCAATGGAACTGATTTCCAATCCCAGACCTTGTGTTAGGTCTGGCTTTTGGGAACAGCAAAACGGTCTAGAAGTGACCTCATCATGACAGTGACTCTGGGTAGCTTCTATTTCCTTTTGTGCCTTCAATAATGAGGGGAAAAAACCCTCTCTGGAAAATAGTTGCAAATTTAGGATACATAAAAAGCTGCTGGCAGGTAAGAAAACTGGGAATGCTGGAGGGAGAACTGGAGACTGGCAAGACACTGTAAAGTTCCCATGATGGACAACATGAAATTAGATCGGCTATTAATTCATTTAGTGGTAGATGATGAAACGGGCTGTAAACAACATTGTTGACCAGAGGAGGAGTGCACTACAATGCTACATTCATTCTAACACTACTAATGTACACTTGGAAGAACTACTTCCTTTCTTCTTTTTTTATTTCTGTATGTGCGCCCCATCTTTTTAATTGGGTCTCTTGACCTTTGTTTCCTGTTTGTCCTTCTCTTGTTGTGTGCATTTAGGTGTGCGTTTTCCTGTTCGTCCCTGCTTCTTTTCTCTGGAGCAGGCATCCTGTCAACATCAGCTAAGTATACTCTCTTTTTCCTTCTTTGCATCCTCTTGGAAACCCATCTCTTTAATCCACTCTTCCCTGCTCACTCATAATCCTCACCCAACAAGCAAGAACTAGTCAGACTTACTGACACTGTAATCTTTGGGCACTGATCTTTGGGCAAAGAACAGGTTTATCATATCGTGTGTTTATAGACCGCTGCATAAATTCATGATTCATGAAGAATGCTTAGTAATATTTATATGGGCAATAGGAAAGGTTTTAAAAAGACTTATCCTCAATACTGGTCAACTCCTTGTTAAGACAAGACAATGCAGGCAGATGTGGGCAGCAGCACAATAATTAATAAAGGAAATCTCCGAAGATATGCTGCAGAGAAATCCAATAACTGTGAGCAGCATTGTACAGTACACAGTCTTATGGTATACATGAGACTATGAAATGATGTTTTTATGGATATCACCTACAAGCACTGGGCTGGCAACAGAAATGTTGGAAGTGTTTCTGTCACTAACAATTATTTTTCCTTCTCTAGCTATCCATCACCTTTGCTTCCAATTCAATTTTTACAGTTTTCTGTAAAGAGCTACTAAAAAAACCTGTTTGACATCCACACTTCATGAGCCATGAACTGCCACTCTTGTTAAAGCTGAATAACCGTCCTGTAAGATGTGAAGTACTTTTTTATAGCGCTGTCCCCCTACAATGTGGTGGATTATGAGATGGGAAAGGTGTTTGTTTCTCTTTTATTTCTTCCTCCACGTGAACAGGACAGTGAAGACAGTCACAGAAAATCAACAATAAAGCATCACAAGGAAAATATGGGTATTGGTTAGAAGCAGGGTTGAAATATTGGAGGGTCCAATAGAAGGCATTGCAAAATATCCTTGCTTCTCGGATGTGTTGGGAATTTCTAGGCTCAACTGAAAATAGTTAAAACAAAGTGTGGCCTGAAACAGTTATAAAAATCAGCCTTTTTGAGATGGGAATGCTTGTGAATTATTGGTTTCGCTTGAAGGGAAACCTTAGAACAAAACTCAGCAGGCAAATGTGGCCCCATGTCCATGTCCATCTCTCATTCCCCATCATTTCAGGTTCTAGTTAAGATAGCTTCCTTAATTCTGGAAAAAACATGAATAGAAATCTCAGTCCTATGCAAGGGTAATCGCACAAAAGGTAAAAAAGGTCTCGTGTGCATCCTTTATTTATACTCTCTGTCCAAACAGAAGGCCCTGTAGCTAATTTGCAGTAGGAATAAACAGATTTCGTTTTAAGGATCTCCCATGTCCTCCTATCACTGTAGGCAGGGACTCCCTCCCTGGTGTAGACAATTGGCTTGGTGGTCACCACTTACGCCTAATTTTGGAAAATCTGGGTGGGGAGCCAAGTTTTTATGTGCAAGGCCCTGGGCTACATACTGGATCATATACACTCACTCCTTTTGCCTGGCAGGATGGCTCTGCAAATGGCTTCCGTAGGGACTTCTTGTCTGACACTTGCTTCCAGCACATCATTGAAAAAAATGGCAGGAGGAAGGAGAGTTTACAGAGCATAGGCCACATTTGACACAAGGAAGGAAAGTCTGGAGCATCACACACACACACACACACCACTGACTACCCAAACAGACAGAGCACTGCTGAGGTTTGTTTTGGCAGGTCCTATATACCCATGCACAAGTATATTTTTTGTCTTTGAATTGTGATGCGTTGGGGCGGCATTATTAAACTATAACAGTAGTCATCATCTGTGTCCAGTAACTTAGACTGCAGATAATGGGATTCCAGCTAAAGTGGCCATGCATTGAACACTCTTCAGCTGAAATCAGCTGGGTGAACTATAAAATACTACTGAAGGACCTACAAAGAATTTCCATATAAACAAGACAGACTCTTTAAAAGGTTACAATAATGCTGCATACCAGGCACACAAAGAATTTACCATCACAATAAAGTCTTGCATAAAGCAATCCCATTAAAACTTTTTATTTATTCATTTTATCTATACGATCCTATATTATTAAGTGCCTCCACAGTCAGTCAACCAAAGGCTGTAAGTGAATTTTATGTGTATTCCAAACCACTCAGCAAGTACATATATATTCGTCAAAAATCTCCACTGTCACACACCATTATAACAGTGATAAATACAATAAGGATAATAAATCCCAGATGTGTCCACTTCTGCATTATGTTACTATTACATTAACATGTTTCCTGGCCTTTATCTCTCTCTGTGACTGACACTGATTTTTCCAGTTGTTGCATGCTCTTTTCTACCCTACTTTATTTTTCTTTAAAATCAGCATTATCAAAGGTTACTCCAGCTAGTCTTTATCATGGTCTCATTCTCCAGTTCTTTTCTGTACTATACGCTAACCTTACTCCCTGACTGCAACAGATCTTTCACTGCTACGCGGTGTCACAATCAGCAACTCTTTGATACAAGGTCTGTCGCATCATTCTTCCCAACCACTTGAAACTGAAAAGGTGCCCTTACAGCTTTCCTTGCCTGAGCAATTAATGTCCCATGATACTGCCAAATTATATAGGAACATAACTTTACATCTCAAAGTTGCAAACAAAACAATGAGTTGCTTGTTTGATATTGCCCTGGCTCAGTTGCTTATAAAAATCTCATCCTCCTGAGGCAGAGGAAAATAAAGCAAAGCCACATATAAAAGACAAGTTTAAAAAAAGAAGAGGATATCATGAATCTTCTGATGTCACTGACTATTGCAGTATTTTAAGACTGTATTTTTCATTAAAAAAAATAGAAACAAACTCGCTTGCTTAACATAATGACCAGCAAACAAAGTTACATTTATATCAGCTTTCATCTTAAGGAGTCCAAAGAACTATCCAAACTTCACAATACTGACCACAAGTTATAGATGGATTTCTTCATCTCCAAGTGAAACAATGGAACGTGATTAAAGGTGCAGAACTGACACAAAAGCTTGTGAACTGGATTTTGAATGCAATGGCTAAAATACTGATTGCAGTCATGGAAAATCTAAAGCAAACGCTTCAGTCTTGTGCCTCTTAATTTGTGCCAGTAGTCTGCTATCATACAGGTATAGTCCCACCAATGTCATTCAGTAAAATCAAGTGACTGCAATGGGACAATTTGTGCAAATAAATACTTGATCTGAGCTGACAAGAGGCTGAGAAGTAACAGCTTCAGGACTGGACCTTAGCAATTTGCACCACTAAAAACAGAGAAAAGTTCCTTTTGTATTGTTCTGGTTTGTGACTACAAGGCCCCCTCTACATACACAGGTAAAGACACGATGGATCTAATGTGCAATTCACATAACCATACCTCCACACATACATGGCAGGAAGCGCAACTGTGGGATTGTACATTAGGTCATGCCTTATTGCCAGTTCAGAAGAAGCCTGATCCTGGGCTCCCCCTGCACCAGCAAGAAGACTGCAGTTCCTGTGATCTCCTAGCCCCAGGGGTGTGTGAAACCCCTGAGGCTAGGAGATTGGGGCAGCTGTGATCTCCCAGCCTCACGGGTTTCATGTAACCCTGGGGTTGGGAGATGACAGCTGGGTCCCATCACTGGGAGGCACCGTGTGGGAACTCAGCACCCACAGCTACAGGACTCGGGGTCTCTGTTCTGCCTGGACCCAGAGCTGGCAGCTGCTGGGGCTGAGTCCCATCAGCTGTGGGACTGCCAGCCCTCGTTTTGCACGGGGCACCCCTGCAGCTGGGAGTCTCATCAGCAGAGGTGGGAGAGACCTTGCTACCTGTGCAAATTCGAGTTTGACAGCAACCAGCTATAAAGTTAGTGCGGATTTTTTAGGTCTGACTTTATATCTGGTTGGAGGTTTTTACGGTGTGATACGTACTTCGCACGTGTAGCTGGTCTCACATAACTGCACAATTAACTAGTTGATTGTGTGATACCAGTATTGTGTAGAGTAGGCCTAATATACATGCATTTGGTGGGAGACATTTCTAGTCTGTCAGCTGGAAAAGACACTACGCTAGCATATAAGACCTTTACCTGAATCGGCGAGGAGATTCCTGCCCTCGAAAAGAAAATCTACTTTAAAGAACACCTTTATTTTGACAGCCTCCTGTTTTGGTTTATGCCAGGCATGTAGCACTTGTTTTATTTCAGGGAAGAGAAGCACCTTACATGTCCCCTGTTTGTTCTGCATATTCCTTCATCTCACTCAGCAGCAACTGTCAGCCCTGGCTGACCAATGTAAAAGGCACTGTCCTTCTACGCAAAGAATAGCACCTCTGGAGGAAGACATCACTGGCACTCTTCAACCATCGAAAGGAATTGCTCCAAGGCAGAGACAAATAGCCCTCACTCCAGTGAATTGTCACTACAACACTTTCAGCCCGTATTGATCCAAACTGTACTTGGGCGTGTGGAGACTAAACAGGGGCCCTAAATTGAAGAGGTGGGTTTTAAAAAAACACTGCTTCAATTTAGGGCTGATTAAACCCCCGTGTCATGCACATACCCCGCTGACTTACCTGCCTCTCCAGTGGGGAACGGGAGGGTGGGTGGAGTGGTCCCTGGGCTGCAGGGGTGGGGGGGCTGGTTCTTTCCTCCACAGCAGCTGTGGTCCCCACCAGGCAGCACCCACCTGCAGGCACCCAGCCTGGGCAGTCCTGGGGGGTACCGTAGCTGCAGAGGGAAGCACTGGGCCCCCGCACGGCTCAGACAGGCAGGCAAGTTCCAAGGGAAAAACAAAAATAAGATCAGGCTCACCGCTTTTCTTGAGCAGAACTGCTATCCTGGGCTGCTGCCAGGCTGCCTGCAGGGCTTCCTGCGGAGCCGCAGAGCTGCACGGAGGCCGATGCTTTACCCCATGGCTGTAGGGGTAGCAAATTAGAACTCCTCAAAGGAGTCATTTAGGTCATTAAACGTGCATTACACCGCTGAATTTGCTACAGCGGCTGGAATTAATATGCAATACACTGCTGAGGCATGCAAACACTGACACCATTAAAGCGGTGCAAAAGCACTTAGCCCACTTTGACGTGTTGTGCACACACGCCCCTCGTTTCATCTATACACGGCTCTTGATTTTAAATTTTCACACTTGTAATATACTTTTTATAATCTCATGTTTTTTAAAATTGTTATGAATACTCCCTTGCTATGAGGACACTATATAACAACGGCTTTATAATAAAAGTGCCAAGGTAGTGTAGAAATGCCTTGTCTAACGCATACTCGTATGGTTTGCCAGCTAGCCCCCCTCAGGTCACATATCTAAGAACAAAAACACATGAGCTTCAGTAACAAGTGCAAAACCAAAGACTGGTGTGTAAAAAATGTGGCTTTCTACTATTTGTGTTTGGCATTACATACTATCCACAGAAACTACAGATCTTTCTGCCTCTCACTGTTTGAAGCACATCTTCTACTCTTGTCATGAATTGATTGCCATTCTTTTGACCACTTGCTCTGCAAAAACATGTAGAAAGCTTCATTACTGCATTTCAATGACACTTTAGCTAGCTGGAACACTGGAGAGACAGTAGATTGCTTCAGCTTGAAGAAAAAAAGTAGATTGATGTGCATGTTTGGTTTTTCTGCAACTCGACAAAAACACAAATAGAATTATATAGCCAATC
The DNA here is from genome assembly GCA_030014935.1 of Caiman crocodilus. Lineage (NCBI taxonomy): Eukaryota > Metazoa > Chordata > Crocodylia > Alligatoridae > Caiman > Caiman crocodilus. The sequence continues at coordinate 17,204,630 of JAGPOW010001327.1, forward strand.
ATTAAAAAAACCTTTATTTTATTACACAGACCTCAATCAAGATAATTCCTTTCTAACGCAACAATGATGTTGCAGTACTTCTGCAAGTAGCTTTTATTTTCCATTAGCTTTTTTTTTTTTGAACATCTTGCTTTGATCGAGACTATTTTTCCTTTATTTCATTTATATAGCAAGCAAATGTAATAAGCTCCTGTTGGAGAATCAGACTGGTTTAAAATCATGCATTCTTTATATAATTTTAGGAGGAAAATGGTTAACATTTGTAGCCTCATGACTTGCAAATGAAAGAAAATAATAACGCTTAGCAAAAGACATTAGAAGAACACATTCACCATGAATCATACTGCCCTTGAAGGTGCAGCTTAAAAAAGCAGAGAAATAGATTTGACACCACTTGGACTTGCAGCTCGGACATGCTGCATTAAACTGTTCAAAATTAATTTAATCTGAGCATGGAGAATAATAGCCTCTCAGTTCAAGGCTTCTGATAGCAGTAATTTGCACTCGAAAGTACTTCCAAAGGGAAAGAATAAATGAAGGGCGACTCTCCAAAACTGAGTGAGCAAATGTATTCACTAAATGAAAGCCTCTTGATCACCCTGTAAAAGAGCATTCAGGAAAATGACACATTCTATATCATTTTGTGAGTTCGGGGTTTTCTCCTCAAATGGCTCCATTGCTATCATGAGAAATATAGTCCTTCCTGATAGAACAGAGGAAAGTATTTTCTTACAGCTTCTGCATTTCTGTTCTACCCAGCAGAACAAGACCCACCTGCTGAAGAAACAAGTAGCTCAGAATTGCATGCCCACAAATCTTTGCTCCACACTTGCAACAGTGCCCCTCTGCAGACTAGGAGCTTATTAGGTTAGTTACCTTCATTTGCAGCAGAGAGTGGAGACTTACCTTTTTAACACAAATAATCTGTTGACACTATGATATAGTACCGATGGGTTTCTTCCATAAAGGAATAAAGCATGGAAGAATATAATAATACTTAATGAGGCTGGAAAGCTAAACAGTATCAGTTCTGAACATCTTGTAACCAACATACAAGCAGAAGTATACAGATATAGCCATCAGAAAATTCACCCTATTATTTGGTAAAGGTTTCCATTTTGACCTCTGTGACTTGAATTCAGCACATTTTGAGAAAAATCTTATTTCTGTGTGCTTTTTTTTTTTTTTTTTTTTTTTTTTTTTTTTTTTTTTGAGGGTTTTTTCATAATTATCAATGCCGCCCCCCCCAAAAAACAACCATTTAATTTTATAGACCTATTTAGATCATAAACATGTCAGGGGAAAGAATGTCTCTACTTATAACTTGGAAAGCACCTAGCCCCAAACTTAATATAAATGAGGCCTACTGACATTGACCTGCCAAGTAGTTCCCATATGATATATCGTAACAGAAGAATAACTGAGTGGTGAGACTGTATTGTCTTCCAACACATTTAATACAGCCAACACTGGCATGAAGTACCTTTCTCCCTTAGAGATGACTATATGAAATAGCATATCCAAGAATTCTTCCGCTTCTCTTCTTCCCTGCTTTCTTTTCTGCCCCCAGCAACGGAGGAGAGGAAACCCATCACAAAACAAATGCAGCAGACACAATAGACTGCTGGTGATGTGAAGCCGGTATAAAATAAATAGACAAAAGGTAGGGAGGATGAAGAAATCTATAATCTGGAAGCGCAAACTTTAAATAGAGCAGGAGTGTCCTTACTTCTTTACTTGTAAATAATAAATACTGTGTAGCTGTGTTGGTGCCACTTTGTGACCTTTGCTATAACTCCTGTCACAGGGAGCAATGATTACAAACCTCTTGGATCTTCTTTGAGTGAAAAAGCAAGGCAGAGTTGCTGCCACTCACAAATGGCAGGTTGTGGACCAGGACAGGGACAATACAGTTCTATGGGTGTTCGGGTAAAGATTGGGGGTTGATGATCTTTCCTGAACAAAATTTGATTCAGTTGAAACAAAAATGTGGTTCTCAGCCAAAAAAAAATTGAGTGAGAAAAACTGAAGACAATTTCAACATCTTGTTTCAACATTTTCAAAATGACATTTTTTTAAAAAAATTCAAAATGGCATTTGGATTTGAAATTTACTTCAGTGTTACTGAAAAATTATAATGTTTGACAACTAAACAGATTTTAAGATGACTGAAAAATTTGCACAAAAATTAATTTTGGGTCCAAAATAAATTTTTTTTTAAAAAAAGGTCACCACTGCAAGCAAATCCCAAATTAGTTTGTCATATAATTGCAGGGAGTATGCTATATGTTAGAGTGAATAGACATACCAGACCCTGGACAAGGCAGTATTAGGGAGGTACAGAGGTAGCTAAAAACCACCAAGACTCTTATCCCTCAAGCTGCACTTTCCTTGCTGCCTTTATGAAGAGTCTGGCCACAGAAAGATATTTCTCGTTTTATCTTGGGCTGTATGCAATTTAGCATTCAGGTTATGCATCTCTTTGTCTCTCTTGAATTGTGTCTACTTAATTTAGATGCATTCCTTAGTGCAGTTACCAGTGCCTACATTTATATAGTGCTGAAGAAACTGTAAGCACAAAAATAATAATAAATAATAATTGCTAATGACCTTCCTAGAATAACAAGCAAGGATAAAGGGCTGCAATACAATTTGTCAATTTAATAACAGAATAACTATATTTAAGATATAATAAAACCAGGAAACAAACTTCATTTTGGAGATTCTTTTGAATCATGTAAATCCTGGACTTGTTATTCATAAATTGTAAAGGGCCCTTTTTTCTGATCAGAGCTATAATGACTGTGAGAAGGCCACAGATACTGAAGCACAAAGACTAAGTTTTATCAAAAAGTATCAGGGTAAGTAATATATTAGTATTCGAGTTTCATTTCCAATCCACAGTTGCATTACTTTTGCAAATTTACAACAAGAAAAGCCAAAAGGTCTTTTTAAATTCTCTGGTATCGCTTAATTTCTTCTGAATAATTTACCTGCCAGTAACTGTTTGTTCTATAATAATTCAAAGAAAACTGGTTATGCCAAAAATCTAAAAAAGTGTTTCTAGAATATATTAGAAAGTTAAAATAAATGTAAAGCTTTTGGGATACTATACTACAGACACCTGGTGTTGAACAGCATTGCCCATTACAGACCTTAAAGTACTGTGCCTAGTTGAAACATTATGGTGGCAGTACAGCCCACTGCCTCAAAATTGGAGGGTGAGACCTGAAACTTCTATTATATCTAAGGAAATTATTCATATAACAAAATGTAGGAAGAGAAGAGAGGTCATTAAAAGATTAGAGGGCTTCTTTTATCACAAGGTGGAAACCATTCAACAATAATAATAATAATAATAATAATAATAATGTCTTCTTTATATAATGAACTTGAGATGTTCTGACAGACAAGCCTGTTCTGTTTCTAAAGAGAGAGCAAAACATCACACTATTTAAGGTATGCTCTTTTAAACATGGAGCTCATTAGGAAGATAGGTAGTAATTACTTTATCACATTCTACTTGTATCATATTGTAATTATACTTATCTTATTCCGGTTACAGTGGAGTAATTTGGAAGGAGAGTGCTTTGCAAGAGATGCAATCAATAATTGTAAAAAGAAAAAAAAATTATGAAAATGTATAAATTAGTTTAGGAAGCAGGCTGACCAAATTGAGAAAGACTGAGAGACTCATAAATGAGAAATAATTTGAGCTACGTTTCTCTTTTCCTAAATCCAAGAGGATCTTTAAATCCAAAAGTTAGCTGAAGCTGTGTTGCCTTTTGCAAGGAGGATCCATTATTTATTTGTGCTTCAAATGATCTTTTACAAATAAACGTATATTGTTGTATAATGTAAGTCTTTAGCTAGTAACTACATTTGTGTTAAGGACAAGGTTATGTTCCTTAAGTTTAATATATTTAGGCAATAAAAGTAATAGGATATATTAATAGGACAAAATTGCCATTCCAAACCAACTCCGACTCCATTTTGACATTTGAAATGACTTTGTTGTGTTTGGAATATCTTGAAGAAGAAAAAAGGGTGCTTGGTTTCGAAACATTTTGCAGTCTACCTTGCTCTTATATATTTATAGTCCCAAGAGGTAAAAATAAGTACTTACCCATACAATTACTAGGCATGACACCTTAATTTTGCTAGACCATAAAATTTGATGGCCCTAGTACATTTGGAAACTAAAAGCTGTAACACCTTTGTGAAGGATTAAATGGTATAAAAAGGGTTTAGTCCTAACATCATATCTTGCTTTAAAAGATAAGTGCATGCAATTAACCCATTCAGTGACCTATGACTATATACATTCAGCTAAAGTGGTTCCCTTACATCTCTATTCCAGTATTTCGTGTTTCAGATTAACAAAACAACCAGAGTTCAAGGGTTCACACAAATTTCGAGCAATCAAGAGGTTAATATTGTTGGTTAATAGTAGAAGTGGAAATTCTCCTTTGAGCTAGACAGCGTATTCCTAAATCTCCCTTAGGAATAATGTACGGTCGCCAGCCTCAGAGGACTCTACATTACAGAGACAAGGCCTGATTACTTGCTCTCATGTACATTAAATAGGTTTTAACCCACTCCTCAAATCCTCTTGAGGTAGTCACCCTCCTTTCTGGGCTTCTCCATTCTTCTCTACGGAGCATAAAGCAAAATAAAAGGAAAAAACAACACTACTGTACAGTGGTGCACAGATCCATCCTTTTCCTTTTAGCCCGACTCCTCTTGATCAAACTGAAATTTTGACTTTTCTTCCTCATGTTTTGTGGTTTTCCAAACATCAGTCCAACATGGTTAAAAAAACCCCCAAAAAACAAAGCCTCCTCATTTTCCCACTCACCGCCACTCTGGCACCTATTTCCTTTGTTACAGAAAACACTATCACCTTGACTATTATTTGAACCCAGTAATCTGAACATCCTCTTTCATTCAGACTTCTCAGGTTGACTGGATATAAGAACCAATTCTAAGCACTGTAGGGACTTTTTGCATATCACCTTATTTTCTTGCATAAAACATATTTCTCGCCACCCCCTCCAACCTGCTGGGTGAAATTGGAGTGTGAAATATATGTGAAAAATATGGATCCCCATGGGTCTGGAAATTTAGAGGTGGGGGAGAGAGGCAGTGGCAGCATTAATTGCCATGGCTCCGGGAGCCACGGCAATTAACATTGCCACTGTTCTCCTGCTGCCACATTTTTGGACCCTTGAGGAGCTCCTGGCTTGATGACATGGCCCCATGCACCAGCTTCAGTTGGCAAATGCGGTCTGGCTGGGGCCAGACTCAGTGTGTGGGGTTGGATCCAACGTGTGCCCTACACTTGATGGCTCTAGACCTGGGGCATGGCCCTGACACAGCACACAAAATCCTGTACACCAGATGAAGCTAGTGTGCAGGGCTGGGTCACAGCTGGATGCAGCATGCTGGATTAGGTTAGTTACCCGTCCTGGAACGTACACACTTTTTTTCTGTTCAAACTGTCTATAAAAATAGGTTGTATATTACATCCAGGGAAGTGGTATATGTGAGAAAAAATGCCTAAGACATGGCTCTTCTGTGTTTCCATGCAATTAACACTCTTGTCTGAACTCTCATCATCTCAATTATTTGCCCATCTCATTCACTGCAAAAGGGTTTTCTGTAGCCTGAACACATGCAATCTGGCCCTGCTCATCTTCAGTCAGAATACTACCACAAAAATCATTCACTTTGACTATTGCATCTCTTCCTTTGCATCTTTTAATTTAATCCCTTTTCTCTATTGCAAACACAAATGACTTGTCTTCAGAGAAAAGGCCTTTCCTTTCATGGTTATGCCCTGGCTCCCAGCTCACTCAACAGCCTAAGGCCATCTCTAATCTGTGATCTCAGCTTCCACTACTGTAACAGGTTGCTCTCCCCAGGGCCTTCTTCCCTGTTATCCACACCTTACATGGGTTGCCCTTGGAGTCCCCTTTAAGGTTCTTATGTCCCGCTCTCTACTCTCCTGCCACGTCTTGATGGAAATTATTATAATGAAGTTTTTGTAAGCAGGAGATCGCCTATTGTGTTTTGTATGTTGGGGTCTTCTGCCTCCATGGGCCTTGACCCCTATCTTTCTCTAGCTAGGCCTCCCCAGCTAAACCCAACAAACAGGGTTTGACTCAGAGGTCTAGCCTTTTCTTTTCTTGTTTTGAGACTCGTGGTCCTCCTTCCTGCCCCAATCTGGAGCGCAACCTCCCTGGCCCAGAGGCCTGGCCACTAGCTCCACAGCTAGGGGGTCACAAGTTCAAGGCTAGGGAATGACCCTGGACCCACACTGCTCCAGTCCAAAGAAAAACAAAAACTACACCTCTGGTACACCAGACTATTGTCTGGCCTTTTAGGATTGTGCCAGGTCCATACATCCTAAAATCATGTGCCCACACTGGTGCTGGGGCCTATGTACCTTGAATACTGTGCCTTCTCTGGTGCTGGGGTTAGTGTACTCCAAAATCCTGTGCCCACACTGGTGCTGGGTCCTCATGCTGTAGTGGGGTCCCAGTGATGCCTCCTCCTTCCTCAATAGCCTTGTCCAAACCACCGGCGTTATTCAATAACAACAACAACAAAATAGGAACAGTCCTGTCCATGGGCAATAACTGCCACCAAGAGAAATATGATTAAAGAAGGCAGCATGCCACCTTACATTTACTCAAAGTTTGTGCTTTAGCTCCCCACCATCAGCTACAGTCCTTCCTCTGGGCTTGCTGCCATCTCTCCAGGGTCCTCCGTAGTTCCCCTCCTCCAGCCTTTGGACCGCTCACCAAGCCTCTCTGTGGAGCTCTGGGATGCACTCCTTCCCCTTTGGCTGCTGGCCCCTACTGCTGCACAGACCAGGGTTTTTATAGTCCTGGCCTGCCCCTTCTGGTCAGCTGGCTAGCTAGCCAGGCTCAGCTTTTAACTCCTGCCTTACCAGGTCTCTGTGCCCAGAAAGTTCTGGCCTTAAAGAGGCCAACCACTCTTCAGGTGACAGGGATAGGGTTCCCTGTTACAACTATCTACTTTTAAAAAAAGGGCCATCATGGTTTCTTCTTTCCTGCCTTCATTGGGGGGAGCTATTTGTAAACATGCACAAAGCTAACTCATTATTCTTCTTTGAAACCCTTTGTACCTGTATCCACCTGTTTTCTCTTGTTACTTGGATGATACACTCTGTCGGATGGAGATTGTAAACATCTCAGAACTAAATCTGCCAATCTGCATTAAAAAGATATGGCAGAAAAATATTTACCCTGCATTACTCCTTAAAATTCAGTTGGATAAAGTTGTAAAATGAAATTGAGAACATTCAGAACATTAATGAACCATATTGGGTGCTTATTGTTACCTGAATAAAATTCTCATACCAAAATAGCTAATAAAACCATGGCAGTTAAGATTCACAGACTTCTGATAATGCTTCAGTTTTGGCTGTTATCACTACCATCTTTTGATGTAGGCTTTCATCCCACTTCCAGCTCAGGACAGGTGATGCTCAATGTGCCCGCGGAGCAATTAAGAATAATTAGGAATATAAAACAATCCTGCATTATCTTGTCTTTTTGACTTTGACCTTCTCTGTGCACATCATCTAGCTTTGTACAGTGCTCACCACATGGACAATGCCATAACAGTGATATTCAAAAAAGTTGTTCATATGATTAAGTAGATAACTTCAAATGCTTATATGCATTCTGCATCTGTGAAAGAGATTATTAAGTAGTAAAGAAATGCTGTTTTAGGAGTGATCCATCCAGCTGGATATGATGCTCTAGGGCTAAGTGCAGACAATTAAAAGCCTGAGGCAGAATCAATTCAATCTAGGCACCTTCTTGTAAGCTACATAGGTTGAACCCTAACCAACTAAATTGACATTCAGTTTTCAATTGGGAAAGGTGGGGGAGGCCTGCACTGACCTGGGTCAGTAGGCAGCAGGCTCTAGAGCATGTCTCCCATCCTTAGGCCATTGCCAGCTTAGCCAAGTGTCCCAAATGCTCTGCGATTCCCCCACAGGGGGTTAAGGAGCCTCCTGTCTGGGTGCTGTTCCTCAGGAGCTAGAACAAGCAGCTCTGGGGTTCAGGAGGGGAAGAATTCCTTTGAGCTCCTTGTGGCTGCCAAGCTGGGGGACCATGGGCCAGGGTAAGAGAAAGTCCCACAAGGCAGGGGCTCCCCAATGCCCCCAGGCTGGGCTGCATAGACAGGCACCCAACGCAGTGGACTTTCTCCCTCCCTCCTGTGGCAGCTGCTGAAGCAATCAGTGTCTGGGAACAATAATGGGGGAGGGCTCCTGAGGGTTGAAAAGCCCCCATCACAGGGACTTTCTCTCCCCGCAGCAGGCTGTGTGGTCCCTGGCTAGGGGAGGGTTGGGGTTCTGTTCCCCTGTCCCTTGGTCCCTATGAGTTGACAGGCTCAGGCAGAAAGCAGGCTAAGGAGCAGAAGGGTGAGGCAGTCCCTGCTCCATTGGAGCAGGCAGCATAGCTCAGGGCTGCAAAGCATACTGGGATGCTGGGGGACTGTGAGTTAACTTAAACCAGGAAGGGGTCTGGGACAGAAGTTCCATAAACCTATATGACCTAAATCAGTTAAGTCTGACACTACATCCAACCAGGTTTATCTTGAACTGGTTTTGTCCATTTTGAAAGTGGTTTATGTACAGAGAACGTATGTTCCGTTACAGGTTTAAATCAGTTTCTGATCACTTAAACCGGTTTACGTGCAACTTCTGACCCTAGCCTAGACGTTTCAGAGGAAGGTCCGACAGAGCCCATACTGGAGAGACTCATCAAATATTTTCCAAAAGATTTTTTTTTTCTATTAGAAAATAAGAAATTATAAAAATCATCATCAGAACATGTTGATTTTGAGAAAAATTAACTAAAAATATTAAGAGAAACATACTGATAAGGTCAAAGTGTTCTTTAAAGACTTTTCTGGAAAGCTGTTTCAAATTTCCTTTGGCAATTACTTTTCATTTTGAAACAGATTTCATAATATGTTATAATTTATAAAATAATATGTATTATAAATCATATAAAAAATAAAATCAGAAATGAAATGATCCAGGGTTTTTTGTTTGGGGTTTTTTTTTTTAATCAAAGGAATGTTCTCCATTGACTCTAAATCATTTTTTGAGAAAGTTTCATTTACCAGAAAATATTGAAATTTCAATACTTTGGAATGGAAATGCAGTTCCGGATGAGAGCTAGTAGTAATCTGTTTTTATTAATGTGCTCACAAAGGAATTAATTCCTAACTCAGAGCAGTTCATTGTCAGCTGCCCCTAAAGAAAACATCTTTTCTGAATCTATCTACAAATTCAGTAGCATTTTAGAAATCAGAATTTTCCATCACAATAAAAGGTTTTCCTTAGCCACTCTTAAGACATCTCAGCTTTCACATTTGCTTCAGAACCTAGTGTGACCCACTGTAAGTGATATATCTGCATGTGACGTACCACAATATAGGGCTTACCCAGCATGGGTTTGTTTGTCAAGGATAAATGCTGTTAGACAGTTTTGCACCTCTGCCCTGCCTTTTGCTTTCCTTCACTATATAAAGAACAGCAATCAACTGATTCAAGACAGGATGTTCTTTCTGAATAACACCTGAATACTGGAAAAGCAACAATAATAGATGCAGTATAGCTACTTAAAGGCACCATAAAAAGACAGTTATGTGAAATTGACTTCCTGTATTACACTACAGGGTAAACAATCTCAAACTATTTTATATTGCACAAATAATTTACTCTAAGCAATATGGTGTTAACTAAGTAAACAGCATATCTTAACTCCTTAACAACAGCGGAATGGCTCAGCTGAAGAGAGGTCAGACTTGGTGCTCCCCCCTCCCTATCAGGAGGCTGTTTTGTTGCATGGCTAGTGTTATAGCATCCAGTTTCACACCTCCCAGAGTCTCCACTTCCTGTGTGAGGAAACTGGAGAGTAAGCTGCCTTTTGTGCTGTGCACCTTCCACTGCTAAAGGGGAATTTTGCCTGTGTATAAAGGTGATGGAAGTGAAAGCAGATAGAGTCCTGTCATTAGGCTTGTGCGACGTTTCGGCCACTGATTTGATTCAGTGAGATTCAGCCTGATTTGGTGGCTGAATCTCCAAATCCAAATTGAATCAGGAGACCCTTTAATCTCTCCGAATTGAATTGGAGCCCTCTGAATTGATTTAGAGAGAGACGATGATTTGGACATAGACACAGCTTTAAATGTTTTTTCTACAGGCCTCAAGGTACCAGGCGGCTCGTGAATGCTGAGATGCTGGGGTGGATAGAGGGTCCCACAGGAATTTGGGGGACGGGAGGGTCCCCAGTGCACTCAGCAAAAGACCTGGACCACTTCTGGGTCCGCCAGGGAGCGCGCAGGGGACCCCATCCCCTCCACCCAGCTTGGTGACTGATGCCTCCTCAGTCTGGGGGGGGGGGGGAGGCACCTAGGATTCCCCCATGGCCAACCACTCAGCCAGGAGGCACAGGGAGAGTCCCCCACATGCTCAGCAGTGGACTTGTAAGTGGAACAGAAGTATTTCTGGTCCACTTCTGGGTCCACTGCTGAGCACGTGGCCCCCCCACCCCACCACCCCATGCTCCTGTGGGATGCTCACCATCTCAACATTTGTGAGCTGTGCCTGGTACTTTGAGGTATGTAGAAAAACATTTAAAGCTGTGTCTATGGCTGAATCGCTGAGTCGCTGAATCAGCTTCAAATCTTCAGGTTTGGATTCAGCTGAATCAAATCAGGACAGTGATCCAAACCAGTGAATCAAACCACTGTCCTCGATTTGAGCCAAATCTGAATCTGATTTGAGTATGGCCCATTTTGCACACCCCTACCTGCTATCTTTCATGCCCAGGCCAGAGTTGGTTGGAAAATGGGGTTTTCTCCAAAGGACAAAAGAAATGAACAAAATTGAAATAATCTATGGAAAATTTCATATTTTTGGTGCAAAAAAAAAATTAATGAAAAAGTTTGAAAACTAAAGCAGCCCAAGTTTGTAGTGCTTCTGAAATGCCCCACAGGAGCTAATGCCCACGTGCTTCATGCTCCTATTCTGCTCTGTAGACCAAACTGCCTAATCAAGAAACATTTCCCATCATATCTCCCTTCTTTGTGAGAGAAGAGAATGGGATTCATGAGAATTCAGCCCTCAGAGGAGAATGTGGACACAAAACACATAAACATGAGGAGCACAACAGCTTATCCACATTGAAATACTGTTTGATTTTTGGCTCCAAATTTTTCATGGAAAGCAAATATGCTTCTTGAAAAAGTCAATTGAAACTCAGTTTCCACCCAAAAAGAGTTTTCACAGACTATCTCCAACTAGCAGTAGCTGAAAACACTCCCGGATTACATGAAGGGAGGGAGTTATTTTAGGATAAAGGATTGTGGAGAGTGGTAGAGGAAAGTTCCTCTATTTCAGATTTTGCAGTGGCTTCAAATCTCTGTATGTATTTACTGGTGTATTAGTGGTATAAATTAAGACTGCCCCTTTGAAGTCTTCACTTGCTACACCTGGCTGCATCTACACGTGTGCTTTACTGTGGAAAAGACTAATGAACTGTGGAGTAAAGTGTCATTGTCTACATGTATCAAGCTATTACACTGCAGTAAATTAATTTATACCAGCATAAAATAGTACTGTTGGGACAGTATTATTTTATGCCAGGGTAATTTACTGTGATTAAATGCATGGGTAGATGCTGATCAAGGGTGTAAATTGTGCTCGATGAGCCAGGCCAGCTAGAAGCCAAACTCCTGCCTGCTGCCTAGCCGCACAGCTCCACACTCTTCAGCACTCTTATGCCCCAGCCAGCCCCTTCATCACCTGACGCCACCACCTAGAGCCCAGGGATAACCCCCTGTACCCTCTGCCAGTCCAGGCTTGCTCTGCCCTGGTTCAAATTGCTGCTGTCCCAGGTACATGTGTAGATGCTATGCCTGGAGTAGTTTACTTCAGCTCAAACTGCTTTGGAGTTTATTGCTTCACATTAATTACATGTGTGGATACACTCTTGACTCTCAGCCCCTTCTCTGTTATAGGGAATCAGACCTATACACATCTCAGAGAAAATAAACGGTGATCAGATTTTATCAACTTGTAGAATTAAAATGAACTGCTTCTGCTTGTTACAGGAATAAACCATTTAATAGAATTAAAAATAAAGCTGGAAAAATGTGCAAGCGCTAGTAATTATAGTTTGTCAAATTATTCATTTTGCATAATGTCCTTACAATATATCCCTACTTAATTAGCAAATTGTTTGTGAACCAATTGTTTGTGAAATAAATTATTTGATGTGTGCAAATATATTTTACTCTAATTATCTGCTTAGTAGTTTTAATGAACAAGTTTTGACACACTGGCTGTTTTTGGTATTCATTATTCACCTTTCTTGTTTCTGATTGGATGATTAAACTTTTCTTACAAGGGAATGAAAAACTAATACTGAACTTTTGGCACTGGTTTTCATACAAAGAAAGAAGGGAAACAGAAAAATATGTGAGATTCACTGACACATGAAAACTATTAAATATTAACAAAAATGCCAATATGGGGGTCCTATGAAACACTCCAGTTGAGCTTAACATCCTTTTTGGAAATGTACTTAGCATTCAACAAGGTCTATTAATATTATATTATTGTTATAAAAATAATGCTGGGGAAATTAAAATAATCTCTCATACCCTATGTGCATTATTGGAGGAATAGGGGCACTGCAGCTGCAGTTACTGATGAGTCTCAAAAGCAGCTTTCCAGACTAGATGAATCAAAAGCCTTATCTAGAGTGAGAAACAGTGTAAAAATAATAACTATTATTATGACAGAATCTGGTGCATGTTAATAAGTCATATTTGTTATGTTAGCAGTGAGTTATGAAAGCCTGTAAGCCACCTTTACAGACGCAGACAAAGGGATGTTGACTGGATATCACTTTACAGTCTGGGAGCTCTCCAACCGATCAGGAAATTTGAAGGAGCGTCTTGAAAGAACTTTATGCACAAAGCTCCTGAAGTCTGCCATGCGGGTTCAAAATGTTTACAGACGTACACTGTGGATTTACCCACAAAAAGCCACAGGCACCGAGGTGGGAAGTGAAAGGAAGGCTGGCTGTCTGGCGTGATAATGACGACAGGACTAAGACCTTTGAAAGGGATGTCTGGGCTGATAAATCAGACACCTCCATGAAATCGAGTCACTGAACGAGGGCTGAAAAACAGGTTTCAGGCAAAAGTGGTAAGGGACCTGAAGGACAAAGCTGGGCAGAAGATCTGTCAAAAATTGTTCTGTGAGGAAAAAATGGCTCAGAGCATACATTGCTTTCTTTTTAAAAAAAAAATACATTTTTTCTCCTTAGCCTTCTACGACTGAGCTGAGAATCCATATTGTCTTGCTTAATTTATGAGAAGATTAAAGGAGGACTTTGTAGAACGTCACTCAGGAATGTCTCTCTCTCCTGGCTAGTGAAGCTCTGAATGTATGTTAATAATCAGTAGTGAGAAGGCTTAAACTTTGAATACGAGGAATTGTGCTTCTGCTATTTTGGTAGAGCCTCTGTTCAAGTATATAGAAAAGCAGGTATATGGGCAGGGTTTTGTCTTTCTGGCTATAACTGGTAAGAAAGAACCCAAGACTGCTTCGTGCTTTCAGTACAAAGTCACCAACACACTGTTGGCCAAAAAAATCCCAACTCGCATGAATAGGGCCCATGTCTACCGTGAGTAGAACCAATGTGGATAAACACATGAAGAACAAACATTAGTTTTACCTGTTGACTGACTTTTCTGCTGGGTTACAGAAATTCCTGATTGCCAATAGGTGTATATTCAATGTGCACAATTTTGCCCAAGATGCGTAAACAGCCTTTATGTTTCATCTGCCTTAACAAATATATTCTTGAAGGATGCAGGGTGGTGTCTTAAAGAATAACTGGTTCCGCGAGGCATAAGCTGCCGCAGGTGACAGCTTACTTTGCCAGATGTTGCAGGCTAACACAGCTAATTACCTCTCAAAATATTGTTGTGAACAAGCTTACTGGAACATACATCCATAGAAGTAAAATGAATTGTAAGGAATGACTGGGGGGAGGTTTCTGGAAAGTAAAGACTGAATTTGCAAGCCTGAGAATTCACACTGTGAACCCTGGATTTGAAGAGTGCTTTTCCAAGGGGGGAGCAGAAAGAGATCATGACCTACTTGGCCAATCAAAACTGACCAGTGCTGCTCGAATTTCCAGGGATGATTATGCACCACTGAACTGCTTTTGTACAGCCTACAGACCAAAAAGCATTTCAGGAATGAGCAGTTCCAGCCATAATTGCATTAATGTTGTAACATGGGGCTTTAGAGGAAACGGTGAGAGAGAGAACAAAGAAAGGAAGAAAATGCTTCTGGGAAAGCATTAGCATTATACAAGGAGCTACAAAACACATGCACTATTAAAGCACAGTGAGGCTATGTATATCTTATTATGCCACAATTTTCATAGCTGACAGAGGACAAATTTCTTACAGTCCATGTAGGCACTTTCCTTATCTGAACTGCCAGTGAGGACAAATTACAAAGGTAGAAATAATTGAAGATACTGTAAAATTCAGCTATCAAGCTTCATGCTATTATTCTTCAACTTGGCAAAATTAATATCTCTATTTACTGAAAGCCAATAGACCGCTTCCCATAGTATGCTTATACCACCGGAGCCCCTATTATTTAAAATGATACACAGGGTCTCTAGAGCTTTGTGGCACCTCCAGGCTCATTTCTGTGCCAGGCTCAGATGCAATCGGTAGCAAGAAAAGTAGATTTTGCATCAGTATGGATAGCAGGCCACTGCTGGATTCCTCTTACAGACCTTCTACAGGGGCTCAGAGACCGTGACAGTAAGTGTGATACAGTAATCTACATAATCTACATGGGATATATTGGACTGAGGGATTAGATGGAGAGACGGGAGGAGTGAGTGTCCGTTTTCTCCATCTCAGGAATTCCATTACCACCAAGAGAGTGAGCAAGCCAAATTTATCTCTTTTCTTACTGCACTGTATATTCCTTACAGGTATGGTAATTGTTGGATTCAAATGCATAGACGAGATAGGATACATAAACAGGCAACTGCAGCAGTTTTTAAGTGGGCCTGCAAAAATGTTATGCTCTACCACCAAGTGCAACTACACCCTGGCTCTTGGGATCACATTGCCATCCACAACGTGCTCTGCCAGCTCTAGGATTAACTGCAGGGTAAACAAGATCATTTTGAGAATCAGGATCACACTTAGTGAGCAACAAGTTAAACTAAACTAAGAAGCAGGGGAAATATTCAACGCAAATACTCAACTCAATTATTCAAATCAAAGTCTTGTGTGCAAAGAGGAGCAGAGGCCAATAGCTTATACAATACGTCTCATAAGCCACCTTGAAGCATAAGTGGAGAAAGCAAAAGAATGTGAACTATAAGAAATATTAATTAAATACTAGCAATGTATCTTTGAGACACCAATCATTTAATAAGCAGATGGTGCAAGAATGATTTGGGGAGCTGGTACCCAGTTCAAAAGCAGTTCATAATGATTGATAATGCCAGGGACTGGCAGCATTTATTACGGAGGTGGATATACAGTTTGTCCTGCTGGGTTGAGAGCAGGTGTTGCAATGTAGCTGATATAAAATTACTGGGAAGCAACAAGAGGAAAAGAAGCAGAAGTAATTATTGCAAAGAGAATCTAAAGCAGAAAAATGGCTTTGAGATGAAACTGTGGCAATCAAGCAAAAAGAGCAGAAAGGCAAAATCAAAATATTTTGTTTCCAAACAGTCAATTAGAAAACTAATTTAGGATCTTTATTAACCATATCTGAAGTCTACTGGATATGGATCACAAACTCATATCCCTATGATTATTGGTTTAGTCACCCCTGCTTTATGGACTCCATTATTTTAAGTCACACTTTGTCTCTATCAACACATTTGTCAGTAATTAAGCAAGACTTTCATGATTCTTTTTAACATTTCATATAACCTTGGAAGTGCTGCCAGGCTGAAATACGAGACCCCTTTATTAGTACTGAGTTCAGATGAGATTTTAAGAAACAGAAACTTCCAATGGGCAGTTATTAAATAATCTATAAAGAATCTGACCATATTTGACAACTTTCCAGGTCAAAATTCTAATCATTTATTTTTATTTTTCAGCATAGGAATACCCTATTAATCTTCCTAAGGGCAAATGCTACCAGTTTGGTGCTGACACACGAGCTGCATTTTGAGAAGCCAAGTGTTATTCCTCTGAGACTCTTAGCTCTTTGAAAAATGCTTGTATCTATGACCTGCTTTGCCCTCTCCGTACAATCAGTACCCAGATAGTTCAGGGAGGGACACTGTGATTGCTTTCTCATTTAGAAGACTCTCTCATGTAGGAGAATCTCTCAAACACACACCAAGCCCCCAACAGCACACTTCACAGGGTACTGGCACCAAACTAAGCAACTAAAATTTTTGGCCTTTCTTTTTTCTTGCAAAGAGGACTGAGATCCACTTAGCACAGAATGCAGCACTGAATATTGCTGCAGAGCTAACACTGGATGCTAAGTAATTCCTTTACCAAAGTTTTTACTATCGTTAGTCACAAAGGCCTGCGTATTTCCTAGTACATTTATTTAGCAGATGTAGAAGTCTTTCCTAGGACACAGATTTGCCATCATGAAAGTATTTTTCCTTGCCAGAATAATGAAGATGGACTCCATCTTAACAGTATTAGTCCCATGCCACCTGCAGGTTATACTGATCCCATAAATCAACAACACAGTACTTTTTCATGATTCTGCTACCTATACTGCCTTTTAAAACATTTCTCCCATGAAACATTGATATTTATTCACAGTTAAAAGATCTCTTCCACTTGAGGGCCAAAGACGACAAGAAAAAGGAAAAAGGGAGTACTGCTTGTACTGTTTGTTGACAAGCTTCTGTTCCCAGTTATCGGAGTCTCTGTAGTCTTTCATCTACTAGGAAGGCTACAGAGGGCATCATGATTTATGGTTCCCCCGTGTTACTGGATCGAGTGTCACTGGTTTCACTCAGTTCATGCAATACCAGTTCCATCCGAATGAGAGCGTGTACTTCTTAACAGCGTGTCATTAATGGGGGTAGTACCAATGATCTTTCTTTTGTTGACCAAGCAAGCCAACGTGTCTGCTGCATCCCAATGCGGTGAAGAATCAGCAGCAGCATCTTTCTTGTCTTTCTTGCTCTTGCTTCTGTCTACTTTAGAGATGTATGGGCATCTACTTACGTGTGCTCAGAAAGGAGGTAAAACTTGCTGTACGTTTCAGGATGTACACTGCTCTACTGTTTTGACAGTTTCAGCGTATTCCCTTAGTTTGCATTTGACCGACCCAGGACAGTTACTGATAAATACTGAGTTGCACTCTCATGATACTTGCCTGAGTAATATAAATGCAGATACATATTTAAAGGGAAGATATTATCAATTACTGAGTGGGAGTCTGGTCCTGATTTATATGAGCAATCTCACAGTATCTTTATAACTGCAAAGAAATTCATTCACAAACAAGTTTAAATAATATGCCAAGGAAAGCAGATATATAGTTACTCATTTTCTTGCTTCATATGGCAGTATGTGGAAGCTATTGCCTGACTGAAGAAAATCAGGACAAGAGACTTATGCCTAGACCACATGCTACTTGGTTTTATATTACTGTAGCATATTAATTAGATTATGATGGTTTTTCAAACCATTAAGTAAAGAGCTGACTGTGTTGTCATACTGTGCTTTGGATGAAAGATCTAATTGTAAAATTGCATACTATTTATTTTTATTTATATAATTGACTCTCTTGGAACACACTGTATAATTATTTGTCTGACAGAGGTTCATACCCCAGTGGAGATATGAATCCACTATCCTAGCACTGTTGTTAGGTCATTCACAGCAAATGTACTCACAGCTTCACAAAACTGTGGACTAGCTCTATAGAGGAATGTATCTGACAAATGATAAGGAAGCTTTGTTTCAGTCGAGGATGGTACTGCAAATTTGAATGTACTGCTGCTGCCTTCTAGCTATACTTCTGAGCTCTGCCAGTGGCAGAAATAACTTCTGAATGCCTTTTCCTCAAATACTCTGGAAGTGTCACTCAGAAAATATTTCTTGAAAGTGTTTGAGGTCAGCTAATACTCAGTATATATAGTACCTGCTTGGAATTTTCTCTCAGCAAAACTGGGGGTGGGGGACAGGGAGAGGGAGGAGTGGCAACATGACATTGTACATGGAACGGAGGTCCCAGTCTATTAAAATTTTGAAAGACATTGCTAAGTGAGAATAAAAGACAAAATCTCAAAACCACTGATGTTCCTTGCTTACAGCAGAACCATCAAACTCTTAAGTTATGAAAAATAGGCCTGTGTGAATAATAATTTCTTGGCAAGAGAACAGTTCCAAAATTGATTTAAGTATGGTTCAACCCAAATGAAACAAGTTTATTTCATTTTTCAGATTTTCGAGAGCTTTAAATATTTCTATTGTTTTAGAAAGCCAAAAATAAATTTCAAAACAAAAGGTTAATTTTGAATATAAAATGAAAAATATTACATTTCATAAACATCAATTTAAAACCTTTCAGAGGGTTTTTCATTTTTTTTCCAAACAAAATGATTCAGTATTCTGGCTGATCCCGACCTACATTTCTTTCAGTTTAAAAAAAAGAGAAAAATGTGCTTTGGACAGTTGCCCAGCCCAGAGAGCATGCTGGGATTCAGCCAGAGTCTGATTTAACTTAAACCAGCAAGGGGTCTGGGACAGACATAGCATAAACCAGTTTGACCCAAATCAGTTAAGTTTGATAGTACATTCAACCAGGTTTAGCTCAAACCAGTTTCAGCCATTTTCATACTGGTTTATATGCACTGAACATCTATTCTGTTACAGGTTTAAACCAGTTTCTGATCACTGAAACTGGTTTATGTTTAATGTCTGTCCCTAGCACAGAACAAAGAATAAAGAAAACATGATACCTGCTTCTAAAGTTTCTACTCTCTTAGACTGGAATAAAAAGCCTTAACCATTAATAATAAGACTAAACACTTAACATTATTTAGTTTGAAGACTTTTTTATATTTTAGCCACCATAGCTTGAAAGAGTTAGCTAGCATAGTTATGTGAATTAGAAGTGGTGGGAAGGGGAAAAAAAAAAAAAATCACACTATGACCAACATAGACATGCTACCAAAAATACAGATACATTTGTATCAGGATCATTGGTGATGCATGCACCCCCTGTGACTGGCCACCACCTCTGCTGCTGGTGGCGCCTGCAGGCAGTCGCCACTTGGCACCCTCCCCCATCGCCAACACCGCTGGTGGAGTCTGCTGGTGCTTGCCGATCGCCAGTCGGTGCTTGCCCTCCCGCCAGTGCCAGCACTGGCATGGCTGCCTGTGGGAGCTCCTCGCTCGGCCTGCCCCTGCCGCTGATGCCACTGCAGCTGCCTGCAAAACCTCGCCGCTTGCCGCCATCATGCCCCCACTGCTCCCACCACCACCACCGCTGCCACCACCTGCAGGCGGTCGCCATGCTTCCCCAGCCTCTAGAGACAGGCAATGTTCATGTTAGCTTTTTTCTTCCTTCAAGGAACTGGTATAAGCCATGCAATAAAAGTATTCCTTTGCTGGTACAAAACCTGAGTCTCCACCAGAATGGATTGCTATTATTAGTACGCTGCTTTATCAATATTGGCAAACCCTTTCCTGTGTTGCTACGCTATGTATAGTTACAGTCTGCTGAGGCTGTATTATAGTGTAAACATACCAGAGCTAACCTTAAACTAACTAGGATGGTGTTGGTAGCAGCCTTGCTGGAACCAGATGGAGCTGAGTGCTTTTGACTGCCTGATTTTTTAACCAGCTTCTTGGATGGGTATTGTAGCCAAGTGTCTAAGAACAGAGTACTGGATTGGGTTCTATTCCTGAGCTGCCTTGGTGACCTTGGCTAAGTCACTTCCTTCTCCTGTAATTCAGTTTCTGTAAAATTGAGAATAATGATGTTTCTCTCCTTTATGAAAGTGCTTTGAAACCTACTGCTGGGAAGTGCTGTGTAGAGGTTGGGTATTATTATTATTAATAACAGTTCCTCCCTGCATTGCATTCCTTCATTACCATCTATAATTCGGTTAGTTTTGTTTTAAAGGAAAATAAGATTAGACACTAGTATTTTCTTCAGATACAATACACCTAAATTATTTACATGAACTCTCAACAGAACAGGATTCAAACTTTTTCCTCATGTTCTGGAACTTAACTTGAAAGGATTTTGTCTAGGCAATTAATAACTCTCTATTCTATATTTTATTGATTATTATATTTGCACAAATTGGGATGTAAAACTATGTTCCAGTGTAAATGTATTTCTTTCTTAATCTAAATACATGGTAAAATAAAATGAGCAAAGCTCAGCTATGAAGGATGGTTGAACATCTAACTCTCAGATAAGATTTTACATCAGCTTAGTTACTCCTTGTATTTATAGACAAATGCTGCCATTAACGTATTCTTTCACTTATAAATTTCAATTTAAGTAATAATTCTGAACCTTAGAGTAAAATACCTTGCTATTTAGCATTAAGATCATGCCAGTTTTCTCTCTGATTCATCTCTCTCTTCAGCCAGAACTTAGAGAATACATTCTTTCTGGCTCTCTAGTGACTAAGCTTGGTTTTGGAGATTGTGGACTGGATGACTATTTTGACATATACAGCTTTTAAACTCCTCTTTATTTGCCTTCTTAAATGAATGCATCTTTATGATCTTTGGGGTGTTGCTAAATTGCATTTTGGTAGGATTACAACTGAAAGCAGAAACTGTTCTAAACCATTACTCATTTTGCCAGGTTACCTGAGATTTAATATAAAAGGTGGCAAAATGTTATTCCTTTGAAACTGGCCTTCCTGTTCAGCTAGTAGGTAATGTCACCAGTAAGATGAAACCTCGGGAAATATGTTACTAAAAGTAATATAAAACTCCAAGACTCTGGCTGTTGTGCCAACACGTATGTGCTTTACTTAAAGCACAAGGGTAATCACAATGAAGTTGGTGAGTCTGCTTGGATATAGAAGTAAAGCATATATAAAAATGTTTTCCAAAGCATAGCAAAATTCCACATATATACAATTTAAATGCTATTATATCTTCACCGGGCCTTTTTGTAGTGTCTTCAAATATTCATTCCATGATAAGAACTCAAATTAAAATGCAACCATTTAATGCTATTTGTATCCTCCCTACCCAACATATATACCAGACACTAACATTTTGTCTTGTTTGCTGCACCTGTGATCAAGAACCAGCTGTACGTATGCATACATTTTTACCACAATGCATTTATGAGTCTGGGAGAAGTCCTGCTTTACAGACTGGGGAAAAAGTGACGTTTTAATTGCAAAAGATGATTTAGCATGCATCTCTGCATAGCTAGGAGAAAATTCACTCAGACAGATAAAAGACTTTCATACTTTTAATCATACTGTGCCTCACTTTACTCCATAAATAGTTACATTGACTTAACTGGGACTATTTGTGGAAAAAGAGCTTGCTCATTGGGAAACAGAGTCCCATTAGAGTCCATGGTAAAAAAAGAATCCCTAAGGCTTTGACCCAAAGCAAGGAAGCAATCTGGCCCAGAGGGAATATCTTTCTTCTCTGAAAATAAAATAGAATGTAAATTATTTAGGCCAGAGCTAAGCAACCTTTTCCAGCTGTAAGGCAGAATCACCCACCCTCGGTTAGAGATGGGAGGCCGGGTGCATGTTAGGATCCTGCTGCTGCTTGCCTCTATTACCTGGGGGAGATCCTGGGTGTGTTCAGATGAGCATGCAGACGCATGGGTGCATTTCCCACAGGACAAATGCGTTTTGTCCCAGGGCACACCCCTGCACATGCTCTGGCATGTGGCAAATTGACTCGGGTGGGGTAGGGAGACTGGGGCCAGCACCTTATGAGGAACGTCTGAGGGACCTGAACCTGTTCAGCCTCAGTAAACGGAGGCTGAGGGGGGACCTGGTGGCTGCCTGTAAGCTGCTGAGGGGAGATCAGTAGGAAATAGGGCAGGCTCTTTTTTCCCGGGCACCACCAGGGGTAACTAGGACCAATGGTCACAAGTTACTGGAGAGC
>JAGPOW010001327.1:17226935-17277256 GCA_030014935.1 Caiman crocodilus
TGACCCTGGCACTCGTTTCCTGCCAATTGGCGGGGGGTCAGACTAGATGGCCTGCTTTAGGCCCCTTCTGACCCTAGGTACTATGATACTATGATACCTGTGTTGGCACTAGCAGCCTTACTTATGGTCCTGGGGTAGCAGCAGACCTGATCCAGCTGCTCAGAGCCTGGCTTTAGCCAGCCAGGCTCCATTTCTGCTAGTGCATTGCTTCTTTTAGCTACATTTTTTTTTCAAACTCTGGGATATTTCTGTGTGAAATTTCGGCATCACATTGCAAATTAGCACAGCAGATAGGTGCATGTGAGCCACAAACCACACACACACACTTGTCTGAACATGCCCCCTGCATCTAGGGAATGAGTCCAATCCAGCCATAGGCCACATTCAGCCATAGGTTGCCAACCCCTGATTTAGATAGTTATTCAGTATCAAACAGGGTTTGTTTTTTATTCAGCTACCAGTCTTAGTAGAAGACCTTGGAGTATAATCCAATTTTTTTTCTTTTTTTTTTTTTTAGAAAAAGCAAAACCAAATTCACCTAATCTAGATTCAGAACCTTTTAAAGTCCCTTTTCCTTGAGCATCAGAGCAAATGGAGCTACTAGCACCAGTAGACATTAGTAGAAAGCTTATTTCACAGTTGCCTTTGGTGTACTTGGGGAAACTGAATGTTAAATAGAGGCATACGAGCATTTGGAATGCAAATGACTTTTCACTCCTCCAACCAAGAAAAAGATATAATGCTAAGTGACATATCTGACTGATCACATCTAAACACTACTGCTTGAATTTGAATATTCAAGATCCATCCACAGATTTAAAAAAATAGGAAAAACATTTAAAAAAACTATTGGTCAAATGAATTTGAAAAATGCATTTTAGGAAACTACTCACAGATACTCCAAATGGAGGATAGCTAAAACCACTGAATTAGTGATATGTTATGAATTATTTTTTCAGCTCTGGTCAGTAGTCTGCTACTAGACCAGAGACCCTTGCTATTCCTGTGGCTGTACCCAAGTTATTTTCATCTGCTGTTGTTCCAGTGCTATTGATGTTCTTACCACAAGAACATTTCTAACATAACAAGCTGCTACATCAACTGCTGGAAAATGCCTGCCTGAGAAAAACAGCTCCATGACCAAAACAAATGGTTTATGTATCCCTCATCTGCTCCATCAAGAGAAACAAAACCAAAACCTGGCCCAACATTAAACAAACAGAAGCAAATATAGAAATGTTATAGGACTGGTCCCTTTTTTCCCCCCTTCTTTTTTCTTTCTGTTTCCCTGTGCTGTAAAAAGCACTTCTGTTGTGCTACAGAATTCAGAAATGTTGGGAAAGATGCACAGAAATAGTGTAATCCATGCTTCATGCTGAAGGGGAAGCAAAAAAAGAAATCAGTGCAATAGTTGTTTTTATTAATTACCTAATCATGCTTTGCATCCCCCAGTGCCCAGACAGGGCTCCATGCTGCCTGCCAAGAGGATCTTGTTGCAATTCCTGGGGGCAGAACATGACCACGGGGTCATGTGATCGAGTAAAGACAATGCTTGCATGCCACTCTGGTACTCTATTGTAAAAGGCATCCCAATCAGTGATGCGGTAATTTTCAGAAATCAGAGTATTGTTTCCCATTTCTTACTACATTTTAACGCCACAGACCCTGTGGTAGTTTCTACAAGCATTGCCCTTCCCCCCAAAATATAGATAATCAACAGTCAACCCCGAGCCACAAGGAGTTGCTTGGGAAAACAAAATATCCATGGAAACCGTCTTTAAAATCCATTCTACCTGCCTAGGAAAATGTTCTTGGGAACAAAAGGAAGCACAGTTTTATTCCCAGAACAGATCACACCTTCTTGACCTTTCTTATGGTAATTGGGTCCACATCGCACAGTTATGGGGCTGTACCTTGACTCTTGAGCGGGCCTGCTATGCTTGTGACTAAGTCAATATAATCATACCCCAAACTGGCCAAGATCATTTAGCATTCAGTTAGCAACACTGTATGGAGTCCTATTTAAAAAAAAAAAAATTAGCATGTTAATGCATTTTGGAGGATAATGAAGAATGTAGGTAAGGTCAACCTGTGAAGAGAAGCTTCAGAAAAAACTGAGGTCAGGAAGATTGATACAGGGGAACACAAAAGGTCATATCCTCAGTTGATGCAAATTGGCACAGTACCCAAGTCTTCAGTGCAACACTCCAGGTGAAACCAGCTGAGGAATTGGCTCCTTGTATGTTGAGCAGGAAAGAATTAGATAAAATATTCACATTTAGTAACTTAAAAAAACCTCTAAAGCCCTTGTTAGTTATCTATATTCCCTTTGCAGAAAAAAAAATAATGCTGTATTTGCTGCTACATCTAGTAATATAAAAAAATGAATATGCAGCATTAAAAGAGTAATCATAACAGCGGATGAAATAACATAATCGTTTTTTGTTTTGCTGCCAGAATTTTCCTGGAAATTTCATGCAAAACTTAAGGATGAGATAATGACCCTAAATGGAAATACTTGCTCTGGGTGGAGGAAACTCTGTAAAAGCCTCTTTCTGTAGATCTATCTGCTTCCTACCTGGAGGGAAGATACGGATGGCTAGGGTTTGTGCCCCAAACCAAAGAACACTGTTTAGCTTTCAAACCTAGTAGCTTCCTGGGCAAGGAAGCTATCATAGTGGTTTCCCGAACTTCCACTGCCATGTTGATCTTTTGAACAGTGGCATAAATTGCAGCCCCTTTGGGAGCTGAAAGGGAAATCCCCATCATGGAATGCTGATTTTAAATACTGACTTCCATCTTTAGATGCAGCATCCAACAGCTACCTGAAAGGGTCATGGGGTTGTAGGCCCAGATAGGTTGTGGCCCCGTTGGTCTAAGGACATGGGCAGACAAGGTTCTTTGGGTAGATCTGAAAGGGTGACATGCACCTTCCTTTGCAGCCCTTCTCCCCAACACTGACAAACAGACAAGGGCTGTGAAAAGAATGTGAAGCAAGAGAGCAACTTATAACCTAGGTAGAATTAAAGCTATATATATATGCAACTTGAAGCAGAAATTTCTAATTATTTGAGTGCTTAATTTGTGAAGTTAAATGCATATTTTAATGCAGTTGTCTCTCTCTCCTTTTATAATCTCTGATTTCCAGTTCCATGTTTTAACCGCTAGACTAAGTTACAATGGAAAAAAGGACTGAAGAGCCATTATAAATATTTCAAGACTCCACTTAATGTTCAGTCAGGATGGGTGAATTCTGTCCTTTTTAAGTATTTACTAAATCTGCCACTACACTGTGGTCAGCTATATTGTCTTGAAGCTTATAAATATTTGTAAGAAGCAGCCAAATAAACTGAACCCTTCCCCCTATCCTTGTAAAATATGGCAAGACAGACCTAGGTTTTAATGATTCCTTGAGCAAGGTTACAAATAGTCTGTGACTGGACTTATGTATACAGAGTTCTTTTTGAAACCGTGCTGACATGAAGTGAATGTAAACTAGAAATAACCAATTTTAAGACCTCCACTGAGATTTATTCTTTGACAATTGACAGAAAGACTCAGAAATTAGCATTTTGGTAAAACCTTTATTTGTTTAAGATGCCTCTTAGCCAAAGAGACTGTCTGTACAAAAGGATTAACCTATTGACAATGACTTTCTAAATCCAAACTCATTGAATAACAAGTACTGAATGTGTTTACCTTCCTAATGCACCCACAATTCACAATGAAGCAGGCTTTCTTGAAAAGGTCAAAATGCATGAAGAGCTGAATTTCAATAGAAAAACATACAAAAATTTAGAGCCGAATAGAGCAGAATTTATTTAATACAAATGGCAGTGGGATTAAATGAATTTTACCCATCTAAACTGATAAAGCCTTTAGAAAGGAATTTTTTAAAAATCCAAGAAAGATTTTTAAGACCCTTGGGTTTACCTGTCCTATAGCTAATTGATCATGCCTTGAAATAAAAATCCCAAACTCTATCTCAAGTAATCTAGTAAATCTGATACTGTTCCTCTCTGCCAACTTTAAAGAGATCACTGGTTCGAAGAACCAATATATTATTTACATAAGAGCACATTTTCATTTATATTTTGATATTCACCATAGCAGAATGTTACTTTGGGGCAGACAGGTTTAAAAAGGCATAATGAACCATTAGAAGTGATTTAAGCTCTCTTTTGACGAAGAGTTTCCCTGTGTGATACAGATACACTTGAAGGGCCATTTTGCTGGGCTGATTTATGGGGTATACATAAAGCTGTTTTTACGTATTTTACATGGTAAATTCATTCAAGTTGATTTTCCATCATAATGCACAGTGAATGGGTATTTATCAGGATAGATGAGTTGCCACACAATGACACATTCTTTCAGGTGAGATAGCAAAATACAAATGAGGCAGCTTTAAACTGGGCACCTGACAGTAGGAAAGAGGCATTTTAATCAGGGCAGGGTAGGCATGAGAGAGAAAGTGTGCGTACAACAGGGAAAAGAAAAAGGAATAATTTCAATGGGCAAAACCCTGCTTTAAGATTTAGATTCCCCACCACTATTATGGACTCTGAAACTTCCCTTGCACACCATGGATAAAATATTCAAAAGCCATGGGTAAAATATTCAAATACTCTGAGTTATTTAAGAGCTACAATCCATTTTCAAACATGAGTAAGGCACCAGGTTCCAATGAGTTGAGTAAGACATTGGCTCATTTCTAAAAACTAATAGGATGCACGCCTACAGGAGTCATTTACTGTAGAGCTGTTTCATTAAGGTCTCTGTGTCTACCTGTGTGACCCTATTAGGCAGCAGTAAGCTAATAACTCTGCCATATGGTAGTATTTGTATTTAAAAGTACTATCCTATGGCGGATTATATTTACCATGCAGCAATGCACGTGTAGACACTGATGGGACGCTACTTGTTGGCTGCCTCCACACTGAAACACCTTTGTGCCCCAGCAAGTCCCTCTGCAGTACGTTGAGCTGGGCTGGAGCAGCCCCAGGCTGGCAGGATGACACCCTGGGCCCCCTCCAAGACAGGGCTGCTCAGACCCAACTCAACATGCTGTGGTCCTGGGCACATGTTCAAACAGCATGCCTGGGAGGAATAAACTCCAGCGCAATATGTACCAGACTTTACTGCTTTGAATTAATTGCACGTGTGGATGTGCTCAGGATGTAGGCTCTTAAGTCACTCTGAGGCTCTGAAATACTTTGTGCCCAAATACTTTATGTTCAGCAGCCCCATCCTCCCAGGGGTGACTTATTTCTGTTGTATAGACAAGCCCTACTATAAGAGTACCAATATGCTCCTGCTTGCTAGTTGTCTCTTCCGAGACCCATGAATCACTTTCAGCTGAGGTTAAGGCAGTTTCTGGGAGAAGAAACACGCAGCCTTGAATTCTCTCAGCCTAAAAAGACCCTACTCAGATCTCCCAGTTTCATTGTGAATGCTTCCAGTAGTTGGCTATTATGTGCCAACTAAACTGAAGTAACCCTATTGTAACCAACACCTACATAGATTGAAGTAACCCCTTTTCCTCTCCCTCCGCATGTTTTAATCGGAACAGGTGCTGTCGTTTCTTGGAAAGAAATTGTGGGAGATTCCCATGTCAATGGAGACAGCACTGCAGCCCTGACTCAAAGTGTCTAAGCTCCAGAGATCATCACTTCGCAGATCTCAAAAGGGCTTTCACCCAACAAGGGCACTCCTCCAGAGAGATGCATCACACTTCTGAAAGAGCCACTCAGATACTATGCAAAGAATTGCTGCAGTACAAAAGAAAATCCCCACAAAACGCACACCATTAGTTACGGCATACCTTCCTTCCCTGGAACCTATACAGAAAATCCTCAAACAATTGCAACACATACTGGAAGACCTTATTTTTAAAGAAATGTTTCCAGAACCACCCATCTTAGCCTTTAAACAAGCACCAAACCTTGCCAGCCTCATCATTAGAAGCAAATTTCCTATGGCCAAAAGCACCTTGAATGGATCCAGACCATGCCAGCACAAAAAATGTAAAATTTGCCAACACATACCAGGACAAGAACAAAAACTGGCCAACACATACCAGCACCACCCCCCACAACAACTACACCCCACAACAGAACAATCACCATTCCTGGATCTTATGCCTGCACCTCCAAAACTGTAATGCATCTCATCCAGTGCACTAAATGCCCAGACAGAAAATATGTAGGAGCAATCAAACAACAACTATGTACCAGAGTGAATGCACACCGTAAATCTATCGGAGACAAAAATACCTAACACACTTGTTACAAGATAAGCACTCTCTCCCCAGTCTCTCAGTTCTAATCCTCAAAGGGAATTTACAAAACACCTTTCATAGACAAGCCTTGAAAGTTTGCTTCATAAATTTACTAGATACAAAAAATCATGGACTAAATATAGACATTGGATTTATGGCACATTATAACCTGCCTGCCATCTGATAACCCCAGGTAACTTGTCTGCATTTCACCAGCAACATTTTATCACTAATTCAAATTCCCTCTTCTCCCCCGACCTACTTGTCTCAAACCTATCGTCTCACAGGGCCTCTGATCCTCACTGCTATGTATCTGCATTTTCACAGGCCTGCATTTTGCATACTGGCTTCCATTCCACCCAGGAGAGCACACAAACAACAACATACTCTCCCCCTGCCTGAAGAAGGGTGTTTGTACCTGAAAGCTTGCAAAGAACAATGTTTCCAGTTGTTTCATTAGTCTAATAAAAGATATCACATTTACCCAAAGAACTTTGTCTGCCTAAGCTCCAGAGAAGAATAAGAAGTCAGATACATGCTTGCTCTTACTATTTCTTAATGGCTAATCCAAAGTGGCTCCATGCTCTGCCTATGACTTTTTGAGTGTCCTTCTGAGATGCATAACTCTGCCTAGCAGGCTCCAGAAGCTTACATCTCAGGGGACTAGCCGGGTGTGCAAAAAACTTAGTTATTACAGCACCTAACTTGCAAGCGGATAAGTCTTTTTTTTTTGATCTGGTCATGGGCATTATTACAAATCTCATTACCATCTATTACCCAAGTGCAAGGAGTATTTGTTTGACCATGTCCTGACAAACACAAACAAACAGCAACATAATGTGTACACACATAAACTAGCAAAATAAGACACTCTATTGCACCCTGTTTTTCACATGGGGAGAAGATGAGTGAGCAAATGCATGTGATAGATGTTAGTCATATTTGTTAGGACGTTACTGGAAAGTGCTCGGATACTACATGATAAAGGACAGTATTAGAATCTACAAAGAAAAGAACAGTGACTCGATATTTAAACATGCATTAACATTGCCCCATCATACGGGGTTACCAGTGCAGACACAACTGACTATACACTATTTTATTCTTTGCGTATGAAAAGTATGGTATTGTAGATGGATAATTATTAATAAAGAGACAGACTGTTCTAGTGCAAATATAATTTGGCAGAGATAAGTTTGAAATGAAGCTAATATATAAATACACATATATTTTATTATAGGTTTGCTTTTCAAAATGTAAAAAAAGATCCATGAAAAGCAACAAAACAACCCCCCCCCCCAAAATGTTTCCACATAAATTGAAAAAAGAAAAGATAAATGACACTGTTATATTGCAACCCCACCATACGCTCTGGTTTGTCAATACACAAAGCTGGATCTTTGTATGCAAAATGCTTTTGTGCAGAACAGGCACCAAAATGTAAACTGCGCAGGTAATCAGAGACTGAAGCAGCCTGACTTTCAGGAATCTGATTTGAGAGACAAAAGCTAAAGATTTAGAAGATGACTATCACAGTATTAATATACATCAGTGGCAGTAGATTATTCAGAATATTTCAAACAAAAGGATGACTTTCAAGATGCACCGGCTGAGATGAAGAAAGAAATTGAATATATGATAATGACAACAGAATGAACAGATGTAAAAACCATTTTTAGTTGGGAAGTTCAAGCAAATGGCAGTGTAATAAATCTATGTAATAAATGTTTGAGAATATGGCATTAATGCCATTCTATTATTTGAGTGGAATTCCTTATCAAATCAAAGACATGACCAAACTTAAAAGAATCAGGTAGGAAAACTAAGAAACGGCTATAACGTGTCCTGATACGTTGCTATGTGTGGGGTGTCTCAGACGGTTAGTAGCCCCCTGCTCTGGACTGTTTCTCTCTATTTGGCACTTGGCATACTCTCTCACCGCTCCTGCCACGCCTTGATGTTATCAATGTGGATCTGAGACTGCCTTCAAACACCCAGGCTGTCAGTCTAGAAACTTTTTTCCTGATGAAGAGATCCCTATTTCTCTTCTACTGGGCTCTTGGGCTCTCCCGTCTCTCCAGACCTTGCTGTAGCTTACACACAGCTCCTTGCCATAGCCTGCACATGCCTCCGAGTCTTGCCAGAGCCTACACAGGGTTCACCTGCAGTGCTTTAACCCGGCACCCTCCAAGGCCTCTTTCACCCTTTTACCCACTCCTTGCTTTGTGGTTCAATTAGAAGTAAACATAAAAACACAGCAACACAACAGAGACTTATTCTTCTAATAAGCACCTTCTGTTACCATAGTCTGGGCTGGCCAGTCCCAGTCCCCCACCCAATTTTCTAGCCCAGGAGCTCTGTTTAAATACCCTGCCTGGCTCTGGCCCTCTTGCCTACCATACCACCCCCTGCCTAATGGGACAGAGGGGTTCCTTCTTCACTAATCAGCAGACTTACAGCCCTGCTCCCTCCATGAGGGGCCCTATCTCCCCAGCTTTTGTTGCAGTCACTACCCTACTGCCTTGTCATAGCTCTGCCCATTGCAGCCTATTCGGCACATTTACTGTGTAGCTGCCTAATTAGCTCTGCAGCAAATGCGTGGCCCCCATTTGTTCACAGTTAACTAGTAAACTTGACCGGAGGTTGTAAATACAAGTACTGTCTTGCGGTGGAGGTTTTTTAATGTGCAGCAGCGCACATGTAGATGCTGACAGGGCTGGCTGGGGCACCAGGGTGCTTCAGTGCAGGGTCTGCCTGCTGGCTAGCCCCACACTGGAGCACCCTTGCGCCCCAGCTGGCTGCTTTGCAGCCTGTTGAGCCAGGTTGGAGCAGCCCCAGATTGGCAGGCTGACCCTCCCAGACTCCATGTAAACCTGTCGCCCGGGAGCAATAAAAAACTGGCACAATATGCACTGGAGTTTATTGCTTCTAATTAATTGCACATGTAAATGTGCCCATTGTCAGGCAGTTTGCTACCAGATAGTCACTTGCACCCCTGGAGCCCCTACCTTCCCCTGGCTGTTACCCACCCTTCATCTGGCCCTGATCCAGCTGTCTGCATCAAGTTATAGCCCTATAAAGCTGCCTTGTCCCACTCTCAGAAACAGGGGTTGAGGCCCCTATTATAGATATCACTCTTTTTTTTTCTTTCCCTGTCAAAGATTTAAAATGTGGTAACTTTTATTGACAAATCAATTAGAACTCTCCCTTGTGGGATCATGTTGCTGAGTAATGTGACTGCCAACAAAGGCACAGCTCTCAGAATCAGCTGGCTATTACAAAAATTCCACCAAAAATGGGATCATTGTACTTGTGTCCGCCCATTGCTACCTATTAGGCATGCTTACAGTGTCACTGGTGACCTGGGTGGTTCAGAGAAGAGACAACATAGTAGACAACACAAGTATGTTCAATCTTTTACTCACCAATGTTTCAAAGAGGGCAATCAATTTATATAAAAATAAGCTTTACTCAACTATATACCAGGAATATGCATAATCGTAATTAGATTATGCAATGTAGACAATTAGAAGACTTGAAGATGAGTCAGAAGGTAGTAGAAGGACAAAAACATGTTTAACTTCCCATACATTAAAGTGAAAATATGTCCTTGTCTGGTCATTAATGTTTTTGCTGCTAGACATCCATATCAGTTTATATTACTTTTAACTGAGAATATAGCTGGGACCCAAATCCTAATCAACACTACTAGTTGTTCCAAAAAGAAAAGACATCACATCTACTTTATTTGTAGCATTTCCAAAGAAAACCCTCATAAATGAGCACATTTAAAAGATAGGAAAAATATTAGATGATCTAGTCTGACTTTTTGCAGAATGTAGGTTTACCTAGTTAGGCTTCTATTAAACACCATCAATTGTGTTTGGCTGCAGCAGGCCTTCCATGTAGGCATCGACTTAGTTTGCAAATATCAAGAGATGGAGATACTATCACTTCCTTTGGTAATCTATTATTATGTCATTTTTTTAATATGAATCTCTGACTTAAATGTCTAGCTTTTAGTTCTGATTATGCCCTTCTCTAAAACACTGAAGGGACATTTCAGACCTCATATTTCTTCCACATGAAGGTACGTATATACCATAATCAAACCACTTTTTAATCTTTTTGATAAGAAGAATAGACTGACCTCTTTCAGTACCTCGTTGCAAAGCATTTTTGAATATTTTGTGTTTTGGGTATGTGAGTTTGCGGAACTTTCTTCATAATACAAATGAATCTCCTATTGCTTCCCACCTTGACTAAAGCTTTGTAAGGAAGGTGAGAAAGACAAAGGGCAGTCCTAGGCCAACTATTGTGTAGTGAAGGCTACAGAGGTGTTCTGCAGTGACACAAAGGGAACATCTGGGTAGAGAATCCCTCTAGGCATACGCCCTACGTCTGTCTTGCCCAGGTAATACCCCAGAAAGTATATCTGACTTC
Organism: Caiman crocodilus; assembly: GCA_030014935.1. Classification (NCBI taxonomy): domain Eukaryota; kingdom Metazoa; phylum Chordata; order Crocodylia; family Alligatoridae; genus Caiman; species Caiman crocodilus. The sequence continues at coordinate 17,237,659 of JAGPOW010001327.1, forward strand.
TGCGATCTGACTTTCCCACTGAATCAGACCTAGAGAGCAAGCCTGGAATCTGAAACCACTGCACTCCAGCGATTCTGAAGTTAGTGTACCAGTCCTGGTGGCTGTAACCAGCTGGTGAAGTTTAAAGCAGCCCCTGGACTATCAGACTGGATCCAGGAACCACAGGCATGTGCTTCGCAGCTACCTCCTCTCTCTCTAGGTGACATAGGGTAGGACCAGAAGCCAACAGCCATACACTCATTCAGGAGCTAGGAAGTATCCATCTCCTAGACTACCACAGAAAATTAGCCCTTGAAGAGAACAGGAAAGGAACAATCTTTATGCCATATCTAGGGAGCAGAATCCTTGACTAAAAATTACACTCAATATTACAGTTTGAGTTTTGCCTTTATGCTATCTTGAAGGCTGAGATCTTGCATTGGCCTTTGTAGTACCGCATCTCACCAATGGTTAATAATGAAAACTAATAATAATGACTAAATAATGCACTTGTCATGACTGCTGGAAGAATCATTTCAGGTACATTTAGAATATTTCTAGCTTAATACTCCTAAAAATTTGCAAAGTGTGTGTGTACCTGTAGTGATCCTTTCTACCTGGGATTTGTTGCATGTCAAAAGTGATATTTGAATTTAGAACCACTGTTTTTGTTACCATAAAGGAAAGGCAAAATCAAGTCTTGTTTTTTCTTCATTTAAAATGAGGAGAATGACTTAGAAACTGTCTGGTTTACTGGTCAATTTAGAAGCATTTCTCATCTGTTGAGGGGCACAGAATAATAAAATGAAAACGGTGAAGAAGGCTATTCTATTTTTTAAGATATTCCATTTCTTTATGTATTTAAAAGCCTCAATCTCTTTTACTCTTGCTACATGACCTCTTCTTACTGTTTCTTCCTTAACAAAATCTTCCCTCAGTCTTCCATGTTTTTTATGATAAATCAAAAAATAAGATGAAACGAGTCAGTCATATTTTCTGACCCATTGAGAGCTATAACAGCAAATATAAGAAAGCTGTTACAATGTTGCATTTAGAGCAGGTCAAAATGGTGACACAGTTGAATGTATTTATTTTTGCTTTGCTTTCCTGACACGGTTCAATGTATTTTTTCTTTTTCCTTTTGCTTTTCTATTATGGCGGATCAGTTAAAACAATGCTGAAGTGAGAGTGTCAGTGTTGAAGGTCATATACTTGCAGACACTAAAAGTCATCTTACAATCCACTGTTCACCAAAGGATGACTAAAGTGTGCATGTGTGACCCTACATAGACTCCTTTTATCTCATGATCACTCTATGGCAAACCTTCGATCAAATAAAATAGTCTAGTGTTTTCAGCTACAGTGTTTTGACATACTTTTAACTTTCATGCTAAAATACCACCTTATTAATAGGGCTATGTGAAATGGCACCGTTCCATTTTGACCTGAGTTTGAGGTTTTGACGGAACAGTGTTTCATTTCAAATTTCATTTTGATTCAAAACCACTGTTCCATTTCTTTTCATCAAAACAGTGACACTGTTTTGATGTTTTGCCTATATGCTATAACAGGGAAGCTCGAAACAGCCTCTCTCATCCGGCAGGCAGATTGGGGCTCTCAACCCCAGGAGGGCTATGAGGGCTGTGCCAGTCCTCCTGGGGCTGCAGGCCCCCAATCTGCCTGACGGACGAGGGAGGGATGCCGGGTGCTGCTGCCTGCGACCGGGGAGCTGGGGAAGGAAACAGCCCGATCACTCGGTTCCCCTCCCCAGCGCTAGGATCTCAGCCCAATCTTAGTGTTGGGGATGGGAACTCAGCTCAGCTTGAGCTCAGTTCCCTTCCCCTGCACTGTGATCGGCTTCCCGCAGCCTGGCCATGGGAGGCAGGGAGGGCCAGGGTGCACTCTCAGCTGAGCCACACGGAGCTGTGGCACCACTGGAAGCACAGCCCTGGTTCTCCCCCGTCTTCCACCACCTGGCTGCTGGTTGCTTTGAAACTCAAAATGTGTTAAAACTTTTGAAGCGTCTCAGCTAGCCTCATTTTGTTTTTAGGCTGTTTCAAAGCCCTTCGTTTCAATTCGATTTCACTATTTCAAGCTCACAATGAGTTGAAAGTGTTGCATTGAAACAGCTAGCAAAATTTTGCACAGCCCTACTTATTAACATAGCTGTTGGGCTAGATTTTGACGGACTGGTTTTATATCACTATAGCCTACGTTAGCCAGTGTTGCTATTTCTGATTACAGTGGAAGGCAAAGTGAACTGTGATTTTTGACATTTGTTTCTATGCCAAGGAAATGTGAAAAAGACCATGTTAGATCAGGCACACCTTAACATAAAGAAACCTAACTTTGTGTGATCATGTGACTTTGGGTGATCATTAACAGACTATTAAATGTACATACCACCTATATGTTAATGGATCAATCCTCTGTCCATGTTGAGAACTGTATTCAACATCTAATTCTTGTCCAATGCCCATGAGAAATGAGTTTACAACACTTTGATGAACATTTTCAAACGACTGCACCAAGTTACAGGTGACAAACCATTTCAGACATCTAATTACATGGTCACACCTCAGAAAACATAACACTTGAATCTCCCTTTGACTTTAGGTGGAACTATAGATCTGGGGCATATCTGATAAGGATATAAAACCAAACAAGTCGTCCCTACCTCCAAGACCTGCAGGTGTTTCTTTTCTTCCCTATTTTTGGCCATTTGAAACCTAAATTGTCTTTATTTATTTTTTATGGCTGAGCACACTGCCAGTGCTAAATAAACAGAAAAAGTAACATTATAGACAAAAATGAGCTTTTACTGCAATCTGCCAGACAAAATTAAAGCAGCTAAATGTGAGAAGTGTGAATAAAGGAATTGGGAGTAATGACAGTTTGTACAGCAGGATTTAGAAATAGTGGGTCACTCATTTGAAATCTGGTTTCATGCTGAAGTTGTAGCTGTATGCTAGCTTGATTGGATATTGTTATTATCTCCAATTCTGAGTTAACATATGGAAGGAAGCTCAACAGCATAGAAATCGGCTAGTAACAGAATAAAATCTGTAATAAGTTGATCTTATTTCCCAAGGATGCTAAGGGAATATTTTGCTACAGATGAGGAACACCTTTATTCATTCCATTGAAAATTAGTTAGAGTGTTTTACATTCAGGATACATCTTGTACCTCTTCAAGTACAAAGGATGGGTTAGAACTAAAGTGTAAATCATATGCTTGTTTTTGGATAGCTTTATCTAATCCTTTATACATATATTAGTCCCATTGTAAAACAGGGATGCAATTTTCCTTTCACAACTCTAACTAAATCTTAACATTATGCAAATATGCATCTGCTCTTTAAAACAAAGCTAAAGAAACAATCCACATTTACTACAGAACAACAAAGGATTCAAGGGTACTGGAACATAATTTTGCTTTTACTTTATTTGCTTCAGCAGCATCAAGGTCTAACGGTGATGGATTTTACTACCTTTCTACTAACAATTAAAATGCTCCTTCAGAGTGTATGAACCATAATATGAATCAATGTACAGTAAATCGCCACTCTTTATGGCAATGTGCATTGAGGTAGTTACTTCAAAAGAACAAGCCTCCCAGGCAATCTAATTATGTATATTTTAAATATAAGAAACACAAACAGACAAGAAAAATAAGGGTGGGGAAAAAAGACTTGACTCAAATCCAGCTGTTATTTTGTACGCTGAAAGAGTTTATCTTATAAAAATGTGCATGTAGCATAGTGTGCTTCCTTGTGCTCTCATCTGGCTTCTTTCTCCTATTGTACTTATTTTCCAGATGAATAAAACTTTTCAATTTTTGTTTTCGTCCCTATTAAGGGTGTGTTATGATGATTACATTTGCTGCAAAAAAGTCCCTTGCTCCAGTGACGCCAAAAGTGGTGTGTGGTGGGTGGGAGGGGGAAGGAAAACAATAGACCAAAAGAAAATATGCAAATATCATTAACATGGACTTTCTACTGTTTCAGCAGAACTCCAGTGTTTAAATACATCTTACAGGACATACCCAAACCAAGGGAAATGGAAGCCCGGTGACAGAAAAGTTTGAAATACTTCTCTGGCTGTAATAGTTTTTATGGAGAAAAAAAATTAAGGAGAGTTCTCTAATGGAAATTGAGAAACATTTTCCCAAAGCCCTGAATATGCTTACAAATAAATAATAATTGTAACATGATACATTGGACTTATATAGCAGTTTTCATCTGAGGACTTCAAACTGTGTTACAGACATAAATTATGTGAACCGCTCAAAAAGTTACTGATGCATACTATACTTATTTTAGTTATGAATAAGACAAGGTCAAACTTATCCAAGGTCAAGCAGAGAGTGAATCTGATCTAGCTGGAAAAGGATCCCTCAATTCTTATATCCTGCTAAACAAAATTCATGTCCGTGTGTTTGTACCACACGAAAAATCGAAGGCTGGAGCATTCATTCAGATACTCTGATGACAGAGTAGCCGACAGCATCAAGCTCTCCAGAGAGGACATAAAAATCAGCAAAATGAAAAATTATTAAAAATCTTAAAATGCCCATTTTCTTTAAAGAGACCCATTCCTTTGTATTGTTTAATGATCTGTAAATTGCATTCTTTAATGATCTGTAAAGACCACAAGATCCATTGGATGCACCATATTAAAAAATACCGAGAGGCCATCAGGAAAATATGAGGGCTTACAGAATCGAGACAGAAATAAACACCATCTCCCATTGTCTCATGGCACATTCAAACTATAAAGACTTATTTTTGACTATTTTTTTAAGAATTGGTTTCCTGCTAAACTTGTGCAGGGAAGGAAATTGGAAGAAAAAATCAATTAGAATAAGTGTGTAATTCTCAACATGATCGCTCTATACATGATTCAGCACTTTGGCCTATTATTTATTTTACTTTTCCCTGAACAGATTGCAGGTCATGCCAGCTTTCTACACACAGGAAAATTTCATGATGGATGAAGAAATAATTCTTATCTTCCAAGATTCTCAGTAGTGGCTGCTCAGAAGAGATGTGGCTTTCAATGAGACTTTAATCCAATATGCAAGGGGTTGATTCAACAGAATATTAGATTTTCTTTATTGTATCCAGCAAAACCATGTGTTTATTTTGTAGGCAGGTCAAAATTGTTTGAATTCCCTCAAGAGGCTTTAGATTTTGGGATGGTGTGTCCATGAATACAAATGAAGCTAGAATTTTAAATAAGCATTTTTCTCTTTACATCTCACTTAGTATAGATGGGTTCTGAAAGAAGCCACATATAAGGAACTTTGGAAAGGCTTAGATTGTTTTATATAGAGGATATTAGTAATGTAGTACAATTTTCATAGGCTGCTTATTTTTGCTGAGAGCCCAGCCAAATGTCTTGCTTTAGTGAAAAAGCAATACCCAAGCACAAATCATTCAATATTCTTTACTGTTAAGTACCCAACTTCAAAAGAGCATTTCATATGTATATATCTATATAAATATACACTTCTGATGGATTTTTTTTCTGCCCCTGGGTGCACAGCACCAGGCTCCAGAGGTCTATATTTTATTTTATCTTTAAGTCTTCCTATGTCTACTTCCAGCATTACCTTACACATTTAGACACTTCTAATTTTATCCCTTCTCAGTAGTCTTTACTAGGAAAGCAGTTGGTTTTCTATAGTCTCAGCTTAACACTCTTCATTATTATTACATTCCTTATGCTTCTTGTTATCATTTTGCAGGAAAATGTCTAATGAATGCTAATGAGATATTAGGCAAGAGGGTGGTAAAGTTGGTGAACTATGCATTATATTGCACTGTATGATGGGAGCCTGGTTTGTGGTCTTTTTTATGTTTAAGATAGCTGAGATCAGTATTAGCTAGCAACATTTTGTCAAGTGGAAAAAGTATCGTGTTTTGCAGGGTGTGTTGCACACTTCAGCACCTTGCATCTCTCTCAACCTCACCCATATCTTTTATATAAGAAAAGTGTTGTGACAACTTGGTTGTTTTGGGTGTCCTATGGGTTGAACTGACAACAGGCAGAGGTCATGAGACAGTTGCTCTAGGTTAGGTGTGTCCAAGTGGTGGCCGACAGGCCACATGTAGCTGTAGGAGCTTAAGTTATGGCCCTTGGGGATCCTGCCCAGCTGCCACTCCCTGGACTGCCACCTCACTGAAAGTAACCTGAGAAACAGGCATGAAACACTGTAACCTTTTACATAGCCAGATGTAATGTTTCCTACTACTATACATATATCAAGTCATCAATCAGTGTTCTTTGCCAGTAGTTTCCTAATCACTTCTGATGGAAAAGCTTCTAAACCTGGATATTAAGGGAAAGGTGTATTTTTTTAGGGATTAGAGGGAAGTGAACTGCTGTATTTTTTAAATCAGGGCTGTTATTATCTTTATAAAAATCTGTTAGAAGTGCAATGATTGGAGGGGAGGTGGTGGGACTCTGACCTTTCACATCTGAAGTGACAGCCTAACTTGGTTAAAGCAAGATGGTGTAAGCTAATTATACCTGGTAATTTTGTCTGGGAGAGGATCGACTTGAAAGTGAATCCAATTTAATATTGAGAAGATTGTTATATGAAACATTTCATTGTAAGATCAGAAGTCCCTTAAAGTGCTAATTTTTCACTTGACTAACCAGATTGCCATAGCTAGGATTAAAAAAATAATACTTAATATTTGAAAAATATTATTGGCACTAAGGCACAGAAAGCCAAGAGTGTTTTGTTTTGTTTTGTTTTTTTAATCCTATAGAGCAATTTAAGGTTTTATGTAATTATATTAAAATAGACTTATTTCCAACTATACCTGTTTTGGGGTTTTTCCAAAAAATCTTTTCATGTCTGGTCTGATAGTAATACCCCTGTCATTAAGATTAAACAATCTGTAACTAACTATACATATGAATACCGTATGAAATTAATGCTTTTCCAATATTATGACTGCTCCCTTTATTGCATCAAAGGACAGAAGTAATTTTCTCACTGCATGTTTTAATTCAGATGAACACAGTTTGTCAGTCTTGACTCTTAAGCCTTAATCCAGTTTTTCAGTCATTTTGAGAAGAATTTCTTGGGAAAAAATATTCGTTTTTTGATGACTGCCATATAAGACCACTAAAAATGATTAGTGTTAAAACATGCAAAACCTAGTGAACATCTAAGCATGTCAAAACATTCCAGTATTATTGGCTCAAAGCAGGAAAGGAATAATGAGACTATTCCTGTGAGTTGCATTACTCACGTGCATAAGACTTTACAAAAGCGGGCCCAATGCCTGACAACACAATCAACCGTTCACAGTTTGCAGAGGTTGGTCCACTTTACTGAAACACAAGTCACTGCTGAACAATGCTGATCCTTATTGTCATGCATTAACAATGTTGCATTTACACCATTAATTGTAAAAACGCCCACAAAAAACAAACAAAAAAACAAACAAAAAAGATCACGTGGCCAGTGCTGCAGCAGAACAAATGCAAGAAAATAAAAAATAAACGTTATCTTTAGTACTTTCTGCCAGCTGTATTTTCTGATAGATGTGACAATGATCATGCAATTTCCCGTTCCTCATTTCAAAGAGAAAATGCTTTTAGTGCTACTTCTCATAATTATGAAGGGTGAGACAGAATGTTTGGACGTGGTCCCTTTTCTACATGAATCCGGGAGATGTGGAGAGTTCTGTATGATTGGGGTAACCATATGTAACGGTATGGCAGGGACAGTTCTGGATTTTGTAGGCTGGTCCTGGCTGGTTGGTGGAAATTGAAACAAAAGCCTCAGAAAATCCCAGAATAGCAGAAGTGCAGGACACAGTCCAGAGGGGAGGGGGGCTGGCATGGTACAACAAGTAGACAAGCGGGCAGGCATTGCTGCTGCTGTGCAGAAAACAGGAGGGCGGCCTAGCAGACTGGAGTGGTGCCCAGCCCATCCCGTCCCCTGCCTCCAGATGCTGCTGGGCTGGACATGGCTATGCATGATCCAAACAGCTCTAGGCAGACAAATGAGCGATGAGAGATCCATGGTCAGAAGGTCGCCTTTTACATGGATCTGTGGGCCCCTGAGATCAATAACGCATTGCCTTGACAATTGGTAGAATCCCAGTGGCAAAAGCTGTTTATTTAGACGTTGAAAAATTGTACAATTGCCTGGGTAAAGAAAAAAAAATAAGATCCCAATTGTATTAGGACTATATTTTTTTAATGGCAACTTGTTTCTTCTTGATTAACCCTAATGTTTATAGTTAGTAACCTCCCTCAGTGGGCTGTTTCAAAGACTCACTATTCTCCCCTTGAACAAATGCTTTTTTGTGTGTGTTTAGCATTTAATTTCTAGTTATGACCCTCAAGTCTTATTACACGAACTTTAAAAGAACATGTTTTTATTTATGCTCCAAGGCACCACAAATTAAACTTATTAAAAAGGCAGGCTTTGTTATAAGGCACAGAACTAATAAAAGCCCATGTGTTTACATATACTGGTTTCCCTTGATGTTTTGTTCAGTCCTCGTCCCTTTCTATAGTTTCGTCTTTTTTTCCTCTGGTGTGCTTGTTAGCGCCAACAGATATCAAGTAGCAGACAATAATACACAGCAAAATGTTAAACAAGATGCTCATAAAATCCAAAATGAAGAACTGTGACAATTCATGCTTTAAGTACTGAATCATCAATATATTCCAGTACTACAGATCTGAATGGTTACATGTCAATTATTAAAAATGTTCAGTGGGCAATGGAAAGGGAAATCAGAAGCAGTAGGAAGGGTCCCCACGCGCCTGTTGTTTTCTTGTAGTCTACTAATTAAAGTTTGGATTTTAAATTCTTGGAACAATGGCTGCAGTCTAAGTTTTATTGAAACTTATTGATACTTTCTTGAAGAATTGTATTAAGGGCTGCTCACTTGGGCTGTATTGCTAGGTCCTAATGCAAGGGTGGGCAAGTATTTTGGCTGGCAGATCACTTAATGAATTTTGGCGATCTGTCAAGGACCATATATGTAAAATCTTCAGAAGATATCATTTTAACAAATTATGAATTTAGGAATTGGCTTGTAGGTAGAGTAGATTTATATTAGAACAATCATCCCGGGCAATGGCAAGGGGTAATTGGTTTCTAAAAGCCTGTTTGTGACTAAGTGTTCTTCAAACCCCACTGTGCCTGGAACCAGCTGATACCGTGTCTGAGGCCAATGAACAAGTGGTGGGTGTACACAAGCTGAGAAATTGAAGATATATACCACAATGTTCCCTCAAAACCCCAAAACATGAGATAACATGGCTAGGTCTCAATGACCAGGTGCAGAGCCCTTGGGATTCCTGGTTTTGGTGGATGGACCAAATTAGGAGGCCAGGGCATGCCCAAATTAAGACACCAGTAAATGACCAAATTAAGATGTGTGGATGTGATGGGTTTGAGAAACAAAGGAATATGCTGACAAGAAAGAATGTGGACAGTATGATGACCACAGGGAAACTACTGAATGGTACCTGGACATGAAGAGTCATCAGAGGAGGGAAAGGATACAAAAGGAGGGATTTCAAAGCAGTAAATGGCCCCCAAGTGGGGAATCTGAGACAACTGTGGACAGAGGGGACACCACCAACCCATCTTACCCACCTCCCTGAGGGGTTGGGCCTCAGCCCTCAACCTACAGGCTGCTGGCTGCTGACATTCAAGACAGAACCATATGGTGAAGTTCATGTACTGGTCAAATGCACCTTCCCTCTGTGAACCTTACAGCTGGTAGATATAGAATCAGGGGGTCCACCTAGAACAAGATTTCTGGGTCATAAATCCAGTGCCAACAAAACCCAGCCACACAGGTAGGAAGCTGTACCTGGGCAGCTCTAATCCCAGCACCTGGGGCTCCAGGTCTAGCTCTTAGTCACCTTCTACCCACTTGGCCACCTGCAGGTGGCTGCTCATTGTGCTGGGTGGGTATAGTGGGTGGAAGGATCTGGAGTCCATGTGCTGGGGCAGCAGCCACTTGGCTGCAGCTTCCACCCCTGCCTGACTGGATATATGGTGCCTGGCATGTGTCCCCACGGCTGCTGTTACTTCCCCATGCTAACTGTGCTCAGAGTGGTGCAGAGGGGCAGGAGGAGAGGAGGAGCTAGTGGAAGTGAGGGGAGATGAGCAGTACCCAGGCAGATACAGCTGCACTGGTTAGCTGTGTGTAGTGGCTGGGGCTGTTGGTGGGCACAGGCCAAACCATGGCATGGGCAGCCCCAGGAAGGAGTGGGTGGAGCTCAGCCCCACGCAGAGCACTGGATACAGATGGAGCTGCAGGCTGGATACAATCTATTGGCGGATGCCGACCCACGGGCTGGATCCAATCAGTTGGTGGGCCAGATACAACCTGCAGGCCATATCTTACCCACCCTTAATGTCTTAATGGCTGAATTATAGATGAATCCAAAATGGTGAAAGACTGAAAAACTTTCATTCCGTAAGGTTGAAAATATTAACAACCAGCCTGTTATTCTAATGGTAATTAATATGCTAACAATGACATGTAAAAAACCCAATTATACTTTGACAAGCTAACAAATGCAAAGTAGTTCAAAGTTAAGGTTGGTAAGAGGAAGCCTTTCTCTAGGTTAGTTGGAATATGACAGGATCATAGGCACTATTGTAAACCAGCCAGTAATATTTAGTTGTTATGAAGTCTAATCTGAAGCTCATTCAGGGCACTAAAAGTATATCTATTTATCACAATGGAGCTCTAGATGCACTGGTATACCTACATAGCACACTGCAAGGCTATGCAGAGCTACTCACTCAGATTTCAGTGTAATGTTAATCCGTTTGGGTGGTGTGCTGAAATTTTGCAGTTATTCTGTTTTTGGTTCTGGAACTAATTCAACTGGTGGTAGCATGGATGTCTTTACACACCACTGCATGACAACCTGCAGACATACCCTGGGAATCTTGAAGTCTTTCCATTGACTTCAGTGAATTATGTTACTGAGAGAAATGAGTGACTATAGATCACCAGACACAGTTAAATCATTTTAATTATGGTATGATCTTTCTCCAGACAGGCTATTTGGATTAGCATTTTCTGATATGTCTTCTAAAGTCAATGTTCTGTCCTTTCAAGTTGATGTTGCATGTAACATCCTCACACTGTCTGCTGCAGACTGACTGTTGTGAAAGGGTCAGACCACACTGACAAGCACACTCTGGTTCACCTAACTTGTCTGTGAAGCCTCAAAGCTACCACAAATGGGAAATGATCCCTGCAAAGCAATGTGGACTAGGTGCCCCTCCCCTCCTTCGAGAGGTCACCTAGAAGAAGTAGTAGTGAAAAAGGTGTGTCGCTTGAGAGGACATTCTGCAAACTGAGGAAAGAAACCACAACAGTTATGTACTGCTACTGCCCAGCCCCAGAAAACCAGCGGCTATCACAGAAGCTAAAGTTTGCAAGAAAGAAAGCAGGAGAAACCTGGACTCTATTTTCCTCTTTATCATTAACATGTGTATGTGTAAATATGTTGGGGGAGAAATGGCACTTTCAGTACATTTCCTAAAAGTAAACCACCATCTGATATTCAATTAATCAGTGGATTATTCTGGATTAAAATGTAGCGTTATTTGGAAGCTGCTTATTGTGTTTGATTTAAGCATAACCACCCTGTTAAGTAGGTGTTATTATGTGCAAGGGGAGAAACTAAAAATAACAAATTGTCACTGTAGTAACAGTAAGGTTTAAAAAGGAAGTGTTACTGAAGGTTGCTATGGGCGCTCCTACTACTCTACTCTCATAGACCAATCCAAGAGACGAATGCTTGACTGGGCAATTTAGATTGGTACAAGGCTTCGAGCAGAATGGACACATGGAGCATGGGCCCACACCTCCAACTCCCCAGTGATCCTGAGACTGCTCCTACTTTACACACACACCACCTACTGGTCAATTTTATATCACTTCTATTGTTATAAAAGTGATATAAAGTTGATATAAAAGTGATATAAAATTGATTTATTTATATTTGGGGCATGGCCAGGAGTGCCCTCAACTTCAGTGCAGTAGCTATGCAGCATGATGTCACTGTGTGGTACAGGAATGAGCGTGTTAGGCTTTTTTCTTGGTGATTGTTTTGGGATTACCAGAGATATACTAAATGCAAACACTTAAGACCTAGGGACACTAGTGGCTATGGATTTCTTTGCCCTTTGGCACATAGGTTAAGGCACTATATTGGCTAGATCATTGTATCTGATTAGATTATCTGGTTAGATTGAAAGAAAATAAGCATCTTAAACTTTTCCCAAGGAAGGGTAAAATCAAGTAATTTCATATGGCATCAGGCTTTCATTTGACTCAATTATACTTGGTTATATTTATTGCCAGTTTGATCACTTGACCCTCCTGATGTATTGGTTCAGTCTTAATTTGACCTTATTTTGATCACTGCATTGTGTCATTTTTAATCAGCCTAGTAAAACTCTAGTAAATTAGATTAATAATATGGTTGCTTAAGGGTATATTTGCTTGCTCACACTTTTTAATAAAATCCATAAAACTGCAACATGGGTCATGAACTCTGAAGGTAATCTCAGGGAAGATGTCTGCAAGCTACTTGGCTTTCTTCAAATTAATACTGCAGTCCAGAAGCAGACTGGGATCTAAAATGCCTAGCAGTGACAAACATGAATCGGAAGAAATCAGGAACTGTATCTTCTTGGTAGAAAATTCCTGCCCCATTTCTTCCAGTTTCTTTCTTCAGTTTGCTTTTTGAAATATTTTTCAACTAGATTTAAAACATCAGCTACCTCACTTTTGCCCAAACTCTGATCCCTGTTGGATGCTGGGTAAGATGATCATGTTCACTTGCTGGGTCTTACAGGCTAGGGACAGACATTACACATAAACTGGTTTAAGTGACCAGAAGCTGGTTTAAACCTGTAACAGAACACATAATCACATAAACACATAAATAGTTTGAAAATGGCTAAAACTGGTTTGAAATCAACTTCGTTGAATGTAGTATCAGACTTAATTGATCCGGATCAAACTGGTTTATGCAATGTGTGTCCCAGACCCTCTGCTGGTTTAAGATAACCCAGACACACCCAGCATGCTCTTTGGCCTGGGTGGGGATCTCTGCTCCACAGAAGGGCTGGCCCCTCCCCTCTGCTCCCTGGCTGGAGCTCCGGGAGAGACAGCAGATACAGCAGGGTCTGCCTGGCTTCCCCCTGCCCTGTCGACCCTCTCTGCTCAAGCAGGAATCCCCCACCCTCCCATCTCCCACAGCATGGACCCCAGCCCCACAGACCCTAGGCATGTGGCATGGTAGCTAATGTGCGTGTCTCTCCAATTTCACTGGGACAGGCAGACAGAACAGGGGTTTTGGAGCTAATCAACAGGTCAGCTGCTAAGCTGTTTAAGAACAGTTTGAACTAATGGAGAGAGCCTATTGTTTTGCTGTTGAGATGATAATCACTGTTATCATTCCCTTGCTGGCTTGCTTGCCTGTCAGTTTGTGCAGACAGTATAAAGAAGCAGGGAGGGAGATTGAAAACCTCTGTATCATCAACAGATGCCTGCAGTGCACCCCCACCCTTGCCTCAGAGTGGTAGCCCAGGGCTGGGGTCTGGCAACACTCCCACCCCTTGAACAGTGAGTGGGGAAAAGCCTGGGACTGTGCAGGCAGACCCCCTAATCAGAGCTCCTGCTGAGGCCTGGCCACAGCCCCCTCAGGTCAGTGCTGTGCCAGGGAAGGGAAGGTTGCTCTAATGTCCCCTGGCTTCTAGCCTGAGCCACTGCAGGCATGTGCCTGCATTTCCTCAGTCCAAAGACAATGTATGTCCAGTTACAAACCAGCTCAGCCTAGCCAGGTTAGACTAACCAGCAAAGATTGATTCAATTCAGGCTCAGAATTTTTCCTAGCCAGAAAGAGTACAGTGGAAACACGCTTGTTTTTCTTTTAAGGACTGAAGAGATGTGCAAATGGATGTGCAGTTTTCTGAGGGCTTTTTCTCAGGCAGAGAGGGAGTGTTTCTCAGAAGGTGCCCTTCGACTTTTCTCTCCAGAGGCCCTTCTGGGAACTTGTTATTGAGGGGACTAGCTAAGGGAGCTAGAGGAAAGCTACAACTAGAGAGCCAGGAATGACTGAAATTGCTTTAAGATGCTATGAAAGGGCATTTAAAGGGCCTCTTTCCTCTTTCCAAAGGGTTGGAATATGTGACTGAGAGAACTGACCTTTACTATAGGAGGGGATGCTTTTGAAATAATTTAAAGTTGAATTATATGTTGTTGTGACATTTGGAACTGCTAATTATTTCTTTACTGGATAACTTAATCTTTGAGGCACACAATACCTCAAATCACTATACTAACCTTGAGACTTGATTGTTTAATGTCAACGACTACACCTTAAGAGCATGTGCTCGTAAACATGGCAGAACAGAGCTTAAACATAGTTTCCAACTGGATATACAATGCACCTCAGTTCTGTGATTTGTACTGACTTCTTCTTTGTTTCCAACTTCAGTTCAAAGAGTTGGTTTTGATCTCTAAAACTTGGAGCCAGTGAGTGTGTCTACATGTTCATGTAATGTAAAGTAGTAGTAGAACGTTTAGTTCAGTACTTGTTAATTGAAGTACTAACTAAATGCCCAGTTACTACAGTTACTGCATAGTAGTGCCAGTGCACGGTTTTTTAGTGATGCTTATTGTGCAGTAGCTTAATACTACAGTGCAGTAGTGTAGTAGCACAGTTTTTACCTGGCACACTACTGCACAGCATTATTAGGTTATTGCACATTAAGCATCTCATGTAGACATGCCCAGTGTGTTCTAGTGACTTCCTGTGCTTTGGTGTCACTAGCAGCTGTTGCTCTCAAGAAAACAACTCCTGGCTTTCAATTTGAGATTGCTGGAAGAAATGTATTTTCAGCATAGGGCTCTTGACTTTGGACTTTGCTTTCTCTGTAAGTCTGCCAGGGCCTGAGTTTGCTTATCTTCCAGTCACACAGCAAGCGCTCCCTGGTAGGTAGTTGTTTTTTCCCTGGAAGAAATGCCTGCAGTTATGGAGGGAGCAAGAAGAGAGATGTGACTGTGATACTAAAGGTTTCAATCTGCACATTGGTCAGTTTATTTCTTGTAAAGTATTCAGTTTGAAATTTTGAACAAAGATGGAAGGCCACAGATAGATGCATTTCAGATTAATTGAAATATATTAAATGCATGGAAGATGTGGAAATAAATACGAAGAATGGATTTTTTAAAATACATTTTTAAGTGAAGCAGAAGGATATTATATATGCAAACAATGAATATCAGAAAATACAGAGGTGTGCAAAAATATTACAATAAGTCCTCTGGGCTTCACTAAGAAAAATAAAGCCCTGACAAAAAAACCAAACAGATTACTTAAGAGCCTTTAAGACATGCTGTCTTTTAAATGCAACTCTCAGGCTCAACTAAATAGTCCCCCTTTTTTTTTTTTTTAACCTTCAATAGGAAGATGGCAAAATGAGACTACTAGACACGTTTCAGCAAGAGTTAAAGGGAAAGGAATCTAAATGGCTGAAGTACCACAAATAGCCTATTGTTTCCCAGCTTTGGTGTGCATATGCATGGAATTTGCAGGCAGATCTATTATTTTGAAATAATAGACTGCCTAGGCTAAGTACAGACAGCAAAAAGCCTAAGGCTAAATAGATTCAACCTTTGCAGTTAGTCTAAGCTGCATAAATTGAACTGATAAGCAAGTGAGCAGACATTCACTTTTGATTCCACCAAATACCTGCAGTAGCCCAGACCAGACGCCAGGGGGCACTAGAGCATGCCTCCTCAGCTGGAGCAGACAGCTTGGACCAAGGCTAGCCTGCCCACCCTGTGAGGTCGGGGTGGGGGGAAGGGGGAGAGGAGTATGTGGGGGGAGGTGCAAAGCATCCTGAGATGCTGGGGGACTATGAGTTAACTTGAATCTGGAGGGGATCTAGGACAAATGGTAAATAATCTAATTTGACCTAAATCAGTTAAGTTTGATACTACATTCATCCAGGTTTCTCTTAAACTGGTTCTGCCCATTTTAAAAGTGGTTTATGTACACTGGACTTCTGTTGTGTTACAGATGTGAACTGGTTTCCAATCACTTATATCAGCTTGTGGGTAACTTCTGTCCCTAAAGTTCACAGAAGTGAAGCCAGATGGGTTATGGTAAGCATCCACTTTCTTGTTCCGCAGGCCTTCTGTGGTGATATCACTCACTGCACCGTGCAATGAACTTGCAACCCTATTAATCGTTAAAATTCCAATTTCCAACTGCTTTCTCAGCTGTCCAAATGAATATTGCCTTAAAATGCAGCACGTCAGCACAATATCTTAATTTGTAATAGCGGGGAAGAAAAGGGAAGTTTGATTTAGCTTTCACACCAAAGTCACAGATAAGTAAGCGTCTCTGTATATCTATGACAGTGTTGAACACTGAAATAAATGAGACTGTTTCCATTGAAAAAGTTTGAATTTCAAACTTGCCTAAGCTATATCAGTATCAAGAAAAGTATACAATCATTTTGAATATGATCTCTTGTTTATTATGAAGTAGCTAGAAAAATTAAACACAATAACTTTGAGGGAAACAAACTGCACTGACATGCATTTCCAAATAAAAAGGTATTTTCACAGTGGCATACAAAATATTATTTCAGCTGATAAAAGATTCTATTAAATGGATTTTTATACACAGTCTAATTTCTTCAGTATAGCAATATGATACAATCTATACAGTGCCAAGCTACTGTATTGGTTATTATTAAATTTGCAAAGGGTATTATTATTAAAAAAGCAGAGTTAAAAGTCACTGCCACTTGTAAATAGAAAATAAATTCAAGATGAAAATTCAATGAGTCACTGAATTATGTACCAGTCAGAAGTTTTCAATGGACTGCTCAGTAATAGTAAAGAGTACAAATCTGACCATAAATAAGCAGACTCTGTAGTTCTACTATTCCCTTTTCTCTAGAGCACAAATAACAAAGTCATCATTATCTCCCCATACAAAGAAAGAACCAAACTAAGAGTCAACCCATTGTTGATCAAGTTACAGCTTTTAATGGCAATTTTGTTTTCGATATTTTTAAAGGAAAATATGGTACTACTGCTATATACAACAGATCTCTAGAAAAAGTATTTGGAGGGAAGAACTATCAGTGCTTTTCTAGTTTTCATTATTATTATTATTCTGATAATTATACTGTAATGAATATGTGTTAATCAGATTGACATTATACTAGGTCTTGGGAAGTGTTGGCCAATGCAAGAATTTTATGCAAGAAAATCATCACTGAGCTAGTCTGCTATTTCATGCTTTGCTCTTTTTCTGCTGATAAAAAACAGATATAGTAGTTTGATAGTGAATATGACTATAAGCAAATGCCGACTACAGAGAAGAAGTTGAGACTTAATGCTTGTTATTTCAAAGATTTGAAGGCAGCAAATATATGGGGCACAATTATGAAATGTTTTGTTTTAGAATTAGTTACTGGAAACATTAATTTCTGCATAAAATTTCTGACAAAGAATGCAAAACACCCAAACCATGGAAGACAAAGAGAAGGACTGTATATGTAACAATTAAAGAAAGACTTCCTTTCCATGGAATATATATAGAAAAGTCTATGGATAAGGGGGAGTGGGGAAGAGGGAGGGAAGGCGCATTTTTTGAAAAAAAAAAATCAGTATTTGGTGTGCTGATAGATGTTGCAGCTAATATTTTTTTGGATGTCATCAAACAGTACAATTTATACTGTCTTAAGAAAACAACTAGAGGAAAAAAAACCCTAAAATGTCTACTTTTCTGCCTGAAAAAATAGTGGCTACTGCCCCTGCTGAATCCATCTTTGGGAAATATGGGAGAACACTCACTGCTTTTTAAAGTCGGAGGTGCACATAATCAGTTTATTCCAGTAATCATGTAAGTTTGGCTACCTCAGTTATTCAGGGCAAACAGGAAGCCTGGTTTGCAATTGTCCTCAGTTCTGGCAAAGTAAGCTTGAAAGTTTTAAGTGCCCTATGGACATGCAGAAATGCAATCTCTGCTCAGAGGAATCTGGAGGCTTAGGATATAACAAAGGTAGAAATATTTCCAGATTTATGTGAGAGTTGGAAATCACTTTTGGCAAAAATCCCAGAACTATTCTTATTATTGCTTTGTTGGAAAAAAATGTGTAAGAGGGTAGGAGCAGGAGAGCATGAAGCTCACTAACTCATCAAGCCAAACATATAGCAAGTTGGAAGGCAGAATTAAGGTCAAAAGACGAAGAGGAATGGAACCAGTGGCTGAAATGAAGAGTCCATCATAGGGTTCAGCACCAAATTTAGGCTTTGTGATGGGGAAAAAAGGTCACTTCAGGGACACTGTGTGAAAAGACTGCATTAAGTTATGATGCGAAGAAATCTGCTTATGTTTAATGCACCGCATTCAGAAACCTGGATTAGTTTTTGTTCGTTTTAGAACCCCCTATACCAAGGGCAATATAGCAGAAACTAAACAAGTTTACAGTGATCTTCTGTGCTGTGCTTTCTGTGGAAGCTTTCCTAAAACACACAGGCACAAAAAGCTTTATTTTTAAATGGGTCTGAAAAAGCAGCAAGCACAACCTACCTAGATCAAAGTAATTGAATATGCACTCTCTCTGGTTATGAAAGCTCTGGGAGCGAATGAAATATGGGGCTCTCGGAAGATGTTTATTGAGCCTGACTGATACACTGAAAAAGAGTGGCAGGATGCACCACTTGTGGTTTTGGGACTGGCTGCTCTAATTCACTGAGTTAAAATAGACCTACCAGAAATACTTCTGATGCGTGAGCCCTGAACGCACTTAGAACTGCATTGCATGCCACAGACAAAGGTCTATTTACCATGTGAGAGGACATCTGTTACACCAAAGCCTAGTCATTTCTAATCCTGCCAGGGTACTTTGGGACTTTTCATTGCATCAGAAGACTTGGAAATCAGTTATTCCTAAATCCATGGTGCCTTCAGATCCTTTCGGGGGTGCCATGTAATGTTACCACTGGTTATGCAAACATTATTCAAAAGATACAAGCAGAGCTTTCTAATAGGAATCCGCAATGTTAAACACATTCAGACCAGTTTCGAGCATCTTACAGAGTTCCTTGCAACATAATTGCTCTATTTGTTTTTTATAGTAAAAAAAATGACTGAAAATGAAGAGCTGACACAATCCCAGGGGTGCCTTGAGTTTTAAAAAGTTGAAAACTACTGTTTTACATGACCATTCAAAGTTCAGCAAGCTTATCTATCATATGCTATATATTATTACATTATTTGTGTAAGCTTAGCCTAATTCCTAATGTCCTCTTCTGAATACCCTAGAAGTTTTCTCTAGGTGCCTTAGGCAGGTAATTAGTAATTTTCCTCCCAAACTCAAATGATGTTCATGATAAATAACACTATTTTAAAACCCCCAAATTGACTGCATCTTGCTTATATTGTTCTTTAATTTCAGTCTACATTTGAGGCAAGATCAGTATAATTTAATAACTTACTATAAACCTCAAGCCAGGAGATGCTTGCTGCTGTCCATAAAATTATTTGGAGGATAGTAAGGAGCTATATTATCTTAAATTGTCCCAAAATGTATCATAAAAGAGAGAAAATTGCGTGTGCACACACATGCACACACAACTACGACTGAAAGCTATCTGTGCATTCCTGATTAACTGCTGATTAATTTAAATGATGCTAAATTCAACTAGGTATGTTATATTTGAAAATATAAGCTTAATATAATATAAAGACAACTAACAACATAGTGGACTAGGGTCAGGAGAAAAAGAAAAGGGTGTTTTAGCCAAAGGATTTCAGTTAAGATAAGGCGTCTAGATTTGATCTATGCTGTTGTGCAAAACGTCACAACACACATGAGTAGTGTGTTTTAGCCTTAACTTCCATACATATGGCTAGAAGGTAAAGTGAATTAATGCAGTAGCTTTCACCACAAGAGAATAGAGTTCAAATTCTGGATTGCAGCACAAGTAAAAATAAATTTGATGGTTTCTTTCCAGTCACTGCTTATGTTCACATTACAAATGAGTGCATAAATAATTTTCAGCCTCTGCTCCAGAGGCACAGGAATAGATTTGTAGACATATTATGGGTTGAGTTCGAATAGTATTAGGAGAACAGTGTGGAAAACATTGCACATTGCCTTTTTTACACAATGCAAGCCATAAAGGAGTATTATTAGCCATTTTGAATGTTGTATTCACAAACTGTAAGAGAACAAAGCGCCATTAAAAATACCCCAGTTCTTGTCACTGAAACGTCTGAGTTGTATCCCAAAATTGCCAGCTTCAGGACAAACATGTTAGGCTACCCAGATTAATAAATATCATAGTGTACTCCACATCATGGACATTACTTAAAATAAAAAAAGAAATATTGATCCCAATTCTTAAATGAAATAATTTATTTTGGCTCCTTTTTTTGCTTGCTTCCCCCCCCAGTATCCCCCCACAGCAAATAATTTTACTGTCAAGAGTATATATGAAACTCATTCTAATGTGACAGTAGACATTATGGATATGTATGGACAATATATATGTTCTGAGGTGTCACAAAATGCACCCTGCACACATGATTTGGTTCTTCACACTGCATATTTGTAGTGCAGAGTCAAATTTAGATACCAGGAAATACCAGTATATAAAAAAACAATGTGGAAAAAAAGCAAGGTGGTGCACATAGCAGCAGTGTGTGTTGGCTGAAATCACAGCCTGGCCAGCCAGAACCATCCTACAATGGCTGGCCAGCATCTGTGCACCTGGATCGCTGCTGCAGGAGCCCTGGGAGGCCCTCAAGAACCAGGTAAGACTGCAAGGGCCAGCTCAGCTGCTGGTCTCAGTCTCTCCTACCCCATCCAGAGCATTTTGCCTCATACTAACACCACACACAGGGGTGTGCACTAGGGCACAAAAAGTAACAGCACTAATTTTTGCCACTGCACTTTTCCACATGGCAACTGCATGCCTCTGCTTGTAGGGATATGGCCTATTTGTAGAAAACAGTGTTTGAGTTTTTACTGACATATTTGCATCAGAAGCCTGGTTCTAAAACATACTCCTGTAGGAACAGAAAGGGAAGCCTATTATATGAAAGATCCTTTGTGAAAAATAATCAGACCATTTAAGTTGTTTTGGTTAATCAACAAAGAAAAGAAATATTCACCAGAATAGCGCTACAATAATTCTAACATCATGAGTCACTTCTATAAATGCTCAATGACCAGGTAAAAAACAATGACTGAATAAACTATGACTCATGTTTAAGAAAATTACAAGCTGTCCACAGATCATTTGCAAAAAAAAGAAAAAAAAAAAGGAAACTATGTAATAAATTAATCACAATTCCTTGCTCCATTTTGAGGAACTGGATAATATTATATTCATATGAGCATGGTATAATAAAAAGCACTGCACTACGGATATTCTCTAACTGATAAAATGAACACTGAAAAAATTATCCAGTTTTTGAAGTCAAAACATTGAGAATAACTAATGGTATGGGTGTCAAAGCAGCCAGATATCAGTTGTCTTTTCTTATAACTTTAGCTTGTTAATACCGGCATTCCCTGGGATTATGAAATTTGAGGCAATTAAATTCTAGCTTTTTGCTATAAATGTCTCAAATCAGAGTAGAGCTGAAGACTGCAAATCCGTTTCTACTATGAGATTTGGATATAACTCACTTCCCGAAATCAGCATGCTGCTAAGTTCCACAGGGGCTTCCTAACTGAGGCATGTATATAAAGGTAAAGCAAATAATTTCTTAAACTGACAGCTGGTAACAAGTGTGCAATTACTAGAAATGAGAGTAATATTTATTAATAGCAAAGTGTTTCCCTTGCCTCCTTCGATGAAACTGGCTAACTTAAGATTCAAGAAGTAGTTCCTCTGAAGTCAAGGAGATTATTCATGTTAATAAAGATAAACACCTGTTTAAGTCTTTGAAGGATTGGGGTCGAGTTGTTCAAATCCATGATGTGCATGCATCTGAAAGAGAATCCTTATCAGGGCCTATCTACAGTAAGGGTATGTTTAACAGGGGAGCCTACAGTTCAGAAGCGCATAAAAGCTGTTAGGATCTAAATGTTGTATCTGCATGAGGCTGTAGCAATACAAGTCAGCTAAGCTACCCTAACTTGAAGGGTTAAAGTTGGAGTGGGGTTGCTCCACTTTTATCTATACAGAATCACACAGAAATTATCAGTTGCACTGTAACATCTTGCATCAGTACTCTTTGAAAAGGATACATTTGTTATGTCTGTCTGTACTTAAGGAGAGGGGTGCTGAACATGTGACCCACGGACTAGATCTGGCAGAAGCACCTCAAGCTGGATGGGGGTAAGCCATTTGGCTGCACAACACGTGATTGAGCCAAATCAGGATGTAGAACAGGGGTAGGCAAAATGCAGCCCACGGGTAGAATGGGCTGGCAGGCCGGATCTGATCTAGCTCACGGGGCCCGTAAAGAATTAAAAAAATTAATATTCATCTGCCCTGGGCTGCCTGTCATGCAGCCCTTGGTGGCTTGCCAAAACTCAGTAAGCGGCCCTGTGCTCAAAATAATTGCCTGCCCATGAAACTAGGCATTTTACTTCCTATCAACCAAGTGGGTCTTGATCCGAGAGACACTCTCACGAAACACCCTGCAGAACACACCCTGACCAAATTAGGAAAATCAGTCTGCTCCTAAATTAAAGAGGCAGACTCAAATTCCTTTTAAAATATGGCTGGAAAAGGTAGTGGCAGTAGTTATTCCCCACTTTTACATCCAGGAAGTCACAGGCTTAGATTTGATTGCCTCCTCTGCCTGAGGGGATTCAAACCCACATCTCCCATCTCCCATGAGAGTCCCCTGCCCATCAGGACCAAGGTTACTGTGAGTGAGGGGTACTTCCTACCTGTACCAATTGGCAGAAAAGAATTCAAGACAAACTGGACTAGAAAGGGGGCAAGACTGTGTAGCTTAGTGGTTAAGGTATCTGTTGGAGACAGAAATTATCTGGAAGATTTAACAAACCTAACTTTTAAGCACCTAAATTCTGAATTTGTGTTAGCCTTCAGTGCCTAGCCAGGACACAACTGCCCTACGTTACTTCTATAAAGCATTTTTCATCAGCAATTTATAGCTCAATCCTGGAGATGCTAAATGCGGGTAACTCACACAGAAGCCAGTGAAAGAAGTGGAATTTTAGCACACATCAGAATCAGGACCGTGACATGTAACATGCAGAATTATTTTGAATTGGTACAGGACAACCAGAGAAAAGGAGAGAACAAAGACAGAGACTGCGCTGGCCTTGACTGAAGAATGAATTTTTCCTCCACGCATGCTATCCTTAAGGACTTTTTTCAGAAACTGTGGATGAACAAGTTCAATAAGCCTGTAGATAGGTAACTTGTTCAGATCCTGACATTGGCAGCTTTTGGGGGTTAATTTTTCCAAAAAAATAACTTGTTTAGGAACAAACCATTCTGTGTATTATAACACGATCAAATGCACATTTTTTTTCTAGCATCAAGACGTCATATCTACTTGTTTCATTTACTTGTGAAAATTTAAAGATATTCACTATGGAAAATCTTTACTTTTTTATCTGTACTTCCTGCAAGCCTTTTATAAAATATCAGAATATGACAAAACAGAAAAAGAAGACATCAGATGACATGAAATAACTAGACAAACATACTGTGTCTGTTCCCCATGTGACTATTTAACCCTGGAATTTCTGCTCATCAATGGACTGTTTTTTGGCAAATGGGATGGAGGCAACAGATTAATGGCCTTCCCCAAGGAAACGTACTTGTGTTTCCATTGTTATATGACATTTATACAAATGACCAACCAACCAATCTGGAAACAAAACATTTCATCTGTTTAGATAACTTGTGCATAACAGCCCAAAACACTGGCTGTGACCATGTTGAAAATTCATAAGTGAGGCACTAACTGGCCTAATCTCAAACTACATTAAAAAACAATTATGCGCCAACCCAGCAAAAACAAAAGTATGTGCCTTTCACCTGAAAAACGATGAAGCCAACTGCCAGCTCAATATTATGTGGTCTGGGACGCCACTATCCCAGCGTCCAAATCGTTTACCCTGAAGTCACTCTTGATCCAACCTTCTCATCCAAAGAACCAATCATGAAGACAAAAGCCAAAAATGATCATTTGTAACAACGTGTTGAATAAACTTACTGACTCAAAATGGGAAACTAGCCCCTCAACCATCTGAACTACTGCTCTGGCTCTACATTTCTCTTCTGCCAAATATACATGCCCTCTACGGGAGAGATCCATACGTGCTGAGTGCCTTGACCCCATTTTGAATGATACCTGCCTGTAACAGGGGGGCTTTCCTTGCTGGCTGGTCACAAAGTGCTCCCTTTCAGCACAAAGCACAAAGATCTGGGCATTAAATGGCCACCCTCATCAGGGACCTGCCCTCTCCCTGCCCTAGCCCTTAAAGTGCAAGGTACCAACAGTGCCCTGCCACGTTGCTATTGCATCACAGGATGGCTGAAGCCTACCAGCCTAAACAGTGTGTACCAGCTGGCTGGCATCACTGCTTGACATCAGAAGAGCAGTGTCCAGCAGGACAGAACAATTGAGACAAAACTAAGATGCGAGATGCCTGCTGTATGACCATCCTGCAGCACACAAATGACTGAAGTAATGCAGGAGCTTCCTCACCAGCACCCAACCTCTTGATGCCACAGCCGAGGAAACACAACTACAGATGTGGAACAAGAGACTGAAAACACCCCCCGGCAAGTGAAAACATGGATATTCTAACAGCTGAGTCCTTACCCCCAGGGGCTGCAAAGGTGGCAAAGTGTCAATGTCTTATGCACTGGAGTTGGATATTCCAAAGAACTAATGAAGAAGTGGGGCTATACCATTGGTTCAACCACCTGTGATTGTGGCACAGCGCCTCAAACTATGCAACACCTGCTGCAATACCCACTGCTTGATAGCACATGCACAATGAAATATCTCACAAAATGCAATAAGCAAGCACAAGCATGAGTAACAGATAGTTAAATGTGGTGTAGAGACATGAGAAGATAGCAACAATGATGATGATGATGACGACGACGATGATGACGACTCTGGAATTACAAAAGCAAGGCTTTTTCAATTAAATATATATTTTTTTCATTCAGAATAGGAGCAAGGGAACAAATTAGCCACATTTAAAACAAATAGAGGGCTAGAAATTGACCAAGAAGAACCACAGTACTTGGAAATCACCCTCATGAAGTAACCTTTAAAATGACAGAACCATTTTTTTTTACTTTTACAATGTTTTAAAAGCTTTTTAAACCAAATATTTTACACCCTACAAATCAACATCTGAAAAATCCATAAGAAATCAGAATAACTTGCCAATGGCAAATTAAGTTCTATTAGAGAAACATCCACCGAACACAGGG
Source organism: Caiman crocodilus (assembly GCA_030014935.1). Taxonomy (NCBI): domain Eukaryota; kingdom Metazoa; phylum Chordata; order Crocodylia; family Alligatoridae; genus Caiman; species Caiman crocodilus. The sequence continues at coordinate 17,263,143 of JAGPOW010001327.1, forward strand.
TCCCAAGCACGCTTACATATTTTCTGTCAGGCACCTAGGAAAATATAAACCGCCCCATGGTGAAGATTAGTTAGTGGTAGGTTTTCATCTCAGTGTGCTGATCACATGCTTCACACATCTTAGAAGTGCTCCAACAACTAATACGTATAGCATAGCTAGATGCTTTAGAAGCATGGCTCATTTATTTCCATTTCAATTTAAGAGGAACTTTTTAAAAGCAAGTTTGGTCAGAGCTTTCTGTCCTATATCTTCCACTATGCAGAGATTTTAATTACAGAACAAAGAAAAAAGGTGTTATTATCGTTTCCCAGTTATCTGGCACATGTTTATTTTTTATTTTGTTATTCTTTTTACCCATGAGTGCAGCTGTCCTGGAAATGAGTTTGTGACTCAGCAATCACCATTTCCTCCATTTCTCTTTCCTCTGATCTCTCTAAATCCTTCCTCAAATAGTTGAGCCTAGTCCTTTTCTGACAACTTGCTCAAGGTTTCCGAGGAATGTTTACAGCCCTGTTTGTTTCCAACTAATCCCCAGGGATTTACTTCGTCACTTTCTTTTTTTCCACAAGTCTATTTCTATTCTCCTTACCCCACATCTTAGCCCTAGACAGTAGACATCTTGGCTTAGCATCCTCGTCATCAATCTCTACATCATCTCCAATAAGGATGTCAAACTCCACCTGCCCCAGGGGCTCAATCAGGACCATGGGGCTCCAGCTGAATCAGGACATGGCAGTGGGGCAAGCAGCTGCCGGGGTTAATGCAGCCACCATTCTCTTCATGTGTGCTTCAATGGGGCTCTGTGCCCAACTTTGGCTGCAGGCCCTACCCTCTACTGATCCTGACCCCAGGGATATAAATCCTTTCACCCCATTTTTTTGGCCTGTTTCCTCTTGTATCTTGGTCTGGGGAGAGGTGCAGCTCTTATTTTCACTATTACCTTCAAAGAGCAGACAATTTGGAAAGGAATCTTTCAGCTGAGTCCATCCCAAGGAATGCGATCATGTTATGTGCGGTGTTCCACATTACACTACACAGTGGCAGCTCTACCTCTTACTGCTCCTTGTTCTCTGGTCTCCCTGGGCCCATGTTGGATAGAAGCCACAAGAGCAGATGGACAGAGCAGTGAAAGCAGATAGAGAAAGAAAGTAACACCCTTACCCCCTCAGCGAGTGATTTCCTAAGATCCTGTAACTTCAAATCAAGGTTTTCCTTCACCCTAAGTGCTGTTTCCCAGTCCTAGGAACACTAAGTTCTCAGTGTTTTCCCAGCAATGGATGGTGCTATGACATGTCTTGTCTCGTGCTCAATCGTCACCTAAGCACTGGCACTTTGGATACTCTTGTTTATATGGCAATGTAAACATCTTTCTAAACTCAGATTTATAGCAGACATGCATGTGATTCCACTACCTTTATATTGGGAAGCTTCGCTATTTGCTTACCTTTTCTGGCCCAAAAGGCTAAAGTCTGTATCTGCAGCGTTCCATAAACACATTGTTTTTCCCTTCACTGCATAACAAGTTTTTCCTTTTTATTCCAGCTATATTTATAGACTACACAAATGCTTAGGCAACCAAAGATTAATGGAGAAAGTGCTCCATCAGTCCAAAATCACATGAACATGAGAGGATTCATATAAGCAATACCCTCTCCCTCACCCCTGCACTCTGGTAATCAAATTGACTGGGGGATTTACACCTAATGGCAAGTGTAAGATTTTTTTTTCTCTGACATGCTCTGTGAATTGGTCAGTATGGGGCAGGAGAAGAAAAGAGGCTGTCAGTGTGATTTGACTCAGATCCACCATCACAAATGAAGACCCCAAGGGTTTCTAATTCCATAGTCCTTCAATGACATTTGTTATGATAGCCCTCCGATGTTCCTTTGGATGAGCTGTGTGTAGCCAAGTTATCCAGCCTGCTGCGTACAAGATGTGGGCCCAAATAATGCCTGTTCCTAAGTCAATTATTTGAAAATAGAAACCATAATGTGAGATTTACTGTGATACTGTTAACTTTGTAGTGAATTGAAGTGTTTGTAGCATCTGTAAAATTGACTGATTGTTTCTCATACAGCTAGCAGTTCAATAGAGAATAAGGCTTTTATGTGCTGAAAAGCAGCAAGGTCAAAGAGCTGTGAAGGGTACTGGAAACACTATTCCTGGTTTTACAGGAATAATGTATGCACCAGAATTTACTGCTTTGCTTCTTTGGAAAGAGAAGCAGACATGAAAATATCCAGTTTCATCTTGTCTTCTAATGCCGGATTCATGTCCCTGAGGTTAAGATAATGGCTTGGGAAATTTGTCGGCTATAGATTTTTTAAAATTTGCATTCCGACAAGGATTTTATACCCTAAACAATGTGCTCAGTGTCTATCAAATGCAAAGAGGATGCCAATATTTTCATGCAATTTATGGCCTGTGAAGTTTGGATGTACCAGGAAGGGCAGCCCCTTCTCTTCTCAAGGGCAAAAATCAGGGAATAGCAAATGCTAAGAAACACAAGAGGGTGTGTCAGGCAAGGCAATGGCCATGTGGAGACAACATGGATTTCACCCTTTAAGAATAAAAGGATCACTGCTGTCTGGTTTGCTCCTTATGACTGTTGACATAACAACAGGTATTTGGTGATTTATTTTGAACAACTAGATTAGGGCTATAGAAAATCTGACCAACTAGTGACACATCACAGCAGACTGGTTTAAACAAACAGAGTTCAACAGGGCTGACATGATTTTTTTTGAGGGTTAACCAAGTTAGCATAAACACACTATGAGTTTCTGGCTCTTGTGTTCAGATTATGCAGTTTGCAGTCAGTAAACTCCATAACATAAAACCATGACAGATGCAGGGCCTGCTCTGTTATAATGTACAAATACTTTGTTGCAACCTTGCTATTTGGATGTTACTGAATGAATATGTTGGTTAGTTGAACTGCAGGCTGCTAGAAAGAGAATGGCTTAATATAGCCACTCATCAGCCAACACTTGAGGGATGCCGCATGGACCATTTGCTCAGATACTCACTCTGCAGCTGACCATGCACGGAGTTCACCAAATTGGTTGGAGGCAGGTGGTTTCAGTCCCAGGAAAATAAGACTGCAAACGGGTGTATGGGCAAATGGCATCCCTTTCTTTTGAAGGAGACGGAGACAGCTGTTGGGGAGAGTCAGAAGAAGACTGCTACAAATAGAAACCCTTTGCTGGAGAGTCTTAAGAAGCTGGGTCTTCCCAGACCAAAAGGAACGTAGGGAAGAAAGGCTGAACAACCTTTATTTGTTTTACAGTTTTTTCTCCTGCATTAGGCTTATTCCTGTTGTTGAGACTGAACTGCACTTTGGTTTCAGACAGCTGTTTGATTGCTGAATTTCACAATGTTAGCATCTGGATGGAAAGAGCTGCAGGTGCTGAACCCAACTGGACTGCTGAGTACACCCCTCCAGGGCAATGATATTTGCTATTTATTTCCAAGGTTTTACATTTACTTATAGGAGATGATGCCTTTGAGTCTCTCACCCACAGTGGACCTGGCTGCAAATTGTGACAAGATTACGAATACCGCTTAAAGTTACAACGTTCAGTTTTATCCTCAGGCGTTATTAGCTTGACACTGGATGTCAAGATACTGAGGAAGACAAAGAGCAACAGCAGCAACAAACCACAAAACAAAAACACCAGCCACTTTGACCTCAGGGAAAAATTCCTATCTAATTTTAAACACTGAGAATCAGCATCAGACTGCACATATACAATATGGAAAAAGCACCCATAGTAGAGATGTTTCTGCAGCAAGGAAAGAGAGAAAGGTAAAAACACCAACCCTTTACTCATAATTTTCTAACACAGGCATAATCTCCATGTCTGTGTGTCCATTCTTGAGTGGAGGAAAGGGCTAGGATTTTAGAAGACAACCAAACCCGTTCTTCCCTTTCACCATTCATGGTCCTTTTCTTTGCCAGTCTGATCTAACATCAGATGTCAACTTGCTCCTCTACCCCATCTCTCAGAAGCAACCCCATTGCTTGTTCAGGGAAAGTTGGCAGAACATCCCCCTAGAAAATAGAAAATTACGACAAAATTTGTACATGTCCCCCCCTTTTTACATATTGAAACTCTTTAACGAAAACAAACACTTGCTGAAAAATGGTTTGGAAGAAATAACAGATTTTCGTACCACTCCGAAAACACTCAACTTAAGAACAAGTTTCACAAATGGGTCATTTTATTTAAACAGCAATAGTGTCCTGCATTGTGCTGTGCCACCTCTCAATTTAATCAGTAATGATGGTCATTTTAGCCTCCAGTTAGTAAAGGTGAAGGTTAGAGTTCCTACAAGAGCGTGTGCTCTGCCATCACAATGGATTACTTGGTGTAGAAAGCAGATATTAAGAAACTGATTATACACACCCCATCCAGTGACAGAACAGCAGTGCAAAGACAGCAAAGTATTTTTCTCCTCATTAAAATGCATATAATTAATTTGAGAATTGTTCATGTCTAATAAGATGCCTTGCTATTTAGGGAGCCCTAACTCCAACGTGATGTCATAAAAATAAATTCATAGAATTTCTTGCCTATCTCATTTAATAACCAGATGCAAATCTAACTAATGTTTCCTTTTTAATTGAGAAAAATATCAGCATAGTGCCTAATCAACTTTACTAATGTTATGCTGTTTATCACCAACAAGCGCTGTTAAATTGCTTCTGCAAAATAAGGAAATATATCTTTCAGTTTGCATTGCATTTTAAAATAACTTCCTGACTGACAAACATTTCACCTAACTGAAGATGAACAGTGGGTACAGATTTAATGTCTCATTTTGGCTGCTTCTTCTCTTACTCCAGCTCAGTTGCATTACCTCCTGTGAGTAGTCTCAAAGAAAAGAATGCATTGCTTACACAAATGTGCCTGCATGAAAACAAGAATTGCAGAAACAGACCTAACTTAATTACATGCGAACTTGCTGTTACTATTTGATTTTGGTAGTGTAAGATAGCAATTGTTTTAGCAAACATTTTGCATGAGCCAAAATTCTAGTACAGAGCACACAAAAAATATCACTGCTTACATTCCTGCTAAAGATAATCACACACACAGCCAAAATAATTGCACAACAGAGTACTAAAAGAAGCAACCGAGTTAAAAGTAATCCAGTATAGAGGTGGCATTTGGCATATAATAACTCGGGAGGAAAAATATTAAAGTTGATATAGTGCAGCTGATCTCAATGGAGAGTATCTAATGTAAAATATCTTTTAGACTCTTCACAATTACTACTTCAATTTCTATGAACCTGTCTTATACTGAGTGTATATTATGCATAAGAGACTATGGTAATCTTGAAATGTTTTGTAAAACAGACCGGATGACAAATATGTACCCCCCCTGCCCCAAGTAAAAACACACATCCCAACAGAAAGTAAAATAACCATTTACCATAAAGCAAGAGACTACTTGTTCTCATGTCATGTTAAAAACTAGCCATATGATTATTCTTCAGTTTTACATTACGGGAGTCTGATGGATCTGCAACAATGAAGGTTTTAAGACCTCATAATGCTGAAAAGAATACTTTTGAAAAAGTACGAGAGCATTTTGTGCAATCTTGGCTTGGGTTTCTACAGAATTGGTCAACACTTTGTGGTAGGCCTGCTTTTCAGGCCCCTCGTCCCCCCACTATGACCAGCTACTTTTCACACTGATTACATCACATGCACTAGCATGTACAGTGAGCCAAACAGCAAGAGGATTCTTTGTGCAATCCTTCTTTTCCAGTTTGTGTTTGTAGCATACCACAGCACAGAAAATCGCTAGAAACCATTCAAAAAAAAGAAGTGAATAGTGACATTTTCTGTTTCTAGGTTCTTTGTGCAATTAGGCTTATCTCCAGGTTTCATAGACCTAGAGTCAGTACTGCTTATTTACATCAAACAATGGTGAAGTCAACATTTGGTTGCCTTTGTTGTTTGTTGCGACTCAAATCTTCCTTAAACTCTATTCAGCCTGACTAGAGTTTTTGTACAATAAACAGAGCATACTGAAAAATAGACCATGGCATTCAAAACAACCTCTGCATGTTCTGAATTACTTCATAGGCATTTTTTAAATATAAGACCCTTAAATGAGGTGAAAATCCTAATCTTCACACCACTCTCAGAGCCATCAATGTAATGCTGGGATCACTAACTTTATCGCAATTTGCTTGATTGAAAAAGAACTTTCTGATCGATATAAACTCAAAGCTATAAACTATTATTATGTGTTTTCAATCAAAAATAAAAAGCCGTAGTGCATTACAATTTATTTTTCAAGTAAACTGAAAATGATTTACTACTGTACTAGAATAATCTCTTTCCATTAAGAAGATTCTGGTTGAAGATGTGTCACTCCGCATTACCCTGAAACCCAAACAGCTGCAAAGCATTTGCCTGAAATATATGGACAAATATACCACGGCTTTCAGAATCTCTCAAACTACTGTATTCCCAACACTTCGATAAAGGGCCATGAAGCACTTCAGCGCTCCTTCACCACACAGAAATGTTCCCTTTCTTCTGCTGCTGCTGCAGCTGCTTTTATTACTCTGATTTCATCCAAATTCATTATTCTGTGTAGTTAGTCTTGACAATTTCAGCACAGCACCTCCAAGCCTAAATCAAAGTGTGAATGATCCCAGAGATCTCTAAAGATTTTTAACTTTACTGTGCCATGGAAGTTAATATAATTCAAAACTAATGCTCTCCAAAATGATTGATTTTATCAAGCAAGTCTCAGTGGGCTTGCAACTTTCCTGACTTTTCAGCTCATCACTATTCAATAAACTCTTCATCTTGTCATATTCTTATTACTCTGATTAATTGATCAAAGACAATGACAGCCTTAAATGTTCAAATTGCATGAACTCCAGTACCCTTCATATTTCTTTGCAACCCATATTTGCTTGGGCTACTGAACATACATGAAGTGATAAATCTGTAAAAATTGTTTATTGGGAAGTGTTGCACCTATCCACCTGGAAAGTAAGCAAGCACAATTTATCTGGGGATGGTCAATTGCCACTATGTTCTTAATAAAGGAGATTAAGTTATTTTTGTTGGAGTAGATTGGTGAACCTGTCATTGTTAATGAACACCTCACAAAGAAAGACTGGCTCTTACTGGTTTCACTGGAACTAGAAATCAACTTTTAACGTGTCTTGCTGATTTTCTGTACCAATGAATACTAGGTGAAATTCTTACTTCTGAGAGACTGGTATCAATTAGGAATCACTTCAATTTATACTGGTCTTAGTGAGGTTATAACATGGACCAGGATCCTTTATTCTGATTCTTTTTTATGGAGTAATAAGGGTGTATTGATCCAACTAACTACATGGCTGAATAAAACTACCACTTGGTTCATCAATATTTTTAATGACAGTTGCAGCTTTATTACAATGATTAGAAAACTAGGAAGGACTACTTTTCAACCATTACCAAGAACAACCCAGTTTGAACTAATCATGGCTCTATGCCGACTCACTTTCAGGCCAAAATGAAATAAAGCTTCTTTGTGCCATTTCTTCCCGAGTATAAGAAATGGGTCTTAGATAACGAGGGCCATCTAGCCCTTGTCTTTTTAAACTTTCATCATACCTCACAGCCAAATACAGTCACAGTCTGTGCTTATGTTACAAGTACAAAACACATCTAAGTCAGAAAGGACCATGGCAACTCCAAAACAGTACTAAACCAGGGCCTGTTCAACAGCCCAAAAAGGTTTCAAGAGAACATAGTAACAATATCTGTACCACAGATCTTCAGCTTGAAACAGAATTAACAAATAGCCAGAAAAATCTACCATGCACACAAATCCACAAGTTCAGTCATATAAAAACTGAACCCTAGTGCTTCACTTTTGATCTTTCGAAAGAACTCGTATTGTAGGTCATCAGAGCAGGCATCCTGTTTCTCTGCTGAAGACCTTATCCAGAAATGGAAGATATCATGTTTTGAAATTCATCTTGATCATTTTCTTCCTGTAATTGTGTGGTCATCCAGAGAAACAAGTGCTTGATCATTTCCTGGTGCAAGCCCCCTTGCATCAATGAAAGACTCCTGTGGACTTGGACTTTGTCTTTGGTCAAATCATATCAGAATGATGCATGGTTACCGTCTACCCACAATCACTGCACTTCATAAATGTGCTCTTGCTTTGAACTTGAAAGATCCTATGTTGCAAGTTCTGCCGTCTGAAGTGTGTTGTAAGGAGAGAAGCTGTATTGATGTTTTACTTTGAAACCAATAGTTCCAAGCTTGAGGATTAATTTGAATCCTATTTATTTCCATTAAATATCTGCCAAACTATGAATAAAAGAGGGATTCAGACACCGCTCTTTAATTTTCACTACATCTTTTCCAGATCAGCAAAACTGTTTAAAAGATTATATTAATTTATGTTCAGGGTCTACAATGAGTTAAACTGCAGAAAATGTTGACAATCATTTGAGCCACAGTGGCTCAAGACAACACATTACAAAGCCAAACAGAGGCTACATCCATCAAAATAAAGAAGGGAACTCATCAATTTTGAAGCTTGTCACCACAAGCAATCCAGGTTATGTGGCTCTGTGTTGCATCATCTTGGAATGGGAAGCAGCAGGAAGAAAAGAAGAGAGGCTTTATTTATATTTTTATACCATGCACTGAACTGTAGTATATGTCTATCCTCACAGACTAAGAAAACCTAGGAACTGTCCCCAAGCAGCTGGCAAGCAGCCAGACAAATGGAAGGAGATGCGGGTGCCCATAGGGATGCCCATCATTTCCATTTGTAGTCCCATTCAATTTGAATGGAGGACCTGTATTGCTACAAAAAAGAAAAAAAAAAGTGGTCTAGGGCTTCTTCCCTAGAAAACATGGAAATAGTCCATGCAATTGGTTTTGCATTGGCTATTTTAGACAATGCTAAGACATGACAGATGATGGATGTTATTTATCCATCTTTCTCCAGAAGGACCCAGTAGAAAGACACAAGAGGATAGACCGAGATGGATAGGCATGTCTTCTACCTCAAGGAAAGAGGTCTGGGGCTTCAAAAGCACATGAAAAGACCTGTTTCTTTGGGTTTGTCTCCACTTGGAAAGATTTGCTAGTAAAGCTATCCTGGTGAACCCATCCATCTCCTCCTCCCCACACCACTATTAGAAACAAATCAGCTCTTACGTCAGTAAAGCTTACAACAATATGGAACAGGCCTTACAAAAAAGGAACTTTTTTTTTTGGATGATCTGCTTGCTTTTCACCATCATTGATCTCACAGTTGATGAACGGTAATTGTCTGATTTTATTCCCATGCTTCTAACCAACATGGCTATAGCAAAATTTGACTACAAACCAAACCTCTTTCTTCTCCCATTTCAGACTCTGCTCTCTCACCGGGACAGCTTAAGAGAAGAATGAGCTCTAGGCTTAGAAACAGACATTGCTAAATGAAGAGGGTCAGCTGTACTGGGACAGCTGATCCACTTCACTGGGCAAAACATTAGGGGAAAGTCATTGGGTGAAACACTGACTTTCCCCACAGATACTGGGGGCGTGTTTCTGTATGCAGGCAAAGCCAGGCTTGAGGGACCCAATCCTGCCTCGTAAGTCCCAGTGGGAGCGGGATTGGGCACCTTAAGCCCTGGGAGCATCTGCTTTGGGTGGCTGGAGAGTGCAGGCAGCTCCAGGCTGCTTGTACTCTCACGCCATCAAAGTAAACAAATGCCCGCTGCTAAATAGCAGCATAAATTGATACCATCCTCATGGCGGGCACAACAAGGGGGTATGCATATTGGTTTACTTGGCCTTTGTGATGCCATAAAAAAAATTATGATTTCATCATTTATGATTTCACAAAGGTGATGAAAAGTGTTGTCTGTTTCCACCCTAGGGAAACTGAAAAGGGAGGGCAGAGGGAATTCTCACTGTGTATTTAGCAGAGGAAAGAAAGGCATGGTTCTGCCAGCATAACTCTCCTTCACTTAAATGCAACCCCTTCCAGAAGTGACATATTGGTTTCAACAACTAGAGGAAAACTAGTAAATTGTATCAACTAGCAAGAAGCAAATTAAACAGAGGGGAAAGGAAGCTCGGTGAAAATAATGCTGAGAGATATTGTCCTTATTTTTCAAATATTACAGTCCAGCACTGTCTCATTAAAAGGATTATTCTCTTCTCCTTGTTGCAGATTATAACTCTAGGTGAAAATATGCATTTTTCTTCACATTTTAACTCTTGCCGCCTTCTCATCGTGTTATCCTCAATCCCTGCCATGTCATTAACTGTCTCGTTTTCACAGACATCCACCCATGCTGCTGACAGTTAATTAGGATTCTTCTACAAATAATGGGGAGCAGGCAGACCACATTTTTGTCTTAGATAATTTTTAGGTGAAAACATTGACCTTTTGTTCCATCTTTCTTGCTGATCCTTGAAATTCATCTATCTGGTTTATAATACAATGACATTTAGAAAACTATCCCAATCCTATCAGTGGGAATAGAGGATAGGAGGAGGGGGAAAACATTTCCTGGATGGTGGGCTGTAGGAGAATCCTAACTTGCATCATCGGGCATCTCAACAGATTAGAGCAAACCTCCGTTTCAGAAATGGTCCCCCTGAACTTAAGGCTTTTCAGAAAAGTACTTCATTTCTGCTTCGGTTAGTGGGTTAGATACAGCACAGCAACAGTTGTCAGGGTAATGTTATGCTGTACTGCCCAGTCTCTGACATTTCTGGACTGATTCCATGATGGTTAGGTAACAAAAATCTGGCAGAGATCATACAGTGAGGTTTCTCTTGATTTGTTAATTTACTGGTAATTATTATAAATGCTCCTGTGGATATTTGAGGCTTTGGCTGATTGGAAGATGAACAGTAAGCAGCACCTGCAGTGTGAATCATGTATATCAAGCAACCCTTAATTGGCATCACAGCTTTGTTCCATCTACACCCCTTCTGTTCGTACATCAGTATGCGAATCCCATTTCTTTTCCTCGTCACCATTCCTTCCCCTCTTCCACTCTCCATGCACCATCTTTCCTCATTTACCCTTACTTGAACTTTTACGTTGCTGACTGGATCCTGTAGTAGTGTTCTCTTTTGGTCGCATAACGGAATTAAAAATATTGGTCTATCTGTATCTAGCTTAATATGTATTTGCTTCTTTTCCAGATCTGAGGAAGGGCATTTTGCAACCTAAAGCTTTTCTGAAATCTCTCCCAATTAAATCGTTGGTTCAATAAAAGGTATTGTCCAAACACATCTTACTCCTTCCAGGATTTTGGCCAATATATGCCCAGGAGATGGCAGAACTCAGTCTAAGCATTATGTTCTAATTCACTACTCAGTACCGTAGCCAAGCGCTAGATTGTCCTAATGAAGACAGAGTGTTGGACTAGTTATTTTGATCTGTGAGCTTTATGTATGATATACTTAGCTTGAAACATTTTCAGCCTCTACCATTCTGTTGCTTTATCTTGGGCAAAAGGAAAAAAAAAAAAGAGGGAGGGTAATGTTTAAAATATGAATGAATTTAAATTACAAATCTGTGATTTAAATTATTCAAAATACTCAGTTTAATCACATACTAGATGCCAAACGGATTTAGAATGGTTTCTCTGTCTCTTCTTTGAATGTATCTGGTATTTCTGAACAAAACTCAGAGAAGCATCCATCTTATCCTCAGATGACATCAGATTAGACAAAATTCTGTTTGTTTCCCCTGATATGGTCCTAACTGTTTGAGAATGAGAGGCCATCACCCCCAATATTAATATGAATACTGTTGTAAGGACACCTGGCAGTTTTGATTTATGGAAAACCCAGTGGCACATACAGGCAAATTTAACATCCCAGCAGAGAATATTTAGATTTGTCTTTGTGCAGCGGAACTAAAGAATAAGTCACATTAATTACTTTTCTAGGGCAAAAAAAAAAATCAAGAGGAGGATATATAGGAGAGAATGTAAGATAATGACAGTTATCCATTGCAAATGCTTTTTAATCACTCGTGCAATTTCAAACTCACAATAGGATTCTTTGGTAGGATTTCCTACAAGGTGATCCACCAGGGCTGGAGGCCTAGATTCCACAAAATGGCAGTGTAGCTGAGCGACTAAGTACTCTGGGCCCCTGGGAAAATCCCAGCCGAATCAATATTTATCTTGCCTTTCATTTATGACAGATTAGTTTTGCATAAGGACATACATATATAGCTTGCTTAATGGAAACAAACCCAAGTTCTGAAGTCAAAGACAGAGTGGTACGTCAAATAATCAGTACCTCCTAGTTAATGCCTTACCATTCTAGAATCTACGTGGGGTTTTTTTGTTCTATTTGAGTCCAAACACGTCTGAGAAAATCAGAGCCTGAAAGGAAACACTGAGACTTTTGTGCAATCTATCCCCACATACCTAGCATTTCTATAAAACTGGGAACCCAGAAACCAGGAGAGAAAATATATTTTCTTCAATCCAGCAGCATAGGATTGAAAAAGAAAAATTCACAACTATTCATTCTGGTGGAAATCTTTCTTCAAGTATTGTGTTGCAGAAATTTGGAACCGCTCTGAAGTATTTGAGTCATTGGGAGAGAAATGTGAAATGACAGACACATCCAACATCTTCAACATGGTTATAAGCAAGGAGTATTAGTCACTGCTGAGCTGGAGGGACAGCATTTTCATAAGACTCCAGCTGCTGGGGACCGTGGTTGGCAGCAGCCCTTGGTACGTGATACTGGACAAAAACTTAACATGCCATTGTAATAGTTTAGGCATATGCAAAGGTAATACACTATCTTACAGTGGATATGGCAACGCCTAATTACTTAACCTTAAAGCATACCAAGAGTCTTATTTGACACCCACTATACAAGTACATTACAAAGTTTAAAAGGATTAAGACAATTAAAACAAGAAAAAATATTATAATAATAATAAGCTTGATGGATTTAGCCAATTAAAAGAAAAAGGCCCCAATTACAGTAGAGAAAAACCTAATGGGAGTCAGGAAAAAGATTTTTTCCTTTTCCAGAGTGTGAAAACCAGACATACTTGTTATTGAGCTGGGACCCAAGTTATCAATCAGAATAATCTGAGGTTTAATAAAAACAACAAACTAACAAAATAAAGACCCAGAGTAGAAGTTTAAGCAACACATGAAGATAATTACTGGTTTCCATTAAGAGTTTACTACAACTCCATTAGACCAAATGCACATTTAATTCTTTGGGACACAGCAGGGAAACTGGAGACAGAGAAAATTTCTTTCTGATATTTTTGTATAGCAGTTTAATAAAGTTTCAAAAGTTACCTAGATTTCATCCCCTTCACTGTAGATATAAGTTTAGAAATAAACAAAAAATGTGACAAAAATAGCTTCTTTGTTATCTGTGTGACAGATTTTGAAATACCTGATTGTATCGCAGCATCTAATTGTGCCCTTATTTCACAAAAAGTTAGGATAATTAATGCCTTTGTATTGCTATGTGTGTCTTTTGAAAAGAAGGGGTTTTATTTTTTCATTACAATTTTCTGGCAAATTATTGCAGACTGCTGAAAAGTTCAAACTTATCTCTACCAAGGGGATTTGTCTGTCCGATAAAATTCTAGCATTGTTTAAAAATACTGGGTTGATTGAGGCAATACAATGACTACAGGATGAAGAATCACCTGCATCATGTGACTGCACCATGATGCAATATGGGACTGAGGTGTATATTCAAGGGGGTATGGAAAGCATCCAGGCTTCTTGGGAAAGAGTTCAGTCATCTTGGAAAGTTTAATCTTCTGAGGTTAGGTTATTTTATTGTAGGTGATAGTCTCCTAGGGTGTATGCAAGTGTGACATTTAGATAGCCCTAACCAAACTTAGAACCGTCTATCTGCTCGAGTGTGAAGCATTCTCAGGGCTTAGGTTGCCCTAAATATGGTGCATCCAGTCTAAAGTTAGCTCTTGTCAGACGAGAGCAAGCTTTGGATCATCATAGGTTAATCCAACCTAAAACGACCTGGCATAACAAATGTTTGCATTCTCAGCACAGTGCCAGAGCTATTGAACCCAGCTACTCTCCAGAGTCCCAGGGCT